>CAMZMU010000054.1:47577628-48177628 GCA_947311845.1 Poa pratensis
CTGTAACATCCCAAAATGTAACCCAGCTTTATTAGTCAAATTTGTGGGCCAACAAAAACTTTTGTTATTTTTTTTTTGTGTGTTTGTTGTTTTGCTTGCTTGTGTTGGATTGTTTGCTAAAACAAAAATAAAAAAAATAAAAAAAAAAAAAGAAAAGAAAAGAAACATAATAAAAAGTTCCCCATAAAATCATGTGACAAAAGTCACACAAAATTCATCTTATTAAGAAAATCAAATTTTATTTTTTCAAAACAAAATTTAGTGGGGTGACAGTGATCACTCTCTCTTTGTTCTCATATTCTTTTCCCTCTCCAAAAATATTTCTAAAAATCCTAAATTTGAATTCCATTTCTTTCTTGAACTTTCCCAAATCACAAAATGTGCTATGTTGCACACATCCAATAAATTCTACCACCCTACCAAAAATCCATGCTTGTACATATGAATCAAGTATGGAATTAAATTCAAGAAATTTGAATTTCATTTTTCTTTGAGACCAATCATCGAACACATGGTGGGCACTGCCCGTGTTCATCCTCAATCCCTGAAACCGAACTCCAATCAGTCGATTGGATGGATCCCTGCATCCATTGCTTGCTCCACACCCTCCCCCTCACTCCCCTCAGTCATCAGAGCAAGAGGGAGACGTGCTCGTTGACCCAGAGCTGGTGTGTGGGCGACGCCACGCCATTGCCGGCCATGGCGTGCTGCCGCACGGGTCACCTCCGTGGAGGGGGACGACGCGACCGTGAGGCGACGCTGCGCTGCGTCCACCGCACCACACTCCACCCTCTGCTCCTGCTCGACGAGACCACGCCGTCGCAGACGCTCCCTAGCGTGCACACCGTCCATGCCGTACACGCCGCTCGCCGTGGCGGGCCGCGCACGGCATCGCAACACGCCGCGCCACCCTTGTCTCCCCCCGACCAACTGACCACCCCTGCAGCACTCCCTAGCTCCCAGCAACCTCCTAGACGCCTCCAACCGGACCCCGCACCCCTCCTACCCCCTCTGCACCTCCGTGCCATTGATGGCCGTGAGGGAAGCTCCCTATAAAAGCCGCCCCGCACCACCCCTTCTCCCCACACCTCGCCACCACCCCTCCCTCACTCCACTCACTCTCCAGAAGCGCCAGAAGGGCAGGCAAGCCGCAGCAGCGGCCGTGTTCAAGCTCGGCCGTGCGTGCCGCAGGCCGAGGTCGGAGCCGAGCATGGCAGGGCCATGCCACCCTCTCCCCTCTCTTTTCTCTGCTGAGACCATCTTCCCCATCATCACCGCATCCTCACCCGCCTTTTTCTCCGTTGTTCCGTGCACAGACGCGTCGACGAGACCTCGCCGGAGTTCGGGACGTGCCACGGGAAGGGGAGGGAGCTCACCGCCGACGCTCCGTCCAGTTCCAGCAAGCCCCAGTGCCCCCACGACCTTTCTCGAACCTCCGCCGCCTTTCTGCGTCATCTCCGCCACCTCCCGAGCCCCCAGGTGAGCTATCCGTGCTCGTCACCGTCGCCGGCGCGGCGGCGCCGCCCGTTTGTGGTCGTCGCCGTTCGCGGCCGCTGTGAGCCGTTGGATCTGGATCCAACGGTAGCGTACCGATTCGTTTCGTTAAGACGCCGACAAGCGGGACCCACCCGTCAGCGTTTTGAACATTATCCACACGCGGGAATTTTTCCACTGAGTCACTGACCACCCGACCCCACATGTCATAGTTTTAAACATTATCCAGAGGAGATGTTTTTCCTAATTCTTTTTCTCTGGAAAATTCAGTACTGGACCTAGTTTAGAAATTCATTATCTCGAGTTCTAGGAATCCAAATAAATCAAACTCAAATGTTCTGGAAAGCTTATAAAATTCTTTAACTCACCAAAGTGGTCTCATCTCATTTAAATAAATAATAAAAATGTATTAATAAAAATGCTCCAGAAGGTTTAAAACACTAAACCATTTGTTTCTGGAGTTATATAAATCCAAATAACTTGAAACCAATTTTGGTAGCTTTGTATTAGGATCCTTTAGCTCCCCAAATTTTGGTAGAATTAATTGAGTAGTGTAAACTCCTTAGCCTTTGGTTGAACTTCAGTGCACCCTTCTGCACTAAACCAATTAGTGTGATTTATCAGTAGGTCCAATTAAGCTCAAACCAATTTTGTTAGATCACTTGTAACCAAAGTTAGTTGCCCCTAAAGGATTTAATTTTTGGAGCAACCTAATTTGTTTGGTAGCTAAAACTTGTTTGAAAACCTTCTGAACTAAAACAAATGTGTAGGGAGTTTGGTAACTCCAAATGACCCCAATCCAATTGGGTGATCTTCTACACATCAGTAGCTATCCATAGAAATTTAGTTTGAATTTTTGTGACCAACATAGATTAAATGGTGAATTAAATGGTGTACCACTAGATTCTGCCTTAGTTTGAAAGCAATTAAATAAAGTTTAATTCAATTAAATTAAAACCACCTTGTGTTGCTTGATGTGTGCAGTAGCTAATTGTAGCATTTGTGATTGTAATGATGTGATGATGTTGAACTAGTGTAGTGATTGTTTGTTTTGCTTGTTTAACGTTTAGACGATACCATTGACGGATTTATCGAAGAAGGAGGTTTCGTTGAACCCGAAGATCAGGACCAGTACCACTGTGTTGAACAAGGCAAGCTACTTCACTGAGCTTGCATTTATATACATCTATTTTAGTCTCCAGAGTTATTCCAAGGAATCAATGATTTTAGAAAAATCCCTTTGCAAAATACCTAAAAACTATTTTTGCCACCTTATGTAGAAGTATAAAGTAGTTATTTAAAACTATAAGTTGGGAAAAACAATGTTTCTCAAAACTCCTTTGGAGGTACTTGGATGAAGGTGAAATGCCGAAAGGTCGGTATTAAGTTGGAGAATGGTGGTGTTGTTTTGGAAAAGTGCACATTGTGTCCTAACACTATGGCGACCAACCAATAACCGGTGCGACCACATTTACCCACATATGGGCAAGGGCGTAGTCATATAATTTGCTCGTGTTAGTACTGGATGCCTCAACAACGAGGATGACCTCGTTCCATGAGGGGATGGTTTGGTGACCTACCCCCTGACCTGGGTCCTCTTCATTGAAGTCTACCGGAAGCCGGTATGAACATGTCGGAGGAAGAGGATTGAAGGGCTCCCTTGGGTCCGCCGGACAGAACTACGAGTCCTCACACTTAGTTTCTGAGGATTTGAGTGTCGATGGAAAGTGTCGTAAAGGCAGGGTCCTATACTAGCATGAGCAAAGGACAGACTATGGCCGGGAACTCAACTTCGCATACCTCTGGTATGGCGGGACGTGGCTGACACGATGAGTGACCGGATGGGTGTGGGAAAAGCGTGCTACCTCTGCAGAGGGTAAAACTATTCGAATAGCCGAGTCCTCGGATATGGACAGTTGGGAGGCTGTCTTAAGACCATGTGCAAATTTTATAAAATATTGAGTTTTGAAAGGAAAATGAAGTAGAAAAAGGTTGCATACCTGTACCAATGAGTTGGTACGAGGTTGTGATGGGTTTGGGAACCATGATTGGAATGTGGTTGGATACCGGATGAGTTTCGGGGAAACAGCTAAAATGATGTCTTCTCAAAGGATGGTTGTAAAAATTTCTTCTTCCCCTTTTCAGAAAAGGCTTTCTTCTAAGTCGTTTCAAAGCTAAGTAAAAGTTTACAAACTAAAACTAGTGCTTACTCTAGTTGGGGTAGTTTGCGAGTACAATCAAATGTACTCATATTGGTTTCGTCCCTGGCTATTGTCTTAGCCAGATTTCGAGGAGCCCTACGTTGAAGAGGAGTTCGGCGACGTCTCTGCGAACTAAGATCTTCATAAGTCAGCTGCCTGTGGTGTTGTTAGGATGATTAGCCCTACTATCGTAGCTTCCGCTGAATAAAGATGATTGGCCCTTGAAGGCACCTATGTATAATTAGGCCCGTATGGCCCTGGTTGTAAGACTTTAAACTCGGTATTGGATGTAAACTTTGATATTCAGTTCGGATTATGTGCAACGACAGACTGATCACGGGATCGTTGTGTTAAGCATAATCGGGTATTTCGGACAGCTAGTCCGGGGTCCCCACAGAGCTGGTATCAGAGCCATCCTGACTTTAGGAGACCTTAGTTAACATGGGCGTTAGCTAGGAGTTACAAAAGTTAATTTCTAAAACAAGGAAGTGGAGTATTTTCGAAAATTTCTTATCTCCCCCAACCCTTCCATTTATGTAAAAACCTTATACTCATTAAGAGTTGTCTTTTCTTGAACCTTTAAAATTTTGCACACTTGTTACTCCATTAAGTCTACATTATGTCTTCATGTCACTTAACTAACCTAAAATTTTGCTTAAATTTGTAGATGGCACCCAACGTCACCGAGTTCGTCCAAGTTAGGAAGGACGGCCTGCTGATGTTCGAGCAGGACTTGTACGAGTTGAGCCAGACTTTGGGACGCCCTGTTCCAGAGTTTGAGGGAACTCAGGTCGATTCCCTCGGTGATGGGAACCTGTCCTGGCTCATCAAGTCGTCCGTCCGAGGCAGGATTCAGCCACCCCGCTCCAAGGACTTGGTCTACTCCACGATGGACACTACTTGGGTTGACGGTCTGACCCGAGTTATGCAGAGGCTGCTAGCCCGCCTTTGTGAGGAGCACAAGAACGAGCTGGTTGGCACTCGTTTCCAGTACTTCGGGAGGCGTGACGATGAGGGAAACCCCACCTACCCCGCGCAGCACACTCTCTTCGGCGAGTACATCACCGACATGGAGGTGCTACTTCACGACACCCAGGAGAACCTGCGCGATGCTAGACTCAAGGTTCACTTCCAGCGTAGCTCCCTTGACGATGCCCGAGTCCGTGAGACCCAGCTGAAGTGGGAGAATGATAATCTCCGCCTGAAGCTGGCCCGTCAGAGGAGGTCTATCGTCAGGCTCCGCAAGACGGTAGCAGAGCAGAACGAGATGATAGACGAGATGGAGCAGCAGGCGAACGAGATGGAGGAGGAGGGCGAGGATCTCCGCAAGGAGAACAGTGCCTTCATCAGCGATGATGAGGACTACTTAGAGGAGATGGACTATGGGGAGGAGGACGACGAGGAGGAGTTAGTTGACGAGGAGGAGGAGCCGTCTGAGCCAGTTCTCGAGGAGGAGGATCCCGAGGAGCCACCCTACGACTCAGACATCGAGATCGTCGAGCCTGAGGTTCCACCTCAGTAGTTGAGCGACGAGAGCACTACCTTAGGACTGTGTCGACCCTTATGCGAGTAGAGTTTCTGTGATGGTTCCTAGAGAAACCATGTTGTATGTACATTAGGTGTAGTAGGATGTTGTAAGCTTGATGTGTGAACTCCTTGATGTGATGATTGTGTTGAATAAGTGTGATGGTCTTGTTTGACTAAGTGTTTCATCAACCACCCCCTTTGTGACTTCATCGTTAGCCAAAGCCTTTTTGCCTTGCCTCTTATATCGTATCTATTCCAGGATGACGAACACTCGCCACAACCAGCACGCGACACCACCACCCCCGCCGGAACCCACCGCTGCTCAACTGCTTGCGATCATCATGGAAGATCGCCAAGCTGCCCGGGAAGAGCGTCAAGCTCATCTCGCCGCCCTGCAGCAACTTGCCGCTGCCCACGCCAACCAGAACCACAATGGTGGCAATGGTAATGGCGACGAGGGTGGAAATCAACGCTCTACCCTGAGTGACTTCCAGAAGACCACACCGCCCACCTATTCCAAGGGACTTCACCCCCTGGAAGCAGATGACTGGATCCGCACTATTGAGAACGACCTGGAAGTTGCCTCGGTGGGAGAGAATGAGAAGGTCCTGTATGCTACCCACTACCTTGCTGGACCTGCAAGAGCTTGGTGGGAGACTACCAAGACCCTCCAGCACGCAGGTCATGTCATTACCTGGGAGGAGTTCAAGGACAAATTCCGCAAGAAGTTCATCTCTAGCGGTCTTATCGAGAGGAAGAAGGATGAGTTCCGTAAGCTAAGGCAGGGAGGCAGAGATGTGGTTGGTTATCTGGATGAGTTTACCGATCTTGCTCGGTATGCTCCTGAAGATACTGACACGGAGAAGAAGAAGATGGAGCGCTTTCTGAACGGACTCCATGATGAGATGCAATGTGCCTTGGTTGTCCATGACTTCCGTGATCTGGAGTCACTAGTGGACAAGGCAATTCAGCTGGAGACCAAGCGCAAATCCATGTTTGAAGGCCGCAAGAGAAGGATGAATATTCAGGAAGGTTCCAGCAGCCAGAAACCCCGCACCTTCCAGCCAGCACCCAAGCCAGTTTATCGACCACCCCCAGCTCCACGTCCCAACTATCCCAACCGTCCCAACAGCAACAACAATGTCCCCTGCCCAAACATCAACAACAACTACCGCCCCAATGGCAACAATCGTCCCGGAGGAAACACCAACACTTTTACCCCTATTGCCAGCGTTGTCTGCTTTGTCTGTTTCCCAATGACAATGCCATTGCAGCTGAATAATACAAGAAAATAAAACAAATGTGTAACCAAAAATTGGGAAAAGAAATTTAAACGGGAAGCAGCCGTGCAGGGGCGACTGGAAAAGTGAGACATGGACCTTGCCTGATAAATACGGGCCACAGCTGTGCCTTCATCGTCGTCGACCACGTCCAGGTCCGCGCCAGGTCGCCCACCGTGCAGTCAGCACTGACCTTGCCGCTGGACGCGACGGCGAGATGCAACCTCGCTGGCGGACAACGCCATATCATGTCTCTAGCGCACATCAACGACTTGAACAAGTATCACCTCCAAGAGAATGGCGTGACATACATTGGAGAAAGGGGTACGGTCAATGGAATGGATACACACGTCAAAGAGAAGAGAATGTCTATTTTACTCATGCTTTCAACAGGGAGATATAGATTGTGGCCGTGATTTATCCTCAAATATGTAGTGACAAAAATAATGGTAGGATAAATTACAACTAATTGTATGGAAAAGTTATTCAAAATTGTCAATTGTAAAAGCGAGGAAAATGAAGAAAAGAGAGGAATAATGACACTACCATTCCTGCTGGAATTAGATCTGCTGAGCTCGGGTTGGAATAGCTGGGCCCTCTGCAGATCGACCTGCCGGCAGCGCGGACGCTACGGGCGTCGCTGGCCGAGCTCCGGGCCGTCGTGCACCTACGCAGTGGCGGCCAGAAATGCGACGGGCTCTCCTACATTCGAAATCATCGATGACGACGTACAGCCTCGCGGGTGGGCAGACGTCATATCCGATAATCCAGTGCCCATCAACGCCTTGGTCAAGCATCGCCAGCATGGCCGGGCAAGCGTTGGAGATGGACGGGAAGGCCAATGGCTTGGGACTTTGGGGAGATTCGACACAATGGTAGAGAATAGAAAGGGAATCTTTTGAAGGCTAGAATAGAAAGGGGAATTTTCTTACTTGCTTCTCCAAAAGATAGAGAGATGAGTCTGGCTGCCATGTGTCTTACACTGGTCGAACTACTGTCAAAGGTATTATACTGAATAAAAAAGTGAGAAAATTGGTTGAATTCAATATATGTATGAAAGTTCTTTTGAAAAAACGTTAACCATATTGAGCTATATAAAATTGGGTACACAGATGTATTCAGAAAAGAATGTCAATAGAAAAATGCGGCTAGAGGAAAATAACATCTAAACACTAAAACGATCCAAAGTCAAAACACGACTTAAATAAAACACAGTTCTAATTTTGAAGATAAATACGAGAGCATCAAAGAAAAAAAGGAAGAATATAGAAAAATAGGAATCATCACAGAAGTTTTTTAGGTGCAAGTGAAATTAAAAAATGAAACTAAAAGAAAATGCACAAGATGTTAGGCACGAATTTAAATGAACATGATAAACGATAGGACAAATAAAGAGCTTAATCTGAATTTACAACTGAGGAAAAATCTTTACAAAAATCAAGCATACATATATAAATATCAGGTATTTTTTGACAAAATTTTAAACTTTGGCAGCAAAATATAATGTCCATTAAGTGTCTACCATTCATAGAATCTCTAGCCGCGCAAATGCGCGGGCCACCCTGCTAGTTTGTTATTGATTTTAGAAGTAAAGATTTGAATCTGCAATTCTGTTTGTAGTTTTTATTTCTCAAAAGAAAATACGCCGAAACGTTTTCACCGCGTGGCTGGCTAGCCACAGCCACTAACTGGTGGGCCAGCGGCCACGCTGGCAGCCACGCGAGCAAGCGCGGGCCCAGCGGCTGGTTTGACCACGGTCACCTCCCGCGCGGCGACGGCGCAGACGGGCGCGCGACGGCGGCGAGGACCGACGCGTCGATCTACTGCGCGAAGGAACGCGCTACGGACGGCTACGGACTCGCACGGGCACGGGGAACACGAGTACGGCGGCGCCGCTAGCTAATGGTCGCCGGAGCGACGGAAACATCCGCGACTTGCGGCGGCCGGCGGCGGTTCAACGGTGAATCGACGAACGACGGCGAGAGAGGGAGGGAGAAGATGTCCCCGAGGACGGCATGCTCACCCTAGACGCGTGGGAACCACCGGCGTGGACGGAGGAGGTCGAGGTTGGCGGCAATGGAGCGCGGAGCTTCGGCCGGAGAGGAAGGAGACAGCGGCGATCTCGCGAACGACGGCTTCCCGCCTCGATTCCTTCGACGAGGATGAAGAGGGAGACGCGGCGGAGCAGATGGTGGTGCTCGATCTACTCCGGGAGGCCTCAGTCGACGGCGGCAGCGACGGCGAGCTCCACTATGGCTCGGCCATGGCGGAGAGGAAGAAGGAGAGGGAGGGCGGTGGAGTGGTGTCGGGCAGAGGGAACGGGGGGCCTGGGGGCTCTTCTAAGCGCGAGGAGGCGCGGGGAGGGGGGCCCGGCATCGCCGTGTCGCCATGGCGCGCGGCGGGTGCGGCTCGGCCGCGCCGCGCGGTCGCTACAGCGTGAAGGAGATGACCACTTTGCGAAAACCCCCTCGCCTGAATTTTTCTATTTACAAAGAAGCCCTTGGCTATTTCTTTTATAAATCCAGTAGCTTTTCCACCATTTAAATGGGGCATTTAAACAATTTATAAAAATTTGATAAAAATCATGTAGCCTCCCAATACCATTTAGAAGCACCACAAAAATTTGGTTTGGCAAAATAAAAAGTTTTGCCACCTTTTGTTCATAGGGTTTGTATGGCATTTTAGGTAAAACTAAAATGAATTTACTTTTGAATTTTTGAACCAGTGCAAAGTATTAAATCTTAACCCTTGGAACTTCCTTGACAAATATGATTTGCATTTGTATTTGGGTTTGCCAAAGCAAGCACATTTGGACTTGCAAGGATTGAATTTAATTGGTGACATTTCCATTTGTTTCAATTTGTTTTCATCACTTGATTTCAACTTGACACTGAAACAATGATGCCATGATGCATGAATAAGAAGCAAAAGTGAAAATTTTACTCTGGTTTCAGTTTCTCAAACTTGGGCTGTTACAATTCTACCCCCTTACAGGAATCTCGTCCCGAGATTCTAAGGTTGCGGAAGGAAGTCGGGATACTCCTCACGAAGACTAGACTCCCTTTCCCAGGTTGCTTCATCTTCGGAATGATGAGACCACTGAATTTTGAGGAACTTGGTGGTCTTGTTTCGAGTCTTCCTTTCTGCTTCATCCAGGATACGGACAGGATGCTCGCGGTAAGTGAGGTCTGCCTGGATATCCAGCTCCTCATGATTGACTCCATGGATAGGATCCTTGAAACAACGGCGAGTTGGGATACATGAAACACATCATGCACATCGGGAAGTTAGCTGGTAACTCTAATTTAAGAAAGATCTCCCGCTTGGCCAACAGTGAAAGGGCCAACGTAGCGAGGGGCCAATTTTCCCTTAATTCCGAAGCGGCGAACGCCTCGGAGGGGAGAGACACGGAGGTAAGCTTTATCACCAATTTCATAGTGAACCTCCTGATGATGCTTGTCATAATAACTCTTCTGCCTAGACTGGGCAATCTTCAAATTCTCTCGTATGATTCTAACTTTCTCCTCTGCTTCATTGATAATATCCGGACCAAAGAGTGCCCTCTCTCCGGTCTCGGACCAATTCAGCGGAGTTCGGCATTTTCTTCCATACAGAACCTCGAATGGGGCCATACCCAGACTGGCTTGATAGCTGTTGTTATAGGAGAACTCCGCGAAGGGAAGATACTTCTCCCAATCTTTGCCAAAGGAGATTACACATGCCCTGAGCATGTCTTCCAGAACTTGGTTCACCTTTCGTCTGACCATCAGTTTGAGGGTGGAAAGCGGTGCTAAGTTGAGACGGTTCCCATGGCTTTTGGAAACTAGTCCAAACTGGAGGTGAATAGGCTTCCACGATCAGAATTATCTTCTTGGGAACGCCGTGGAGGACGACGATACGAGAAGCATACAGATCTGCCAACTTGGCAGCTGTAATGTCAACACGAACGGGGAGGAAGTGAGCCACTTTTGATAGGCGATCAATGATGACCCAGATGGCATCGTTTCCCTTTGGAGACTTCGGCAGGCCAGTGATGAAGTCCATACCAATTTCATCCCATTTCCACTCAGGGACTGCAATAGGGCGAAGAGTGCCGGGAGGCCTTTGATGTTCAGCCTTTACCCGTCGACAGTGTCGCATTCAGCAACATACTTGGCAATTTCCCGTTTCATCCGAGTCCACCAGAACTGTGGTCGAAGGTCTTGGTACATTTTGGTACTACCGGGATGAATAGAGAGAGGAGATTCATGAGCTTCTTGGAGGATCAACTCCCTCAATTTTCGTTTCTTTGGCACCACCAAGCGGTCACCAAAATAAACAACTCCGGATCATTGACAGAAAAACATTTGGCCTTCCCGCTAGCAATGTTCTCCTTGATTTTTCGAATACCCTTGTCACGAGTTTGAGCATCCTTAATCTGGTCTACAAGAGTAGATTTGATCTCCAGATTTGCTAGATAGCCAGAGGGAACCATTTCTAAGTTCAAACGGGAGAACTCTTCATGAAGGGCAGGTTGGGCATTTTCAATCATCAGATTGTTGCAATAGGACTTCCGACTTAGCGCGTCAGCCACGACGTTTGCTTTGCCGGGTTGATAGTTCAGACTCACATTATAGTCCGTGATTAACTCCAACCAACGCCTTTGCCTGAGATTTAAATCTGGCTGGGTGAAAAGGTACTTCAGACTCTTGTGATCCGAGAAGATCTCGCAACGGTTACCAAACAGGTATGGTCTCCATTGCTTCAAAGCATAGACCACCGCGGCAAGTTCTAGATCATGAGTTGGGTAATTGAGCTCATGCGGCTTAAGTTGGCGAGAAGCATAGCCACCACATGGCCATCTTGCATTACACAACCCAAACCTTGAGAGAGGCGTCACAGAAGACGACGAAATCCTTGCTTGTGTCCGGCAGGACAAGCACAGGAGCGGACGTGAGTTTGGCTTTCAGTGTTTGGAAACTCTCTTCAGCTTCGGCCGACCATACAAACTTTTTATCCTTCTTGAGAAGGTCAGTCAGAGCCTTGGCTATCTTGGAGAATCCTTCGATGAATCGGCGGTAGTAACCCGCTAATCCGAGAAAACTACGGATGTCCTTGACTGACATTGGGGTCAGCCAATCCAGAATAGCTTGAATCTTGTCCGGAACGACAGCCACACCATTAGCGGATATCACATGACCAAGGAAGACAAGGTTATCCAACCAAAACTCACACTTGGAGAACTTGGCATAGAGGCGGTGTTCTCGAAGTCGTGTCAGAACCAAACGAAGATGTTCGGCATGCTCTTCATCGTTTTGGAATAAACGAGGATGTCATCGATGTAAATGACGACAAACTTGTCAGATAATCCATGAAGACAGAGTTCATGAGCCTCATGAAAGTAGCCGGAGCATTGGTGAGGCCAAAAGACATGACGGTATACTCATATGAGCCGTAACGAGTAACAAATGCCGTCTTTGGAATATCCTCCTTTCTGATTTGATCTGATGGTATCCTGACCTCAGATCCATCTTGGAGAATACGGTTGCACCAGCTAACTGATCCAACAGATCATTGATGCGAGGAATAGGATACTTGTTCTTGATTGTCACCGCATTCAACGGTCTATAGTCAGAGACTAGACGAGGCACGGTAGAATCCTCTTCTTGACAAAGAGTACCGGACAACCCCATGGTGAACTGCTAGGCTGGATGAAATCCTTCGCTAACAGCTGATCAATTTGCTCTTTCAACAGAGCCAACTCTTCCACCGGCATACGGTAGGGCTTCTTGGAAATTGGAGCAGTACCGGGAAGTAGATCTATGACAAACTCCACACTTCGGTCAGGAGGCATGCCAGGCAACTCTTCCGGGAACACATCCGGGAAGTCACACACCACGTGTATGTCCTGGATTTCAGGAGGAGATTCGCCTTCCATAAAGCAAAGGAGGATCTCAGGTGAGTTGGGTACGACGGCGGACGGAGGTATTGATGTTGCAGGCCAATACTCACAATGTCACCGGAAGGAGCGGTCACAGTAATGGTCTTTGCGGCACAGTCGAGATTAGCCTGATATTTGGTTAGCCAGTTCATGCCCAGTATGACATCAATGCCTTTGGACTTCAGGGCTACCAAGGCATAAGGAAAAGACAAGGAACCTATATTAATCTGGACCTCAGGAGTAACCCCATCGGTTTGCCATTTGGAGCCAGGAGTGGCAATCACCAAGGGATGGCTCATTTTCTCGAACGGTATGCAGTGGTCTTTTGCAAAAGCTATAGATATGAATGAATGCGATGCTCCAGAGTCAAACAAAACTGTAGCTGAATTGCCGTTGATTCGTAACTCACCCATAAGAACGCCGGTGTCTTCCTCAGCTTGTTCAGCAGAGACGTGGTTCAGGCGACCACGCACAGTAGGTCCAGCCTTGCCAGCTGGAGTGGCAGGGGCTCGTGCAGGTGTCCCCGTGATAGGTGCCTTCTGGGGGCACTCCCTGGAGTAGTGACCAGTCTGGCCACAGCTGAAGCAAGTGTTACCAGGTGGGATAGATAGCTGGGGGCGATACCACTTCCGTTCGCCCCAGGTGTCGAAGTAGTGGGGCGCGGCGGTGGTGGCCTGTATCCTGCGGCCCTCGGCATGAATGGAGCACGCGGCACAGCGCTGTAGGGAACGAAAACCCTGCGCTTCTTGTTCTCAGAACCCGAGGAACTCTGGCGGTCCCCTTGGGCTGGCCTCTTGGAAGACTCAAATTCCTTCCTTCCTTGCTCAAGAGTAAGAGCCTGGTTGAACAGCTCCTGGTAGTTCTGAAACTTGAAGGGCAGCAACTCATAGCGGAGCCTCGGCGCAAGCCCCTTGCGGAACAACTCTTGCTTGTCAGCATCATTGGTCACGTCCCGAGGGGCGTAACGAGAGAGATGGTTGAATTTGCACCCATAAGCTCGAAGATCCATATTTCCCTGGTGCAAATCCAGGAACTCCCTCCTCTTCAGGTCCATTATTGGCTGAGGTATGTACCGCACGGAAGGCAGTGTGGAAATCCGCCCAAGTGAAAGCATGGCCTGCGCAAACAGCGCCACATGACTCTCCCACCAACAGCCAGCCGCACCAGTCAGGAGGTAGGTGGCGAAGTTGACTTGCTCGGCCACTGGGACATGCAGCGCGCCGAACTGGCGCTCCAGAGCGCGAAGCCAGTCATCAGCGTCCAGCGGTTCCTTAGCATCAGCAAAGGTGGGTGGCTGCGAGCGCAGGAACTCAGTGAGAGTGTTGCAGCCATTCCTCTGTGCATTCTGCTGCACCAACTGCTCAAGCAAGCGCTCATTGCGCCCACGGTTCTCCTCAATGGCCATCAAGACCTCAGCCATCGAGGGTGGTGGCGGCAGATCATCCTCATCATCATCGTGGTTACCGCGACCACCACGGCCTCCACGACCTCCTCGAGCCATTCTGGAGATTTGACAATGACACAGTTAGTATCTTTCTCCGAATGGTCGAACAATAGCATTAGCGTCTACACAAGTACACAGACTAGGGACGATAATGCTTTGCGAGAAGGAAGTCAACAAGATAGAACTTGGGTCAAAGATCAGCATCATGTGCTACTAGTGAGAGTTAAGAATCACAACTTACACACTCTAGTTGGCACAATCCGGGACCTTATGTTCAAGTCCTTGGGTTAGAACCCGAAGAAAGGATCAAATGATTGGATTCGTAGAAACATCTGAGTTGATTTGGGATTACAACGCAGCGGGAGCAACGTGACACATAACACTAAGGTCGAACCCAACCCCGTTTCTAATCATTTTGAAGTAACAGATGAGGAGTAAAACCTTTAAATCAAATCGAGGTAAGATTGCTCCGAGATTAGAGGGTAACCAGATAAGGAGTAAAAAGAATCCTAAGATGGTTTTCACAACTCATTTTTAGGTTAAAAATATTTTCACAAACACTAGACTCAACATCGACCAGTAGAAGGGTTTCCTACAGGCAGTACTGCTCTGATACCAACTTGTGGCGCCCGACCCGACTACTATACAGTGATGCTGTGTGTCACCGGTTAAGCGATACAACGGAGGTTACGGGTTTACCAATCCCCGGCCAAAACCTTTGGCAGGCGTTGCTGGGTACACCACACACCAACAACGCAACACCCCGATGATGCCTTAACACGGCACAACCCTCAAAGCATAATAGAGAGATCAAGACTTGTGGAACAACTGGCACATCACAGACTCTACGACACAAAGCATTATAGTTCAACTCTTATAATAGAGAAAGATAGCAAATATTACAACCAGAGGTCACAGACCCAACAGTACATCAAGCGGAAGCGAAATAAGTTGTTCTAAACAACAAGATCCAAATATGGCCTAAGAGGCCTACAGATAAACATCCAGCGCCAGCTGTTCCGGGATGTCCCAAGCTGCCACCTGGGAACCCCAGACTACTCGTCGACGTCCACAAAGAACCCACCTTCGAGGTCGGTGAAGTCCTCTCCTGAAATAAGCAAACGACGTTGAGTTCGACGAACTCGCAAGATTAAGAGCTAGTATATGCTCGATGAGGCTTTCAAAGTTATATGGCTGTTTTGCATAAAGCTGATTTTATTTATGAAACATAACTCAATGGCATCGACTAATCAGAGTATTTTCAAAAGAGGTAAGAAGTAAACTCTTTTCTTTGATCATCTTCAGCAGCAACCACCATCCATCACCACACCTGTCTACAAGGCACCTCCCCGAATCACCCTCGAGGAAGTCAACCTTGCATCCTTATTAGTACCTTTAGTACTCAGTTTTTAATCATTCCGTTCAAGTTATTCTATGATCCTACCTCACTTCCCAAGTCGTCCTTAACCGTGGACACGGCTTTTCGAAAAGATTTACCCTGCAGGGGTGTACAATGTTTGCCACGCGTACCGTCCGGCCCATTACCTGCGCATTAGCTCTCTTCCTTGGAAAGCCGGCTGGGTGGGAGCGGTGTCGACTTCTCCCTCGTTAAGGACTTTCCAGGATCATCAGTGGCGGTAGGACTGCCAGGCTCACATCACCCCGCCCCACGGCCACTCATTTTCCTAATACCATCCTCATCTCAGTTCATACCACCATCATCACGCACGCGCAAATGAAAGCCCGAACTAGAGGACCCTGGCTAGCCCCGCTCGAGCTATTTAGTCTATGAGGGTTCCTGCAATTGCATAGGCCTCACGCATGGTGCACGCTCGTCTTGGTCGAAGGGAGAACTCGCACTTAGGCGACGAGAACGAGACAACCCACCACATTCCATGTGGCCTCTCATCCCCGCCTTTAAACATGTTATTATATGTCACCACCATTTCCACCATCATCCGAACATTCCACCACAGTTCCAACAATAGCATATCCACCGGACGACTAAGCATTTCACTAAGCATGGCTAAGCATAAACATAGCGGATATAATTAACTCAGGCCAACACAACAATCCTATGGATATTAGGAGGAAACAGGTAATGGCATCGGAAAACATAATGCATCTAATAGGATACTCTAATCCAACCAAATTGACATTTGGAATCGCATGCAATATTATAGTGGAGAAAATATCTGCGGAAAACATAGGAGGAGACATGCTCAGAGGGGGGATTACGCTTGCCTTGTTCAACGGGCTGGTAATACGGGTCGTCAGGGTATTGTGGAGAAACCCCGATTGCTTGATCTATCGATGCATAAGAACACCGGAAAGAACACAATCAAATATCACTCAAGCAAACCAAATGCAATGCACATACACATGATGACATGACAAGTTTGATGCACTGAAATTATTATACCAAATGTATCAATTTAAATGGGGTGCAAAATAATTAGATTGACAAGGGAGAAGAAAGTCCCATATTTGTTTTTAATGCTTTCCTGTGCTATGAATTCATGTAAATATGCATGTAAATGATGCTACTGATTAGGTATTGATTTGCTGAACATTTAGAGCCTTTCAACATCATTTTTGGAATACTTTTGAATTAACCATGAATTTCCAAAGTTGCATTTCAGTACTGCCATTTTTAGTGTTTTCAACATACAGAGGGTTTGAATTGCTCAATTAAGTCCAAATAAAATATGGATGTGTAAAGGTGTCAAGACCAATTTTTAGACCCTTGTTTGCTCAATTTGGAATTACAGAGCTAAAGTTATGAATTTTCAAAGTTTGCCATTTATTCTGCATTTTCTGTAATTCATTTAAAGAGGCAATTATTTTGAGCTAACATGTGTCAAAATGACAGAAACATGTCGAGCACACTTTCCTGAACATGTGGAAATTTGAATCACCCTAATTGGAGCATTTTTCAATTTGTTATTGATTTTAGAAGTAAAGATTTGAATCTGCAATTCTGTTTTAGTTTTTATTTCTCAGAAGAAAATACGCCGAAACGTTTTTCACCGCGTGGCTGGCTAGCCACAGCCACTGACTGGTGGGCCAGCGGCCACGCTGGCAGCCACGCGAGCAAGCGCGGGCCCAGCGGCTGGTTTGACCACGGTCACCTCCCGCGCGGCGACGGCGCAGACGGGCGCGCGACGGCGGCGAGGACCGACGCGTCGATCTACTGCGCGAAGGAACGCGCTACGGACGGCTACGGACTCGCACGGGCACGGGGAACACGAGTACGGCGGCGCCGCTAGCTAATGGTCGCCGGAGCGACGGAAACATCCGCGACTTGCGGCGGCCGGCGGCGGTTCAACGGTGAATCGACGAACGACGGCGAGAGAGGGAGGGAGAAGATGTCCCCGAGGACGGCATGCTCACCCTAGACGCGTGGGAACCACCGGCGTGGACGGAGGAGGTCGAGGTTGGCGGCAATGGAGCGGCGGAGCTTCGGCCGGAGAGGAAGGAGACAGCGGCGATCTCGCGAACGACGGCTTCCCGCCTCGATTCCTTCGACGAGGATGAAGAGGGAGACGCGGCGGAGCAGATGGTGGTGCTCGATCTACTCCGGGAGGCCTCAGTCGACGGCGGCAGCGACGGCGAGCTCCACTATGGCTCGGCCATGGCGGAGAGGAAGAAGGAGAGGGAGGGCGGTGGAGTGGTGTCGGGCAGAGGGAACGGGGGGCCTGGGGGCTCTTCTAAGCGCGAGGAGGCGCGGGGAGGGGGGCCCGGCATCGCCGTGTCGCCATGGCGCGCGGCGGGTGCGGCTCGGCCGCGCCGCGCGGTCGCTACAGCGTGAAGGAGATGACCACTTTGCGAAAACCCCCTCGCCTGAATTTTTCTATTTACAAAGAAGCCCTTGGCTATTTCTTTTATAAATCCAGTAGCTTTTCCACCATTTAAATGGGGCATTTAAACAATTTATAAAAATTTGATAAAAATCATGTAGCCTCCCAATACCATTTAGAAGCACCACAAAAATTTGGTTTGGCAAAATAAAAAGTTTTGCCACCCTTTTGTTCATAGGGTTTGTGTATGGCATTTTAGGTAAAACTAAAATGAATTTACTTTTGAATTTTTGAACTAGTGCAAAGTGTTAAATCTTTAACCCTTGGAACTTCCTTGACAAATATGATTTGCATTTGTATTTGGGTTTGCCAAAGCAAGCACATTTGGACTTGCAAGGATTGAATTTAATTGGTGCCACTATTTCCATTTGTTTCAATTTGTTTTCATCACTTGATTTCAACTTGACACTGAGACAATGGATGCCATGATGCATGAATAAGAAGCAAAAGTGAAAATTTTACTCTGGGTTTCAGTTTCTCAAACTTTGGGCTGTTACAAGGCGCTCTTAAACAGGCGGGCTTGCAGCCGTCTGTGAACAGTACTACGACAGTGCGTCGCAGGTGAAAACATAGTTTATTCCTGACTTTAAATCACGGTCTGTTCGAGTGCCGGCAGGTTTAGCTCGCACGTCCACACCGCCCGATCGTGCCGAATTCTTGGAGTCGGCACGATCAGTGATTTCCAAATGCCGATCTCATCTGTAAAGCTGGACGGCACCGACAGGATCCAAATGGAAATGTTGCCTTAAGAGTAATCCGAGGCAGAATAGGTAGCTCATCTGTGGGTATGTTCCACTGCAATTAATACGGAGATATGCTGGTCAGGTCGACTCCAGCGAGTCGGCGTGTCGGAAGGTTTATTAAGACAGAGAAGCTCATGTCAGTCGAGCCGGCCAACGCCCATTTTGTCGTGTACTACCTGCCGCCTTGCCATTGGTGTCATGTTTGTTATCGGCCTTCTGTCATTTATTATCGTTCTTCCTCTCGTCTGCTCGTGCTGATTCGTTGAAGCCACGTTATAGTACCGGGGTGGAGTGGGGTGTATAGCTCGCGTTTTGGATTCGAGGGTTATCGTAGCCTCCTTTTTACAAGATCTGGTTGTAGAAGATGATTTATTGACCGTCTGCTTATCCGATGAGTCTGGATATTTGTTTCGTGTTGTGCCGTCGCTGGTTTTAATATGCTACTGCATTAAGTCGGCGTACCGTGGGTCCGGCGTACTATCATCTCGGCTGTCTTTTCCACAGAGTTGACGGAAGAACGTAGGTCATGCCGACTCCAAGGAGTCGACGGGTCGACGAGTAGTGAGACGGAGAAGGTCAGTCGGCGTGTTCAGATGGTTGATTTGACAATGTGTGAGCCGACTCCAGTAAGCCGACATGCTCAAGCTGGCGGGATCCACGAGCAGTGAGACGGACAAGGTCAGTCCTGCCGACTCCCAGGATTCGACGCCCTGGAGTCAGCGGGATCCATGAGCAGTGAGACGGACAAGGTCAGTCCTGCCGACTCCCGGGATTCGATGCCCTGGAGTCGGCGCGATCCATGTGCAGTGAGACGGACAAGGTCAGTCCTGCCGACTCCTTGAGTGTCCCGAGGGAAACAGATAGTTACTTGATCCTGGAAAAGTGCGTACAAGCTACTATGTGTAGGGATACGAATAGTAATTACACGGTGATTCTACTTGTGGATCGCATTGAAGAGTACTGTGTGTAAGCTATGCACATCGATATCAATGATGCCGACTCCAGGGAGCCGGCGGGGTCAATCAACCTCAACGTCTCTTGGGACAGCGATTCCAAAGCCTCTATTCAAGAACATGCCCGTTGGGTAGGGGTGCCCTTTGTTGACAACACGAAATAGACGATGCTATAGTGAACTCAACCGACAGCCGTATATTTCGTTTATTATTCAACCATCGTTTTTTTATATCCGGAAGATCCATGGGTTTGGGATGGTTTTGGCTTCTGTCTCACGTGTTTCCTACCCACTGGCAGCCTGCCTGATCCAGTGGCCCAATCGATATACTCGGAACCATCTTCGTCTTAATGCGTTGTCTGATCATGTCGGTCTACCAACAAGTTCGACAAATAATAGACAAAAAACTCCATGTCCACCCCTGTCTGAACTGGTTTCCTGTTTCATCTTGTTTTCTCCACCACACAAAACCGTATTAACAGGGTTGAACTTGGGCCTGCGCATGTCGGCTTCACGCCTGTCAGGCTCAGCGGTTGAGGCGGCCAGAAAGTTCATGCCGACTCCAGGGAGCCGGCGCGTTTCATGAAGAAATAAAATATTGACAGAACTTTATATCAGTTCGACACAGACTTAAGAATCTTGTGCCATATATTACATGTAGTTTTGATTAACAGAAATAAGAGCGTACGGGTAACCTAGGTATAGGTAACTACGACAAGCTGCAATTAACACGCTCACGCAGGAGCAACGGAACGTACTTAAGCTAATGCCCCTGGAAGACGACTTGGTCTGAACTTCCTTGCGCCATTAGTGGAACCTTCGGTTTCTGACGCGTTGATTTACTGCTGGGAGTTACGTCGGAGTTCATGCAGAATGACATGTTGGCGGTGCTCCTCCCTCTCCCATCGACATGTTCGTGCTTGGTGCTCGGCGTCTTGGCGTAGGCCGCGTTGTAGATTGTCCGTGTTCACGGCGTCGAATAAGCCGATAACCCAATGTCGCTGCTTGTCAGTGCGCCGTTCGGACCATACCGACTTCGCCAGGACGTGCTTCAGTAGTTCGTCATCGTCGGTGATGCTAGCGAGTTCCTCTGCATCGTCGGTGGAGTAAGATGCCATAGAAACGTCATCCGAGGAGGAGGAGGAGTATTCTTCGTCCGAATCCAAGGCTGGTTTCTGCTCATCCGTGTCTGCGGTACTGTGGCCGGAAGCACCGAATCTGTGGGCTGGAGGTGTTCCGCCAACTCCCGTACCACTGAAGTCGGCCGATGATGGTGACGGCGAGGCCGGCCGGTGCTGACTTTTTGGTGGAATATTCGTCCTTGGATGTTGAGGAGGCGAGGGATCCATTGTGTTGTTTGTTTGATGGGACGTGGGGAGGGAGAGTGAGAGGTTCGGTGTAGAGATAATGGGTGCGGTAGATTGGAATTATTCAGGCGCCTCCCGCTCTTCTCCACGCGTATGGTTAGTGGGTGGTCAAAACCGTGCGTCTGTTCATGCCGGCTTAATTGTACCTGGGAACGTTCGAGTCGCTTTCTTTCGGCGGTGGACCGAGTATCGCAAAAATTATTTCCCTACACCATTTTCCGTGTCACGTTTTTACCGACTTGCTTCCTTGTCTTCTACACCGAGTGTTGGCTTTTTTTGTTGTCTGCTAATCATGAATGAACGGTGTAGATTCTTTTTAGGTTGACGAGGAGACAGACGCCTGATGTATGTATAGCAGTGGGCTAGCGCTTTGATCTCCCTGCCTTACTATTCACCATCTCCTTCCTCTGTTTCCTTACGTGAGGATCTGCTACGAGGGCTTTCTTTTTTCTGCGCTACCGATTTCCTTTTCCCTCTCTGCTCATCATGGTTTCGGCGAGGAGATATCGACGGAGTACTGGCGCATCCAATCCAGAAGTTACTCGTCCTGACGTGGTTTTGGGCCTGGCGGCGGCCAACGGCCCTCCGCGACGTGCTACGCCGCTTGTATCGCTGAGGGAAGGTGTGCCGCGCATCGATGGCTGGTCCTCCTCGACTGGGCCAGCGCGAAAACGTGGCCGGCTTGAGGGCGTGGTCTCAGGGTAAATCTAATTCCTTACGTGTTTTTTCATTTCTTTCCCGTGCTCCGGTGTCGATCTCTTCTTTTCCTCTGTTTCAGTCGGTCGAGCAAGGAATGCCCCAAATTTGTACTCTCTGCCGAGATGGATGCACCAAATCGATGGCCGGCCGAGGAGGTTTTCCGCGGCCTGTTACTGGATGTATTTTTCTGTATTATGTAATCATCCCTTTCGATTTTCACCGTTAATTGATGGAGAATTGTATATCTTTTTACCAGGGGTTGGCGAATATGGTGACCGAGCTTCGCGCAGAACGCGACCAGCTGCGTTCGGAGAACATTCGGTGGTCGAAGCTCCAGCAAAAAACCGTTCAATGGATGGAGCGTCACCGAATTTATATAGAGGAGTTGATATCTGAGAAGAAGGAGCTTTTGTCCGAGTATAGCCGTCTCCAGGTTGAGAAGGTTGAAGCCGAGGCGAACAGCATCTAGTATCTAAAAAAGGCCATCGTTGCGTACACGGCGCTGAGTGAGTCGAACATAAACTTACGGAAGACCATGGACATCGTCGAATTGCTGAGGCTGTGAAGGGCAGAGAGGTTGTTTTGTTTTAGATAGAAGACATTTCTGTGCTGCTTTAAACCAACAATGGAACAGAGCAAGGGCATGTAGTTCTTTATGAGACTGTTTTGTGATAGGATGGAAATGGTTGTTACTATTGAGCCGTCTTCCGTAACGTGTGTAGGATCTTCTGTCTGTGTAGTAATAAATTTCCCTTCTTAGAAGTGTTTGGCGAGCCGGCTGGCGCTGTGTTTAATGCTATTGTTGGGGAGATCATAACCCAGTAGGCCCATGAAGAGGGAAGTTTGACCCGCCCGCAGGAGGCTGGGCGAGGCCAGCTAACCATCACCATGGGCCGGGTTACACTAATGGGCCGGTGAGCTTGTTGGTAACCCAGCCAACATAAGGAAGGTTCCAGAAGACCCGGAGGCGGTATGCGTCACGGAGTCCAAGACTTGAAGTACACGCAAGACTAGAGGAGATAGAGTAGGATTCCTAGTACGGGTATAACCCGGCTTAACTTTGTACGCGACCAGGAGACCCGGCAGCCTTTATAAGACGGCTCCTAGGTCATAGAGAGATAAGCTAAAAGTTAGTGATGCATGTAAAATGCATACATGAACTTTACATTTTATTACTTGATATTCCAACTTATTTGCATCATATATGGGTTATATTTATGTTTTATAATAATTTTAGGGGATAATTCACAGTTTCCCCATTTATTTGGAATTAACCCTGCACTGGCAGAAAACCCTATTTTCTATATTTTGATGTTTCAGGGACCCAAACGACGTCCAAATGACCTAATATTTTACGGGCATCAGTTTTTGGAAGGAACAAAGCGTAGGAACGAAGGAAGCGAACAAACGGAGACCCGAGGGCCAAGATAGGTGGGCCCACGCGGCCAGATTCCTTGGCCGCGTGGGACCCCTCATCTTGGGCCTCGTGGCTCCGATGCCGTCCGTTTTCGTCTTCGTGGCTTCGTCTTGACCTAAAACCGACTATAAAAATAGTCCCCCGAGGAGTTTCTCGGGGAGGCGGCGGAGAAACACAAAAACCACGAAACAGGAGACAGAAGGTTGCCGCCGGTGGGGATCGGAGGGGGGGAAACACCGCCGGAATCACCTCCGGAAGGCTCCTCCATCCCCCCTCAGGAGTCTCCATCAACACCACCGTCAAGACCAGCACCATCTCCATCACCATCTTCGTGATCCACTTCATCCCCCTCATAGTTTGAGATTGTTCGAACCCTAGCTATTGTTTAAGTGCTATTCTACCTGTGTATGATTGGCTACTTTTCATTGTTTGGGAGTGAGATTACATTTTCAGATTGTGTTGTATCACTTATACCATTGAATCATATCATGTCTTCGCGTTGTGAGTAGTTCTCTCATGTTCCTGGGGGCATAGGATGAATTGGCAATGATTTATATATGACATGTGTTGGTATTTTGTCTAGTTTTTATCTTTTATGTAATTCTATGATGGTGTTGTGCGAACGTCGACTGCACATCACTTCACCTATATGGGCTCATAGGAGAACACCGTAGTGTAATGGAGTGAGGGAGACTTGGGAGGACATGTAAACCTGAGACCGAGTCATGAAGTTGCATTATGAGGGTATTAGTATCGGGGACCTTAGAGTTTAAGGCTATGGTGGGACTCTATGTCTTAATAACTCTTGTGCAGTCATTTACTTGGCCATAAGAACCATCATAAGGGGGTTTAGTTTATTTATTTAGCTTTCCCTAATTATGGCTCCGTCCAAAGAAGATTAAAACTTGACAAAATGTTTACCTTGTTGTTCTAGAAATATTTATGCCATGAAGTCTAGGTAGCCCTTGGGAACGTTTTCCACTTATAAGAAACACACACTTGAGCTTGTCCTCTCGCTGCATAGAGGATTGGGCTTTCTCTCTTTGAGAGCTTTCACTTGTCATATTTTATTTTCAGCTTTTTACTTTAGTGCAAACTCTACGCCAAAAACCCAAAAACACTTGCATCATTTAATCATTTTAGTTTGTCTAGTGCATAGATAATAAGAGAAGTGACACTCTTATTTGAGAGGATAAATACTTATACCTTCTACTCCTCGTGGGATCGATACTATACTTACACATTGAAGATTTCAACGATCCCCTATACTTGTGGGTATCAAGACATTTTCTGGCGCCGTTGCCGGGGAGTGTAGCCCTTAAGTTTTTATTCTTGTTTGCACTAGATATTTATTTTCAGTTTTTCATATACTCTAGTTTACCTTCAGTTTTGCATTTAGTTTAGTTTTACTTTCAGTTATATATATCAAAACCCAAAAAAATTAGAAAATGGAAAACAACCAAACAATTATAGAACTATATAATATCTATCTTGAGTTAGGACATGAAGTGTTTGAGGAGAAAATTAAATTTTATTTGCATAACAATCATGTTTGTGGTAGTACTAATTCTTTGAACACCTTTATTGCTAATGCTAAGGAAAACCTTAAGCTTGGGGAAGTTTGTTTTGATGAATATGATATTTTGAGTCCCCCAAGTTTGGAAGAGAAAATTTATTTTGATGATACTATGTCTCCCATTTATGACGATTACAATGATGAATGTGATATTTTCAGTTCACCTACTATTGAGGATAAAGTTTATTATGACTATGATATGCCTCCTATATATGATGATTACAATGATGGTTATGAATGTTTTACTCCCACTATCACTAATAAGAATGATTTTACTTATGTGGAGAGTATTAATACTTTTATGCTTGTAGATCATGAAAGACATGCTTTATGTCATAATTATATTGTTGAATTCATTCATGATGCTACTGAAAGTTATTATGAGAGGGGAAAACATGGTTCTAAACATTTCAATATTATTACGTTTCCTCTCTTTAAGTTCAAAGTGTTGAAATTGCTCTTGTTTTATCTTCCTATGCTACTTGCTTTGTGTTTCAATGATTTATTTTCTTACAAGATCCCAATGCATAGGAAGTGGGTTAGACTTAAAAGTGTTTCATATTTTTCTCTTGATGCTCTCTTTTGCATTTCAATTCTTGTTCCTATGTGAGCATCATTAAAACTATCATGGCTGTCCAGAAAACAGATTCCTAAGCTTCACTGCGAAAAATGTTACAAATCACAGAAAAGGAATTTTGACCTGAAATTTTACGACGGCAATCTTCAGTTATCATTACACATTTCATTAGTTCAAAGTTTTCTGATTTGAGCAACGTAAGTGCCTCTAAAAATTGACTCTTTACGGGCTGTCCAGTTTTTGACAAGATTCTGTCTTTATTTTGCATTAGCCTCATTACTTGTGTTTTGTGTGGTTCTTTTGATCAATGAACAATACGCAACCATAGTAATAGTAGTTAATGTTTAGAATCAACTCATGATATGTCTTTGCTATACCTATGTGGATTTAATTTATGGAGACACTAACCCCTCTAATCAAGTTTTATGATGAGTTTTGTGTAAAGAAATTTTCAAGTGGAAGAGTTGAGGGTGATGAACAAAGATCAAGAGGGACAAACACTCAAGCTTGGGGATGTTACCCCTAGGCTCACCTACATATTTCGAATAAGTACAAGAATTCAAGCTTGGGGATGCCAAGCCACCTCACTCCAACCATCTTGATACCAAGTAAGTAAGCCTAGCTATATGGCTATAAAGAAAGCGCTTTACGGGAGGCAACCCGGTTGTTTTTATTTTTTATTTTCTTTGTGTCCTCTTGCTGTAACAAGAGACTTAGTTTTTAATTTTGTTTCTGGAATTTTTAATAAAGTGCCAAGTTTTACCCGTTTTGGTTTGAAAAAGTTGCTATTTGTATTCGGAGATTTTATTCCAGCACGAATCTGTGCACGGTATGATTTTTCATTCCTATTCTGTAACTCCGAATGAGCTGATATTTGAACTGTAGTTGCAACTTTTCATCCTCTGTAAGCATGAATGTTTTCAGAATTTTTCGACATATTTAAGTAGGGTAGAAAAATGCGTTTTGCTGCTGCTGTTTTTTGGACAGATTCTGTCCCATTTTGTTTGATGCATTCTTTGAACTTTTAACTTGAATCTTTTTGATCCAATTGAGTTTATAAGTAGGCATACAACATTATACACTTTCTGGACATTCATATGAATTTTTGTTTAAGGATTTTATGCAGCAAGCAATTCATTTGTCTATCACTACTAATGTCACCCCACAGAAAAGAAATGGGAGAAACGGTGTTTTGAAGTTTTTTCACAGGGATTAGAGGAGATGCACCAAGAGCTATCCAAGGATGGTGAAGACCATAAGCTTGGGGATGTGAAGACAACCCCACTGGACCAACACACTCTCGGTTTGCACACGTCTAACTTCTGTTTTTCGATCAATGCACTTTATCGCATAAACTTGGAGCGTCTTTTATTTGCTTTTTATTTCGGTTTGATTTTTGTTTGTCTTGAGACCACCACTATAATTTATACATGAGAGAGCTACTGGAAATTTGGGTTGAATTAAGTTGGATGCTATTAAAAGATTGGGAAAGGGATGTTTGAGTTGATTCAAAAAGATACATATAGTTGCATGATTCATGTGCTTTTTAATGAGTATTAATTTGCAAGTGTTTTATCAAGAGCTATCTTTTATTCATGTTTTGATGCTGAATGTTACTTTACTTTGTTTAACATGGATTGGTTAGTTCTATGGACACTTATGCATGCATTTAGACGGTCAACTTTCTCCCTCTTGCTAGCCCAAAAATTCCAACAAGTAAAAACTTGTTTTCCAACACCTTCAACCAAAGTTTTTCCAGTGAGTCCACCATATCTACCTATTAGCTTTATGCTATTCCGAGTATGTTTATCATGTTATTTTGTATTATCTATACTTCTGAATTAAAATGCTTATGTTATTGATTGTTATGGGAAAAGTTGGTTAAAGAGCTCTCACGAACTTGATGCACACTTTACTTTTATTGCACTTAATAAACATGACCCATTGTGATTAAAATTATGAAGTTGTGAGCTTGACAAGAGTCTTGGTTGGGAGTTAGCTCATATGTGCTGTCACATGGCAAGCTTTCAACGTGCTCTTAATTATATTTAGTTGATATCATGTACTTTTGTTTATGGATGCTTATCATGGTGCCAAATAAATGTGGAAACTTAGTAAGTTTAATGAGTTTGTATAAATGGCTAGAGAGACGCCTGGGCCGCTAATCTAAGCCATGCATCATTCATGGTGGAAATTTACTTACATGCTATGGTGAACCTTCAGTGATGCACCTCACAATAAAAAGCTATACCAATAGTAAATAAAAAGGGTGTTGAGATTGTTCATTTTGTTTGTTTGTCTTGTCATTTTGACATGGGCTTGTTCCATGTCCTGGGACAAGAGGTACCCCAGTTGACGCTCTTGATGACGCTATTATATTACTTACAATGACTTTAACTTGAACTTGCTTTGTGGCCCAAGTTGAGTAACACCGTGGTGTAGGTACTCGTATTCACGGGGCATGAGGCATTCAACCCATACTTTGTCAAGCACATTACTCATATTTGCTTTCACTTTAAACTTTAACCATTCAAGATGCTATGATAGGGGTAATGAGAGCTTCACACCAATGGATACCACATTGCAATCATTAACTTAAGTAGAAGCATTTGGAAGCTAGATGAAACTTTTGCATGTTTTACCTCTACTTATTTATATATCTTTCCAAAGTGTCCACCTTTTATATTCAGATTTATAAGAATACTCTATGACCATTATAGGATGTTTTTACTTTTCATTATGCATACATTTGGTCCATAGTACTTTCTTCTATGTTACACTTTGTGAATTATCATTGAACATCCTTACATTGAATATTTGATATCACTTCATAATCTATCTTGTATATTGCTACTCCTTTGAAGAATGAATCATTTGACTCTATGTAGCAATAGTAATCATCTTTGATATCCATTGATAGTATTAAAATGCAAAGTCCATGTTAGTTTTATCACCTTCATACTCGAGGACGAGCATTGGTTAAGCTTGGGGATGTTGATGCATGTAAAATGCATACATGAACTTTACATTTTATTACTTGATATTCCAACTTATTTGCATCATACATGGGTTATATTTATGTTTTATAATGATTTTAGGGGATAATTCACAGTTTCCCCATTTATTTGGAATTAACCCTGCACTGGCAGAAAACCCTATTTTCTATATTTTGATGTTTCAGGGACCCAAACGACGTCCAAATGACCTAATATTTTACGGGCATAAGTTTTTGGAAGGAACAAAGCGTAGGAACGAAGGAAGCGAACAAACGGAGACCCGAGGGCCAAGATAGGTGGGCCCACATGGCCAGATTCCTTGGCCGCGTGGGACCCCTCATCTTGGGCCTCGTGGCTCCGTTGCCGTCCGTTTTCGTCTCCGTGGCTTCGTCTTGACCTAAAACCAACTATAAAAATAGTCCCCCGAGGAGTTTCGCGGGGAGGCGGCGGAGAAACACAAAAACCACGAAACAGGAGACAGAAGGCTGCCGCCGGAGAGGATCGGAGAGGGGAAACGCCGCCGGAATCACCTCCGGAAGGCTCCTCCATCCCCCTCTGGAGTCTCCATCAACACCACCGTCAAGACCATCACCATCTTCGTGATCCACTTCATCCCCCTCATAGTTTGAGATTGTTCGAACCCTAGCTATTGTTTAAGTGCTATTCTACCTGTGTATGATTGGCTACTTGTCATTGTTTGGGGGTGAGATTATATTTTCAGATTGTGTTGTATCACTTATACCATTGAATCATATCATGTCTTCGCGTTGTGAGTAGTTCTCTCATGTTCCTGGGGGCATAGGATGAACTAGAAGGACAAGGCGCGCGTTGCTGCGCCCGCTACAATATAACCGAGAGAGAATGGAGATTTCTTGAAAATGGAAGTACCAGGATCATATTCACAAGGGATACACAGAAAAATAGTACCGTGTCAACTAGTAAGCATAAGGCACAATCCCAGTTAAATTATAACCAAGAGGCAATGGAGGTTTTGTTGGAAATGGAAATACGATATCATATTCATAAGGGATTCACCAACCACTTTACGACACAGAACAAATAGTACCGCGTCAAGTGTTGACAAGTAAGAATAAGGCACAATCATGTACTTTACGCAGTGCGTACTTATGATATAATGCAACCAAAATGGAAAGCTTGAATTCACTATAAATAACAATATACATATAAAGCTATAGGGTTCAGACACCGAGATGTTAAAATATTGACATTTTGTTTTGAACTAATTCACATATTAGCATGTTCTCAAGTTAAAGATAATTAGGCACTTGGTTGGCTAGTACTTAAAACAATGCAAAATGACATGTATTCTAATTTACAACTCAGGCATGCAGCTCGGCTTAATCTATGTAGTGCTCACATGGGATAGAACTTCTTGGTGGCCTCCGAATATAGCGTCTTAGGAATATTCAATTGAAAGGGGGTTATATTCAGTTAATGTTAAAAAAGAAACAAAATACGAAAACAGAAGAAATTAGAGCTGACGGAGAACAGAATTGCAAGCAAGCACTCAGAGAATTGGGTAGCAATGCAAATCTCTCAATTTTTGAAGCAAAATTTAATACGTGCAATGTGTAAAAGAGAAATTGGAGAGCACGTCAAAGCAAACCATGGTTAAGAGAAAATATGCAAGAACTGTACATACTAAGCAATTCCAACAATGTGAGACACAATCATACACGACATAAAATTGAGTATATTCTACTATGACCCTCTCAGGAGCAAAACAAAACATCTCCTAGTGTCAATGAAAAAACACCTATATAATCTGATTAATGAGGCTTCATGCATAAAGATTTGGCCCCATCATGTGGCGTTTACTGGATGAAGTAAAAGATTAGCCCATACAAAGCATTTATGCCTGATACCACCTTTTGTATTGCAGGGACCTAGAAAAAACAAATGATGTTAAAATTTTCGCACAAGCTGACTAAATACAGAGAGTATATCTATTTCTTATTGTAGAAGAGATGAGCACAAAAGAAGATGATGAGGATATATCTATAGATAATGGTGATTATCCATGTTTGAACTGGAAGGAAATATTGAGTCTAACCGATGATTATTATAAGGTGAACTCATTCCTGGTTGGACATGATACTTTGATATTTCCTTCCATGTTTGAACTGGAAGGAAATATAATCTTTGGTTAGACTCAATATTTCCTTCTAGTTCAAACATGAATAATCACCATTATCTATGGATATATCCTCATCAGAAGATCTTTCTATAGTAAATACTCATAGTTCTATACTGAAGCTAAATTGAAGAGAAAGAAAGCTATTTTCATTTAACATTAAGCATTTACATGGAGCCTTATATTAGAAATAACTATAATAAAGCACCACGCTAACTGTTGCTTCCACTGTACTTAATGAAAGCAGAAAGGAAGACATCCATTCATATGTGGGATATATATATGTATATATCGATCTCAAAGCTTAAAGTAGTCTAACTAACTTTATTTTGCGTAAAGAGCAAGTCAGATTATCCATCCCTAAGCTTGAAGCTTGAAGCTTATGTATGGAACTCATATTACACAGGAAAATCATGCAGTAGGCAAAGGAACGAACAACCATTTTGAAATGCGAGCATCAGTGAGTACTTGCTTCAACCGGAAGACTGCAGGCGAAATAAAGGTCATATTGCAGCTCTCCGATGGACTCCTAGATGTCCTGACTGCTAACTTTTTTACATAGGATAAATTGAGCTTATTTGACAATTAAAATCGTCTCCTGCGTATCCTGATCGCTGGAATTCTTACATAGGATAGATTGATATTATATGACTATTAAAATCTTTACATAGGATAGAGTATCTCGTGTTTGCGCTTGTTAAAATCTTATTACCCAATCTTACTATTTGTTGTGCACATATCAGTTGGGTGCTCCAATCTGAATGTAATATTATTGTGATGCAAGGATATATTTCAGCCATGCTCCATACTATGTTGGTAGGTGTTGGGAAAGTTGAAACTTAGTCCCTTTTAGCATATTAGTATTTGATGAACAATCAAAAGTGCTCAAAGAAATATTATGTAAAAAACTGTATAATTAGAGAACTCTTCTTATTTCAGCACAAATCTAAAGTTGTGCGATGAGACAATCTCTATGGGAAATTGCTTGAGTGAAAAGAACACATTAATATAGAGCAAGCAAACCTATTATTTGGAAGTGTAGCATGTAAATTAGAAATGCTCCAGCAGCAACTATAGACATGGCTACAGGAACATAATAAGCTCAGTTTGAATACTACAGCCATCAAACTTGAGTAGTTTACCTCAGATTTGTATTGACATGCATGAAATGATCAAAGATGAGCATTCATTTCCATCTACAGGTTGAAGTATAACTCTTGTGCGCTGTATTTGATTTCTGGTAATTTTTCTGTTGCGGAGTACTATGTTTGGAGATGATGATACTTCAGGATCTCTAGAAGTTGGCAAGCAGAAACAACCTGGTTGCTTGTTAATTAGTTCCTAGTTTTGATGAACAATCTTTCCTAAGTAGATACCAATCGGTATCGTATCGGAAAATTTTGCCCCAGTTTCCATCTACCTCCCTAGGAAGATTAAGTGAATGTGAGGTTCTCTTAAAGAAATATGGTCCTCATACTGAATCATACAGGAAATCTGTCGAGCAGCTTAAACCTGGTTAGTATATTAAGCTTATGGACTGCTACCATTTTTTTCTGGATAGCCTCCCCTATTAAGTAGTTCAAGAACTTCAATACTGGCTCTCCTGGGAGTTAACGAAACATGCTGAAAAGTAAAGTTATTCATTCTAGCCCTGCTTTTTCTCTATCTTCATTTGGTTTATGACTACAGTAAATATAATAAGCTTTTTCTGTGAAAAAAGCACGAACCAATAGAAGATTAAACAAATGCTTTGTACCAATGAAAGTATGGCTCCATCCGACATGCTAATTATTCAACGAATGAAGCATACATAGATGACAACATAAAATACATATTTCTTAGTAGCAGAAGTCTGGTTAGGCTTGAGTACGGTGCCAACACTAATGGATTGACATAAGTTAAAAAAACAAATTCGAGTAGAAATACTATATAAGTGCACACATGAAGAAAAGAAACATGTACGAATTATAACCAAAATCCCGAACTAAACAAAAACTTGTATACTGAAGGTAAGAAACCCCAAAACATTAATTTGAGCTAGCAATGCAAAAATTATCCGGAATCAGAATTTATAACCTGTGGCACTGGACCATGAAGCCATGAAAGAACTCAACAACATGAAATGGAGCATGAACCCAGAGAAAATATCAGAAATTCGCTTTGGAGCTCGGGCTCATATGCTCCCGTTATATTCAAAAAAAATTAGCAAATTGAAAACTTATCAAAAAATTCCGAAACAAATCAAGCATGTACCTGACCATGTTGCGCACCACCATGATTTTTTTCGCGCCGAAATGACATCGTATGCGCCCTGTACAAAAATGACAAATTTCCTGTCAGATTTGAGATTCAAAATTTGAATTTTCTGACAGGAAATTTGTCATTTTTGTACAGGGCGCATACGATGTCATTTCGGCGCGAAAAAATCATGGTGGTGCGCAACATGGTCAGGTACATGCATGATTGTTTTCGGAATTTTTTGATAAGTTTTCAATTTGCTAAATTTTTTCAAAAATACCGGGAGCATATGCTCCCGGGAGCCAAAACGCTGCTCTTACTATGGATTATTCATACGCAGTATTCTTATATATGCAAATGAGATTCTGTGACTTCTGCATGCCAAAATAATACACGAGAGACTTTGGAAATTATGATTGGCTAGCATATGGAGTAACCCTCTAGTTGATGAACACTTCTGGACTTAGAGAAGGCATGGCTTAAAAGTGCCTAAGATTGTTAGTACACAACATATGTGACATGCAGAATTATGGTTACAACATTTATGCTACCACTTCCTGAGCACATACACGGCACTTATACAGATACATGGATACAACATTTCTGAAAAGCCACAATAAGAGGATAGTTTTCCTATTTAAAAACAAATAAATATGTCATCGCTAGTAACCGCAAATTATCTTGATGTTTACTATTTTTCTAAGCATAACAAAGATGTGAATTAGATAGAAATAGCATAAGTTCTGTAACCTGCAGGGACAGGAAGGAGTTGCCATTACATAGAAATTTATAGGACATGGAAGAGGCCAAGAGGGGGATAAGGAGAGGAAGCACCAAAGTACACCTTGATGCTGCTGGAGCCTGTCAACGCGGAGAAAGGGAGGAATCACAACCGGCTTGCTGCCAGCGAGCTGTTGCTGGAGTCTGAGAAAAGGAGGAGGCCATGAGCACGCCATAAGATATTGCTGCTGTAGTATGAGAGGGGATGAATCTGAGTATCCCACCACGCCAAGGTACTACTGGATCCTGGTAGGGCGAGGAAGCGAGAATCACGCCCGCGAGCAAGAAGGCCTCTGGCTCCTGGCCTGCTGGTTCCTGAGACGGGGACGACGCGAGGATCCCCACACTGGTTTGCCACTGGCCTGCTGCCACGAGCAAGAAGGCTGGATTCGAGTTAAGCAGAGAGGGATGGTGCGGGGCACAGACCTCGTCGAAAGTTGTGAGATCGAGGAAGGCGATGTCGCCCTTTCGGCTGTAGACATCCTGTCCAACGCCGCCGCAGCGCGTGCGCGTCCCCGGCGGCGGCGGCCCGCCATCTTGTACAGCGCCGCCGCATCGCGTGCGCGTCCCCGGCGGCCATGCGGCCCGCCATCTTGTCCAGCGCCGCCGCAGCGCGTGCGCGTCCCCGGCAGCGGCGGCCCTGGTTGCCTCCCGCAGCTCCTGCACCACACGCTGCTTCAGGGCCAGCGCGTCGTCGTGGACAGCCATTGCTTCGCCGCCGTACATGGAGAGATGGGGGACGGCATGGCGCAGTCGCCGTCGTCGTGGATGAATTATATTGGGCAACAGTCTGGTGGCGAGGACCGACTAAAGCCCACACCCACGCACAAGGATGGTTCGCAAAGAGCCACTGACAATGTGGGCCATCGTTGACCCAGCACCAAACCATCCAGCGCCTTCCATCCCACGCGGCGTCCACCTGCGATCCCACGCTGCGCCCAACAACAGCATGACACGCAAAGAACTAACAAGGAATCACTAAATCGATGTGTCACTGATTGGTGGGTCCACAACGTGGATGAACCATAAGCCACCAATCCTTGGGAGCTTAGATGTTGTAGAGATTGGCAATGATTTATATATGACATGTGTTGGTATTTTGTCTAGTTTTTATCTTTTATATAATTCTATGATGGTGTTGTGCGAACGTCGACTGCACATCACTTCACCTATATGGGCTCATAGGAGAACACCGTAGTGTAATGGAGTGAGGGAGACTTGGGAGGACATGTAAACCTGAGACCGAGTCATGAAGTTGCATTATGAGGGTATTAGTATCGGGGACCTTAGAGTTTAAGGCTATGGTGGGACTCTATGTCTTAATAACTCTTGTGCAGTCATTTACTTGGCCATAAGAACCATCATAAGGGGGTTTAGTTTATTTATTTAGCTTTCCCTAATTATGGCTCCGTCCAAAGAAGATTAAAACTTGACAAAATATTTACCTTGTTGTTCTAGAAATATTTATGCCATGAAGTCTAGGTAGCCCTTGGGAACGTTTTCCACTTATAAGAAACACACACTTGAGCTTGTCCTCTCGCTGCATAGAGGATTGGGCTTTCTCTCTTTGAGAGCTTTCACTTGTCATATTTTATTTTCAGATTTTTACTTTATTGCAAACTCTACGCCAAAAACTCAAAACACTTGCATCATTTAATCATTTTAGTTTGTCTAGTGCATAGATAATAAGAGAAGTGACACTCTTATTTGAGAGGATAAATACTTATACCTTGTACTCCTCGTGTGATCGATACTATACTTACACATTGAAGATTTCAACGATCCCCTATACTTGTGGGTATCAGTTAGTCGAGACACCCCTGTAACCCAGTCTTGTAACTCGGCGATATCAGAGCCCGGGTTACGAGATCTTCATCATCAATATAGACAAAACAGGAAGTAGGTCCTTATCTCCAATGGAGAGGCTGAACCTGGGTAAATCCTTTTTCCCCGTGGAGCGTGACAATCTTCCGTACACCAGAGCCGCCGTAACCCCCAACTCAAGTTACCCCCTAGTACCATCTGCCGTGACAATACCACGACAGTTGGCGCCCACCGTGGGGGCGGAGCCTAAAGCTGTTTACATCACGGGAGAAGCTCTACGCGGCATGCAGAGACTCGCCATCGGCGAGATCACCATCAACTCACAAGGAGAACGCATCGTCGATGATTTCGGGTGGAGCTCGGAGTCGGATCAGATCGAGACCGGCGACGTCATCGCCATAGGCCGGATCAATGTCTTCGTAGGCATGGTGCACGCCACGAGACCCGGCATGGAGGAAAGCGCGTACGAGTATTGTCAGGAGCTGCTACCGTGGTCCAATCATATGGAGAAGAGTCAGTAGGCACTGCAGAGATCGATTTTCCAGTCATCACGCAGGAGGCCCAGCTGGAGGAGCCGGCATGGGCGCCGCGTAATGGCATCGATGAGGACGCAGAATCAATCTTGGAGCTGTTCGAGAATCGCTATGGATATGGGATAGAGGAAGAGGAATACGAGTCATCCCCGGGTTTACCCGGTGAACTTTTCTCAGATTCGGCAAATTGCAAAAGAGTAAAAAGTTATTTCAAACAAAAGATTTTTTTCTACAAAATCAAAAAAAAAAATTGAAAAAAAAAATTGTGGCGCACGGTGGCGGGTGCGCCACAGAATTGTTGGGCGGGATTCGAAATTTGAATCCCGCCCAAGCTCTTCTCTCCTCTCTTTTCTCCTTCTTCTTCCTCTCTTTGCTCCTTCTCTCCTCCACTTCTCCACTTCTCCTCTCCCTTCTCCTCTCCTCCACTTCTCCTCTCCCCTTCTCCTCCACTTCTCTTCTCCCCTTCTCCTCCCTCCTCCTTCTCCTCTCCTCTCCTCTCCTCCACTTCTTCTCTCCTCCTCCCTCCTCCTACACCACCCCGGCGATCTCCTCCTCCACCTCCACCTCCGGCGACACCCTCCTCCACTCCGGCGACCCCCTCCTCCACCCCGGTGACCTCTCCTCCGGCGACACCCTCCTCCACTCCGGCGACCCCCTCCTCCACCCCGGCGACCTCTCCTCCGGCGACCTCCACCTCCGGCGACATCCTTCTCCTCCTCCACCATCTCCGGTGACCCCATCCTCCACTCACCCACCTATGGCCATGGCCACGGGCAACACGGCCTCCGACGAAATTCCGACGAAATTATCACCAACGAAATTCCGGCGGCCAGATCTAGATCCAGATTTGGATCTAGATCTGGCCGCCATTTTTTTTTTTTTTGAAATTCAAAAAACAATTTTGTGGAGCATGGTGCTGGGTGCGCCACAGAAATATTTCTGTGGCGCACCCAGCACCATGCACCACAAAATCTGGGTATTTCTGTGGCGCACGGTGGGGTGCGCCACAGAATTAATATTTTTGTGGCGAGGATTCTGTGGCGCACCCACCATGCGCCACAGAATCCTTTTTTGTTGCGCCACTAAAAGGCATTCTCCTACTAGTGTTGTGGTAGAACGCAAGGAAGACGGAAAGGAATACCCGGTTCAAAGGCCGGTTTACTATGTTAGCGAGGTTTTAACCGAGTCAAAGCAGCGATATACATATTGGCAGAAGCTAGTCTTTGGAGTTTTCATGGCAAGCCGGAAATTGAAGCATTATTTTCAGGAACACCCAATCACAGTGGTGAGCTCAGTTCCGCTGGCAGAAATTATTAGGAATACAGAGGCCACTGGGCGCATCGCCAAGTGGGCAATTGAGATGGGGCCATATCACATTGATTATGCGCCCCGCAATGCTATCAAGTCACAAGCCCTTGCAGATTTTCTTAACGATTGGACAGAGAGTAACGCGCCTCCTGCTACCCCAAGCACCAAATCTTGGGTTATACACTTTGACGGGTCTAAGCAGCTTGAGGGCTCAGGAGCCGGCGTTGTCCTCACCTCACCCAAAGGCGACAAGCTGAGTTATGTTTTACAAATTCACTTCGATTGCTCCAACAATGTGGCTGAATACGAAGCCATATTACATGGTTTGCGTATAGCAAAGGAGATGAACATCAAACGTATATTATGCTTGGGAGACTCGGATCTTGTTTCCAGCAGGTATCAGGAACATGGGATAGGAAAGATGCCAATATGGTGGCTTACAGGAGAGAGGTGGACAAAGTAGCCAGGTTCTTCACTGGTTATCAGGTGGATCACATTGACCGCAGAAAAAATGAAGCTGCAGATGCTCTGTCAAGACTCGGTTCTCGCCGAGAGCCGGTTCCACCTAATGTTTTCTTAGCTGAGTTGTGGAGTCCATCAGTCAAGATTCCCACGGAGAAAGAACTTGTTTATCCAGACCCGGATTCAGAGGAGTTGGTAGCCGCCTTACATGCAATCCCAGAGTAGACTGAGCCATATCTGGCGTATCTTTTGCGTGGAGAGCTGCCGAGTCAGGAGATCATAGCCCGACAAATTGTGCGCCGGGCCAAGGCATATGTGGTCATAGAAGGCAAATTTTTTAGAGAAATACATGAGGGAGATTGTGGGCATCATGCATCAACCCGGTCTTTGGTGGCAAAAGCCTTCAGACACGGATTTTTCTGGCTCACAGCATTGGCAAATGCAGAGCGTATGGTGAAAAGATGTGATGGATGTCAGAGATATGCCAGACAAGCACATGTGCCGGCTCAGGAGTTGAGAACCATACCTTTGACATGGCCTTTTGCAGTTTGGGGTCTTGATATGGTGGGACCCTTCCAGATGTCCCCTTGCAAGAAAACCCACCTCCTAGTTGCTATTGACAAATTTACCAAGTGGGTTGAGGTTATGCCAGTCACAAATTGTGAGGCAGCTACAGCAGTAATATTTTTGAAGAGAATCATCTATCGTTTTGGTTATCCACACAGTATCATCACAGACAATGGAACTAACATGTCACTGGGCGAAGTAGCAAAATTTTGTGGTAACAATGGAATCCGGCTCAACGTTGCTTCAGTGGCTCATCCTCAGGCCAATGGGCAAGTTGAGCGTGCTAATCAGGAGTTACTCAAAGGATTGAAGCCACGACTCCGGGTCCCGTGCAATAGAGCCGCCGGAGCGTGGGTGGAGGAGCTGCCCTCTGTAGTTTGGGGCATCAACACGACACCAAACAGATCAACAAACCTCACACCGTTCTTCATGATTTATGGTGCAGAGGCGGTGTTGCCCAGTGACATTATTCATGACTCGCCTCGTCTGGCGGCTTACGTTGAGGCAGAAAACGAGCTAACCCGGCAAGATTCTTTGGATGTGTTAGAAGAGGTCAGGGAGCAAGCCCTGGAAAGATCAGCAATCTATCAGCAAGACTTGCGCCGTTATCACAGCCGCCGGGTCAGGACTCGTTCTTTTCAAGAGGGCGACTTAGTTCTACGCTTGGTTCAATCTCAAGCCGGGATGCACAAGTTATCACCTCCATGGGAGGGCCCTTTCATTATAAGCCGGAATCTGCACAACGGGTCATATTACCTGGTGGATGCAAAAGAGCATAGTGAAAAATCCAACAATACTGATCATACTACTAAGGAATTAGAGGAGCAAAAGCGGCCATGGAACATTGCTCAGCTTCGCCCTTACTATACATAGAACCAGACTCAGTTTATCAGATGTAATACACGATGTACAAAGGCAGGAGGTTTCAGACGTGCTCTTTTCCTTACCAGGGTACCTACGGGGACTGGAAGGTTTTTAATGAGGCGGCTTGCTGACCTACTATATGAATATAATGAAGTTTGACAAAAAAATCTCACCTTTCCCCTGCACTTTTACTTTTCAGTTTTTTTTTATTTGCTTAGTTAGATTTACATTATGTGTTGTTCAATTCGTAACCCGGCATTTCCCATTGGGAAACCCGCCGTGGCTGTTGCAATATAATCATATTTTTAGGTCTTGGGGGCTGATTGCTTAAATAGCGCAGTTACAAACTCAAGACCCGGCAAATAAGCCACTTTGGTCATGGGGGCTGATTACTTGTGAAAGAGTACAGCTGCAATCTCATGACCCGGCCAATTCTATGAGCCATTATTTACTTGGTTATCTAACTTAAGCTTGATGTAGCTCGCACCTTTATGGCTTGATTGCATGCCTGTGAATTCAATCAATCATGAAGCCCACTGGGACTTGATTGACCCTGTTTTTAACAGAGATGTTGCAACAAAGAAAATCCATGCGAAAGCCGGCTTATAGTTCAAAGAAACCAAAACGGTCTTCAAAACCACAAACTTTGCGGAACAAGCAAAAGCTAAAGTTCATTACATATCAAGCATAGTTTCAAAGTGCACGGGCGCACTATCAAAAATACGAGACTGAAAGTATTAAGCTATTACAACCCGCCCATCAGGGCCAAATAAGACGTGTTTTTTGCAGAAAAAATAAGCATCTGCATCAAAGTATCAAGCTCCAGCATCGGGAGCCGGGCTATCAGTGGAGGCGGCAGACGGGTTATCTTTCTCGGTGGCTGCCGGGTCATCCTGCTGTTTCTCTGCTGTTTCAGCCAGGGCCCTGATTGCATCTTCTCCGCGCCATGTGACAAGGTAGAGAGACTCAAAATGCCTCTCATCATCATCCTCAACTGCTGCGCGGGAAGGAGGAGCCAAGTTTGGCGTAGAAGAACTGGGGGCGGCTGAGCTCTTGGACATAGAATCCTTATAACTTTGGAGCAGATCAATGCGGGCTGGTTCCGGGTCTATGATCTCTTCGTCATTTGTGTCATACCCGTGCTGTAAGGTGGAGAGCTTCATTTTATTGGCAACTTCGGTGGCCACATGCTGGGTTTGCTTCACGGCTCTGCTATAGGATTTCCTATCAAATTTGCTGCCATCCACATTGAATTCAGGAAAGCCACCAATAAGTGGTGCCGGGTCAAAGCTAGGATGGTATGCCTTGGCAAGAGTAAGGCCACGCATCACACCAGCCCTGCATGCAGATCTCTTCCATAGCTCGAGCCATTTGGGCATGGTGGATAGATGACCAAGTACTTCTCTATAATGGCTTGGCGGGTTCTCCCAGTTCCTTGCAGCCTTGATAATCTCGCAGCTACCAAAGTATAGCTGGCGTACCAATGTGTACATACACTTTACCTTTTCAGCCGCCGTCTTGCGAAGAGCCGAGTCACGTTCACCTACAGAAAGAGTTCAGTTACATATTGATGATGAGTAATTTCCTATTTTTACAAAGGGCGGTGATATGCTTACCAACTAGCGAGGAGACCATGTAATAGATCATTTTCTTCAAATGAGTCAACTCTGTAGTGCTGGAATCAAGCTTCTTCTGCAGATCAGCCAGTTGTTCTTTCTAGCTTTCTTCGTGTTCTTCCATCTCTTTCTTCATGTCTGAGTTTTCCTGTGATAACTCAGTCATGGTTTTCTTCAGCTCTCGAAGTTGCTCATCGGTGGTAAGCCGGGCATTGGATTCCGACTTAAGTTTCTCTTTTAGCCGGGAAATTTCTTCCTTGGCCTTAGCAGCAGATTCCTGCCAGAAATTTATAAGTTATAGAATTATTCCTCCCAAGTTACTGAAGCAATAATGACATGGGACTTGGGGGCTATGGAGTGGACTTTTTTCACATCTTATTGGTACAGTGGAGTCCCAGGTTGCTGCAGGCAACTAACCCGGCACTTGGGGGCTACTGTATTTGAAGTTTTTTCACAACAGTAAAGCAGGAATTTGATGACACATGCAAGAATTGTTAGTCCCAAGTTGCTGTGGACAGCTAACCCGACACTTGGGGGCTACAGTATTTGAAGTTTTTTTACTCGGGTATACCAATTTTAGTAAGCCTATGAGGTTTTAGTCCCAGGTTGTTGTGAGCAGCTAACCCGGCACTTGGGGCTACAGTATTCACAGATTTTCTCATAACAGAAGCAATTATTTCATGAATGAAGAAGAAAAAGTTGAAGTTACAGGTTGCTGTAAGCTAACCCGGCTCCTGGAGGTTACAGTTTGGAGTTTTCTATCAGTTTAGCACCAAGTTCATTAGCAAGTTATAAACTTAGCGCTTGGGGGCTACAGTGTATATGTATATACAGGAAAAACTAGAGATGGCAGTAAAAAGTTACCTCATGGCGCTTCTGAATTGTTAACACCAGGTTGCTCTCAAAGTTCTGGTGTTGGGCAAGCCGGCTAAAATACTCATCAAGAAGAGCTGGCATTGGCATTGACTCCAGAGCTGGCAAATCAAAGTGTACAATGGGGTCTTTGCCACGGGCAGAGGGATCCGGCTTCACTTCAGAAGCAGTAACTTTGGCGATCACTGTGGAGGTGCCAGCTACTGAAACCTTCTGTGATCCGTTAATCAGCACCTCATCCTCTTTGGTACCGGATCCTTGTCCGGATGATTGTTTTGTCGCGGTGGGTTCTGGTGGAACAGGAGGAGAATTTGCTGGAGAAGTAACAGGAGTTGGAACCTTTTCTGGTTCATCCATCAAACTTGGCTCGGTAATATGTGCCTCCGGTGGAGAAGGCGCTGTAACGGCGGGTGGTGGAGATGCTGGGGGAGGAGAATCCGGGTTATCATCCATCATAGCTGTGGCACTACAAAAAGATAAGATACATGTTAGTTTTAATTATACGAGGTAAAATGATAGTGTGTAGAAAGTAAAAACAAAGAGAAGAAAAGGAATTACCCGGTGTTTATTTGGAAGTCGTCCGGCGTGCTCACGCTATCTGAAGAAGAAACTAATAAAGACTGGGACTTAGCGACCCGGTATTTTACAGCTAAAGGAAATGATTCGGTAGGAGATTTTCGAACACCCGGCTTGCGAGGTGTGGCAATATTGGGAATACCTGCGAGAAGTGGGTCTGTGCTGGCAGATTGGCGGGTCCTAGGTTTCTTGGGAGCATTTTGTTCTTTCTCCTGCATGGGTTGCTTTGAATAAGAAGAGAACTTGGGGTCAAGAAGGAAGCGAGAATGTGGCACCTTTGCTACAGCTGCCCGGGTCCTCTTTCTTTGAACAAGAGGTTCGCTGTCAGAAGCACTGGGAAGAGAAGTTTGGGCGACCGGGTTATCTTGTGGTTCTGGATTAGAAATGTCCAGGTTAGCTAATTGCGGTTGTTCTGTAGACGTGTCATTGTTGAGAAGGTTGAGGAAAAGTTGGCCGATGGAATCAAGCTCACCTTCATCAAAATCAGACACGGCCTCTTCTTCTCTTCTTCTTCTTTTTCATCAGCTTCCTCACCATCAGGAGTAGGAGGTGGAGTCTCAATTTTCCACCAGTCACTATCAGCCTGGAAAAGAAAGAAACCCGGATTAAGAAATAAGAAGTATAAGTGCAGAAGTAAATTTGTAAGTGCTTGAAAGAGATAGTAAAAGGACGAGTTACCTTAGGAGCCGGGTTTGCAATGCAAAAGGCTGGGAGACCATCTTCCTCGATCTCGGCTTTGGTTTCCCCAAGCTGGGTCTTGATGGCTTTGATCAGTGATTTGGTGGGGAATTCCGCAACCGAGTAACGTAGAGAATCTGTAAGCTTCCCAATATATTTAAAGAAGAGGTTGTCACGAATGCTTAGAGGTTGGATCCTCCAACCCATCCAGGTTTTGATGAGATCAGTGCCCTTTAACCCATGAGCTACAAGCACGTTTATTTTGTGGAGAAGGGGCTGTAGTTTAACCCGGTCTTCATCGGAAGCATAAGAGTTTTGATTATCATTTAGAGCCAGCTGGTCTACAGAGTAACCCGGCAAGCGAGGCCCTTTGGCGGGTGATGTATCTTTGCAGTAAAAGAAGGTTTTTTGCCAATCTTTGGTGTGGCTAAGAAGTTTCAAAGATGGCATAATACTGTTTCGGCGGCGTTGAATAGAAACGCCACCGCATTGCAACAACGGGCCGTCAGTGTGCTCACGTTGGGGTTTACAATAGAAAAGATCAAGGAACAGATTGAAGTCTGGAGGGATTTGCAAATATGATTCACAGAGAACAGTAAAGTTGCTCATGTTGAGAATGGAGTTGGGGCCTATGTCTTAGGGGCCTAAGGCCGTAGTACTTAAGTACGTTACGGAAGAAAAGAGAACCCGGGGGCGAAAACCCCGGGTTATGTGCTCGGTGAAAATGATCACCTCATCTTTGCCGGGCTGAGGGCGGATCTCCTCAGATGCGCCGCGCCACTGGATCACGTTCTGTTGGGGGAGGACTTGAGCCGCCACCAGTTCTTGCAGTTTGAGATATGTGGCTTTGGATTTTCCCCAGTTAGCTTTGATTGCGGACTGCGGTCGTGGCTTCTTCCCCGCCGCCGGTGCGGCGGCGCCGCCGTCGGCCTTCTTCTTCCCCGCTATTTTTGGAACAGTTTTTGGAGCCATGGAGATCTAAACACAATAGAAACAAGAACAACACGGATTGAGAAGAAGAAGGTGTGAAACTGCAGCGGAGCAAGTTACGCGTCGATTTAAAGCAAAAAGGAGTGGCGGCCGTACCGTGGACGCCGGATTTGGACCGGCGCGGTGGTTCGGCCGGCGAGCTCTCAGATCTAGGGTTCGTACGGTGCAGCGCGAGGTTGAAGACGATGGAACAGGAGAATGGGGAAAGTGATTTCTATTCACCGTGCCCATGTATTTATAGCCGCAGTAAAAACCTAAGGGCACAATGGTAAAAAGTGAAGAGATAAGGATCTTTGACTGGTAGTAAACGACGAAAGGATAAGACAAAAAGAATATTCCCTGATAAGGGATGAACTCGAGTTTGACGGGTGTTTTTATCAAATGATTGGGCCACAAATGTGACCCGGAAAAGAGTGGCCGGGTTACAACAAGAATGGCAAAAGACACTCGAAGGAAACAAAGCAAGTTTTATCTAAATCTTAACCTTTCTTTGAGTATTTCTTATTTTCAGGAGGCTAACTCGGACAGCAAGGACATCGGCTCACTCCGAGAGGTGAAATTTATATCCAGATGAGGAGCACGCATACCTGGCGTCCGAGTTATCCTGGGGGCTACTGTTGGGGAGATCATAACCCGGTAGGCTCTTGAAGAGGGAAGCTTGACCCGCCCGGCATGAGGCTGGGCGAGACCAGCTAACCATCACCATGGGCCGGGTTACACTAATGGGCCGGTGAGCTTGTTGGTAACCCGGCCAACATAAGGAAGGTTCCAGAAGATCCAGAGGCGGTATGCGTCACGGAGTCCAAGACTTGAAGTACACGCAAGACTAGAGGAGATAGAGTAGGATTCCTAGTACGGGTATAACCCGGCTTTACTTTGTACGCGACCAGGAGACCCGGTAGCATTTATAAGCCGGCTCCTAGGTCATAGAGAGATAAGCTAAAAGTTAGTCGAGACACCCCTGTAACCTAGTCTTGTAACTCGGCGATATCAGAGCCCGGGTTACGAGATCTTCATCATTAATATAGACAAAGCAGGAAGTAGGTCTTTATCTCCAATGGAGAGGCTGAACCGGGGTAAATCATTTTTCCCCGTGGAGCATGACAATCTTCCATACACCAGAGCCGCCGTAACCCCAACTCAAGTTACCCCCTGGTAACACCTGTCGTGACAATACCACGACAGCCATGGTCTTTGTGCTCGGTCTGTGAAAGGCCGCCCTTTCCTGATGATCTTGGTTCCTTCCCGAGGTATCCGTCGCGAGGGTCTGTACATAATCTTATCAGTCAGATGAGTGAATTTTGTCGTCACGCGGTTGGGTCAGCGGTTTAAAGAGAGGGGTAAAATATATCCACTTGATCGGTAGGAGGCGTCATCATGAGTTCATTGGTGCTTGCATACCATTCAGTTGTTTCAATTTGTTGTGTGTCTATTATTTGTCTAATTTGGTGTCTGGTCTTACATATGGATATATTTGTTTATACCCGTTGATTATTAGCATCGTGTATGTCGTGTCGTCAAAATAGGGCTCGGGGGTCGTGCGACAAGAAGCACCCCTAAATCTAGTATATATATTCATCTGGCGGCTTCTTCCATGGACGTTGAGTCCTTCCTTTTGTCAGTACACTCTCCTCCTTTGGCTTGGCAGCAGTTCCCCAAGAAGCCATTGTCTTCCCTTTAACTGGATACGCATCAGGGAATTGTTTGATCGTGAGGATGGATCCCAAATAGCTGCATAAGAAGCGCTTGGAGTTTTCGATGGTTGGCGCCGGCTTCATATTTATAACTTCATTGCGACAGTGCCATATCCTCCATAGAGTCATTAGGATCATAACCATGATCGTCTCCTCCTTCCCATCCAAGAGGTGTAGTAGCAATTCGCTATCACTGGACGATAATGATTCTAGCTCTGGGAGAGGCCAGGCCTCCGCCATCGCTTGCCTTAAACTCCTCGCCATGGGGCACCTGCAGAAGGTGTGGTATGTGCACTCACGTTCCACCCCACATATAACACATCTATCAGTAACTTCCATATTTCCCAAGTAGCTAGAGAATCCGTAGCTAGTTTCCATGCGAAAACGCGTACCTTAGGTGTCGTACTAGTAGGAGCATCTTTGCCGAGAGCGAATAGTTCGCAACTAATTGCACCCTGCACCACATCGTTGGATGTCTTATTTTCACGTTTTCAAAGAATTGTGTTCGGCATCTCCAAAATTGTGTATGATGTAGGCATTTCAATATAAATATAGTTCAAAATTTCATTCAAATTTGCTCATATCTTATGATATCCTAATGTGGTAACTTCCATATGGGTTGGAGCACTCCTTTACTCATTCGTTCCTCGATCATTGCGCCGCGTCTTAAGTATTTCGCATCCCGTTTTGCGGCATGCACCGCGGGACGACTGAAACCATGCCTCTTGCTATCTTATAAGGGAGAGGGTCAATAATATTTTTTGGGAGCGTTCTCGCGTGACTGCTGACTTCTTGTTGACACGGACGCCGACGACTCCAACCCCAATTTTTTCCTGACAATCTCTTCTACGACATGGCTGCAGAAGCCGCTAATTTTTTTTTAATAATACATTTTTTTAAATAAATTCGAAAAATATTACGCAAAATAACGAAATTTCAAAAATAATACGGCCTCGGCCAGGCCTGGGCCGATTAGGTCCTGTCGGCCAGGCCTGGGCCGATAAGGTACTGTCGGCCGGCTCTGCGTGTGGCAGAGAAACCGGTCGGCCAGAGCTGGGCCGACTGGGCCTATCGGCCTGAACTGGGACGACAAGAGCCTGTCGGCCCAATCTGGGCCGAGAAGCTCTTCTTCCATTTTTTCCCACCTCTCCCTCCTCTTTTTTAGCCACAAATGCAGACAAATTACAGATGAAATCAAACTCCAAATTTAAATCACTGATCCACACATAGTCCAATTTTAAAACATTGATCCTCATTATTACAAATAAAAGCACAGTCCAAATTTAAAACATCCTAGTTTCTTCCCCTTCCTCTTGGTCCTCGGCTGCCTCGCCCACGTGGAGCAGCTGCTCTAGTTGCCGGAGCAGCATTCGTAGGTGGGAATTTTGTACAAGCAGTGTCCCTGTGACCAAAATCATTGCACAAGAAACATTGCACTGTCGGGCCTCCGGCTTCAGATTCATCCATACCATTTCTGATACGCTTGCACGGTCGTCTACCTCTACCAGGACGCAGTAGCCTTGGGTCGGGGATGTACTGCCTTTCATTAGGGTCAACCGTGTTAAAATTACCCACAGCTCGAAATCCCACCATTTCACCGGTCCAGGTATTAAGCACAGACTCGTTCAAATAATATGGTGAAACGAACGAGATGGCTGACAGTCCGAGTTGGCCACACGCAGCCAATACATGGGAGCAGGGCAGGTGAAGCAATTTTGGTTTATTGCATGTGCAGTCACATGTTGGTCGGGCTTCATTTCCAATTCGCACCTCATGCGTTCTGAGCTGATTTCCGCAACCAAACTTGTCAGAAGGTAAGCGTACCTCGAACCTCCTTTCTTGATTTCCTATGGCCTGCACAGCATGAGTACGAGCTTTTGCCATCTTCCTATCCATGTACTCCGTAATCTTCTCACAAAAAGGTGTGTTTGGGTTGTTAACGATATGCATGTGAGCTTTCTGGCGTCTTTCTCTGAAATACTTGACTGTGCCCTCAAAAATACCCTCCACAATGGCTGTAAGTGGCAATGCCCTATTTCCTCTAAGAACGAAGTTGTATGTTTCAGCAAGGTTGGTAGTCATAACACCGTACCTGGCTCCATAAGTGTCGTGCAGCAAAGACCACCTCTCAAGAGGCTCGTGCTCTATCCACTGCTGAAAGTTTTTGATCAACCTCCCAGTCTTTCTCCTAACACCAGGCGGATCAAATCCTGGCAAGTCACAAAGCCCAACAGGTACATCCTCAGCTGGTGGAGGTCCGGTTGCTAGCTGTTGCGCCACAAGTTGCACATGTGCTGCTACTGCAACATTTCGTGCAGCTCTCCTCTGCCTAACATGCTGGTTAGTGAAGTCATCAAGCTTACCACGTACGAATGTGTATTTCCAGAATTGGTTCTGCTTGCACAGTTTTTTGAATAGATTCATCAAAGCCTTATCTCGGAACTGTGAGAAAAAATTGGCCCCCAAATGGCGCATGCACCAACGACTCTGCAGGTCTAGCCATGGCGTTTGTTCCGCGGCCACAGGGTTTGTGAGTGCCTTGACGGCGTTCAGTATACCAGCATGGCGGTCATGAAGGATGCACACGTTCGGCTTATCTTTTACTACTGCTATTTTAAGCTGCCTGAAGAACCAAGTCCAACTTTCAGTGTTCTCGCTCTCCACAAAAGCAAATGCAAGTGGCACGATCTGATTGTTGCCATCCTGACCAATGGCAGTCAAGATTTGTCCCCTATACTTGCCAGTAAGAAATGTACCATCAACACAGATAACTGGTCGACAGTGAGTGAAAGCTTCTATGCATACACCGAAAGAGAAGAACACACGATGCAGCACCTTTACGTTTGGAAACTCTGCCATCCAAAAGTGTTTGACGTCAACATATGTGCCTGGATTACGGGCCTGCAATGTGTAGAGGAGCCGAACAACTGAGTCATATGAGTCTAGGAACGATCCGAATCTTTTCTCAAGTGCCATCTGCTTAGCCCTCCAAGCTTTGCCATAAGATATTTTGTACTTGAACCTGGTGAACACCTTATGTATAATAGCCTTCGCTTCCATAGCTTTGCCCTGTACTATTTCTGAGTACAGCAACCGAGCTATAAGCGTCGACGAAATGTTACGATGATCTTGAGGAATACTCTCAATTCTACATGTGTGCTGTACTACGTCGCTCACTTTCCAGTTTATGCCGAAGTGAGGACGATAACCGTGCACCCTTCCAGGACACCCTGCTACCTCACATTCCATTGTCAGATATTTTTTACTCGACACCTTGGTTTTGAATGTCTTGCAAGTCGACATTGCCCACTTAATGATTGCATCTTGCAAATGTTGCTTGTCGGTATATAGAGCACCCGCAGAAACCTGGTTCTGATGGTATTCCCAGGCAGAATCATGACCATCGTTCACTGTCATTGACGACGAGAAATCATGACTCCATGACGCAGGATTTGGCACCACATGTTCGTCATCCGACTCGTCGGAATCATGCCCATAAGCACTACCACCATCTTCGTCTTCCTCTTCCATCATTTCTTGGAATACATCGTCTGCTGCTGCCTCAGCAGCATCTTCATCTCCCTCTTCCATATGCTCTGTCTGACTATTTTGGCCAGATTCATAACTACCACCTCCAACATCTTCCTCTTCCATCTGCTCTGTCTGACTATTTTGGCCATAGTCATAACCACCACCTCCAACATCTCCCTGATTATAATCATGTCCAGAAAATTGCATCTCCTGACTACTCTGGCCAGGATCGTGCCCTCCCTCGCCTTCACGCGGAATCACCTCCTTCGCGACAGGTATCAGTAAGGCATGAGGGGTACATCCCCTGGTTGCGCAGCCTTGCAACCATCGCACCATCTGAGAGGTCCGTTCTATCGGCCTCAAATAAAAAAACACCGGGGACCTTGTCTTCGTCCACAGTGCATGCACACCGACGGTGTCTGTTTCAGGAAGCCCTAAACACGCTGCCAACCAATCTTTCAGCTGACTTATAGACCATGTTTGTGGGTCACTCAGTTCCAACTCTGACCATCGAAACTCACCCAAATCAGCTCCATGCTCATTTACTACAACTTCGCCAGGACCGTAGAAAAACAAACATTTCACTAAATTACTCATCTCAACAACCTAAAAATGTGACACCAATTTACTGTTACAACCGGGAACAACTATGTACTTAATATTACTAGCAAAATAAACGCATACCCTTGAAGCGTGCCGATTCAATGGACCAGCAACGTCACCACCACCGCCAATGCAACACCGCTTCACCACCACCACGCTGCACCATCCACCACCCTACAGCAACCTCCACCTAAACTCCACCATTGCTCCAACCAAACAACACGAAATCACACAATAATCCAACACATCTGTAGATCTGAGCTGCCTTAACTCTCTAACACTTGTAGAAGGAAGATTTGGTGGCTGGATGGACAGATCGCCGCTGAAACGCAGTAAGGAGCTGCTGGTTTGAGAGGAAGAAGAAAAGGAGAAAGAGGACGACAGGAGGAAGATGTGGGCAAGGCTGGTCTTATCCAGCGTCCTGTCGGCCCAGCCCTGGCCGACAGGCCGGTCGGCTGAGTTCTGGCCGATTAGTGCCCACCCGTGACGCGTGACGGCCTGTCGGGCGCAGGCCTGGCCCACCATGCGATCTCGTCGTCCCAAGTCTGGCCGATAAGGCCAAATCGGCCCAAGCCTGGCCGACGGGCCCTTATCGGCCCAAGCTGGGCCGAGGCCGTATTATTTTTGCAATTTCGTTATTTTGCGTAATATTTTTTGAATTTAATTAAAAAAATGTATTATTAAAAAAAAATTAGCGCAGAAGCCGCGGACGGGTTTTCTTACAACACACCGTACGTGATCTTTTATCTGTTCGGTATAGCGAACTATTTAGATTTGATCTTAATCAAAGGGATTTGTCCCAATCCGACAGGTGTACTAGGCGTGGACTTTAATCCTCGAGATAAAATCAAGGAGAAGAATGGAGCATGAGTCACTGTATACTTTTGGCACCGTGTCGGGGGACGTTCATAATGATTGTGTTAGTTTACATTATACAATGCCACAGAATCAGTGTGCATGCATGCTGCTCCATGCAAATTGTAGTATTTTTTTTTTGAAAGTAAAGAGGAAAAAACATTGCCTTTTATATTGATATAGGAGGAGCAAACATGACAGGCCTAGGCCAAAACAAAAAAAAGATCACATCGAAAACTTTGCAACTATCTCAGCTAAGTGCTTGTCTCCTGCCAGGATCCAGTCTTTGCCTTCATCTTTGATCTTCTGGATGAGGACCGACGGCATCGAAAAGGTGTTGTTGAAGACGCGAGCGTTCCTTTCCTTCCAAATTTCCCAGCTGATCAGTGTAACCGCTGACGTGGCCGCCTGCCAATAGTCAAGGACAGTCGGCCGTCCCGTGCCCAAGTCCTGAACCAGGGATGGGCAGGAAAGCCATGAGGCCGCAGCCTGCCAGATCCGCCTCGAGAATTCGAAAAGGATGTGTCTTGCCGTTTCTCCCTGGCATTTGCAAAGCTAACAGAGGGGAGTGTGTGGCCACCCCCTTTTGCGAGGCGGTCCGACGTCCAAAGCCTGTTCTGCACCACAAGCCAAGCGAAGAATCTGCACTTTGGAGGTGCCCAAGTTTTCCAGACCAGATTGTTGCAAGAGCATTGGGTGGATCCGATGAATTGCGCTTTATAAGCAGTTCCCGCCGAGTATTTCCCATCCGGGGTAAGCGTCCAGGTTACGGCGTCCGCGGCGTTGGGGTCCAGCGTGATGCGCTGGAGGAGATCCCAGAGGTTTACAAACTACGAAATGTGCTCCAGAGTGAACTCATGGACCGCAATATCTGTCACCCAGTTGAGGATGGCAATGGCGTCCTTAACACATCGCTTCTTTTTTTTTGATGCCTAGAAGATTTTGGGGGGGAATTGACTTTGGCGTGGTACCGTTGAGCCAGGAAGAAGACCAGAAACTTGCGGTCAGGCCATCCCCAATGGTGACATTGGTCGCATCATTAAACAACTCTCTATCAGTGTCGTCGTTCGGTGTTTCTAGCCCCACACCCATGGTTTTTTCGGGATGTCCATTCAAGCCATAGCCAGCGCAAGCGAAGCGCACGTGCGAATTTGTCGAGGTCAAGAATCCCCAATCCTCCCATCTTTTTTGGGCGGCACACCTTTGCCCAACTCACTTTGCACTTCCCACCAGACACAGTGTCACTTCCGGCCCAAAGCACAGCCCGACGTAGCTTGTCGAAAGCCCTCAAAGTTGTTTTATCGGCCTTGATAGCAGTGAAGAGGAAGATTGGTAGGGCCGTGAGGACCGATTTAACCAAAGCATCGCAACCGGCTATGTTGAGGAATTTGGTCTTGTAGGGATTTAACCTTGACGCCACTTTGTCGATGTATGTTTGCAGGTCCACCCGCCTCAGCCGCCCCAGCGAGAGAGGGAGACCAAGATACTTGATGGGGGAATAGATGATGATTATGTCCGCAGCTTGATGGTGCTAGAAAATTGCCAAAACAGAACGCTTGCTTGGGTATGTTCAGACTCGGGCAGCCTATAGCAAGGTAGTAGCAAATAAAATTAGCTTGTAAAATGGGGGCATATTGTTTAATTAGCTCGTTGTTATCAATTGCCAATGATTGCTACGAGCTATTTTTCTCTTTTTTGGTAACCCGGATTAAGCCCTCAATGGTCTGCATATGCTTTGCTGAGCAAAGCAAAGTGTTTCGATATAAGAATTCTCCGTTTACTCGTCATCGAACTGTTAGATCCTAATAATCCTTGTATCGGTAGATCAATGTGGGAATCAAGTGTGTGTGTGTGGAAACAGAGAGAGAGAGAGGGATCGGAGAGGCAAACCTTCGCTGTGGCTCGATGTGCTCGAGCCGGAGGCCATGGTGGTCGACGGTGACGGCGGCGGAGCGGTGGCGGCGCAGTGGTGCTTCCCGTGAGCACTGCGCTAACCCTAATCGGAAGGGGGTGTCGGTGGGGTGGCTGGCAACGCGGTGAACCTCGTACTGCGTGCCTGACCCCCCACCTCTTTATGTAGCGCAGGTCACAGGGGCCCACCGTCCATAACGGAAACGGCGCCCCCGATTAGGGCGCAATCAAGGGGATCGTGGAGCCGTTGGGCTCACGACCAGGAGATCAATCTAACATTCTCCCCCTTGATCTCAACTTTTACTTTTAACTTTTTACCTTTTACTTTACTCGTTTCATCACCGATTAGTACATAGAGCATGTTTCATCGTCACAGCTCAATTGCCGATAGAATCAGACAGCCACTATATACTTTTCTGTTTTGAAACAAATCTGTTACTTTTGGGCCTCTGTGATCCAGGAATCATAGGCTTTCCATTAAACCCATGCCGGCTATGTGTTTCTGGAACACATTGGGTGGTAAGCCTTTCGTTAGCGGATCCGCAAGCATTTCCTTTGTCCTTATATGCTCGAGACTTATAGTTTGATCCTGGATTTATCTTTCACAACATAATACTTTATATCTATTGCCTTTGTAGCATTACTCGACTTGTTGTTGTGAGCATAGAATACTGCGGGCTGGTTGTCACAGTACATCTTTAGTGGTTTGTCAATACAATCTACCACTTTCAAGTCGGGTATAAATTTCTTTAACCATATCGCCTGCCCCGTGGCCTCATAACATGCTATAAATTCTGCATACATCGTGGGATGCAACTAATGACTGTTTGGAGCTTTTCCACGAAATAGCCCCTCCTGCGAGAGTGAACACGTACCTGACGTGGACTTTCTATCATCTTTGTCTCCCGCAAAATCTGCGTCTGAATACCCTCTTATCTCTAGGGAATCAGATCTTCTATATGTTAGCATGAGGTCTTTTGCGCCTTGCACATAACGCAATGCTTTCTTTACCATATTCCAGTGCTCATGGCCTGGATTTTCTTGATATCTACCGAGTACCCCGGTGATAAAAGCTAAGTCAGGGCGAGTGCACACTGTGCATACTGTAAGCTTCCAACAGCCGAAGCATATGGTACTGCTTTCATTCGATCGATCTCATATTGGTTTTGGGACATTGAAATTTCCCAAAACTGTCGCCCTTGACTATAGGAGCAGGTGAGGCTACTTTTATGCATATTATATTCTTTAGAACCTTTTCTAAATATGCCTTTTGTGATAGTCCTAGCACTCCATTCTTTCTATCCCGGTGAATTTCTATGCCCAAAACATATGAAGCTTCACCAAGATCTTTCATATCAAAATTTGAGGACAAGAACTTCTTTGTTTCTAGTAGTAGACTGACATCATTGCTCGCAAGCAGAATATCATCCACATACAGAATTAGGAAAATATATTTCCCACTTTTAAACTTTGCATAAATGCAGTTGTCCTCAACATTCTCTTTAAATCCAAAACTTTTAATTGTATTATTGAACTTTAAATACCACTGTCTAGAGGCTTGCTTTAACCCATAAATGGATTTCTTTAGGCGGCATCCCATATGTTCCTTCCCCTCCATGAAAAAACCCTGGGTTGTTTCATGTAAACATTTCTTCTAAATCTCCATTTAGAAATGCCGTCTTTACATCCATTTGATGCAACTCTAAATCAAAATGCGCAACTAGTGCCATGATGATTCTGAAGGAATCCTTACATGAGACCGGAGAAAATGTCTCATTGTAATCTACCCCTTCTCTTTGCGTAAAGCCTTTTGCCACAAGTCGCGCTTTATACTTTTCAACGTTTCCATTGGAGTCATACTTAGTTTTGTAGACCCATTTGCAGCCTACTGTTTTGGCTCCTTTAGGAATTTCCTCTAAGTCCCAAACATTGTTAGAACTCATCGATTTCATCTCGTCTTCCATGGCTTCCAGCCACTTCGAAGAGTGAACGCTTCTCATGGCTTCTTCATATGAAGTGGGATCTTCTTCCATATGAACTGTTTCTGTATTATAAACTTATAATCACTAGAAATAGCTGATTTCCTAGCTCTTTTAGACCTTCTGAGAGTCTCATTCTCTGGCACATCATGTGTCTCAACGTGCGACTCTTCTTCTAAATGTGGCTGTCGTCGCTCCCTTTCATGCTCAACAACGGGTTGAGTCGGCTCCTGACGGACAGGTTCCGAATCTTGCCTCGTTGTGGTCACGGGTGGAGTTACAACAGGTGCTTGCACCACAACCTCTGGGATTATCGGTGCAGGTACAACAGGTAGGGCGAAAAATGGCTCATGGATCATCGGAAAAGGTGCACACACCCTCTTCTCCTCAAGATCAATTTTCCGGCCTACCATGCTCCCCCTCATCATTTCGTCCTCCAAGAAGACCGCGTGTCTCGTTTCTACAAACTTTGTGTATCTGTCTGCACAGTAGAAACGATAACCTTTTGATCTATCAGGATAGCCAATGAAATGGCAAGTTACTGTTTTGGGGTCTAACTTTGCAATGTGTGGATTAAAAACTTTTGCCTCAGCTGGGCTCCCCCAGACTTTCAAGTGGCTAGAGAAGGAACTTTCCCTGTCCACAACTCGTACGGTGTTTTGGGCACCGACTTACTTGGTACTCTGTTGAGAATGTGAATGGCGGTTTTTAACGCCTCCATCCATAATCCCAATGGCAGTGTGGAATAACTCATCATACTGCGCACCATATCCATAAGAGTACGGTTACGCCTTTCAGCTACTCCATTTTGCTGTGGTTCGCCCGGCATAGAATACTGGGCGACTATTCCATTTTCCTGTAAAAACCTTGCAAAAGGTCCAGGTACTTGACCATATGGAGTGTGCCGACCGTAGTACTCCCCCCCACGGTCGGACCTGACTATTTTAATTCTTTTATCATGTTGATTTTCAACTTCAGCTTTGAATATTTTAAATTTATCCAATGCTTCAGATCTTTCTTTAATTGGATAAATATAACCATATCGGGAGTAATCATCTGTGAACGTTATGAACGAGTCATAACCATCCACACTTTTCACCGGAAATGGTCCACATATATCAGTGTGAATAATTTCTAGTGTCGCTGTGCTTCGGTTTGCACCCTTTTTAATTTGTTTTACGTATTTTCCTTTTATGCAATCTATGCATTGTTCGATATCTGAGAACTCTAACGGAGGAAGAATATCATTTTTAACGAGGCTTTCTATTCTTCCCCTCGAAATATGGCCTAATCGACAGTGCCATAACTTCGAAGAGTCATGAGTTCGCTTTCTTTTCTTTTGTTCTTTGTTCGACAAGGGAATTTGTTCATTCACATTACACAGAATGCACTTTTTCACGCAAGGATAACAAATAAAGCTTATCATGAAGTAAAGCAATACCCACACAAGCATCTTTAAACCATATGGCACACTTGCCATGACCGAAATAACATTCATAACTGTCTTTATCCAAACACGATACACTTATTAAGTTTCTGTGAATCGAAGGAACAAATAAAACATCTCTAAGCATAATATTGAAACCATCAGCTAGCTCCAAGGAGATGTCGCCAACAGCTTCAACTTCTGCTTGAACTCCATTTGCGACTTCAATGTGTCTTTCGCTTCTTTGCAAAGTCCTTGTCGAATGGAATCCCTGTAAAGAATTTGCAACATGAACAGTTGCACCTGAGTCAATCCACCAAGTAGATTTTGAAAACTGTGTATACAGGGATTCATTTACAAAAGAAACTGTGTCTACCTCTCTTTGCCATTATCATCTTGAGCCAATCTGGGCAATCTTGCTTGAAATGCCCTTTCTTCTTGCAGTGGAGGCATGTGTCTTTGTCCACTGGTTGCTGATACTGCTGGGGACCTTTGCCATGTGGCTTATACTGGTGGGACCTTTGCCATATGGCTTTGAAGGGAACCGTTGTAGTTCCTGTTCTTGTTGTCCTTCACGAAGTTCAAGGAGCCCCCATTCTGGGACTTCAGCCTTTCCTCTTCTTGCGACAACATGGCAATGGTCTTTTCAATGTCCCATTTTTCAGGTGACACATTGTAATTGACAAAAATTTTCAAACTGTGGTGGCAGTGAAGCCATCACCAAGTGAACTATGAGTGCAGGCTTGAGCTCCAGATCAGCCTCCATGGACTTAAGCTTAGCAGCCATGTTGCTCATTCTGAGAATGTGCTCCCTTATGCCATGTGCACCTCCATGATACTTTTCTGTCACCAGCTGTTTTAGCAGCTGGGTAGCATATGTCTTTGAAGAACCAGTAAACTGGCTCTTTATCTTTTGGAGATACTCTCCCACGAGATACACTCTTCAATTGAGCCCACAATAGCGTTCTCAACTGTGTTCTTTATAATGCCATGCACTTTTTGTTGGTGTTCACCCACTTTTGGTTCTCTAGGGTGTATCCCATCTCCACTGGAGCATGGTCCCTCAACTTTTTCTGCCAAGCAGATTCATCATCAGTTGTCTCTCTTACTGGCTCTGCTGGCCTGACTGGCTGTGGAGCATTCACAACCCAGTCAACCTCAGCGCAGATAAAAGCCAGTTCAACTTTCTTCCACCACTCAGCGTAGTTGTCACCCCTGAGCGTCGGAATGTCCTTGAGGCAACTCATCAGGTGAAAACTTCCTGAAACCACAAGGATATGAGATAACAAAAAACAATTGCATGCATTAATCCAACGTTGGTATAAATCAAAGCATACAACCGTTTGTGCAATTAAAACTATATCACCGTTGGGCAATAAAAGAAATAAATGCACCTTTTAACACATAATAAACAAATCATGATCATGCTATTAACAACGTTGGTCATTTAATAACAGAATCATAATCATCTTTAATATCACTTTAATCATGCTTTTAATTCTCACTTTAAATCATGATAATGCTATTAACAACGTTGGTCAATTAATAACAGAATCATAATCATCATTAATATCACTTTATCATGCTTTTAATTCTCACTTTATTGCTTTTATGCAATTACTTTTAACTATTTGCAGCGGAAATTATGAATAAAATTCATAAACTTTTATACTTTTAACAAGTATTTCTTTTCTTTCTTCTGTTTCCTAAACAAAATTTCGTTGGATAAAATTGAATAGGAAAACAGAAAATATAACTAAACATGCTTCTGTAAAAAATTAACAGAAGACAAAAAACCTGTTCTGTGCGAAAAACTGAAAAGCCCACGGCCTTTTGCAATCTGTCGCGCGGCGCGACGCAAAACTGCGGCCCACGGCCCGTGAGCGGCAGCGCTATCTGCCGCGCGCGGCGACGCAGAAGCCAGGGACGGCCCTGCTCACTTTCGGCCCAAAGGCCCGTCTGCGCGCTAGGGTTAGCCGCTGCGCGATCCTGGCCGTCGGATGCGATCGGACGGTCGCCCGTGATCGTCGCTTGAACAAAACCACCGGCTCATCCCCGTCCCGGTCAAAACCCTAGCCGCAAAAAATTCTTTCTTTCTTTCCCCGCTCCCGCACGCTCTCGGTTCCGCGCGAAACGGCGGCGGAAAAATCGCGCCGGCCGCCGGCCGCGGCGCCCGCCGGAGACAGCCGCGCGGACGGCGGAGACGACCACGCCGTGCGCTTGCGCCTCGCGCTCCTTTCCCTTTCCTTCTCCCCTTTTCTTTCGAGCCAGAGCTAGCTGCCGCGCGCCGACGGCCGCCGTGGAGGAAAACCTCTACGCCGGCGATGAGAAGACGGCGCCCTGCCGGCCCTTTTGCCGGTGTGCGCGAGCACCTCGACGGTGAGCGCGCCGCCGTCAAACGGCTCGGTGGTGGTGCCCTTTTGCCCCTTGCGGGGTTGTTTTCTTTGCCCCGTGAGGGGTTGTGTTCTTCTTCCGACGCCTCGGCATGCCGATGCGCGTCGGATCGGGAGGAAAGGCGCGGCTCTGCAGCGGCGCACTTTGCCGGCGAGCCCGTGGCCCTCCGTGAGTTTCTTTACCCTTTTTAAGATTAGGGTTAGGGGATCCGTGGGAGAGGATTTTGCTTTTCTCTTTTCTCTTTGCTTTTCAATTGTTACCGAAAATCAAACTAGGATCCAATCATGCTCTGATACCATTGTTAGATCCTAATAATCCTTGTATCGGTAGATCAATGTGGGAATCAAGTGTGTGTGTGTGGAAACAGAGAGAGAGAGGGATCGGAGAGGCAAACCTTCGTTGTGGCTCGATGTGCTCGAGCCGGAGGCCATGGTGGTCGACGGTGACGGCGGCGGAGCGGTGGCGGCGCAGTGGTGCTTCCGTGAGCACTGCGCTAACCCTAATCGGAAGGGGGTGCTGGTGGGGTGGCTGGCAACGCGGTGAACCTCGTACTGCGTGCCGTGACCCCCACCTCTTTATGTAGCGCAGGTCACAGGGGCCCACCGTCCATAACGGAAACGGGCGCCCCCGATTAGGGCGCAATCAAGGGGATCGTGGAGCCGTTGGGCTCACGACCAGGAGATCAATTCTAACACAGAACATGCCCTAGAACCAAATGGAGACTATATACACTCCTAGAAGAAGAGCAATTTAAGAACAGAAATGTGTACTTGTGTGGGAACTTCTCAATTCAACCAAGAGCCGTCGTCTTTTTCCTGCTGGAAACATGCATGTACAGAAGTATGCAATGATTCTGCTAATCGACGACTCACCATTGCGCGGCGTATTGGCCTAAGCAAACTTTGTAGCCCATTTGACCTTCTCGATGATGATGGATTGTAAGGTGGAGATGTGTCGGATAACACTGTCGCTCCTTTCAGTCCATACAGTGATACAGAGTTCAACCATCACAACCGAAAGTATAAGGAAAATAAAGGTCTGCTACTGCTAGGGTAACAACACAAACATGCACAACAAGAAGGAAAACAGGATCGATGCAACTCCGCATGTACTCCTGGGCGAGGTGCTGCTCTAGCTGCCGGCGAGGAGAGCAAGTTTGAACCCAGCGAGGAAAAGCAGATCACTGCTGCTGGGGCGGCGAGGGAGGAAAAGCAGATCGATCTACTGCTGCTGGGGCGGCGAGGGAGGGCGGTGAGGGAGGAAAAGCAGATCGATCTGCTGCTGCTGGGGCGGCGAGGGCAGCAGATCGATCCCTGGCGGAGGCGCGAGGCGGATCGGAGACGCGAGGCGGAGGCGGAGACACGAGGCGGAGATTCAAATTCGTAGGGGTATTAATGTCTTTTTCTCGTTTTTCACCTGGTCGGAAATTCCTCCCAGCGACTTATATTTCGTAACGAGGGAGTAGCTAGTAACACTCAACGGCTCGACGACGACGTAGATAGGTGGCGTGCTGCCACCAGGAAATTCTCGAGCATAGCTACCAATCTTTGACGTCTCGTTAATGTTATTGCGCTGTAATTGCGAAGATGGGAGTTTTGCAAGCTAGAAGCATTACATTTTCACGGTGAAGACAAACGAAGCAGCATATATATGCACATAATGAGATAATCGATCGATGTCGACCGCGTCCGACACACGACATGCGCAGACAAATCATTCTATAATGAAAAGAAGGAGCGTTCTTGCTTAAAAACTAAAAGCAGCCAAAGTGCACGCGCGGCGCTCTCTCTGAAGTCCCGTCCATGCTCATCGGCGCCTCAGTTGTGTCCCAAAAGCCAAACCAGCGGCTGCATGGATACATATGTAATAATGTTTAAACGTGCATCAGTAGTGATCTGTTATAATAAGTTCCGACGATCTACTTCTTTCCTGGACTAAATGGACTTCCAGCTGCAGCAGGATGAAGCTGAAGGTCTTTGGAAAAGAGTGCGAAGGAGCAATTAAAAAGGAGAGAGCAATGCATGGCGTGATAGGAAAGTAAATTAAAGGTCAAAAGAGGAAGACATGACGACCACGTCGACCAGACCTAGGTAAGAAAATTGCGTCGAGGCTAAGAAAACCAAAACCATGCATGCATGAGAGGTTGGTGGTCGGGTGAGTGTCCCTCTCACACGTCTCAACAGTGACCTGTTCCCTAGAAGCAGGATATCTGCAGACAATTGCTCTCAAATTGCACTATAACACCGAATAGCTAGGTATATCTTGTTCATGGTTAGGTCAGCAATATCTGCTTGACTACCTGCCCGCCCATGCATGATCGCCAAACTGCGTGGAACCTAGCTGCTAGCTTTTGCCGTGGTTTTGCAACTTGATGCATGTTATCTCCTTGTCAGTAGTTCAGCTAGCATGCACGGGCTGTTCACTTGTGCCTTGGTCCGTTATATAGATAGGGTACGTGTGTGTAGCTTAGCATGCACACATGTGGGAGTAGGCTTGTTACAACGTCAGGATCGATTATGGGCATATCACGTGGAAATCCATGCTAGTAGTTGCGGAGTAAATGATTGTCACTTACCCATATGTGGTTGAAGGTGGTCAAACCAAGAAGGACAAACCTAAAAGGGTATGCTACATTGGTCTCTCTTTTTTTTGGAAAAGATGAAGCAAATTTAACTAGTCTAAACTGTTAGGTTGTGTTAAACTTTGTGGCAGTTCAGCCGAAAACAGTAATGGAACATAGTAAGATCCCCAACATGTTCTAAGGCGACAAAAAAAATTGAATGACTATTACGTAGTTGATTTAGAAGTAGTTATTTCTCAGTCGATATACATAGGTGTGTGATGAAGATCTTGTAAACCTTTTGTACTTGCATGATTCTTATTGATTAGATTGGACGGTTCATAGGTTTGAATTGTCTAAGAAAGAAATAAACGAAAAAGAAGGTGGTTGTTCATCACTCTTACAAGAACCAACAAAATGAAGTCTGCAATGCACACATATCGTTTATAACAAAGCAACATCAACGAACGAAGCATCTCAGGCAAGCCTATGTTCTATCTAAAGCATTGTAAATATAGTATATATGTCTCCATATCCGCAACTTGTTCATTAGTGCTAACGCTTCACTCCGACTCTCTGATAACGCACGCTTCGTTGAGACTTGAAGAGCATTGGCAACTAAGGAGACAAGGAGCTGATTGGAGAGCTCTAAGCCGCTCTTTGTCTCCCGATTTGTGAAGACCTACCTAGTATAATGAACAAGCATAACAACTTAGCTCTACATGATAAATGTTACACTTGTTTTTAAAACATATGCATTATTTATGGTCTTCTAAATGGCCCAAATAATGATGACAAACCCAAACATACTCCTTCTATAATGAAACACGACACCTTTTCTAACCTTTTTCTTAGAAGGATGATTACCAGTCTCTGCATCAATTGATGCATACAACCATATATAATTGATTATTTAAAAAGGCCAAGCTAAATCAGGTATCGATGCAAAACAAATCGTCTAACAAAAAGTAAAGAAAAAAGGAGACCAACCAAAATGGACCACCTCACGGAATATGTCCACAATCCGATCGCAAACCCTATGAAAAGGGAGTGAACACTAAAACTACATTACTCGTAGAGAAAGCCTTCTAGAGGGTTTGTCTCTGATTTCGAAACATCACCCCAAACGTCGAACTCAAGATTTTCATCCCAAAATTTGAGCTTTGACTCACCACCTTCAGCAACGGCACGACGTGTGCGCGCTGGCATTGTCTGATTTGAGATCTTGTATTTTCACCATGTACACGCATACTTTGTGAGCAAAACTGTCATTGCCAGCAAGCTCTCTACTAGTTGACGACCTCTTGTTAGATGGATCCTAACACTTAGGGAGCCTGAGACCCTCACATGTCACTAGGGAAGTTGCTGGAAGCATGTTGAGGCCCTCGCCGGTCCGCTTGTAGCCGCACCTCCTTCGATCCACCTCTAGTGGCGACAAGGGAAAAAAATTCCATGAATGCCAAATCAGGTTGGGCGGGACATCTCCCACCTAAGATCACCTCGCAGAACAACTGACGAGCTGGATCAAACCAGATCTAGAGTTGAAGGGCACCATGCCCGATTGATGACACCACCACAGCGGGCTGGATCACCGTCTTCCTTAGAAGATCGTCATCGCACTCCTAGCAACACACATGGCAGAGCTCCATAGTCCATGGAAGACCCTGCATATCAATAGGGTCGAGTCGCCTGTGTTCCCGATCTCTGTCGACCAGGGCTGCCCACCGCCGACGAGATGAACTAGGTATGCTGCCCCGGCTAGCCTACTCTACCACGCGAGATACCGGCCAGAAAGAGGTGTCTTGGTGTCTTCACGTCAATAGACATAAGGGGTGGCTTATATCTAGGTGTGTGGCTATGTGAGCAATGGATTTTCGGGAGCGATATTGGCACACGATGTACCTAGCTAGGTTCGGCCTCACAATGGAGGTAAAGACCTATTTTTTCTTGTCTAGTATTAGTATGTGTGAATAAATCGATAACAAGCCACGTCTTTCATGTGAGACTGCTTGTGTAGAACATGTCCCACGAGGGTGCCTCTGTCCGGCTTTATATAGGTAGCTGGGCTAGGGTTACAAGTGCTCAGAGTTGATTTGATACTAGAGTCCTAGTGGGAGCCAACACACATTTTCTTGTTGTATAAGGGCTCTTACTGGAGCCAGCTTGTGTTTAGAGCCAGCTCAAACTTGCAGTTAAGTAGGCCCAGTCATTGTCGGGTGCTACCCTGGCCCCGCTAGGCCGTCTCCACATTTTGGGCCTATCCGGTTGATATTCCCTCGTCACTGGGGAATGAGATAGGGAGGCCGGTGGTGCTACTAGGGCACGGATCACCTCTGGTTCGCCCAGCGCGAGTGAAACGAGATCCGTTACTATTAGAGTTCTTCAAGTTGTCTTGTTCGTAGTTGGTAGAAACCAGCAATATATTGCAATTGCGTGTTCTATCATACATGCGTGCAATTATTGTGAATAAGTTCACTCTGTTGACGTGCAAACAAGGCCGACGATTATCTGCACGTCGATCTTGAACAACCCTAATTACATGTGCTTTGTTCGTCGTCGGTGCTCCCGTTACTGTTTTGTCGCGTTTTGAAGACTTGTTACTGGGTTTTTTTTTTGTTACTGGTTTGTTAATTCATGGAGAATAATATGTATAGCAATCCTTTAATTTTGTCGATGTAATATGTGATCCAATCATCGAAATGAACAGTTAATTAGCTAGTGTGTAGTGGCGCCACACGCTTGGGTCACCCTGTTCGCAGATCATACATAGATCGCCAGTAGTCACACAGTACAAACTACAAGACAGGAACCTCGAAGACATTGCTGGACCCTCGGCAGACATGCACGCACAAGAACTTCAGAAACAGTCACTTCCCTGCCTTGCACAGTAGAGGATAGCTGATTTTTTTTTTGTTTGAACAACGTAGAGGATAGCTGATGTAGTTGGCTAGCTCGACCGCTACGGAAGCACCAAAGGAAGAACACCCAGCGAAGGATCGATCCTGTGATCCTGTCGTCGAGCGACATCGGCATGTGAAGTTGCCGGTGGAGCAAAGGAAGACATGATGCACCTCCATCTGCTTGGTCGGTAATTAGCATATGCAGGTTGCATCGGGATCTGGGTGTGTCTCCACGCAGGGGCGGAGACAGGCCCCAGGCTGCCCTGGCCTTCGCCCGGGGCGTGCACACAAAACGCAGGCTTAACTGTAGCTACAGTCGCGTACTGTAGAGTGCCTCGAAGGTGGCCTGGGACGTGGGATTTTCCTGGCTACGGCACTGTCTCCACGGCACCCCGACGCGAGACCTTTTTCCTCGTGGAGAAAGCGGAGCTCTTGTTGGGTTTTTTCCTTCATCTGTGAGACCCCCAAGTCAATCTCCGTTGCAGGCTTTGCAAGAAGCTGCCGCGCCTTTTCTGCCCGTGCTCCGCCATGTGTTGCATACTGTACTACTACTATAAGCAGCAAAACTGATGGAAAAACCTGCTGCCCATGCTTGAAGAAGGATGATGATGTCGGAGCAGGTGCCAAATTATCCAAAAATGGAATGTACTTTATGGCCGCAGCTGCCAACTTTGAAACTCTGCCTGCTAGAGTTGGCCGCACTGCGCAAGAAGTAAACGCGCGTGGATGGGAAGCAAGGGAGGTTTCATACGCAGCACTTTCCCGCGGCTACGCCAGGAATCATGCATTCGCGTGCCTGTGCCACCACACCAAGCAGCAAGCCGTCGGGCTCGGGCCACAGTCGACGACGACTGCTGACGTTTTTTTTAGCAAAAAGCGACGACCGGTGCCTGCGCCGGCTTTTTGACCTGAATACTGGTACTCGGCCCGTTTTGCATGTTACAACCAAAGGCCACCCGGGTCTATGCCATCGCTCGGTTTGCTACGGATTGACGAGAAAAACGGGCTATCAGGCCCATCTCAACGGGTAAAGAGAGCCAGGCGTGTAGAGGCCCACATTTCATATTTCCACATTTCTTGATAGGATTAAGTATACTTTTCACCCTGAAATGTCACCTCTGGGACACATTTCACCCTAAACTCTAAAACCGGATAATTTAAACCCTGAACTTTACAATATCGGATAAATCACACCCTGGCCTGGTTTTGGACGAATTTGAACGGCTTTTGTGTCAATTTAGGCTGTTTTGTGAAATGACGTGGCGCTGACGTGGCCCAAACACAGAAAAAAATCCCCAAATCCATCATGGTCGCTGTCCCCGCCGCCATGGTCGTTGTCCTCGCCGTTGGGGAGGAGAAAGCGACTGAGACGCTCGCCGAGGCTGACCTCGTGCTCCGCCGCCTCGACGGCGCGTCCCTAGCCGCACTCGTGTGCGCCGGCTACAGCTTTCGTCCTGGCTCCCCGTGTTGGAATGTCAGTGGTCGTTTTAGAGCAGGCCGGAGATTAACCGTCCCTTCAGGTTCCTGGAGGTAGACTGGTACGAATGGGCTAGGAGATCAGTGCCGATGCCGACGCCGAGGCAGATGCCTAGGCTAATGCCGACACCGACTCTGACGCCGGCGGTGAACCACGAGAGCTTGCTGTCCTCGCCTTCCAGACCCGCCGTTCTCATGTACAAGCCGTCGAGGTCGACACCGTCGACGCCCGGCTCCGGTTTGTAGCACCCGTAGTCCGATAGTTCCTGATTGCACGATGCAGTTCAGATATTTTAGCAACAATATTGTAATCCAATCCAGGATGAAATCGAACACAAGGAATGTCTGAAACTACCTGTGGACCATGTTTTCGGTCAGCAGGCTAGTCACGTACACCCCTCGATCATCGGCGACTTCGCATCCTCACCGGCGGCAAGCCTGGTCGCGGCGCTCAGCTCCTTGTGGCTGAACTTCCTTGGCCCCTTGAGCAGCAGCTCCGGCAGGAAGCCGGCATGCTTGTTTCTTCTCGAGGCGGTAAGCTGTACCAGCCTCCTGACGGATACCCAGGCGAAGAACACGAAGGCGGCGGCGAGTGCGACGGAGCCGAGGATGCTGACGGCGAGCCCAAACTTTTTCTTCCTGGTGGCACCGCCGCTCGCCGTGATAACGCTGGGCACCGGCTGCTGTGAGCAGTTTCCTGTCACGGAGGAGGCGTTGGTGGTCGGCGGCAAGCCGAACGTCCGGAAGGTCCACTCCTTGATGGTGTGCTGCTGCGTGCTCCCCTCGGTGGAAGCAGAGAAGCCGACATACATGGCTTTAGAGGTCGACGGCGAGGCCGTCGCCGCTGGCCGTGGAGCCGGGGTTCTGGGCGGCGATGAGGAAGGAGAAGCTGGCGGCGAAGGAGGCGCCATCGCGGAGGGAGACGGCGCGGGTGCAGAGGACGGAGCCGGCGCTGGAGAACGGCACGCCGCCGGTGTCGCGCATGAGGCCGACGGAGCCGTTGCGCTGGAAGGCGTCGCCCAGCAGCGTGAGGCCGGCGGCAGTCCCTCCCGTTCGGCACGGTGTACAAGGATGCGGCAGTAATTTCATGGCAGCGGCGGCGGGAGGTCGGGAGAGCAGATGGCCCGAACCTGAGAGTCAACGCAGCAGAGCAGAGAAGATGATATGTGGGGCCCACACTGCGCTGCGCCACGTCATTGCCACGTCGTCGCCTAGTCATCACACAAAACATGTCAAATTGTGCAAAACCACCTTAGGGTGTGATTTATCCGGTATTGTAAAGTCCAGGGTTTAAATTAGCCGGTTTTAGAGTTTAGGGTGAAATGTGTTCCAGAGGTGACATTTCAGGGTAAAAACTATATTTTTTCCTTCTTGATATTGGCGCGTGCCTGTGTACTAGTACTTCATGGTGGGCTGGACGATTTGAAGCTCGGTGAGCATCTCTCTAGATTTAAATTCAAAAAAAAAAATCTCTCTAGACTTTTTTTTGTTCAGGGACAAGCAATTAAGATACTAGCTCCGTTCACTAATATAATAATGTAAAACATTTTACCTAACATTTTAATATTGACTATATACATACTAAAATGAGTGAATAAATGTGCAAAATAAGTTTCGATACATTTGAATCAAGACTAAAATATCTTACATTAGTGAACGGTCGGAGTAGAAAAGCATTTTTTACAAGAGATCTTACAAACGGTCTGGGCACCCACTCTTACACTTACGATTACTCCTTCCTTTACTATTTTACCTGCTGCATCCCAGAGTTCTAGCGCTTTTTTGTTTTTCTCCAGCGCGTGCCAATCGCATGGAGGAGCGCTGGCCTCAATCTGGAACGTGCACGGAGTGAGCTCAGTGGATGCCGCGTGGAAGCTTTTGTAGCTCCTCTTTTCCAAATTATCTCCTTCAGATTTTTGTTCTAACTTCTATTTACTTTCTACCTTTTACTAGGACACTACAAAAAGTACAAGCAGACTCCAAGTACCGAAGTACAAAGTAGAAAGTATGCTAGGACGAAAATACAAAGTACATAGAAATGGAGTACAATTAATTACATATAAAGACGGAGTACAAATACCTAGTACACCCACGCTACACATGAAAGTACGAATGTGCTGCACATAGATATACACCCGCGCTGCGCTTGGAACTACATCCACGTTGCAAATTAAAGATTACCACAGTACACATGAAAGTACGCATGCGCTGCATCTGAAAGTACGCCCGCGCTCCATATGAAAGTACGCCGTTCTGCACATAGAAAAACATTTGCGTTGTATCTGAAAAATACGACCGTGTTGCATCTAGAAAATACATATGCATTGAAGTACGCTCGCACTGCGGGTGAAAATACATCCACGTTGCACTTTTTTTTTTGACACATCCAACCATCCGTATATTCAACGATCAAACCACATACACCGTACATAGATTGAAAAGCAGAAGAAGAACCAACATACGGGGAGGATCCAGAGCCACCACAGAGAGTCGCAGCTTCCCGGCGACGGAGACGAAGGCCGGCAACCACCATGCCACTGCCTGGGCACTTTAAAACCCTTAAGAGACGCCGCCTTGACTGCCCGCCGCGCCGCGACGGAGCACTTGTCGATGAACACGTAGGGCGGCGCCCCCCTGGCACCGCTTCCCCGCCAAGCCTCGGCCGCCAACAGATCCGTCGCAGGAGAAGCTCCAGCCTCCCGTCCAGCCCTGGATGAACACCACATCTCCAGCGCCGCCGCACCGCAGCAGAAGGAGAAGAAGACCGCGCACGGCGGATCCGCGGATCCGCGAGCACGGCAAGGTCGACGACCACGCGACGGAGCCCCGCCGGAGCTCCACCACCGGAGAGGAAGGACGCCGACTCCAAAAACCCACCAGCCGCACCACCGCCTCCTCAGCGCCGCCGGCGGGAACCTCCACACTCCTACCCTATGTACACGAAGGGATCCGGGGATCCCCCACCCACCCGCCGCCGGAGCGGACGGGGGAGAGAGATCCCGCGGATCCGCGACGGCGAGAGCGGCGTGCGCAGGCGATTCCAAGAAATCGCCTCCTCTGCACTGTAGCGAGGAGGAGGGAAAGTGCGCCCACCTTGTTTATCCACGTTGCACTTGAAAGTACACTCGCTCAACGTGTGAAACTATGCCCATGCTGCAAGTGGTAGTATGCCCGCCTTGCACTTTTGGAACTACGTCCATACCGAAAATAATTATACATTGAAATCCGGAGTAAACATCTGGAAGTACCTCCGCGTTGCATTTGGAAGTACCGCGCTACAGATGAAACTAAATAAAAGATGTTTTAAAACCTAGCAACATGGGATATAGCTTTGAAAATCTTGATGAATTTTAAAAGTTAAAACGGTTTGTAATTTGGACAAACGGTTCTCAAAATATTTCTTTTTTAAAATTCTGAAATTTTCTAAATTTTGAACATTTTTCAAATCTGGACATTTTTTAAAAATGAACATTTTTCAAAATATGAACATTTTTTAAATCTTAACAATTTTCAGAAAATAAAAAATTCGAAACTAAAAAGATAAAAATGAAAAACAAAAAATCAACTAAAAACCTAGGGAAAAACGGAAAAACCAAAAAAAAAGGGCGGGCTAGCGACCACAGACAGCGAACTGGGCCAGGCCCATGGTCTGGGGGTACGCGGAAGTTAGTTTCCTCCGCGGTACGCGCTTTATAGGGATTTCCAACCTCATCTCGGAAATGTGTCGCGTCATGGTATCGATTCCGAATTCCACTACCGAGAAGACGAAATCGAAGAGTTTTTCCAAGTTAGCGGAATTAATTGAGCCGGAAAACTGAAGAGCTACGGCAGCTACGATGGTGGTAAAATTTCCCATGCCTTGGGAGCACCAACCATCGCGTCGAATTCATTCTAGAAATTTGAACGATCAGTTCACCAACGCTCCAACTTCTAAGGTAGGAGTAGCATAAAACCGCGACTCGTGCCATTTGTTGGGCATTCGCCGGCGACCTACGGCAACTGGCTGCCGGGCACCATGGCTTACACGTTCAGGATCCACTGCCGCGCGTCCGACGACTACAGCCTCGCAGTCGTCAACGGCGACGTGATCCTCACCAAGCCCCCCCCTCACCAAAGCCAACCAAAGCGACGACCGTCAGGCAAGGCTCCGATTTGTTTCTGCGCCCGATTTCTCCTTGCATCGCTTCTTTTTCAATGTCGAGGCTTCTGACGTAGTAGCTCTGTTTGGCTTATGAATTTCCCACCTTTTTGAGGCAGCTCTGGTACAAGGATGTGAGGTACGGTGGTGGTCTCAAGGATGAGGCAGGAGGCCCTGCCTTTGCCCTCGTGAACAAAGCTACAGGAGATACACTGAAGGCTGAAGCACTCCTTCGGGTACTGCTTGCCGGTAAGCCAATTTTCTTTCAGATTTCGGCTGTTCATCTCCCCCCAAGTGCTATGAGACTGGCTTCACACTTTCCGTTTCCGTCAACTCCATATATAGGTTCGAGCCATCAAGTTCGACCCGGGGTATCTGGACGAGTCGGTGCTGTGGGCCGAGAGCGAGAACCTGGCCGACGGCTTCCGTCGCATCAACATGATCAACAACATGGACTACATCTTCGATGCGGAGGAGGCCATTCCTCAGTATGGTGGCGCGCGCGACGGCACGCGGCTCATCCTTTACCGGTGGAACGCCGGCAAGAACCAGCTCTGGCGGATTGCTCCGAGCACGCCAGATCAGGATTCGCCCGTGCGAATCTTGTGCCAGTGCAACCAGGAACTGAGCCTCGCGGTTCGTGATGGCACCGCCCTCCTCGCCCGAACCGAGCACGAGGACGAGACGCAAGTCAGTCGCTTCTCGCTTAGTATTCTGGACTCGTTTAGATGCAGCAGACCAAAGGCCATACGCCATTAGCAAAGCTTTGCTATCATTACTGTTTGTTTGTTTCTTTCTTCATGTGGATCGTATGATACTTACATAGGTTCAAGCCGTCGACTACACCACGGACTCGATGGACGTGGCTCTGCTGTGGACACTGAGTGACGACCTTGGAGAAGGCTTCAATTGCATCCGCAGCGTCAGCCACCTCGGTTTCGTCCTTGATGCGGCGGAGGGCGGGCCTGAGTGTGGCGGGGCGCATGACGGGACGCCCGTCATCTTGTTCCAGTCGCACGGTGGCCTAAATCAGAAGTGGAAGATGATGCCCTTCCGTTGAAGCGCTTGCTGCAGCCACTGCTCTGTCTATATATCTACTTTACATTAAGCAGGAATTGTTGCCTTATTGGCCCATGTGATTGCTGTGACCGCGGATGAGAGTGGTCTGAACTTTTTGTTATGTTCAGGTTTAGCTTATGTTTATGTTTACATCTTTACCTTGGTATCTCTAGACTCTACTTAAGGTTTGCTTGATGAGACTCTGCATATGGTAGTTCTCCCTCCAATTCACGCAAGTCAAGTTTTCGAATAAACATTTTACCTGAATACTTGAAAAATATACGTCTAAAGTCCAAGTTCAGTCAAAATGGCATCCCCCGTGGTGGTCATGCCTCAGAATCGAGTAGAGATACTTCACGACTGCGATTATTTATCTTTGCCTGGAAGAGGGCCCTTATATAGCCGCCTCAGGTATTACAGATAATTTCCATAAAATACACAGTTTCATAATTGTTTCAGCCAAACGACTTTAAGATTTCTTAAGAGTTCTCAGCAGGTTTCCCATAGTTCACAACTGCCTTTTTAGAATCTACAGCTGAACCAAACATCCCCTAATAGACTCTTTGATCTGTTCGTAACTTGTAAGTCTTGTGATGGTGGTTGGTTTAGCTTCCCCTGTTTCATGGACACTTGGATCTGTTTGCAAATCTTGTTGTGATGCTGCTAACCATCACAACGTATCTGGTTTAGTTCCGGTTCCAGGCCAACAGGATAGTTTCTAAATTTAATTGGATCAAATAGAGCCTGAAGCCAAACTCATACCATTTAGATTCAGAGAGCCTTATCCTCTTCCCTCTGCTCTCGCGAAAAGGAAGGCGAAAGGAGGGCGACTTCTCCTCTGCCCCGCGTCCGCCGGCGAGGCCGTGGGTTCCTTCCCCCTCCGCCTGCTGCCTCGGCGGCGGGAGGGTGGGGGAACCCCGGTTCTCGACCTTGGCGTGTACATAGGGTAGTAGGTGTTAGGGTTCCGGCCGGTGGCGCTGTGGAGGCGGTGGTGTTGCCGGAGTGGAGTAGAGTGCCGGCGCGCTTCCCCTTCTGCGACGATGGTCCTCGGAGCGTCGCCGTGGCGCGCGCGGCTTTAGGTGCTCGCGGATCTGCGGGTCCGGTGGGCTGTTTGGTCTCTGGGCTTGGTCGCTGCGTCGGTGGCGGTGACCTTGCCGTGGAGCTTTTGCCTCGGGTCCTCTTCTCCATCCTTCCTCCGGCCGGCCGTGGCGGCGAGGGGAGGAGGTGCTGGTGGAGGGTGTTCCCCTTTTGTTGTTGCAGGTGGACTTGGTGGCTCCCTCTGGTGGTCCTGCGCCGGCCGGCCGTGGTGGCGAGGGGCGTAGGCGCTGGAGGTGGTTCGAGGTTGGTGATGGCGGTCCTGGGAGCTGGTGCGGCGGCTGGAAGATGGGTGGTGGCCGGGAAGTGGCGCTGCGGTCGTGATCGTTCAACGAGACCAGAGTCTGGTGCAGCGCGGCGGATGGATTTTGCGACCTTCTACAGCGTGTGGGAGCGTCTTCTTCCTGGCGGGCGGTGGTACGGCGTCGTCGCCGGCGACTAGGAGGGTTGGGTGTGGCTGAGGATCCAATTGCGCTTCTTCGGGCTGCTGTAGGGTGCTTTTTGCACTTTCTTGGGCTTCTTTGTATTTTCGGTTCTCGTTGGGGACCTTGGTGTAAAGTGCTGAGCATCCTGTTATTTGTATTGGATCCTTCCTCAAAAAAAAAAAAAAAAAGAGCCTGAAGCCATCATAACATTGGCACTACAGTTTGTTTGATTTCTGAATTTGAATTACCCTGGTTCCTTTCTCATTGGAATAGAAACATTATCACATGGCAAAACCGATGGTGGTTCCAGATGTGCATTTGTGCAGTCAAGAAACTTAATGCTTGTACGTTAGCTCTTGTCTGGAATGAGTATGATCAGTGTCAGAATCTTCAAACTGGAAACATTTCCTGAATATGTACACTCATCTGCTGTACGGCTACTTTTCATATAAATTAACAAAAAATTGTACACAGCATTGCTACAAGAAATCTATCCTTTGGATAGTTGACAAGGCACTAAGCAACAAGAAGCATGCTCACTGCCGAAAGAATTGCTTTATGTACACACAACAAAAAGAACCAAAGAAAGGTGTAATATCTTCAAAAGGAGAGAGGTGTAACTCTAGTCTACTGAATGAACAAAGATCTCCTACCCCTACGCTCGAGCGATTGTATTCATCTGAACTTCTCGATGATTAACATCATGAGAATCTTGCGACTTCTCCATTTCTCTTGCAATCTGAATGTCATTGGGCATGAAATGCTCCCTGATAGCCTTCACAGCAAAATGAGGGATCATTCCAACCACAATCACTGCAAGCAGCAATGCCCAAAACAATCCAGTTCCCATAACCTTGTAGATCGCCCTGTCATTCAATTACAGAATCAGAAACCATGTAGGATTATACTTTTAATTTGAGGAAATAAGCAGGATTTTTTCCTACAGATAAGCAAGCAAACAGTAAGGGTGAGTATTTACCAGAAACCGGGCAAGCTTGGTATAGAGTCTATGACGATAACACAAATCCATGTCGCCACAATACTGCCCCATATTGCTGCATGCGTGACCCAGGTCCATCTGATGACATCCATCGCAAGGTGAATGTTGACAAGAATGACAACAGACAGTGTCCACAGGTCTCCCAGCTGGCGCTGTCGATTGCGCTGTTTCTGTATGCGAGGTAAGGGATGAAAAAAACTGCGAGGCTCTGCCAAACGGAATCCATCATGATGAAAAGAAACAGTCTTAGGTTGTAATTCTCCTCGCGCTGACCCGCACCATAGAGTTGGGGATATTTTAGCAATGTCCTCCGACTCAGATCCTTATCGAGAATGGCGACAACGATAGTCGGGACAGCGGTATAGATCACTGAATACAACACACTGCTCCACTCAGTTATTGCTGTTGTCAGGGTATAACCAGTGTATAGTACATACCTACAATGGTTAAGTGGTTTATGTTTTACTCTTAATGCAGACTGAACAAACTTTGTTTTTTTGCGATTAAGACTGAACAAACTTGGTAATGAAGGGAATGCACTTACCAGAAAAGTACAAAGACAAAATAGCATTTCTGTAAAAGTTGTAGAGAATCATGTAACCCATTCTCTGGTAGTTCCAGTGGCCATGAACTAATAACAGTGGGACCAAGAATCTGAATTGCCCCATGGCAAAATCTGAGGCCATAACAGCTTGCCTTCCCTCTTGTCCACTGATGCCAATGCCGACATCGGCCATTTGAATCATGGATACATCATTTGCACCTGAAAAGGATAATGTTTTTTTAAGATTAATATAATTCCAGTAATAACAAGGTAAGACAGAGTGCTGAACTAGTTTCAAAAAAATGTATACCATCTCCAATAGCTAGAGTCATGTCACTTGTTCGCTTCTTTATCAGATCAACAATGCCAGCCTTTGTAGAGGAGCCACTCGACAACAGAGAACAACATCACAAGCTATGGCAATTTCAAAAAGCTGCAAAAAAATATGTCATGAGTTATTCATAAAAAAATCATCAGATGTACGATGCTGATAGTGATGTGCATACCTTCTCCTCTCGGTCCGTGTCAAAAATGTAGACGAGGCTGTTACCGTCGATGATCAAAGCAAGGGGCACTCTAGATTGAGAGTCTGTTGACAATGATCGAAGTTTGTTAACCATGGAGATTGCATCATCTAGACTCTTTCGACATGACTCTCGTGAGTTACTATTGATTACAATCTGTGTCATCTCCCTTGTCAAGAGTTTGCAGGAATAGCCGATGGAGATTGCGGTTTCTTGTTTGTCACCTGTCAGTACCCAACCTTAATCCCTGCTTGCCTCAGTTTTTCAATTGCTTCAGGTACTCCCTCCTGCAGCTTATCTTCAATACCAGAGGCTCCCAGAAGTCTCATATTTCTTTCAATGTTGGCAGCCACACTACGCAGTAGATTCCCTCTTCCGAGTAACGCGGTGCTAGCCTTCTCATAAGCCATTTGCCACTCCTGAAACTCTGTCTGACTAAGTTCCCGCACACCAATGACAAGTGTTCGCAGGCCTACCGACGAATATGAGTGAAGATGCTTCTCAGTTGCCTGGACAACATCTGGATTCAGTGTTTTGTCGATGATTCCAAACATCGAACTGTCTGCACCTTTTACAAACAGTTTCACGGTCTTGTCAGGGCAGCCAATTATAACCGACATCCTCTTGCGGTCACTGTCAAACTCGTGAAGACCAAGAACATCAAACCTGCAAGCGAAGTCCAAAGAGGTTTCATTGAGCAAATGTTTTGTGAAAGTCAATATTATCCCCATGCACAAAATACTGATGTATGAGGAAGCATTGCACAAACAAACACTAGTCTACATCCACCAAAAAAAAGCAGTAGGTTAATCAACTCAAGCAATTGCACAGATCAACCAATATTAGTTCAGTGACGCATTTCCTGAAGCTGCAGTTGCATCACTACCATAAATAGACTGGCGCCATGCGGTGCACAGGCCCAAAAAAGAGGATGCAAGCAACAGCACAACAACAAACTCCACTAGCACTAAGTCACAAACTAACGGCAAGCTGTACTACTACCACGAAAGTAAAAACCCAAACGTCCATTTGTCCTTATCCCCAATGCAAATCTATCACTAATGATGTATACCTCTGCTTTTGACCAAGGACGTCAATCACAATGTGCCCGGAGGTTCGCTCCACGAGCACAAAGCCATAAGCCGCGGCGGCAGAAACCAATGCCTGCTCGTCCGGCGACTCGCCTTGGTAGTCGATCACCTTCTTCTTCAGGTCTGGGCCATCAAGGATCAAGGGAACAATGGTGTTGCACGTTGCCAAAGCAAGAAAGAACTCTCTTGCGTTCCTCCCTTGCTCGTGTCACCCCGTTCCTGACCAGCTCCACCACGTCTCGGTCGATGTTCACCGGCACCTTTGGCACCCAGGCCGGTTCACCCTCTGCTATGAATCAATCACAAGCTATCAATTCCCAGCCCAGACTCCTGATCGAAAGAATTCACCGGGATAAGAGAGAAACTAGTCCCCTACCGACAGGTTGCTGCCGCGTGATGTCACTGCAATCGACACCGTCGATGCTTGCACACCGGAACTCCATCTTGTTTGCGTCAGCGTGCCGGTCTTATCGGAGAAGATGCACTTGACCTGGCCCAGGTCCTCGTTGATGTTGAGAGCCCTACACTGGAACCTTGAGTCGGAGGACTCGTCGTACAGCTTCGCGTCCCGGATCATGAAGTAGGCCTGCCCGAGCCTGACGAGCTCCATGGAGATGTAGAGCGAGATGGGTATCATGATCTGGAACACGATCACCGCCATGAGGAAGTTGAACACGATCTGCGCCGCGATGCCGTAGTAGTTGTAGTTGTTGTTGTCGTCCTTGTCGGTCTTGAGGTAGTCTTTCTTGTGGAAGAACTGCGCGAGCTCGAGCTCGGTCTGGTGGGTGTGCAGCCACACGCCGGAGAGCGCGGCCACGAGCGAGCAGAGCACGATGAGGATCACGGAGAGGAAGAGCGTCTCGCGGTTCATGTTCGTCTCTAGGCGGCTGCGCTTGGTCGGCGTGCCAGCGTTGTTGAGCATAGCCTTGGTCTCGCGCCCCGCGTACACGACCACGCCGACGGCCCAGGACGTGTTCTTCAGGTCGCAGCCGCGCAGCACGATGTTGGACGGGCCGAGCGGTATCCGGCGGCTCTCCCCCGGGAGCTCGAGGTTGGCCTGGAAGCCGTAGATATTGCGGTTCGGGCGCTCGCTCCGGATGACGGCGCCGGCAAGGTGCTCGAGCGGCGTCGTGAGCGTCTCTTGCTTAGCGTAGCGAGTCTTGAGGTTGGACTCGCCGTCAAGGTTGAGCGTCTGCACGTAGGCGACGCCGGTGGTGTCGCTTGTTGCGAGGAGGACCATGTCCGCCGGGGGCGACTCGTTGGCCGTGATCCGCACGATGTCCCCGACGCGGACGTGCTTCCACTTGGTGGGGGCGAAATCGAATTGGGCGTCCGCGCCGGGGGATAGGACGGCGGCGAGACGGTTATTCTCGGCGCGGTCAGACCTATGGCGGCGCCAGTCCTCGTACGCGTCCTTGACGGCGGTGACGGTGAGGACGAAGGCGAGCGGCATGACGGAGGCGCCGCGCCCGAAGACGGCGAGCTGGGGGAGCTGATTGAGCACGGCGATGACGAGGAAGTAGACGTAGGCGAGGCGGTGGAATTGCTCGAACAGGTTGCGCGGCAGGAACGTGAGCGGCGAGTACTTGGCCGTGCGCACGGCGTTCCCGGCGAACTCGAGGCGCTCGTTGGTGCGCTCCGCGTCGCCCACGCGGACCACCCGCGCGTCCTCGTCGCCCAGCTCCTTGTGCGACATGGACATCGCCGACATGTTCCGCGACGATCCATGGTCCTCGGCCATGGCGTGCGCGCTCGCGCTGACCGGACGCGTCAGGAAAAGAATCTCAAATCCCCGCCGGTGCTGCCGGCCATGGCAATCCCCGCGCGCGCGTCAAGGTCAGATTTTGACCGGCGGACACGGCGAGCACTGCTGTGTTCAAGAAACAGGGGAGGCAGAGGAATTGGCGACGACGACGGGAAGGGAGGGGTGGTTGGGTTGAAGTGGATGTCCGGGAGTAAACTATAGCGAGTGTTGCATTGAAGTTGGGCTGCTGCTGCAGAGGAATTGTAATTTCAGGGGAAGGAGACGACGATGCGAAGAGAGAAAAGATACGCAATCTTGCTGAGGACTTGAAATGGCGCTTAAAATCTGGCAGAGGGGAGTTGGTGAGGACAAAGGCACCGTTTGGATGAGGGAAGAAGAGAGACTTGTAGGTGTTGGGTTTGGGGTTCAGTTTCTCTGCCTGTGTTTATTTCTTGTGTGCTCCTCTCATGTCTCAACTCTCAAGTCTAACAAGTAATCGATTCTATACCCAAAAAAAAGTCTGCTATCTCTACACTTTATTTTGCAGGTTTTTTTTTTTAGTTGTTAGTGAAGTCATCAAAGGCAAGTAGAAATTGAATTAGGAGAGCATTTGATAATGCTCCACTCATCCTAGAAATTGGATTAGGAGAGAATTTTGATAATGCTCCACTCCTCCTGAAACTTCTTAGCCCGGAGGCAATGGCAAGGACGGAAAAGACAATGGAATAAGGCCAGCCGAGCTGTTAATTTGAGGCGGCTTAATATTAATGTACTACAATTAATTAGTACAGAAACAAAGCTGTCACACGTAGACTCGGATGAGTAGCGCAGACGGTAGCTGGTCAAGAAATGGATAGAAAGTGGAGAGACGGTGAGGGCGACTTGCTGAACAAACTTCTCATTTTCGTCGGCTTTGCATTGTGGCCGAGATGGTGAAGCTTCCAGAAACGTCAAATGGATCGCAGGCCAGTCGATGCTTCCTCACACACTTCTTCATTTGGTCAAGCAGGGTGTGCCGGCGTGGAAGTGCCTCAATTACAAACAGTTAAACCAGGTGTACTTTATCTTTATGCAAGTGCCACACCGGTTTTCAACTGTTACTGGCTTGGAGGATCTGCATCCCACCCGGGGAAGCTTCAGGTTTACTATAGGCGCAAGTAATTTGGGGTTGAGTTGATTTGTATCCAATATATTAAGCCCAGTCTTTGAACCAAAAACTGAAAAGGCTTTCGCATTACTTGCACGGCAATCACGAAATACCATCTCCGACTTGATGACCTTTCGCTACGCCAAGACTGCTGCTTTCTTTCTTTCTCAAGTTTAATTTCGAATCAAGTCAACGTGTGAAATGGCTCACGTTAATTTAACAAGTGGCCATATGATTACTGTGGAGGCACGGCATTGTTTAGGCAGGGAGAATCTTGACAGGAAATCGATCGCTGGAGCAGAGCAGGGAGGCCATGAATCTTTCGCTAAGCCGCCGTTGAACCTCCGTGCAGCATGCATGTACAGCGTTGACATCAAGCCCCAAACTGAAAATTTCCCATAAGCCATGACCATGTGCTGCAAAGCTTGACGTTCTAGAAGCCCATCCGTGACGATAGCGCATGCGCCATCGGAGGGAGCAGAGCACCCTGTCTAATCTTCAGACCAAAAGCGCAACACTAAACTATGCTACTCCTGGACGGGTTTTGGCTCTACGCCTCTACTTGCATGCTCCTATTGGCCGAAAGTTTTAAATCCGATGGATGCATTATGAAATGATACAGTATAATTTCAGACCTTGCGCTGTACTATCGATTCGATCATATTTTAGGCGTTTTGACGAAGTCATGAGGTTGCTCTGCTGGAGAACAATAAGAAATCATCAAGCTATGCTGCGCACTGTTGTTGTTGGCAGAAAATGGGCGTGCACTCTGTCTGCACGACATAAATTGCGGAAAAGAAGTCGAACTGGAAGCATTGTCCTAAAATTCTCGCGCGGGGGCTCCGGAGAGCACCCAAACCCTAACCCAGCCGCCACCAAATCCGAGCGGACCAGCCGCTGCTGCCGCCGGCGAGGCGGTGGTGGCGGCGCCCGGCCGCCAAAGGCGGAGGGTGTTGAGCGCGCACCACCACCTCCAAACCTTCGCGCGGAGAGGCGGAGATCCGGCGGGGCGCGCGCCGGCGCGGCCGTCTGCGGGCGGGATAGGGCGCCATGGCGGAGTTGTGGCGGCGGGGCATCACGGCGGAGCACGGGGCTGGAGGTCGCGAGGAGGAGGTGCGTCGGGCGGAGTGGCTGGCGGCACGGGCCCGACAGGGCTCGATCTGGGCCGAAGGGCCGCAGCCGCTGCGTCTCCGACGCGGTGACTGCGCAGGCGACGTCGAGGTGCTGGAAGCACGGCGAGGATGGCGCTGGCACGCTGGAGCGGGAGGCTGTCGGCGGCCCGAGGGCCCAACCGGGCCCGATCTGGGCCACGGCCGTGGCTTCTCCGGTGCTGGTGGCCGGGTGCTGGCCGGACTCGGGCGTGCGCCGGGGCTGCCGTTTCTGCGGGTGTGGAGGAGGCCGGTGCGTTCGGCAAGACGGAGGTGTGTGCTGCGCTGTTTGGTCCGGGCCGTGTGGGAGATGAATGGTGCTGCCATTGCCGGCAGCATTGCATCCTCCTGAAGGTGGTTCGGCAAGCAAGATGTTGCTGCGGGCGACGCCCGTTGTGCGGTTGATGGGTGGATCCTGGAGGGAGAGGAATGGCGTCGCTGCGGCTGTTGCATCCTCAGTTGGGAGATGAATGGCCCGCGGGCGTTGCATCCTCGAGGAGACGAATGGCGCCCAGTATTTGGTTGCATCCTTCCGATGGGAGAAGAATGGCGCCGCAGCGGGGGTTGCATCCTCCGTTCAGTGGGGACCGTGGGTGGTTGGGCGGAAGCACGTTGAGCTTGCTGGGGAGGTGCTTTTGGCCGTGGAGGCAGGGGTAGTGGTTCTGCAGGTGAGACTGGTCGGGCTCGTGGGTTCGGGTTTTGCAGGTGAGACTGCCGGCGAAAGCCGTACTCCGGCTATGGCCGGAGTCGTCGATGGCGTCGCTACCTTGTTGGAGGCATCGATGTAGTTGTTCTCACCTTGCCTTTCCTGACGTGCTCCGGGGGAAACCCTTGATCTAGTCTTCTAGATTGGATGATGGCGGCGCTTTCCGACGTCGTGTTCCCTCTTGGGGGCATCATTCTGGAGTTGGAGCCTGCCAGGGGGTCTCGTGGCTAGCTAGGTTGCGTGTGTTGTATGGTTTTTGGGTCCGGTTTCCCTTATAAACTGGACCAACCTTCTATCTATTCATTGAATTTAGCAGTTCTCCTGCTAACATTCAAAAAAAAATTCAGGGCTCGTCGATGGATTGAAAGATATGTCCTAAAACCCAGTGACAACTCCATGTCGCTCGCACAGTAGATTTGACTACAAAATTTGAGTTTTTTACGCTTGGATGTGATGTGTCCTTGGAAGGTACAGGAAGAGTACTCTTTCGTAGGAGCTCGCAGGAGAGGACAAAGTTCCTCTTTCTTTTTCATTTTGAGATGTAATTTCCCTTTTTTTTTGCCGAACTTGTTTTGGTCAGTCCTATGGCGAGCTTGTGAAAATCCACAAAATAACCCTTTTACCAAATTTCAGCAAAAGGTAACCCTAATACCAAAAGAATTTCAAATTCTAATCTTTTTTTGTCGCGCCTAACGTGGGGGCGCTACCCCCGCGTGATAGCGCCTTGGTCGTGTAGGGCCGTGACATGGGGTGCTACATGTTCTGCCAGAGATTTGCTTGTTGCACTTCAGGCGCACACGCACGGCCAGCCGTCGTCGTCGTCTTCGCCCACATGGGCAACGCGCGGGGCTGCGGACGGATGCCGGCGACACGCATAGATGAGGCCGGACGGCACCCAAGATTGTGTGTAGAAGACAACGACGCGCTGTGTGGCTGAGGCCGAGCTGGCTTGAGCTGTACATCCAGCGCCCACGCCCGCGCTTTGCCCTTCGCTCGGCACCCAGCTCGAGGTGAGCATCGTCGGCCTCCATCAGCACGGGTTGTGGCTGTCGCGCTCGCGCTTGAGCTCTAATTTTCTAGTTCGAGTCACTACCCTCTCAAGCACAGTTTTCCAAGCCTTAGACGATAACCTGTTCTCTAGTTGTCGGATTTTAAAATCCCAAAGTGTAGCGCCCCATAACACAACGCTACCGACGCAACCATAGCGCCTTATGGTCTGGCGCTATACATCGCACCTTTGAGCCCCACTGTGCCATGCTGGCAGGGTTAGATTCAAAATATTTTAAAATTAGGGTTATTTTTTGCTTTAGTTTGGCTTGGCAAAAGGGTTAATTTTGTGGAATTTCAAATGGCGCTCTCTCTTTCTCCGGGGAGAGGTGAAAGGGGAAAGAAACTGGCCTAAAAATAACCGCTTGACGAGGAAGAAACCTCGTTGTTGAAAATACTACCAAATTCTAGAATACATGTTTTTGACCAAACAGTTTCCGTAGCACATAATTTTGGAAAATCGTCGGTTTTTCTCATTAAGTGGAGATGAGATTTCTTGACGGTGCAAATCAAGTGCGTTGACCAAAAGGAGGATTGTGCAGGTCAAAAAAAAAAAGAGGATTGTGGAATATCTTTCCGTGTTTAGGTGTCTGATTCTGACCGATTTGGAAGATAAAAAAGAGAACCATGTGAGTAGGAAATGATCTTGGAAGGATCCACTGGAATCGTGTGGGCCTGATCCAAGATTAGTTAGATCGAGTCAACCACGTTAAACTATGGCTTTCGCTGCCGGAATGACCAACCGATGGGCCAGCCGGCTGGAAAATTATGAGGTGCACACGCTCTCACATGATAGGCTATATTTATATGTGAAAAAACACAAAACTGATATATTTTTTGAAAGTTCAGCACAGAATGACACGAATACAAAAACAGTTCACGATTTGACCCATTTTCATTGTTTTGAGCGTTTTTTTTTTTTTTGACAAAGGGAATATATAAATATCAAGAGATACCACTTGCATCCAGCCTCTACACTTATGGATCGTCATGCCAGATAACACGACGTTTTGGTCAAGTACGCCAGTACACCCTTGTTAAACCGCGCAATTTATGGATGACGTCCTTGGCTTGATGCCGTATTTACTATTATGGGGCTCGGTGCCAGGATTAAAACTCAAGGGGAGCCAAACATGGCAATCCTCGGTCCTCAATCAGAAGTGGATGGAGGCTAAGATGATATTTTTCTCTCAATTTTTTTTGGATTTTTCTCGCAAAATTGCTTTAAATAAAGATTACGGCGAGGTGGGCAAGGCCATCCACGAACAGTGGGGTCGTGGTATAGTGAGCAGGATGGCATCCCGCCCTTGACCAAGGCATCGCCCGAGGTGCGAGCTCCATGAAAAAGAGTTAGGTCATAAAATATTTTCGAATTCGGATCATTTTGTGTTGATCTACACAAAGATCTCAAATTAATAGAAAGCAGAATTGCGATTTCACAAAGATCTCGAAATTAAGGCGGCAGGATTGCGTACCAGTTACTCACTCTGTTTTTAATATAAGATGTTTTAGGTGGTATACACATGTTGTCTATATGCACACTAAAATGAGTGAACACATAAACTAAAATGTGTATACATACATTTGTATACATGTGAATGTAGACAAAAGATAAACATCTTATGTTAAAAAACGACGGAGGATTTAGTTACCAGCATACGGCGAAATAGTGCGAACAACCAAACGCCCCAACGCGTATCTACCCGCGCGCTCCGTTCTACACGGACATGGCGCACAATGGTGGTGGTGGTGGTGGTGGTGGCAGTGTTGCGGGGCGTGCACGGCGGCGGGATCTCGAAAGCTCATGGCTGCGACGTACGGCGCATATCGACGCACAGGCCGGCATCGCGCTCCACGCGCACGCCTAGCTTGTGGAGCACGGTGGAGCGCTGTACTGATCCGTGGGCCCCAGCCTTGCGGGATTGATCTGTTCAGACTTCAGAGGTTCCCAACGAGTCTTCGTTCTGCAAATTTGATTAGTCGCATGACCGGTTAACTTGGGCTATGCTTTCGCCAGGAACCTTCTGAATATTCTGCTCCTAAAATAAATCGTATCCTTCTTCTTAACTTTGACTTTCTAGATTTTTTTTGAGGGAAACTTTGACTTTCTAGATGCCGTTGAATAATCGTGCAAGCGACATGGAAAGTCCAACGCTGCACGGTCCGCGTGTGATGGCTCATGAGATCCTCGTGTCTTCGTTCGGTGGGCCCGCATGCTAGCCAGCATGGACCAAAGACAGGTTTCTCAACTCCTTCGCCTTGCCCCAACCTGACACGTAGACATCGATGGCCTATCATCAGCCTCTGCGCAGGACCAGTTATGCGCTTCTAGACGGGGTTGAACAATTTCATATTCTCACATTCGTATTCCCTTTTCCAATCGGAATTAATTGTCCAAGTTGGCCTACTGCGACTCTGCAGCGAGACCCGTCAATTCCGTCGCAAAAATAGGGCTCCGCAGCGACCATTTTCCAGGAGACAAAAAGAAATAAAATTCCACTTGATAATCTGCAGGATCCGAGAACGTCTTCTCCAGCCGACGGCCTTGAACCCAAACTTCTCATCGCTTTCACGGTTGGCCATTGGGACGAGCATCTCGTGGTCAGGGAGCTAAAAGATCTCCAGTTTGAATATTCTTTCTGCCATATTGGAGCCTTGGGCAGGGTAGGATAACTGCTGATCGCCGGAAGAAGTTGACGGTTTGGGGTGCCCGCGCCGAATAGCTAAGCCGCCGGTCCAATCATGCATGCTCGGAAGAATGGTTTAGACTTTAGACCAAGGATTTCTATTCCATGACGGCCACGGTTTGATCATGAGAAATTCGATTTAACCCTAGTTAACAACAACTCTATGTCAGCACTGATTTCATTTCTAGCCGTGCTAAAAGTGCAATTTATTTTCTACCCTGCAAGGTATCCTGGCCTAAAAAATGTGACGCCCGTACATAGATAACCATGGAATACTAACTGATTAACGGTTGTTATTGATCAGTCGTCACGCGTTGCACTAACCTGCAAAACCCTGACGACTTGTATATGGAGTAGTGTGAGCAGCCACACCTGCTATTTGCCTTTTAGCGAAGTGGAGCAGTTGACAGTTTAGCTTTTCCCCGACCAGATGCTCGAAGCAGCGACGTATCAGCGCGGCCGCCGGCCGGACCCAGGATTTGGTGCCACCAACGGAACACTTTCGTCTGTCTCACTACAATCTACTCACTACATATGACGTCTGCCTAGGCATATGTCACTGTCGATCGCATCACATTTTCCCGATTATTTGCATGGCAAGTGATAAACCACACATGTTCCTAATCGATCAATCAACAAACAAACAGCAATTTCACCCTCAAAAAATGCAATCAAATCAAACCAGAAGCAAAGCAAATTCAATTTCACCAACAGCAATCGATGCAATCAGAAGCTTGAAGAAAAATCTATACTCGATCAAGAGTAGGGTGGTGTCTCCATACCGTTGCCTTGTGCCGAACACGTCGACGATGATGTGCCCGGAGGTGCGCTCCACGAGCGTGTGCCCGTAGGCGGCGGCGGCGTAGACCAACGCCTGCTCGTCCGGCGACTCGCCCTGGTACTCCACCAGCTTCGCCGCCGGATCGGCCGTGTCCTCGACGATGGGCACGATGGTGTTGCAGGTGGCCAGCGCCAGAAACAGGTCGCGGGCGCGGCCGGCCATGGCGCCCGCCCCATCCTTGAGCAGCGCCGTCAGCTTCGGGTCCGTTTTCACCGACGTCTTGGGTCTCACCACCACGCCATCCACTACAACAAGAAACAGAATGTCCAAGGAACTTGCATCAGATTACTGGAGTTCTTTTCTCGTGATCGACTGTTGCATTTCATTTTCGTTATGACTGGGTTTTCACAGAGATGGCGACCACTCATCGTTATATCGATACATCGAAACTGAAATTAGCTAAAAAGTCCTATACATCCAGTGTCAGAGGAGCTTGCCTTTCCCTTTTGGGCTTAAAAAAGGGGCGAAAAGTTCATTCAAAAGTTTGACCTGAACAGTCACATAACTAATCTGTGATCAATAGAACTAGTAAGCATGAAAGTTTTTCATTCTTTCTTTTCTTCGGTTATCTTAATATGTCAGCGTGTGTACTTCGCGAATAGCAGGCTCGTGCGCCCATTTCTAGATCAGCATCTAGAGAGACTTCAATTTCTTGCACACCTGTGCACGAAATAAGCGTGGCGACATTTCTAGCAGGCAGCGTACTGACAAGGACAACTGACGTGTCTAGAGTTGTTCTCTAGAGTTCTCTGACTAGTTCTCTTAGTGTCAGATGGTAGAACGCCGCCACTACGAATCGTGATTACTCAACCAGATCTTAATTTTAACTAAAACGAAATTATGGAAATTCGAACTGAATAACGGAAACTTGCTTACGGAGCACGGCATGTCTATCCTCCTCGCCGCCATCGGTCCCGCTGAAGTCGCGGCCGTGCACGCTGGCGCACCGGAACTCCATCCGGTTCTCCGTGAGCGTGCCGGTCTTGTCGGAGAACACGTACTTGATCTGCCCGAGGTCCTCGTTGATGTTGAGTGCCCGGCATTGGAACCTGGCCTTGCTCTTCTCGTCGAACATATGATTGTCTTGCACCATGAAGTATGCCTGCCCCGCTCTGACCAACTCCATGGATATGAAGAGTGCAATGGGGATCATGACCTGGAACTGTATCACGCAAGACATGAACGTGAACGCCACCTGCGCACCTGTCCCGAACCAGTCGTACTTCCCGACCTGGGGCGAAGAGTAGTCGTATTTGCGGAAGAAGGGGATGATTCCGAGCTCGTCGTTATGGTCGCCCAGCCAGATGCCGGCGAGGAGAGCCACGATGGAGCACATGAGCACCAGGATGACGGCGAGCGCGATGGTCTCGCGGTTCATTTGCGTGTCGAGACGGCTGCGCTTAGACGGCGCGCCAGAGTTGTTGAGCATGACCTTGGTGTCCCTGCCAGTGTACACGGCCACGCCGATGGCCCAGACCGTGTTCTTGAGCTCGCAGCCCCGGAGCATGATGCTGGAGGTGCCGAGGGAGACGGCGCGACGGCCGTCCAGGTCGACGGTAGCGAGGAAGCCGTAGATGTTGCGGTTGGGCTTCTCGCACTTGATGACCCCCGCGAGCGCCTCAGGCGGCGTCAGCATGGTTTCCTGCTTCGCGTAGCGCGTCTTGAGGTTGGACTCGCCGTCGAGGTTGATGGTCTGGACGTAGGCCACGCCGGTGGGGTCGCTCGTGGACAGCAGGACCATGTCGCACGGCAGCGTCTCGTTGGCCACGACGCGCACCACGTCCCCTACCTGTATCTCCTTCCACCGCTTCGGCCGGAACACGCCGTCGACCAGCACAGACGCCGTGCGGTTGTTCTCGTTCTTGTCCGACCGGTGTCGCCTCCAGTCCTCGTATCCGTCCTTCACCGCCGTCACGGCGAGCACGATCGCCAGCGGCAGGGTGCCCGCGACCGGCGAGAAGACGCCGAGCTGTGGGACGAAGTTCAGAACGACCAGGATGAGGAAGTAGACGTAAGCCACCTTGTGGAACTGCTCGTAGAGGTTGCGTGGGATGAAGGTGAGGATGGTGTACTTGGTCGTGTGCACGGAGTTGTCCGGGAACACGGCCGGCGGCGCGTTGGTGCGCGGCGCGTCGTTGATGTAAACGAACCGCGCGTCCTCATCGCGGAGGTCGCGCTGGGAGCCGACACGCTCGGACGCGGATCGCCTCGTCGACGACCGCGAGACACTGGGCTGCCTTGAACGGGCGATGGGGAAGCTGTCGAACGACTGCGAGGTGGATTCCGGCTTGGAGCGCGACCGGAACTCGGCTGCGAAGTGCACCGAGGACGTGTCCGCCGCCGACCGCAGCGACCGAGAGAGTATCGACGGCGAGTGCTTCAGTATCGGCGACGGCACCGGGTCCGGTAGCCTGCCGGCGGGCAAGTCCATGTCCTGCGACGATTGCTCCGGAGGGGGCAGCGGTGGATGTGGCGGCAGTAATGGCCTTTCTGGTCGCATGGTTTCTGTACGACTGTCTGTACCTAAGTTGTAGTACTAACAACAACTACTAGGCGCAAACAGATTTTGGATTGAGCGAGGAGAGAAACAAGAAGGGATCAGTATTATTCGCCTGCAACGAATTCGGCCAAGGTTTTGGAGGGATCGCCTTGGTCGTTTGCGCGAAGGAGGTGTAGCCTGCCTGCTGCTAAATTGAGGAGAAGTTTTGCTGCGATTGCGAACAGAGCTGAAATGTTCTCCCCTGGACAGAGCGGGGGTGATTACGGATTACGTACGTACGACACTATTCCTACGACGTTTATAGGACAACCGAATCCATCCGTCCAGGCTGTGGCATGAAACCATGGGCTTCCGTCGGATTTGTGTCGTACACAGATCGGACACGGAAACGTCGTACGTGTAGAGGTTTCGCAGGAGGAATGGCACAGGCAGCTGCGGAACCAAAATAGTCAGTGGACGGCGGGTGCTCAAATTGGACCAGAAGGCGTCAGCGTTTGATTTTGCGCCGGCGCTGATGCGCATGGACCGGGTTGACGGGGGTTAACGCGGCGGTAGTGGAGAGGCCGGATTTTACCAAAGTCAAATAGGTCTCTCTGACTATCCCGCAAAAAAAAAAAAAAAAAAAAAGGTCTCTTCGAAATAAAAATTCATTGGGATATATTTTCTCTCATCTTCCTTGATTCAAAATGACACATACTAGATTTTTTTTAAACCAAGGTACAATGAAGGCATAAAGGCACATACACACACAATATTTACTAAAGACCGGAGTTGCGGAGTTCCAAGTCTAGCGAAGTCACTACTGACGCCTTGCCGATATTGATGAGAATATCGTTTCACAAAGATATTTCATGGTGCATCGCACTTCACGTGAAAGTATGTATTATATGGCCAAGGGAGAGTCTTCCAAGCTCATATGCTCTTATTTGAGTACAAAATACGATATATATATATATAAACACTTTAAAAAATTCTGAAAAACATCAGGGACAAACATGTCTAGGTGTTCTACATACGTGCAAAATTTTCTCAAGAAATGAGATTTTTGATGACCCGTGCAAAAAAAAAACAGCACTCTAAAAAGATATTTTTAAATCCTATGTTGGGCGCCGACTTTTGTGTTTTTCGCATAGGGCACAAGAAGTTTTTTTTTCACGGAACTGTGCAAGTATGTATAACTTTTGAATATGTTTGACCCTGATATTTTTCAGAATTTTTGAAGTGTTTTTCTATTTTTCAAATTTGAACTCAAACAGTAGCATATGAAATCGGGAGGTATATTGTACTTCCGCAATCTAATGACTATAATTGATTGGGCTAGTTTTAGTCCCAGGAAAACCATGATTTTCCTACTATGGTTACACGGGTACAATTGACCTTTCAAGTGTACCGCCTGATGGGCCGCACGCCCTAGCGAAGAGCACCACCGCCCTGACTCTCGAAGGATGACCCGACTCCTTCCTTATTGTCTCATCATAGGATGAATAACACATTTGACCTTAAGTACCCTGTATAATTTAGGTTTACCTAGGGGAAAGATGGGTAAATGGCCCTCATCCAGCCCATCTTACACATTTAAAAAGAGACTCGAACTTTTTCACATACACCACAGACATCGCCATTTGAGGATCATATTCTAGACTGATTCACAATATTAGGTAGAATTATGTTTCATTTTGGTGATGTGGTAGTGTTTGATAGTACATACTGGTATAACAAGTATAGGCTTATGTTTGTCCCATTTGTTGGGTTGAACCATCATCTCAACACATTTATACATGGGCTCGGTCTTCTGTCAGATGAGACAATTGAATCATATGATTGGCTTCTTAAAGTATTTTTTTAGGCGATGTGCCAAAAGCATCCCATTTTATAAATCGCTAGTGAGGAAACTTTGATGTCTAAATCAATAGCATCGATCTATCTGATCACGGATCATCATTTATGCAAATAGCATTTCAAGGAAAATATGGCAGTTCATGTCGAGAAGAAAAAGCGCAAGGAATTTAGGAAGTTAATTTATCGCTGTTGGGATGCTGATGAGTTTGAGAGACATTGGGGGGCTTATAAGAAGAGATTCAAAATAACAGGAGAAAAGAAGCGCACATGGATTCACAAGATGTGCATCATATACAAAGGGTAGATATTTCGTAGGGATCGATACAAAGCAATCAGAGGAGTGAAGCCCTGGGTTCAAGACTTCATGTGCACATGGACATGAATATGGAACTTTTTTTATATATGTTGTAGCACGATTAAGCGCCGTGTGTCAGTTATGTGTAAGAATGAAGCATCATGAGACGTAGTAGTGTCATATACGATACCCTTCACTCACAAGAGATAATTGCTCTTCTATTTATACTCATGTGATGTTCACAAAGGTAAAGTGTTAGATTCCAAATGTAGCAAAATTACATGTTGTAGAGGTGGATGCACGTTTGTTAAGGCATGAGATTTATCACAAAAAAATTATGAATGTTAGATATCATGTGAATTGTGTAATTAGTAGACCAAATGTGGATGGTTCAAATTGTAGATGTATAAATATGAAAATCTAGGATATTGTCACAGCCCAAAATTTTGCCTCTGTATAAGTGGTAGTAGGACCCAAATTTTTGAGCCAACAAAAACTTTTATTTCATGTGATGTTTTTTTTAGAAACAATATTTTGTGTTTTGCAATGCAAGGAGTGATTTCTTACCAAACCAATTTGAATTTTTCATAAAACCATCCTAGTTTCCTCTCGAGGTCCATTTAAGAAATTCTTGTTTTAATTCCAATTTCCAACTTGGTGCCTTGAGAGATTTTTGTCCAAAAACCCTTTTATCGATTTGATTTTAACTTGGCAACATCATTTAGCAAGGGAGCATCCAAGATTTCAAAGATGCATAGTGCTTTGTGTGAGTTTTTCTAAAATTCTTCAATTAGGGTTTTTCCCTAAAACCCTACCCAGGTAGATGTTTTAAAATTATGATTTTATGAAGCCCAAAATATCCAATTTAGTGGTTTTTGGGTTTAAACTTGTTCTTTGGTGTGTGGACTCCCAATCCATCCACTTTTTTTAAATTTTGGAGTTTTGGAACCATTAAATGCATGCATGTTTTTGTGACTAATTGTTAAAACAGAAAAACAAAGAGTTTTAAAAATCAGAGAAAAACCTTATGATACCATATGTTCAGCATGTTTCCCTAGCCTTAGGTATTTTTCAAAAATGGTTTAAAATATGTTTTTGAAACTAGGCATTGTGTACTTCAAGCACATGTCTTGGATGAAAATGTTTGAAAAGTTTTTGACCTTTAAAACTGCAGCTACTTTAGGTATTAATTACTGATTTTTCAAAAAAATGAATTATATAAAACCTTAGAGCAAAATGGTTCAAAACATTTTTATTTGCAAACACCAATTTTTGTGTAGCTTCTACATATATGTGGGAGACTACCAAATGTTTCCCAAATTTTTATAAAAGGTTTAACTGCCCCAATTTAAATCCCCAAATGGTTCTGGTTTTAAAAGAAATAGAAAAGGACCTAGTTGTAATTAGGGAAAAGAGCCCAGGGGGCGTTGTGCAAAAACTCCGTTGACCTCCACCACCGCACGCCACACCGCCGTGCACCTCACGCCGCCGTCGCCGTGTCCCCGCCCGTGTCAACGCCGTGACCCCTCCCCCTTGCTGCAGAGGAGATAAGAGGCACGCCCACGCCACTCCTCTGCTCCCTCACCATCTCCCCCACTCTCTCCCTCTCCATTTTTCTCCACAACACCGAACCCGCTCGCCGTTGCCGTCGCGCATCGCCGGCGATTGGAGCTCCCCCGGCCTTATCCATGTGCACCAGAAGAACCGCCTCGACGTCCTCTCTGTCCTAGTCCAGGGAATCGACGCGGGAGGCCGTGAATCGAGCGAATCATCTTCGTCTTCTTCATCCTCGGCCGCCGGGATGTCGAGCAAGCTCGTGGGTGATTTCGTGCACCATTTCCCGCCATTCTTGCCTCCCTGCAACCCCCTCCTCGCGGGCTACCTCTGAGACATCGTAGTTTGCTCGCAGGTTCGCCGGAGCCGTCGCGGCCACGCCGTGCCGCCGCGGTCACCGTCGCCGTCGCCCCGTTCTGGACACGCCCGGAGAAGACGCACAGCAGCCGTTGGATTCCTGATCGACGGCCCAGATCTGGTCATGTTTTTTTTTCCTCCCCGCGCGCGCTGTCCGCGAAGCTGGGCCGCGAACTGCGCTCCACGGCCCAGGTCCACCCGGATCCAGCCCGCTGGGCATTTTTTTCTGGGTGTTTTATTCTTTTCCTATTTACCAGAAAACTTGCTGCTAGGTTTAATTCGATTTAAAATATGAAAACATCAAATCTGCCCAAACCAAAAATCATGGAAGTACACTAGCATGTTTGTAACCATCTCCAAGTGGTAGATCCACTTTTGGGCAAATAGTTTTAGAGAATTAAAATGTGAGGCAGAAGTACTGGATTTTACCAAAACTTAAATAACTTTTTTTCTAAGAATGCCAAAAATGCAAACTCAACTGTTTTGGAAAGCCCTAAGTGTTACCTAGCAGTAGCACTTGATCTTGTTTGCAAATGAGCTTTGTTTCAAAAATGGCATCCATATTGGTAATGGACCAGAGAGCACTTCTAGGATTTTTGTGATTTTATTGGTGATGATTTTTGAGGTGAATCCAATTGTGTTGGCTTGTATATGTTTAGGAGTACCTAATCCTAGCTTGGTGTGATTTATTGAGCTGTAGATTAAATTTGGTGTGCAAAACTAGTTTTGATGCTTTTCTGATATTAATTGTTTTTAGTTTTATTTAGTTTTATAAATTGTGTTAGTGTTCTTTTTGTGATTTCTAGCATGTGTAGGTTTGATACTCTCTGATATGAGTGTGTTACTTCTTATAAATAGCATGTTAGAAAATTTTTGGTGTTGCTTGTGGTTGTTAAGGAGTAATATCACTAGAATGCTTATTTCCTAGATTTTTCCTAGTTTTTAGAATTTGTTTGAGGATGAAATCATTTGTGTGGCATGATTTTAGAGATTGTTGTTTGAATATCAGTAGCAAGTCATGTTGCTACTGGTGGTTAACATGTCACCATTGTTTGGACATTACTTAGCCTTTAGCCAAGCATGAATAGCTAGAATGGTATTTAAGAATATTTGTGACTCACTAGCATGGATAGTTTTTTTTATCTAGTTTGTGTTTAGGTGATTTTTATAAGTGACCAGAGGCTAGTTGACCTCTTTATGCCTTGGTTTGATAGTGGAACACCCACTGATTCCATTGCATATTGGTTGAAGAATAGGTTTCTCAACCCCAGGCATAGTTTTAATAGCCTTTTTTTATCAACTATGTGTATCTAGTTGTTTTTCTCTTTTGAAAATTAGGAGATTGTTGTGTGATGATGTTTGCTTGCTGTATGTCCTTATGCTTGTGATGTTTGTCTTTGTTTGGTTCTGATTGGAGGTTTATCTTTCCTCTTTGCGACGTTAGATAACGACGAGGAAGAGGTAACAGTTGCGGGATTTATTGGAGAAGGTCTGGATATCTTATATTGCCCAAGACCAGGGACAAACCAGGACCAAGGCAAGCCATCCCAATGCTTTCTATTATAATTATCATTATACGTCATGCATGTTTTACTTCTGAAGTTTTACAAAATTTGGACAAACAAAACTATTTTTGATATGGATATTACTACTAGTGTTATTATATAAATTATTATATTGCCATTAGTCACAACTTGGTGTTGCCAAGCCCATAGCCACCATATGGTATATTTACCACCACAAGATAGTAATCTTGAAGTCCCTAAGTGGACACCCTAACAAATGTGTTTTGGAAAAACAAAGGTTTTACGGAAAACCCCGGGAAAGGTGGGACCTTGTCCACGGGAGAATGGTGAAGAAGATTGCTTTTGGAAGTGTTTTCGAAAACGACACATAGACTAGTCTTGTCCGGACAGCCCTACAGTACAACCACATTACTCAAAATGGGCACGGGCTTAATGGAAGCTTGTTTGTGTTAGTGTGAGACTTTACCTCAATTGGCTAGAAGGGGTTAGAGTCCCCGGAACCGAATGCTGGATATGGGCATACAAAGTGTGGACTACGAGTGCCACCGGGAAGCAACGGTGGGTCTCCTGTCATGGCGGTGTGATGTCTAGGGGCAACCGGATCGATACGGCTAGCTCACTCGGTGCCGGGGAGAACAAACCCACTGAAGAGGTAATCGCATACTAGCATCGGCATAGTGGAAGTTATGATTGGTTACCTGATGTTCGCATACTGTCACGAACAGTCCGTGGTGATCACGGCAGGTGTACCGGATGGTGTGGTGAAAGTGTACAAACTCTGCAGAGTCAAAACTATTCGAATAGCCGCGTCCGCGGTCATGGACAGCTGAATGGCAATGTCGTCTAGCATTGTGTCGATGTTTTCAAAATGAAGTTTTGGGAAAAGGAATTGTACCTGGGAGGTACTGGAAAGGTGAACTTTGTACCTGGGAGGTACGGATGATGGAAAACCGGAGGTTGTTTTACAAGAAGTTCTGCAAAGAAAATCTTTCTTCTCTTAAAACCTTCTTTGTCAAAATCTCTCGGGTATGCAATATCCACCAGAGAAACTATAATATTTTGAAGTATCTTTTTCAACAGAGATATAAAATTGTTAATCAACCATGATGAATTTTTCATCCATCATGGGTAGTGAACCCTAAGTACAGCCTACCTATTCCACCATATAAGCATACTTGCATTTTATAAGCTTCATTCGGGATGTCTTGCGAGTACGTAATTGTACTCATGGCTGTGTCCCTGGATATTCCAATGTCCAGATTCTCAACTAGAAGACCTACGTCGAGGATGAGGAGTATGCGGAAGATTGAGAGTTCGTCGACGTCTTTGCGAACTAGGCCGTCTTCCCAGTCAGCTGCCTGTAGGTAGTCAAGGCATGACTTGGGCTTTGCCACGTTTGTGTTTGAAGTTTTCCGCTGCTATATGTGTTTTCTGCCCTGCGTGGCGGTTGTTTAAGACTGGGTCATGTGACCAGATTTTGCGAAACGTGTATTCGTTATGTAATGAATGATGTATCTGCAATGCCAACTTAAGTATGTTGTTCACGACTGACTGATCATGGGATCGTGAATGTATGCATACTGGAGGTCTCAGACTGCCGGTCTGGGGTCCCCACAGAGTTGGTATCAGAGCCATCCTGACTGTAGGAGACCTTAGTTAGCATGGACGTTAGATAGGGAAGAAAAATCTTTTTGGTATCATATTATACCTAAAATCTTTTTATCTGAGGAAGCCTAAGTATAGCTTACTCTCCTCTCATCTTTTCAAATTATTCTAAACCTTACCCCTCTTAGTCAAAGGTTTACCAAAAATTTTCTTCTGTCACCTCATCTCCATTCAAATTTGTATACCTGACGATGTTCCCAAGGCTAGATTTGAGATCAAGCAAGAGAGAAAGGATTGCCAGTTGATGTTCCCCTACGGAGAGCCCGATGGATTTGACCCATCTCCGCCTAACCGGCATGGCTAGGCGTCGGTCCGCCGTAAGGTGCAGTAGGACTTGTCCCCCTGCGTGAGAGAGACTCGCCGGGATCTTCCTTAAGAAGCGACCGACACATCCCAGCCTATATGAGACCCGTTCTATCTGCCATTCATCCCCACCCTCGCCATTGAAGTAGAATCCCGCTGAGAAACCTTGCCCTCATGGCTTGCTCCAGTTCCAAAGCCCCGAGTGAATCGCCAGCGCTGCCCACCTTCCTCCTAGAAACCATGGCCGATGGGCACCTCGGCTTTCCACTGGTCCTCAGGAGAGTCTGTGATCTTCTCGGTTGCCACATTCCCCCTCGTTATGTGGTGTTCAAAAGTTCAACCCCATTTCCTGGGGGCGATTTTCGAGCAGATGTATACCTCAGTCCATATCCCTCAGGCCCGAAGCAGCCCCAAGTGATCCGCGGTAGGAACATGCCTACTCTGTATCAAACCCTCCAGAAAGCAGCCTGGGAAGCTCTCGCTCGTCTCCGGCACTCAGAGCCGGTGGTGTCGCAAAGTCGAGCGTTCCGCTTTTTCCCAGCCAGGCCCCAGCCTGGTGCAGAGCTGATCCAGACCTCCACCGACAAAGAAGTCGACCCCGCCATCATTAGCAGCGTCGCCTACGGAGCTGCAATGTCGACGCTCTGTGATTCCCTGCTGGAAGAACTCGTGACCACTAGGCGCACCCTTATCCAAGTTAGTCTACAGCTGAAGGAATCAAGGAACCCTGCGTCAGGACCCAGCCTCCAGGCCATCCCAGCAGAAGCAGCGACCACAGTTCACCAGTTCACCGAGGCACCAGGTGCAGTACCCGAAGACGTGCCTGCAATTCCCCACCCCGCGGAAGATGGAGATGTGGACACCACTCTTCGTCTTGGCCGTACTCCACCATCTACCCAGGGCCCTCAAGCGGAGTAGAACCTGTGTTTTGATAGCTTGATCTGCGCTCGTAGGTTAGTAGAAGCGGCACGTTGTTTGCTTGTTTTTTTGTTGGTGTTGTGTATGTTGCTGTAAGCTGTATGGTTGATGTCGAACCAGTCTCTGTTAAAAATTTGGTGTGTTGATCCTCTTGTTATTTGTGTTGATTTGGGAACAAGTCTTAAGGTGTGTTGCTTGTTCCTTGTTATTTGTGTTGTTTGTGGAAACTCGTGTATAGGTTGATTCCCCTTTTGGGAAAAACCATGTGCCTCACGCACGGCTAAATTCTATCGAGATATTTTTCTCAGTAGCAAGTTCTCCTATCTGAATGCTCGTATCTCTGCAAAACTATGAATGCTGCAAGACCAGAGTTATGGTAGCCAAGAAGGATTCAAAGATGCAAATCTTGTTCCAGCTCATCAGCGAAGACAAGATTGATACAACCACGAAGATCACTACAGAAGGGAAACTTCAGGAAACAAAGGATACAAACTCTACCCTAACGAAGAACACTGCAACAACTCAGTACAGATGCAAAACACTCCAGAAATTTCTACTCGCTCTCCCGCTCCACGGCACTGCTTGAAGACGAGCCTGCCTCACCCGAAGCCGAGTCACGAGCCCCACGACGACGACGGACAGCTCGAGCAGCCTGCTCACCTCCAGCTGGAAGAACAACCACCTCAGCCACCGGCGGTGCAGCTTGCTCCTCCACTGCAGCTTGCTCCTCCTCTGCAACAGCCCCTCCGGCGCAGCTGGCTCCACTGCCGCAGCATCCCCACCAGCGTCAGACCACCACCTGCATAAGCTAAGGATCAAAATGACCAACGCCGCATACAGCAGAGCGGTCACCACCGACAACGAGATCCCGAAGAACACGACGATGAGGACATGCTCAATGAAGCCCGCTCTCTCCAGCATCTCGTAGTAGGCTTTGAAGAAGGCGTTAATGAAGCTCATGGTGGATGTGAGGAGGAGAAGAGCCTAGTAGGTTTCCGATTTATAGCCAGAGCTCGAGTGCCGCCCCTCGCCACCGTCTTGCGCGGGAAAGTGAAGAAATCACGAGCAGTGCTCGCCCTTTGGCGCGAAATCATCGAATCTTTGAGCCCCAAAGCCGTGCTGGCCGCTGCAGCGCAGCACGCTCAGCAGTACCCCCACCGATGAGTGCTCCGCGCACTGAATCCCGGGCATGTGAGGAAGGAGAGAAAGCGAGAAAGAAGAAGAGAAGAAAGAGAGGCGAGACTGCCAGGTGGACCCCGGTCCCCCATGTCAGTGAGTAAGCAGCTCACCCCCGTGCTCTTCTATCCTTTTATTCGAAACAGTACCCCTCGTTTTCCCTAAACCCTTTGCAAATATAATTTTTGGCAAACCAATCCCACTGTGTCTGTGAGCCAATTTTGGTGGCACAGATATTTTGTATAAAGGAAAATTTTGTATCTCCAAAACCCATACCCTCGAATTCCCTAGTACCCACCCACGAATCTCGGGGACGAGATTCATTTTAAGGGGGGAAGATCTGTCACAGCCCAAAATTTTGCCTCTGTATAAGTGGTAGTAGGACCCAAATTTTTGAGCCAACAAAAACTTTTATTTCATGTGATGTTTTTTTTAGAAACAATATTTTGTGTTTTGCAATGCAAGGAGTGATTTCTTACCAAACCAATTTGAATTTTTCATAAAACCATCCTAGTTTCCTCTCGAGGTCCATTTAAGAAATTCTTGTTTTAATTCCAATTTCCAACTTGGTGCCTTGAGAGATTTTTGTCCAAAAACCCTTTTATCGATTTGATTTTAACTTGGCAACATCATTTAGCAAGGGAGCATCCAAGATTTCAAAGATGCATAGTGCTTTGTGTGAGTTTTTCTAAAATTCTTCAATTAGGGTTTTTCCCTAAAACCCTACCCAGGTAGATGTTTTAAAATTATGATTTTATGAAGCCCAAAATATCCAATTTAGTGGTTTTTGGGTTTAAACTTGTTCTTTGGTGTGTGGACTCCCAATCCATCCACTTTTTTTAAATTTTGGAGTTTTGGAACCATTAAATGCATGCATGTTTTTGTGACTAATTGTTAAAACAGAAAAACAAAGAGTTTTAAAAATCAGAGAAAAACCTTATGATACCATATGTTCAGCATGTTTCCCTAGCCTTAGGTATTTTTCAAAAATGGTTTAAAATATGTTTTTGAAACTAGGCATTGTGTACTTCAAGCACATGTCTTGGATGAAAATGTTTGAAAAGTTTTTGACCTTTAAAACTGCAGCTACTTTAGGTATTAATTACTGATTTTTCAAAAAAATGAATTATATAAAACCTTAGAGCAAAATGGTTCAAAACATTTTTATTTGCAAACACCAATTTTTGTGTAGCTTCTACATATATGTGGGAGACTACCAAATGTTTCCCAAATTTTTATAAAAGGTTTAACTGCCCCAATTTAAATCCCCAAATGGTTCTGGTTTTAAAAGAAATAGAAAAGGACCTAGTTGTAATTAGGGAAAAGAGCCCAGGGGGCGTTGTGCAAAAACTCCGTTGACCTCCACCACCGCACGCCACACCGCCGTGCACCTCACGCCGCCGTCGCCGTGTCCCCGCCCGTGTCAACGCCGTGACCCCTCCCCCTTGCTGCAGAGGAGATAAGAGGCACGCCCACGCCACTCCTCTGCTCCCTCACCATCTCCCCCACTCTCTCCCTCTCCATTTTTCTCCACAACACCGAACCCGCTCGCCGTTGCCGTCGCGCATCGCCGGCGATTGGAGCTCCCCCGGCCTTATCCATGTGCACCAGAAGAACCGCCTCGACGTCCTCTCTGTCCTAGTCCAGGGAATCGACGCGGGAGGCCGTGAATCGAGCGAATCATCTTCGTCTTCTTCATCCTCGGCCGCCGGGATGTCGAGCAAGCTCGTGGGTGATTTCGTGCACCATTTCCCGCCATTCTTGCCTCCCTGCAACCCCCTCCTCGCGGGCTACCTCTGAGACATCGTAGTTTGCTCGCAGGTTCGCCGGAGCCGTCGCGGCCACGCCGTGCCGCCGCGGTCACCGTCGCCGTCGCCCCGTTCTGGACACGCCCGGAGAAGACGCACAGCAGCCGTTGGATTCCTGATCGACGGCCCAGATCTGGTCATGTTTTTTTTTCCTCCCCGCGCGCGCTGTCCGCGAAGCTGGGCCGCGAACTGCGCTCCACGGCCCAGGTCCACCCGGATCCAGCCCGCTGGGCATTTTTTTCTGGGTGTTTTATTCTTTTCCTATTTACCAGAAAACTTGCTGCTAGGTTTAATTCGATTTAAAATATGAAAACATCAAATCTGCCCAAACCAAAAATCATGGAAGTACACTAGCATGTTTGTAACCATCTCCAAGTGGTAGATCCACTTTTGGGCAAATAGTTTTAGAGAATTAAAATGTGAGGCAGAAGTACTGGATTTTACCAAAACTTAAATAACTTTTTTTCTAAGAATGCCAAAAATGCAAACTCAACTGTTTTGGAAAGCCCTAAGTGTTACCTAGCAGTAGCACTTGATCTTGTTTGCAAATGAGCTTTGTTTCAAAAATGGCATCCATATTGGTAATGGACCAGAGAGCACTTCTAGGATTTTTGTGATTTTATTGGTGATGATTTTTGAGGTGAATCCAATTGTGTTGGCTTGTATATGTTTAGGAGTACCTAATCCTAGCTTGGTGTGATTTATTGAGCTGTAGATTAAATTTGGTGTGCAAAACTAGTTTTGATGCTTTTCTGATATTAATTGTTTTTAGTTTTATTTAGTTTTATAAATTGTGTTAGTGTTCTTTTTGTGATTTCTAGCATGTGTAGGTTTGATACTCTCTGATATGAGTGTGTTACTTCTTATAAATAGCATGTTAGAAAATTTTTGGTGTTGCTTGTGGTTGTTAAGGAGTAATATCACTAGAATGCTTATTTCCTAGATTTTTCCTAGTTTTTAGAATTTGTTTGAGGATGAAATCATTTGTGTGGCATGATTTTAGAGATTGTTGTTTGAATATCAGTAGCAAGTCATGTTGCTACTGGTGGTTAACATGTCACCATTGTTTGGACATTACTTAGCCTTTAGCCAAGCATGAATAGCTAGAATGGTATTTAAGAATATTTGTGACTCACTAGCATGGATAGTTTTTTTTATCTAGTTTGTGTTTAGGTGATTTTTATAAGTGACCAGAGGCTAGTTGACCTCTTTATGCCTTGGTTTGATAGTGGAACACCCACTGATTCCATTGCATATTGGTTGAAGAATAGGTTTCTCAACCCCAGGCATAGTTTTAATAGCCTTTTTTTATCAACTATGTGTATCTAGTTGTTTTTCTCTTTTGAAAATTAGGAGATTGTTGTGTGATGATGTTTGCTTGCTGTATGTCCTTATGCTTGTGATGTTTGTCTTTGTTTGGTTCTGATTGGAGGTTTATCTTTCCTCTTTGCGACGTTAGATAACGACGAGGAAGAGGTAACAGTTGCGGGATTTATTGGAGAAGGTCTGGATATCTTATATTGCCCAAGACCAGGGACAAACCAGGACCAAGGCAAGCCATCCCAATGCTTTCTATTATAATTATCATTATACGTCATGCATGTTTTACTTCTGAAGTTTTACAAAATTTGGACAAACAAAACTATTTTTGATATGGATATTACTACTAGTGTTATTATATAAATTATTATATTGCCATTAGTCACAACTTGGTGTTGCCAAGCCCATAGCCACCATATGGTATATTTACCACCACAAGATAGTAATCTTGAAGTCCCTAAGTGGACACCCTAACAAATGTGTTTTGGAAAAACAAAGGTTTTACGGAAAACCCCGGGAAAGGTGGGACCTTGTCCACGGGAGAATGGTGAAGAAGATTGCTTTTGGAAGTGTTTTCGAAAACGACACATAGACTAGTCTTGTCCGGACAGCCCTACAGTACAACCACATTACTCAAAATGGGCACGGGCTTAATGGAAGCTTGTTTGTGTTAGTGTGAGACTTTACCTCAATTGGCTAGAAGGGGTTAGAGTCCCCGGAACCGAATGCTGGATATGGGCATACAAAGTGTGGACTACGAGTGCCACCGGGAAGCAACGGTGGGTCTCCTGTCATGGCGGTGTGATGTCTAGGGGCAACCGGATCGATACGGCTAGCTCACTCGGTGCCGGGGAGAACAAACCCACTGAAGAGGTAATCGCATACTAGCATCGGCATAGTGGAAGTTATGATTGGTTACCTGATGTTCGCATACTGTCACGAACAGTCCGTGGTGATCACGGCAGGTGTACCGGATGGTGTGGTGAAAGTGTACAAACTCTGCAGAGTCAAAACTATTCGAATAGCCGCGTCCGCGGTCATGGACAGCTGAATGGCAATGTCGTCTAGCATTGTGTCGATGTTTTCAAAATGAAGTTTTGGGAAAAGGAATTGTACCTGGGAGGTACTGGAAAGGTGAACTTTGTACCTGGGAGGTACGGATGATGGAAAACCGGAGGTTGTTTTACAAGAAGTTCTGCAAAGAAAATCTTTCTTCTCTTAAAACCTTCTTTGTCAAAATCTCTCGGGTATGCAATATCCACCAGAGAAACTATAATATTTTGAAGTATCTTTTTCAACAGAGATATAAAATTGTTAATCAACCATGATGAATTTTTCATCCATCATGGGTAGTGAACCCTAAGTACAGCCTACCTATTCCACCATATAAGCATACTTGCATTTTATAAGCTTCATTCGGGATGTCTTGCGAGTACGTAATTGTACTCATGGCTGTGTCCCTGGATATTCCAATGTCCAGATTCTCAACTAGAAGACCTACGTCGAGGATGAGGAGTATGCGGAAGATTGAGAGTTCGTCGACGTCTTTGCGAACTAGGCCGTCTTCCCAGTCAGCTGCCTGTAGGTAGTCAAGGCATGACTTGGGCTTTGCCACGTTTGTGTTTGAAGTTTTCCGCTGCTATATGTGTTTTCTGCCCTGCGTGGCGGTTGTTTAAGACTGGGTCATGTGACCAGATTTTGCGAAACGTGTATTCGTTATGTAATGAATGATGTATCTGCAATGCCAACTTAAGTATGTTGTTCACGACTGACTGATCATGGGATCGTGAATGTATGCATACTGGAGGTCTCAGACTGCCGGTCTGGGGTCCCCACAGATATTCCATGCACATATTTTGCATTCCAAGTCATCTTGGCATACAGACAATCCCAACATTTTGTGTGAAGCCGAGATGGATAATGAAACCCAATCTAGCGTATGGTTCTTCAAGAACTAAAAATAGTCATGTATGGTCTGGGCATATGAACAATCATCATGAACTAGACAATATGGCTAACGAGGATTTATTCAAAGTCTGTGCTAGCTCACAGTCAGAACTGGTGATGGAGTACCTCGGGAATATATTGTATTAGGGAAATGATTGGGATAATGTCCCAAATCGTTTGTTCCTTTGTTTGCCTCTTACTCTGATGCTGCTCAATCCTACATCGCATTTTCTTCCCGAAGGGAAGGAATCGGGGGGATAGAGTTCCGACAAGACTGTTTGGCTCTATGTTCAGGAAAGGAATGCCCTCGGGGAAGAAAGAGGAATGGTCATTTACAGAACGAACAGCAAAATATAAGCAATGAAGTCAAAGACTCAATCCAAATAGTTTCAAATGAAGACCCAATACCAGAGGATTCATCAAGAGGTTTAACCCAATCCACGATAAGTTGAGAGGAAAAGAAAGAAATGAAGTGTTAGTGTAGACGCTCAACTCTTTTTTCATTTCCAAATGTGCATACATGAGGACAACAACTCTTTTTTAGTATCATGTTCATATATGATGATTACCTCATGTGGTTAACACAAAATGTTAAGGTGCCAAGTGTGAGAAAGATAAAAGAGAAGGATACATATTATGGGGTGCAGGATTGAGAACAATATAGATGAAGAGAAGGTTTCCCTCAGTGCTCCTTTTTTACTTGTTTAATTAATTTATATATATGTTATTTTTACCTATAAAGTTGTTATGTATGTTTTTTTTTTACCAAAATCGTTGTACTGGCACTATTTTACCTGCAGGATTTTGGCAAAATTCTAGCCATAACATAAGCCTCATTTTGAACTTTGAATATAGCATCAAAGCTCATTTGTTGGTACTGTAGATTCTCCAGAATTTTGTCATATTTTTACGAGGATATTCCATATTCTAGTCCCAATAGAAGCCTCATGTAAAAATTTAAACAAAGTATTGCCTTAAAATGTTGAAATATCAAAAATTGTTTTTAAATAGTGTTGATTGATTGAGATTGCTGATATTTTACTTAGAGCTTTTATAATTCCGTCAAAATAGATGGCTAAACCCTAAACCCTAAACCCTAAATGAATATATCTCCGGCTATTTTTTTCAAATAATATGTTTTCAAAGAATGTTGATTTTCTGAAATTTTATCACATTTTACGACTCCGGCTATTTTTTTTCAAAAAATTCAAAGAATGTTGATTTTTTAGAATTTTATCACATTTTATGAGGTTATTCATATTTGTGTCCAAATCTATTGAAAATGGGGTCAGGATTTTGATATATGAAAATAGTGTCTCGGTCAAAACTAATTATAAAACCAAATAACGCCTTTTTAAATAAAGTTGATTTTTTAAATTGTATCACATTATTAGGAATGGTGAAATTTAATTCAAAATAGAATTCACTTTTCGAAATATGAAAGCAGTTTCTTGGCTAAGATGGTGAAAAACACAAATATTATTTTTTAAATAATTTTGTTTTTCTTTAGTTGAACCATATGTTTGCGACCATATTTCATATTTTGTTCAAATTATAGTAAAATTAGAAATGCTCATTTTTGAAATTTGAATTAGTTTCTTATCCTTAAATGCATGTTTCATTTTATGGACTAATTCAAGTCAAAATGTTAGCATCATTTCGAATATTGAATGAAAAATAATGAACTCAGAGTGTAGAATTCACGGTAGTTAATTTTGCAGATTCAGTCTAAATATACGAGGGCACAAAAGTCATTCCTTCATTCTTGTTTTTCTCCTTCTAATCATAGCAAGATCCATCAAGGGGGACTAGTATAATTTCTTAGGTTGACTTATTAAGCATAGGGAGTGTGAACGTACAGTGACATTCTTGTTGTCCAACTATGAATCGAACTAATTCAGTTCTTCCACTAAAAATGTAAGTCTTTTAGGATATTGAGAAAGTCTTCAAGATGAAGAATCAACCATCATTTATGTGTAAACATGTTGCCTAACATCACAGTGAGGATACATTGTACAAGTATATACCACAAAGACCCTAAAGACACCCTCCTCTATGGGGATTCCACCCTCGACGTGGTAAAAAACAAAGTGTATGGGAGATGTGGAACATCAGAAATATGCTAGTGTGTGGCTACCCACATTGGAAACAAAGATTTATGGATGCCGGTTACTGTTGTGGCATAACATATTGGCCGCATATGTTTTAGATGACCCATTTGACCACATCAGCAACAAACATTTTTATTGTCTACTTACCATATTCTGAGCATAATATACCACATGTTGGGTCATACACAATAAATGTGGACATGGACAGCCTGGCCCGGACGATCTAACCCGGCCCAGGCCAGATCGGGTCGGACACGAGCCTAAATTTTGAGCTTGAACGACGAGTCAAACCATGATGAGGCTTGCTAAAAGGCAATTTAGGCTGGGTCGGGCTTTTCCTATTCGTGCTAGGATTAGGCCTAATTTATATGGCCCGACAGCCGGCCGGGAGCTCCTACTCTCCGACCTGAGCGGAGCGCATTTCGCTCCACCCACAGGGACTTGTGGGCCGGCCCACCAACTCGCTCCGTCCTCCTCCCTTTTTCTTTTATGTTTTTAGAGTAAAAAACATGATGAAAAAGAAGAACAGAAAAAATCGTTCTAAAAAAGTAAATATGTATCGTTTCAAATCTGAACATTTTTTAAATCTAAACGTTTTTTAAAATATGGACATTTTCAAAATATGAACAATTTTCAAATCTGGATAATTTTCGAAAATGGACAATTTCCAAATCTGAATATGTTGTAAATATGAACAATTTTCAAATATGATTTTTTTAATCTGAACATTTTTGAAAATATGTCCATTTTCAAAATACGAACAAGTTTCAAATCTGAACTATTTAATATGTGATTTTTTTTTGAAACCTGAACAATTTTTAATATGGACATTTTTATAAAATATGAACATTTTTTAAATTTGTTTTTCTCAAAATATGAACACTTTTCAAATTTGAATATTTTTTAAATGAACAATTTTCAAACCTGAACATTTTTCAATTCTGAACATTTTTTAAATTTAAACATTTTTCAAAAAAATTAAAATTATGGGAAACATTGAAAATAATATATAAAAAGAAAACAGAACAGAAGAACGAAAAAAGAATGAGCGAAAAAATAGAAACGAAAAATAAAAATAAACAGGAAAAAACGAAAAGAAGAAAGAAAAAAGAAAAAGAAACAGGTGAACCTATGGGCCGGCCCATAAGGCGTAGGGGGTGACCAGGTCGTCAAGTTGGATTGCGGCAAAACCTATATGCCGCCCGCTAGCGCCGCTTAGCGCGCGCGCCGCCTGAAGCAGCTCTTCGCGAAGCGCAGCTGGGCCGGCCCATTAGGTTTGGTTTTCAGTTTTTCGTTGTTTTTTATTTTTCTTTTCGTTTTCTTTTTCGTTTTCTTTTCCGTTTCTGTTTTTCATTTTCGTTTTCTTTTCTTTCCTGTTTTCTTTTTGTCTAATTATTCTTTTCTTTTTTGTTTCTTTATTTCATTTTTCTTTTTTGTTTTCTTTTTCCTATTCGTTTATTTTTCTTTTTCTATTTTTATTTCTGTTTTAATTTAATTCCTTTTAAAATTTGAACTATTTTTAAAATTTTAAAATGGTTGTATTTTTAAAATGGTTCATTTTCTTTTATGTTTTCTATTCGTTTTATTTTTCTTATTATTTTTGTTTTTTTTAGTTTTTTGAAAATAGTTCCAAATTTGAAAATTGTTCCATTTTTAAAATGGTTTCAAATTTAAAAGTGGTTCTCGATTTTAAAATTGTTCATTTTTTAAAACGGTTCCATTTTTGAAAATGGTTCCAACTTTATAAATTGTTCCATTTTGAAAACGGTTCCAATTTTAAAATGGCTCCGAATTTAAAATATGGTTCCGAACTTAAAATGGTTCTAATTTTAAAATGGTTCCGAATTGAAAATGGTGTCAAATTTAAAAATGGTTCCATTTTGAAAATGGTTCTAAATTTAAAAATGGTTCCAAATTAAAAATGGTTCCAAATTTGAAATTTGTTCATTTTTGAAAATGGTTCCATTTTGAAAATGGTTCCAACTTAAAAATGGTTCCGAATTTTAAATGGTTCCAAATTAAAAAGGGTTCCAAATTAAAAAATTGTTCCATTTTGAAAATGGTTCCAACTTAAAAATGGTGCCGAGTTTAAAATTGTTCCAAATTAAAAATGTTTCCAAATTTAAAATTGTTCATTTTTTAAATGGTTCCAAATTTGAAAATGGTTTTAAAATGGTTCCATTTGAAAATGATTCCAAATAAAAAATGGTTCCATTTTGAAAATGGTTCCAAATTAAAAAATGGTTCCATTTTGAAAATGGTTCCAAATTTAAAAAAGGTTCCAAATTAAAAATAGTCCAAATTTGAAAAAAAAAATCATTTTTTAAATGATTCTATTTTGAAAATGGTTCCAAATTTAAAAATGGTTCCATTTTGAAAATGGTTCCAACTTAAAAATTGTGCTTAATTTAAAATGGTTTCAAATTTGAAAATTGTTCATTTTGAAGATGGTTCCAGATTTCATAATGGTTCCATTTTGAAAATGGTTCCAACTTAAAAATGGTGCCGAATTTAAAATGGTTCCAAATTAAAAATGGTTCCAATTTTAAAAGAATGGTTCCATTTTTTAAATGTTCTAAATTTAAAAATTGTTCCGAATTTAAAATGGTTCCCAATTGAAAAATGGTTGCAAATTTGAAAACTGTTCATTTAAAAAAAATGGAAAACGGGAATTGAAACTAAAATGGTTCTCAACAAGAAGAGGCTAAATGAATACATACGTACAAGATCTATTCATATCTCTGTTGAAACGAAAAAGTTATAACACGAAAGTTGTCGAAAACGGCGAGTTTCATATACCCGTGAAAGGATTTTTCAAACCGTCGACTGAGTGCGACAAATTTAACAAAATTTATCCAAAAATATTGAAAACTTAGGTCCAAAATTAAGAAGCTACATTCCACGAAACTCGAAACCGATCACGGGAATGGAACCTAATCATGAACACACACATATTTCGTGTATGAATTATTTTGAAATGAAATATTTTTGTGTGAGATGGATTATGTGTTAGGTATACACAGAGCCAGTACACGACCATGCAGGTCAGAAAAAATAACACGACCATGCGAAGCCAGAGTACATTACATGTTTTCGTCTTAGAATGATAGTCTCCATGTAATTTCGAGCAAGTTCCATAAGAAGGGTACGAAGCAGTCAGAAATGTACTGTACAAGAAGAAGCGAACGAAGCAGTCTGACACATTTTTATGTGAGCGAAACGTTTTCTGAATGAGTCGACGCGTTCTCCACATGATCGAAACATTGGAAAAAGCAAGCTGAAGGTTCAAATGCGCAAAACAAATGGGCCGACCCAGGAAACGGAGCATGTAGGCGGCGCGCCCCCAAAAGTGACGCTAACGGGCGATGTAAACCATCTCTAGGATTGCCCAGCCGCCAGAGGTTTCATCGTTGGACTTCTTTAGGTCCGGCTCGAAGCCCAGCCCGTCCCAAGTGTCTAATACACAGGCACTTCCGCGGTTCCGCCGCTCTCCTCTACGCTCTACTCCTCGTCCTAGTCGACACTCCGACTTCAACAGCCTCACTCCCTCTCTAACGCTACTTACCATCGTTGATTAGTCAACTGGTGCTTAATTACACTAAAAGTAAATTACGGAAATTCAAACTGAATAACCAAAAGTTGCTTACCGATCAGCGTGGCATGTTTATCCTCCTCGCCGCCATCGGTCTCGCTGAAGTCGCGGCCGTGCACGCTGGTGCACCGGAACTCCATCCGGTTCTCCGTGAGCGTGCCGGTCTTGTCGGAGAAGACATACTTGATCTGCCCGAGGTCTTCGTTGATGTTGAGTGCCCGGCATTGGAACCTAGCCTTGCTCTTGTCGTCGAACATTTGATTGTCCTGCACCATGAGGTATGCCTGCCCCGCCCTGACCATCTCCATTGATATGAAGAGTGCAATGGGGATCATGATCTGGAATTGTATCACACCCGACATGAACGTGAACACCACCTGCGCGCCTGTCCCGAACCAGTCGTTCTTCCGGACCTGGAGCGAAGAGTAGTCGTTCTTGGAGAAGAAGGGGATGATGCCGAGCTGGTCATTATGCTCGCCCAGCCAGATGCCGGCGAGGAGAGCCACGACGGAGGAGAGGAGAACCAGGGTGACGGCGAGCGCAACGGTCTCGCGGTTCATGTTCGTCTCGAGACGGCTGCGCTTGGACGGCGCACCTGAGCTGTTGAGCATGACCTTGGTATCGCTGCCGGTGTACACGACCACGCCAATGGCCCAGACCGTGTTCTTGAGCTCGCAGCCCCGGAGCATGATGTTGGAGGTGCCTAGGGAGACGTCCCGGCGGCCGTCCAGGTCGACGTTGGCGAGGAAGCCGTAGATGTTGCGGTTTGGCTTCTCGCACTTGATGACCCCCGCGAGCGCTTCCGGCGGCGTGAGCATGGTTTCCTGCTTCGCGTATCGCGTTTTGAGGTTGGACTCACCGTCGAGGTTGATGGTCTGGACGTAGGCCACGCCGGTGGGGTCGCTCGTGGACAGCAGGACCATGTCGCAGGGCAGCGTCTCGTTGGCCACGACGCGCACCACGTCCCCTACCTGCATCTCCTTCCACCTCTTCGGCCGGAACACACCGTCCACCAGAACAGAGGCCGACCGGTTGTTCTCGTTTTTGTCCGATCGGTGCCGCCTCCAGTCCTCGAACGCGTCCTTCACCGCCGTCACGGCGAGAACGACCGACAGCGGCAGAGTGCCCGCCGCCGCTGAGTTTACGTGGAGCTGCGGGACAAAGTTCAGCGCCGCCAGGATGAGGAAGTAGACGTAGGCCACCCTGTGGAACTGCTCGTAGAGGTTGCGTGGGATGAAGGTGAGGATGGAATACTTGGTCGTGTGGACGGAGTTGTTCGGGAACATGGCCGGCGGCGCGTTGGTGCGCGGTGCGTCGTTGATGTAAACGAACCGCGCGTCCTCGTCGCGGAGGTCGCGCTGAAAGCCGACACGCTCGGACACGGATCGCCTCGAGACGCTGAGCCTGGACTGGGCGGTGCGGAAGCTCTCGAAAGAAGGCGAGGTGGATTCTGCCTTGGAGCGCGACCGGAAGTCGGCGGCGAAGGTGACCGAGGAGGTGTCTGCCGCGGACCGCGACAATATCGACCGTGAGTGCTTCAGTATCGGCGACGGGTCCGGCAGACTGACGGGCAAGTCCATATCTGCTCCCGTCGCCTCCTGTGACAATTGCGCCAGAGGGGATAGCAATGACCTATCTGATTGCATGGTTTCTGTACGAATCTATGTATGTCGTATTAACTCGTAGGCGCAACTACTTAGGCGCGAACAAGGCTGCATTTAGCGGGGAGAGGACGAAGAAGGGAGGAGTGCTTGATTTGGCTGCAGTGGAGTTAACAAGATTGCCAAGGTTTTTGAGGGATCGCTTGGTCGTTTGCGCCAGACCGGCGGGGACTACGAAGGAGATGTACGCTGCAGCTGTGCTGCTAATACTTTGCATCCAAACTGAGGTATCACTGCGATTGCAAACATGGCTGAATTTTTTTTCCTTGGATAGAGCGAGGGTGATTATTTACGAAGCACAACTACAAGGTTGCAGTCTCATGGAAAAAAAAGGTAAAATACACCGAAAGTTTTAAAACTATTGTGGGTGCCATGCTAATCCTAATTGTTCAAAAATGCACCTCGAATCACAATTCGATTTGAACCGTGTCACCGGAGGTCCAAATCTCGCCGGGGAAGTTTTGACAGGTGCTAATTATACAGTTTCTCCCACTCTCTATAGTAAAAATGCACCAGACACTAGTACAGATCGAACATTTTAAAACCCCAATCCCACGCGGATGGAGGAAGTTCCGGGTGCGCTGGGACATATCGCTTACGATACAGTTTCACAGCCGTCAGCAATTTCTACAGCCGTGTGCGATGCCCTATTCATCGCACATGATAGGACCCAACTAAATGTATGCGATCTATCGGACGGTTTATATAAATAACATGTTTGTGAAGTTCGACGACATCATAAACGTATGTGTGCTAGATACAGTTTTCCCATAGTGATTATATGCAATTATACAAAGCTTTGTAAACAGTAATTTCAAGAGACACATTTTATGCTTTGCAAAATGCATGTTTTATACAAATGTTATTATTTAGTACTGCTTTATTCTAGCCTTTTTTTATAACCTTTTCGCCGCCTTCCCGCCTCCCTCGCTTGTCCATAAAAATAATAGGAGCGCCACCGGCTACCGCAATGTCTCGCTACAAGTTCAAAGTCCCTATGAGATGTGATGCTCTATGAAGAAGAGAAATCGTCGCTCGGGCCGAAAGCCGGCGCATGACCAAGCTCGCCATAGTCGCCATGGACAATGAGCTACACACACGTCGCTGCCTGACCTCGAGAAGATGATGACCCACGAGCAGATGGCCCCTCGATCTGCGTGCGACGGGGCTCCAGCGTGGTGGGTTTGTGGCCGGCGAGACCGAATCGGCCACGGCGGTGCCTCCGTGGCCGATGTTGGAGGTCAGTATCTTTTACTTTTTTCTGATGTTGCAAAGGATGTTTCCAAATGTTACAACTGTATATCCTTTTTGTGTGTAAGCATGAGCGAAATACTACAATGATTTCTAGCTATATATACGCCACAATGTTGTAAAGGTGTTTCTGTGTAGTTGGTTATGCTGGGCACATATGTGGTACAAGGACGATGAGTTTGAGATTTATTACATTTTGATAAGGATCAACTAGATGATCCGTAGGTTTTTGCCAAATCTTTCACGGCGAATCAACGGATAGCAAAACTTCCAATCACGCGATGAACGTAACCTGAAGAAGAGGAATGAATCCAGCAAGCAACGTGATGATGATCAACACGCCTCAAACCTCAGCCCGATAATTCTTCATGCACACAAGAACCTTCACGCAACTTTATTTAATCTGTATACACGGCGGCGCCATCCTCGGAGGGATGCTTCACCCTGAGACACAACTTAATGTCTAAACTCTAAAAATTCTGAACTCCCTAAAACCCAGCCATCGGCCTCCTTATATAGGCAGCCAGAAAACTAGTCGGTTGGACAGGCACAAACCGAAACACACAAAAATAAACCCTACGTGGCCCATAACATGACCTGGAATAATTAAAACAAATAATCTGTAACCGAACATGGCACGCCTCTAACTTGGTGGAGTCCTGAAATTGGGCTTCACCTCCTCCTTCATGGGAACAATAGAAGGCACTGGGATGCCCTCATCATCCTCCCCCCTTGGAAAGGCGTTGCCCTCAACGCCAGAAGGTCTTCTCCAGCGGGTGGCGTAAAATCTGCAACATCGCCGTAGTCCTTCGCCATCTTCAAGTCTCGCCGGCCTACCACACCACCTCGTCCCTCGCGGCTAGCTGAACTTGACATAGTTCTTGGCACCTCCTTTCTTCTCCATGTACGGATCGAGTGGGGCGCCATATCCTTCTTCTTCTCAATGCTTGTTGGAGCCTTGTTGACGTTGACATGGATCTTCTGAGCACGGCCCTGTACAGGTGAAATACTCGGGCCACACAACTGACGAACACGTCCATCCTTGCCCTTGTGTACACGCACTGCTCCAACTTTCCTCACAGCTGCTCCCACAAATTTGCGGTCTAATACTTGCGCCTCCACATGCACCGAACCACGATCAACACGAACATCTTCGGTCTGAACACCCTTGTCGGAACATGATGTATCAACCTTCTTGTCACCACTAAGAGGCTGGACTTCAACGGGCTGGTCACTAACATGCACAACAGGCGTGTCATCTACCTGCACAGCTGAATCAACATGTGCTGTGATGCTCCCTGCATCTTGCGCCTCTTGTTGAACCTTGGCTGTCCTCGGTTGCGGCGTTATCTTGTGCACTTTTTTATTGCGCACAATCAATACCACATCAGACCGGATCTTCTCATCTGTCATCGGCTTCAATGTCCTCTGTTTGCCCTCATGCAAAAATTAATATGTATTTTCTCTCCTAGCATGTACAGCATTGCGATCATACTGCCATGGACACCCAAGTAACAGTCCACACACCTCCAATGGCAACACATCGCACTCCACCTCATCAGCATACTCACCAACTGTAAATGGCACTCGCACTCTGTGTGTAATCTTCAGCATACCACAACTATTCAACCACTCAAGATGCTTAGGCTCAGGAATACGCCATGTGGACAACCCAATGCAGCCACCATTGCCTTACTTATGCCATTGGTACAGCTACCACCATCAAATATCAACTTGCACACCTTGAATTTGATCATGCACTGCGTCTGAAATAAATTCCAACGCTGTCCCTTATCAACTGCCATGCAAGTATCATCACGTACCCTCTTGAGTTGCATATTCAGCTCACTCAATGGTACAACCTCGTCCACCACATCCTTGTCAACAACAGCCTTCTTCTGCTCGGAAAGAGCCATGATTGGTGCTGCCTTGTTAACATCAACCATCGGAACAGTCGACTTATCCCCAGAAATTGACTCGGAAAACTGTGTCGCCCGATGCTTTAAATCCTCCCGGAGATTCTCAAGGTTCACGTAACCCACGTCGTGCCGGTCTACAATCCGCATGGTAGTCAGAAAGGCAGCTCATTGTGTTTGCCAAACAGGCAGGTACTCCCTCCGTTCATAAAAGGATGTCTCAACTTTATCTAAATTTTGATATATCTACACAAGTTGAGACATCCTTTTGTGAACGGAGGGAGTACCAACAATCCAAACAAATATGTGCTTTCCCTTTTATGTACGCAGCCCGAGATCCCACGTGAATAGGAATGCAAAACTGATATTTTCCTTCCCTTCACGTACAAGCACAAGGTAGGAACAGATCGCACAATCAGCTCTCTTTGTTTTTTTTAAACTTCCACTGCAAACGGATCCAATCCACTCCTCCGATCGTAACAAACCAGGATCCCTCGTGGTCAAGAGACGGAAACGCAACAAACTCGGCGGCGGCGGCGAAACTCCTTCACGCTCCAACGCCGAACCTTCCCAGCAGAAACAAGCAAACGCAACAGACCAACCTCTCCTCCAGCAGATCAACTAGTCGATGAATCAGCGAAAACTCGCCATGAGCAACGCAGAAATCTGATACCACATGATAAGGATCAACTCCGTAGGTTTTTGCCCAATCATTCACGACGAATCAACAGATAGCAAATCTTCCAATCACGCCATGAGCGTAACCTGAAGAAGAGGAACGAATCCAGCCAGCAACATGATGATGATCAACAGGGCTCAAACCTCAGCCTGATATTTCTTGATGCATACAAGAACCTTCACGCAACTTTACTTAATCTGGATACACGGCGGCGCTGTCCCCGGAGGGATGCTTCACCCTGAGACACAACTCAATGTCTAAACTCTAAAAATTCTGAACTCCCTAAAACCTAGCCGCCGGCCTCCTTATATAGGCAGCCAGAAAACTAGTCGGTTGGACAGGCACAAACTGAAACACACAAAAATAAACCCTACGGGCCCATAACATGACCTGGAATAATTAGAACAAATAATCTGTAACCGAACATGGCACGCCTCTAACTTGGTGGAGTCCTGAAATTGGGCTTCACCTCCTTCTTCATGGGAACAATAGAAGGCACTGGGATGCCCTCATCACATTTGCTACAACAGGTGTTCGAAATGTTGCAACTTTTCACCCTATGTTTTTACGGATTTACGAAGAAAAATATTGCAAAAAGAAGTTGCATTCCATAATTGATACACAATTTATTTATAGATCAGAGGTGTTAGATTTTTCTAAAAAATCACATCGGACGGACGAGGAGCCAGCCAATAAACCCCCATATCTTCCGGTTGATTCCTACTAGGTACTATTTTTTCTACTTGAAAACAACCTTTGTTGCAGCTTATTTGTTCGTTTAGAACAAAATTCATTCTACTATTCAAATCCACCGAAGGTTGCCTCTATGCTTTGGCTTTGCCTTTGAACATTTTTCTGGCTCCCCCATCAGGATACGGGTTCAAGAAGAGATGTCGCGATGGCAGTGATAAGATGCAGCGCACATGTCAGAAGTTTAGGGCTCCTTGGATTCATAGGAATTTTATAGGGTTGAATTCCTTACGAATTTTTTCTGTGTTGATTGCTTGATTCGTAAGATCAGATCCCAGAGGATTTTTTTCTAAGGAATCATTTGTACTACATATCAGGAAATCTAATATGCACTCAAACCTTTTCGCAAGAATACTTTACTTTTCCTGTGATGTAATCAAATTTTTTTGGATACATATGAGTTGGAATGACATGAAATTACAATCCTACATTTTTCATATTTCTATGATTTTCCTACCATGCAAATCAAAATTGATGCCGCCGGCTTAATCTCGAGCAAAGAGGAGTAATATGTAGTGTGTTTCTCTTTGCTAGAAATGGCCAAACAAATGGACATAGGGGCAGCCGAGGACGAGGAAGGGGCTAACGCGCTGCATCTCGCTGCACTCAATGGATGCCTCGAGTGCTGCAAGTTCCTGGTAGAGAAAGCATGGATTGATGTCAATTCAACGACCACGAAAGGTGCACCTCTTTTGCTATCGATGCTGGATGGCAGCTCGGCAACAATTTTTTTTAAACGCTGTCTCTTGCAGGCACGACACCGTTGGTTTATGCTCTGTTCGAGGGGAATGTCCAGGTCATGAAGTACCTTCTCGATCGTGGCGGCAATCCGAGAAGGAAAACTCGTGAAGGCTTAACTCTGCTGCACGTTGCAGCCGCGAAAGGTAATTTTTCCTCCCTCTACTCTTTCAGTACTAGTTCAGTGCCCACTCTGGCAGTCTTTGGAACTGAAAGGCAAAATTTCTATTTATTTTGTTCTGCCACCAGGGCTATGCGAACCTTTAAAGCTATTGCTATCCGAAGGAAATCCTGCGGATATTATGCTTGAGGATCATGGCGGGACGCCATTGCATGCGGCTGCTTCGGGGGGCCACGATGAGGCTATGAAGATTCTGCTGGAGCATGGTGCTGATGTAAGTTGTCCCTATGTCCCTAGCTAAACTCGCTGTCACCGAAATGCCTTGTTTAGAAAAAAATCTGTCACCGAAATGAGCATATTTATAAATTGGAAGCGCCAATGTGATAACTTCTGCTTGTCTAACTGGCTTGATGATTAAGTGGTTTCTCCTAGGAGCAATTATTATTCTGCAGTCTGAATAGTATTTGTTCTTCAAATCTGTCGTTTATTTATTTTTCCTTTCAGCCCAACAGACTTATGGATCATAACATATCACCACTCATGCTGGCATGCTGTCGCAACTCCCTCGAATGCATCAAGCTACTGATTAAGGTCGAGTATCTTATTCGCCTAACTTGATGTTGATCCTTATGTTTGTCCAAACTCTTGTGTTAGATCTTGCTGTCATGTTTACTTCTGTAGATCCTATTTTCAAAGCTTCCTAACTCTGCATTACGTATCCAAATAATAGGCTGGTGCTGATGTCAACGGTTGTTATTGCGGACCAACTACTTTAACGCATGCAGTGAAAAATGGCTTGACCGATATTGTCAAGTTCTTGCTGGAGGCTGGAGCTGACCCTAATGATCCTGGCGAGGTTACGACGACTCTCCTATTTGTTCACTTTTATTTTTCTGGGTTGTAAGTTGTAACCTTGCATCTTGCATATCCAATGGTTGGGTGGTAGTCTCAGACTATGGCCAAGACTCGAGAGGGAGAAGTTTGTTCTATAGATTGTCAAGCAAAAGTACTATACAGTCAGGATTTATATGAATGCACATGTTTCCATTTGCTTCACACAGATGTACTGCAGCTCTAGTGATAGATATCTGTGCCATGGTTTGGAAATTGGAATAATGAAATATCGTACATCATGCTTTGTGCTGACTAGAGCTTGAGAGGTATATACTGTTGATGGTCTCCTGCCCATGTAGGGTGCTCTGTAGTACTCGATCTAGCTTAGTTTGTCTGTTCATTTAACACAATACCTGATACTGCCGTTGGAATGCACAATGTTTTTTAATCAGAAGAAATCTCCGTGTTGATCTCATTTTTATTCATTCTGGATTATATAACATTTCCAAGTTTGTTTTTATATTGTAGGATGGGGAGATTCCAATCCAGTTAGCAGCAAAGCGTGGTGATCGTGATCTTGTTGAAGTTTTGTTTTCCAAGACAAATCCAGTTCCATCCCTGCCATACTGGAGTGTTGATGGAATAATCAGAATGATGGAATCTCCACTTATCAGGCGTCAGGTATGTCCTCACAAACAACTACTCTAGCTTGAGGTGTGTAGATGATTTCTTACTACGTTCAGGTATAACTTGTAGTATCTTACTTAGAACACATTAATTCGTTACGTATGTTATCAGCGATTGTCTATGGATATAAAAAGTTGGCCAAGAAGTATACATGAATACTTGTGAGCTTTGTTTGCGTCCTTGAATATTACCCCTCTTATTACTACATCCTTGGTCCTTCAATTGTTTCCATTTTTATGTCCTCCTTGTACTCTCGACGTGACTATTTTAATAAATCAAACAACAGTAAAGAATTCATAATGTCATTGTGATACTATTAATTTCAGTGGTAAAGCCTGTAGTTGTTATTGTGAGAATGTGAGAGATGTTATAGTTCAATAGAATTACTTGCTGAAATGGGACATTTTATTTGATAGCGAGGATTCAGGACAAAATTATGTGATATATGGTGGTTGCGTCCCTGCGAGGAGATAAGCATACATGTTTGCCAATAAGCCAATTACGTACAACTCGTGTGCTGTCAGGACTTGTCATTCACTATGACTGTGCTACTATCTTCAGGATGCAGTTCCTGTGGGAGCAAGAATAACTTATTTGAAGTCACAAGGGAAGGAAGCATTTGCAAAGGAGGACTACCATGCTCCTCTATACTTCTTTGGACGGGTATGTTCTCATGGTTCACAAAGAAAATGTGGCGACTTTAGCTACTATTGTTTTCTGGATAATTAGCAAAGTGACCCACGCAAATACGCGGGCAACAACTTAATCAACTGTCTTTTGTTTTTGAGAATTATACATTTAGTAAAAATACATGAATGCAGATTTGTGGCACCCGAGCACCAGTGCACCTGGTATTTAAAAAAATTGAAAATTTTAAATTTAAGTTTGAAAAAATCCAAAAACAATCATGTGATACATATGCATGTTCTCTACGTATATGCCGATTATGGGTGAAAAAAAATCGTATTCCGGGCTACATAAAAATAACAAAATTCTGGTCAGTAAAAAGTGAAAATAGTATGTTGAATCTGTAGAATTTTCTCTTTTTTGTGTAGCCCAAAATATATTTTATTTTTTACGAAATTTCTTGCGTACTTACGTAATATGTATATGAATTTGTGTAAAAAAAATCAGATTTTTTTTAAGCAAAAAAAGTACGAGTTTCAAAAAATTCAAAGATTGGAGCAGTGGTGCTCGGGAGCCACTACGGAGTTCTAAAAATACATGTGGTATTTAAATTTCAAAATTCTATAAGTGGTAATATAGGCTTATTTTTACAAGTCGCTATAATACCACCAATATTGCTTAGCCCACAATAAGAAATCAAACCAATCTCAGAGAATCAAAAAAAAAAATAGCATGTCAGCCCATCTTAATTTATAAAATATTAGAGTTTAGATTAACCATATTATATTCTTTGTTTCTCAAAAGTTAAAAGCAAGCTTTAAAGATTTAGTATCAGATGGTAAAGAATTTATGTTCTCTTTTCTAATGGATGTATATGGGTCAAACTGATACTTTGACTGGTCATGTACTGGCAAAATATTTGTCTTGAGGTCGTATATATTCCAGTTCTTAACTGAACTTGCATTTTCGTGGCTACATCTGACTATGTGTCTCATTTTCGCTTTGTCCCACATAACCGATAATGGAGACATGACAGACTAACTTACATTTCATCTCGGATGTTGTTTGACCACCAAACTCATCTTAATCTACACAATTAAAAATCTGAATTACACTTAGATTAGTCACCGTTGGTCTTTGATTGGGTTGTTAACAATTATAGGAGATACTTCAAAACTAGATTGGTAATTAAAGTAATCTTATTGCATTATTAACTGAACCCTAATTCTGTGATGACATAGTGCCAATTTTCAACAAATATCTAGATAAATATTATTTTTTGGACATTCTGCATGTTCTGCTAGATATGCATGTTTTCTTTGTTTATTTATATATCATGCACTTAGCTATTTTTTGTGTTACTAATATCTGACATTGTACACTAGTTTGTAGTTTCTTCTCTAGAGTGTTATACAAATTAAAATTTCCAGTTTGCATTACTTGTGTTTTTTCCTTTGATTTGTGAAAACTACAATTCAATCTAAATATTCTATTTATTGTAAAAAATATAGATTTCTCTAAATCAATGTGTATTAGTGAAACTAATAGTTAGTCGTTCTTGTATTAATAATATATATTTATTTGCGTGAAATATATGATTCTAAATTTAACTAATAATTGTCTAAAATTCGTTCTTGAAATTATTTTTATCATATTTACCTGATATTTGGATCCCAACTATAGTATGTAGTAGTTTCTTGTCTTTACATCCAGTTTGATAAAATATAAACCTAAGTATATGGGATCAACGTCACGATATTCTAGATTATAATCGATTGTGCGGCCGTATGGCTAAAAAAAAATCCGCTACTTTTTGGTATTCAAGACTAACTTGCACTTTCTTTCCGATGTCCCCAAATAACCCAGCTCGTCTAAACATTGGCTTATCTTGTATAGTTGTGTAACATATGTATGTCACATTCAAGGATAGGGAAATGACCGATTATCCGTCTTCATGAAATATACATGTTATCCATCCTCGTGAATATCCCATTTTTGTATTTTATGTGTTATTCATTTAAAGTCATATTTCCACTTAGAGCAATGCTTTCCCAAAAAAAAAAAACGGTTATTGTCGATTTCTACCACTTCAGTCTTTGGTAGGGCTTTCACTTGTTGACACATACGTGTTGATCTCTACGATTTTGACTTTTCATAGACGTGGAGTGTGTGTATATTTAGACGCCTGGGTTGGAATCTCCTTTTATCAATGTGGATGTATTATTTTGGAATGTTAAAAGTACAGGTCATATATTCAATATGACGAAATGAACAGCTTTTTAAAGTTGTTTTCTAAACTTCATTTACTTGTACTCAATGATTGTCATCTACGATTCTTTGATTAACCGATCAAGCTTTAGCGACATGTTAAATCAAGAGTTATAGCTTGGCACCTTTAGTACATTAGGAGGATTTATTGTTGTGGTCTGCTTAGAACACCAATTTGCCTTTTTTTTTTTGGACAAGAGGGACATCCCTCTGATTTTCATTATAGAATAGTCTTCTATAAGGACAAGCAAAGAAAAAAAGAAACGCAAATGTAAAGAAAGCATCATCGCCCCTGTTTTCTCTTCTGTCTACGCCACGCCTGGGCCAGTAGACCGTGGATCAACACAGCTAAATCTATCACAACCCACCAGACAGGCTGCACGCAAGCAGTGATCAGGGAAAGACAGCCAAAGGGCACTAAGGAAAACAGGAAATAAAAGATCTCAGCCTTTTTTTTTTGAATTTAAGATCTCAGCCTTTTTGGTGCAGATGTTCGCAAACTCCAGACTTATTCAGGAAGCGACCAGTTTGCCTAATAAACAACCGCGTATATGATTATTGGGATATCTTATACAGTATATAATATATTGTTCTTCTTTTGGACAATAGCCGTCACTTGAGGTTGTGCTCGATTGACCAGCATGTATGCAGTCATGGCATGTTTGGACTTCTAGCCTGGTCTCAGTTCTCTTGCCCACGACGTTCTTTTTTCCTCAATAAATTGTTGTGTATGTCCATTTCAGCTGTGTCGATTTGGCCTATATGGCCATATGGGCCTTGCTTACTCTATCAGGCTTCGAAGCCATCTAATGTTTAGTGATTCTGAAAAAAAATCTAATGGTTAGTTTAATCACAGCCGTTAAATCAGTACTTAATTATGAGGGTCCGTTTTACTTTTTTTATGAGAATTTCTAGTAAATATCTCTATTTTCTTCCGTGCCTTGCTTTTAGTACATAATAAACCAATATATTGTGCATAAGATTAGTTTAAAAAAAAATCATCGTAAGATTAACTGATGTTTTTTTTTTAATATCCATATGTAGAAGCATTGCTATATTACATCATAATATTGATCAGAAGGTCACATTTAACATTTAACCCGAACTTTGCTTGACTTGGGACTATTAGTGAACTGTGTTTTTCCTATATCAGAAGAGATGCTAGTGAAAGGATGTGCGAAACATAGTTAATGCTTTGCTGGCTGTAAATGCAGGTGATCGAGATAAACCCCTTTGATGCCACCATGTTTTCCAACCGGAGCCTTTGCTGGCTGAGGATGAGAGAAGGGGAGAGAGCTTTCACAGACGCTCAACGTTGCAGACAGCTTATGCCTGGCTGGTGCAAGTCATGGTATCTTGAGGGTACAGCTCTCAGCTTCATGGAGGTGTGTGTGCAATATCACATAGTCTCTTCACATAGTCTCTTCAGTCACAGTATGGTTCGGTCTCTCCACCAGTATCACCCTCGCGTTGTATTTTTTCGATGTACAGGATTACCAAGGAGCAGCTGATGCATTTATGGAAGCACTGAGACTTGACCCTGAGAGCGATGAGATCAAGAGAGCTTTAGGGCAATGAAGCTTTTGCTGGTTTTGTCTATTGACTATTATCCTATTGAATTAATTTATTGTCCAAGCAGGAGACAAATATCAAACTCCCAAAGGTATTTCTGTCGAACTTTTGAGATATGCGATGTTATTCTCACACATTTTGATTATTGTGAGTTGCAGGGAGGCCATGGAATCTAAGAGGACCAATGCTGGCCCTGAGGATGTGGTGAATTCTCCAATGACGTCGAGTAAACCTAGGGGCTTTTCCGCGTCGGGATCCAGCTTGAATGTGTGTGAGCACTCTAAAGAGGGTGGTTGGCGGCATTGGTGGATTTGACATCGACTATGCATTCTCTACGTGCGAAAATTCATGATGTAGCCTTCTATCTAGACTGAACAAGGTTGACATTTGTGCGTCATTTTTTAGTTGTAGGTGTTACCTTGAAACTTCGTTTTGATGGCGGTAGCCCCAACATGGGCGTACTAACCTTAATTCCTTATCGAAGGTGTTGCGTGGAGTGCAGTGCTCATGCTACTTCGTTGGTCGATTACGGTACTCATGATATCTTTGCGTAGATTATGAGATATGTTGTCGTGAGGCTGGTTCAAAGTGGATAGTCTAGGTTTTTTTGTAAGCCGATTTATTCGGCATGTTATTTCTTATAATATTATGGTTTTGTGCATCATAGGATGCACATGCCAGGAGGTTTTGGCTTCTTGAAAAAAAATGAGATTGATGTCTAGCATCTGTATGCTATGACTTTCATGTCCTATTTTTTATTATTATTTGGGACTCATATATATTGTAAGATGCGCGCTGAGTTTTTTTAAAGATAAATCTCTCCCAGTTCCAAATTATAAAATTGTTTTAATTGATATTTTAATGTAGATTACAATGGACTAAACTGAGTGAATTTACACTCTTAAGCCCGTCTAGGTACAGATGAATAGAAAAAAGACTAAAACTTCTTATAGTTCGTAACGAAGCGAGTATGTCATATGCCCGGCTTTATACTGATGTAAGCCTCGACCGAGTTTCATAATTGTGATCATTTTGATTTCGCATGATAGCAAGAGCGGAAAATGCTTTGTCGTTAGTAACTAGTAGAGTGTCACCCGCAAATGTGCGGGAAACATCTTTATACCTAGCAAGCAAATGATGAACAAAAGCTAAGGAAACGGTTGTAAACAATATAAGGAAATTGGACCGGGGTCCACAGTTCACTGGTGGTGTCTCTCCAAAAGATAAATAACATGTTGGGTGAACAAATTATAGCTAGGCAATTGACAAATTGTAGGGGGATGACAATGCTATCATGACAAAATATAGTTCAGTGTAATATTTAATTGGGCAATATGTCAAAATACATAGACCGATTGCTAGCTGCATCTATGACTAATAATCCATCCCGGGATCACTATCCAGTGTCACCCGAAAGTATTAAATTGCAAGTAACAGATAATTGCAATAAGCAAAGTGCGTAAAGTAAGCAATGGATATAACCGTAGCAATAAACATCGTTGTTTTTATCCCTAGTAGCAACAGCACAACATGGTCTCGATCGTTCCTGTCAACTCGATCCTAGACACATGAAAGCATGAACCTACTATCGAGTATAAATACTCCCTCTTGGAGATGCAAACAACTACTTGGCCAAAGTAACCACAAGCACCGGAGAACATTCAAGATCATAAATAAAACATAACACAGATAACTGAACAAAGATGATCATAATTCCATAATTCATCAGATCCCAGCAACACAACATGTAACATTACATAAAGATGATCTTGATCATGTTAGGCGGCTCACAAGATTTAAACATGAAGGCATAAAGTGGAGAGACTACCATCTAGCTACTGCCATGGACTCGTAGTTCAGGGATGAACTACTCACGCATCACTCTGGAGGCGGGCACAGTGATGTAGAAGCCCTACGGTGATGATCTCCCCTCCGGCAGAGTGTCGGGAAGATCTCCAGAACCCTCCCGAACTAGGGTTGACGACGATGGTGGCGACATAACTTTTCGTGGAACTGTGTTCGGGTATTTAGGGTTTTCGGGACGAAGGCAATATATAGGCGAAATAGCGGCGCATGGGGCCACCCGAGGCGGGACGGGCAGGCGTCTGGGCCCCCTGGGGTGCCTCTTTGATTGCCCTTCAGACTTCGTGTTCGTGTCTTCGTAAAACTGGGCTCTGTGGATTTTCGTCCAATTCCGAGAATATTTCTTTAATAGATTTTCTGAAACAAAAAGACAGCAAAAAACAGGAACTAGCACTGTGGCATGTTGTTAATAGGTTAGTCCCAGAAAATGATAAAAATGCTATATAAGTGTAAATAAAACATGTGACATTGATATAAAACAAGCATGGATCATCAAAATTATAGGTACATTTTAGACATATCAATACACTTTAATGTAAAATATAGGCTAGATATTTCGATATGTTTTACTTAAAGAAAAAAACTTGTTCACACATGGCCAAGCTGCCAAGGAAAATTCCCGCCTTCACACTGGCCTCATCATCATCTTGAGTAGCTATCAGCATATTTATTCACTAGCACATCAAGATCGAAGCAATGGTGAGGACAGTGCCCTTATGTTGATTCCCCCTCCGGATCCTTTCCGTAGTTGATGTTTCTGGTACCATTTCAAATGTTGGATGTTCTCTGTTCGTCTGCTTCTAGATCAATCTCAGTGAGTAAAAATATTTGATCATACGGAGACAAAGCCATGCGGCACGACGGCTGGTACAAACAATCGCGCTCGTACCACGCACCATCTTCTCTTTGGCAACTCTGAATAAAGCGTAGTTTCTTCTCATTTGTTTCTCTCCTCTTAGGGAAGGATTTAATGGCGTCCAATCAACATATTTTCATTCAAAATTAGGGATTTTCCATAGAATGCGTCAAACATCCTGATTCCGAGGACCCCGGTAAGGTAAAACGCTTAATATCTACATCTACGGTGAAAAAACACGAAGTAAAACATGATGCAAATGCACACATCGGCATCACTAAACATATATTTTTCCTCATCCCCGAGCAAAATCGCCAATGTGGGAACAGGGTTATCATATTCATGAAGTGCGAGTCGTTACAACAAAATGAGAGCTCTACATCGATAATATTTATAAAAGATCTAGAATCAAACATGAGTACTATCATACACCAATAAACCATATGATCATAGAGGTTTCCACACCTCTTAGCGACTAATTGTATAGTGAAGTAGAATCACATTTATAGATTAAAACATTTTAGTTCAATTGAACGAGCGATGACGGTTCTCGATTATTTTAGAGTTTCTCACATCCTTTGTAATTCAATACTACGAACGTTCTCTTTTGTTTTCTCACGCGAACCCAAACATGATTTCATTCATAGCACAATTCTTAACTCATTTTTCAATGGGTGTTGTGATAATGAAATTAAGCATGCCCGAATACCATGAGAAGAAAACATAAAATTGATCCACAACTTGTGGCCTAATTATCCCACCTCGACTTGCTAATCATTCTATGCTAGATAATGTTTGATATCACTCTTATTTTACTTTTGGTTGGCTGATCAATCTTAAATAATTTAAATCATATAATTAAAATTCTTACATTGTTCAATTTGCCCTAGTGGTGTGGAAAGCCTTTAATCGGTCGAAAGTAACATGTACAGTAAAACTCAAACTAGTTCATACATCTATAAAATTACCACAAGCTGCAATATTATCACTTGTCATAAAGCAGTGATTATCATTAGATAAATCATCCCCACCTCATGTAGATCGAAAATTGCAAGTTCAATGTGAGATAATTGTGCCTTGTATTTAAAACAGTAAGATACAAGGTCTTATAGACCCCCCCCCCCCCTCTACACACACACACACACACCAAGCTTAGAATCAAGTTGGCTGGATCCATGTATATATGGTTGCTTGGGCACCCTCCTTCTTTTCTCTCGATTCTTCCTTGACATTATTGTTGTTACAACCATGAGCTATACCCAATAAGTGGGTAGAGAACTCTAGTATATATGGTTGCTGATCCTGGACGATCTTCATGAGATGTTTGTTTTACTCTACCATCTCAAGAACAACTTTAGTAAGGGTGTCCATCCTAGCACACTGATGTCATCGACTCTTTTTTTTAAGGTTTTTTCTCATCGTCCAGCATGCATCAATACCTTCTCCAATAGTATGAACACAAGCCTTTGAGATAGCCTCAAGTTTAGTGATCTTTTTCTTAATCCCGTTCAGGTGTGGCACCTCCTTGTACGGTTTGAAAGGTGAAGGTCCTAGAGAATATTTTGGAAGAGATCCTTCAAGAGTTATATGTAAGGGTTAGGAGGACGATCATCCTCCTCCTACTCCTAGATGCTCATGCGTCTCAACTCTTTCCAACTTTTGGGGAGCATATCCAAATCCGGAAGCTTCCGCTCAGGCGAAGCGGGATCCGCTGACGAGGCGCCAGTCCGCTCTTGCAGGGTTGCCTCCCGGGAAGACGTTCTCGACGAGCTTGAGGCCGACTTCCTCGAGATCATGGGTGTTGCCGGGTGAGCTTGGCGGTGACAGTCGTGCTTCCGTCGACGGGAGGGCGACCATGAAGCCATTGAGGTGGAGAGCGCAATTAATACTGCTCGGCGACGAACCCCAAATTCCTGAAGCAGAAGCTCTTGCCGGGGCTGATGGGGCAGCGCAGGGGCTGAGCACTCAGGACTGGGGCTGCACGGCGTGGTGGATCCTGGCGGTGGTACGTGGAGATGATGCAAAAAGGCCCCTACCTAGCGCGCCAACTGTCTGGTATTTTTATTTCGGCAATAGATTTATAGGTCAGTATGAAACCAAGATCCTGATGTGTGAACACACGTGTACACAAATATTGTGAGCAGTTTGGGGCCCTCGGAAGATGTTCGTAAAAACCCTACTCTTGGTGTGGTGATTGAGTTTGTGTTTCGGTTCCTTGAGAGCGAGATGATCCGAGGGCTGAAAGGTGTGCGTGTGTGTTTTCTAAGCTCAGAACTTGAGAGTTGTTGTGTTGTGATCTTTGAAACTTGCCTTCTTAGAGGGGAGAAGGCCTATTTATTCTCGCAGGGGTGGCTACCCCGCCAGTCTCATAGATATGGCTTGACGGAGCTACACGCCAGTAGCCGCCTAGATGTGTTCGCTGACGCTACACTTGTCGGCGCCACCTCACAACGCAGAGTCGGCTTTGTCCACGTCCTTGATACGGTGGCCACCGTAAGGCATCCGGTCTCGCTCCATCATCATCTGCATTTGGGGAACAAGGACTGGCTTGTTGCATCCCGTCGTCAGGTGGCAGCATCTCGAGGAGAGGGCATGCTTGGTGACATGTCTGTCCCCGGGGCAGCCTATCCTGAGACGGGCTCTCACCTTGTGGTTAAAGGTTTGAGGCCGGATCTACCGTCAGACTCAACCTTATTGATGAAAATCTATCCATGGATTATGTTGATTATCCATGCTTGAACTGGAAGGAAATATTAAGCCTAACCGATGATTATTATAAGGTGAAATCATTCCTAGTTAGACATGATACTTTGATTTATAAGAATGGTATATTACCTAAGATATTGTATTTGTGTATCATTAGGATTGAGTTAATAGAGAACATGGCGTATGGAGAAGAAGGTGTGCGCAAGGAATGGATATCGTTGACAACCATCGAGGTGGCTAGCACGAGGGAGGCGAGGGAGGAAGTGGAGCCATCACACAAAGGAGAGATGCTGCAAACAAGGAAAGATCATCTCCAATTCGGATTCAGATTGGTTCAGATTCAGTTCGGACAGTCAGAAGTACCGAATTTGAAACGAGCACGGTTTTCTCATACCGACTCCAAATAAGGCAAATAAGCACTTGTTTGAAAGATAATTACAAGGGTTTTCCAATGGGTAGGCGCGCAACCACCGGTTCGCGACACAAAAGGCGGTGACAAGGTTATACATCTCGGGTACCCTATCTTAAGGGTACCTGGTGCACGTGTCAACTAAGGCCCAACTATCAAGAGCCTACATGAAGCCCATGACGAAAGGCCCAACAAGATGGAGTATCCTCCAAGATTAGACATAGGCATAGTCGGTTTTTACTTTCCTTACATGTAAACAGGGTCGGTTACGGACTCCCGAGACCCAGCCTCTTATATAAAGGTTGGGAGGGCCGTCGATCCGGACACGCAATACTCGAACCACCAAAAGCCCTAGCGAGATCGACATCTCGCCAGAGCCTCCCTGTAACCGCACAATCTCACACGATCAATAACAGACAAGCAGGAAGTAGGGTGTTACTCTCCGGAGGCCTGAACCTGGGTAAATCTTTGCCTTGCTTGTCAGCCGATGAAACTACCAGTACTACCACGTTCTCTCCCCATAATCTCAACCCTAGGTCCTTAACCATGGGATTTGATGAGTTAACCCCTCGTCAATTGGCGCCGTCTGTGGGAAAGAATAGTGCTGGACTCACGGTTTCTTCGGTTCCATCGAAAAACGGCGACTCGCCGATCGGATCTACAAACGGCAACTCGCCGGCTGCATCAACAAACCAAACTCGCCGACTCGGGCGGCACACAACAACTCGCCGACTCACTCGACAAACGGCAGCACGCCAGCTCACCTGCAAAAAGCACATCAGATCCTCTGATGGACTTCGAGCCACACTCGCCAGAATTCCAGGAGACGTTCGCTGATCTCGAGTCAGGTTTGGGTTTAACCGTTGGCTCGTTCAATTTTTTCGTCAACAAGCTTGGTGTGCAGGACTTGACAGATCCACGCCAACTCGCGACTTCCGCACCCGAGGCTCCATCGGTTGCGGCTCCTTCGACTGCGGATCCATCAACTGCGTCCATACCATCGTCGATCCTCCAAGCCTGCTCGTCTGCAACAACCATGTCGACTCGAGAGATCAACGAGCTCATTGAAGAACTCCAAGGTGAGGAGGCCGAATCAGCATACCGCACAAACGATCCCGAGCTCAATCTTCCACTCGAGGATAGCTTCGACTGCGGGATCTCCCTCAGCGACTTCGATGAGCCCGAAACTCATATCGACAACACGTCGACTCCGAGATCTGCACCAACAACAACCTCGACTTCGAGATCCATAACAACTTCGCCGACACCGAGATGAGCATAGGCGATGAAGACATCGACAGCGAGATCCGTCCAGACGGACCACTCGATGGGCATATCGACTCCGACATGAGCCTTGATGAAGACGTCGAGTCCATGACGGGACTCGAAAACACATACACATACCCTCGGGTGATACCCCAGCAGGTCTACGTTGCCTTCGCCGCAGAATCATCTGATGCTGCGGCCAGTCGCAGGCCTACAGAATTCCCGTGCACAGTTACTATGCCGGATGGAGTCACAAATCTCACAATTACTGCTGAGATGGCAGCAAAAGCAGATAAAGTCATCAAGGAGTGCACAATGATGCCAGCAGACGCAACACGAGAGGAGATGTTGACCTTCCAGTACTTCAACTGGCAGGAATCACTTCGACTGCAGCAGATCAGAGCAACACTCGAAGAACGTAAAAAGCAGCTAGCTTGTCGAGTGCACGAAGAAGACAGCTCTCCCTGAGCTCCACCGGGCGAGCAGACACAAGACCCAGATCAAGGCTGTCACACCTCGCGGCAGATGAGAGGGCAGCACTCACCCGCAACTTAGGCCACTCTTTCATGACATTCGACGAGGAGGGAGTGCCAGTACCCAAAACAGCTGCGGGTGCTCTCTTTACCGCTGCAGCATACCTAGAGGCAATCAAGCCTCCAGCTGATGACCCCAATGCAAAACTACATCGCCAACAGATCAAATCACTCGCCTTAGCGGCGAAGGCCATACGCCAAATCCCAAAAACTCCAGGAGGGAGTCGAGATCGTGCCATAGTAGACACGCGTCGTGAAGAACATAATCGCAGTGGTCGCGTCACCACTCGAAGGAAAGAAGCGGCTCACGCGGCGCAGGTCCAGAGCAGATCACGCAGATCTTACAGTAGCGACTCGTACTCTGATCAGGAGCCTGAGCCACACGGAGCTCTGTGCTTCACTCGACGCGTCCGCGAGACACGGATGCCCAAAGGGTTCAAACTCACATCTGAACAGCCCAAATACACGGGTCGACAGGAACCTTCAGGGTGGCTGGAAGACTACAGACTGGCTGTCGCGTGCCAGCGAGGCACAAATATCACAGCCATGCAATACATACGACTCATGCTCGAAGGCACAGCCCGCGACTGGCTCAAGGCTCTACCTCCATCAACATACGACTCGTGGGATCACTTCCGCGCAGACTTCATCAAAAACTTCGAGCCTCTATGTGAGCGACCAAAAACGTTCGAAGAACTGAGAGCTGCGTTCAACGGTCGACGAAACGTTGAGGTCATACATCCGACGATGGACTGAGATACGCAACTCAGTTGGAGTAATTTCAGAAGATATGGCCATGGATGCTTTCATCATGGGCCTCGCCAGGCGAGATTTCAAAGAAGCACTTGGTCGCCAAAAGCCAACCTCTGTGGCTAACCTCCTGAAGATCGCGACTGAGTGGGCAGACGGAGAAGACATGGCGCGCACCACACGCGGGTCCTCACCCCGTGACAATCATGATAGCGGCAGTCGAACCGCAGGACTCGTACAGAGACGACCGAGGCGCAAACGTTCAAAACGTCACTACGACGACGACAGACCCGAATTCATGGCGGCTGGGTTCTCCACACCCCGCAATGACCAAGACAGAAGCGACCGACGGTCAGAAGATCGACGGGATAGTCGAGATGATCGCCGGGACAGTCGAGATGATCGCGGGACAGTCGAGACCGCAACCAGCGCAGTGACAGCTACAAGAAGAAAGATTGGCGCAAGTCGCGCTCCGGCGCACAAACGAGCGATCATTCGATGACAAGATGGATGCTGATTGCAGATTCCACCTGTACAAGGGGAAGACGGAAAATTGCGCTCCAATCACTCGATGAGAAACTGCAGAGAATTCGACCAACTAGCATCTGAATACGTGCAACTCAGAAAGGCAACAGCCGCACAGCACCCGCACCTGCACCTGTGCCTCAGCCAAACAATGTGCCTGTTCTGATGGCACCACCTCCACCACCACAGCCTGCCGCAGGCGGAAAATCGCGGGTGCCATACAACCCGTACCTCGGGTGGACGAACCTCAGTACCCTCCCCCAAGGGCAGATGTACATGATACAGAAAGGTCGCCCTTCCAACAGGGAGCAAAAACTTCGCACTCGACAAGTAAACATGGCGGTCATGTCACCTCCTGCCGTAACTGAATTCTTGAAGGGATCCGAAACTGCAATAAGCTTCAGCAGAGAGGACCACCCACCATCGGTCGTTCGTCCAGGGCACTCTGCTCTGGTACTCGACGCACAAATTGGAGGCTACGCCATGTCCAAGGTCTTCATGGATGGTGGCAGCGGCATAAACATCATCTTCGCAGATACGCTCCGCAAAATGAACAGGTCAGTCGAAAACCTGCCAAAATCCTCAAATACCTTTCACGGTATCGTCCCAGGCAAAGCAATAAGCCCAGAAGGCACCATACAACTCGACGTACGTTCGGGGACAAAAACCACTTCAGGACAGAGTCGATTGAGTTCGAAGTTGTCGACTGGAAGTCACAATACCATGCCATACTTGGACGCCCGACGTTCGCTCGATTCATGGCGGTCCACACTACGCATACCTCCAGCTGAAAGATGCCTGGACCAAAAGGAGTAATCACAGTCAAAGGAAACTTCCAAAAGTCTGACTCTTGCGACCGAGAGTTTAGCAAAATCTCTGAGATGTTCGGCATGGAAGCAACACTCGCCGATCTAGCGGTCTCCAACGATCGAACACTTATGCCGGAGCACAAGAAGGTGGCAGTCGACAGAGCATTCAATGCCACCAATGACACAAGGTCGCATCAGGTGCACCCGACTGACCCGACCAAGACAGTCAATGTCTCTTCGAGTCTGCCTATCGCATAGGAAAGCGCGCTCGTCGAATTCCTCCGTGAGAACTGGGATATATTTGCGTGGTGTCCAGCCGACATGCCAGGTATTCCCAGGGAATTCGCCGAGCACTCTCTCCAATTATTTCCAGATGCTAAACCAGTCAAGCAAACAATGCGCCGCATATCCGGCCCGAAAAGAACCGCAGTCGAAGCCGAAGTCGACAGACTACTCGCAGCAGGTTTCATCAGAGAAATCAAGAAATCACAATGGGTGGCCAACCCCGTACTTGTAGAGAAGAAGCACACAGATATCCTTCGGATGTGCGTAGATTTCACAGCACTCAATAAATGTGTCCAAAGGATCACTTTCCACTACCTCGAATCGACCAGATCGTCGACTCCACCGCCGGGTGCGCTCGCTTGTCCTTCCTGGATGCTTACTCGGTTACCACCAGATAAGGATGAAGGAAGAGGATGAAGAGAAAACGGCGTTCATAACCCCACTCGGGGTCTACTGCTACACAACCATGCCTTTCGGGCTCAAGAACGCAGGCGCAACCTACCAGCGCATGATGCAAGACTGCCTCAAGAAGCAAATTGGGCGAAACGTCCAGGTCTACGTAGATGACATCGTCATCACAACAAGGGAGGAAAACACACTACTCGATGACTTGCGAGAGACGTTCGCAAACCTCAAACGCTTCCACATCAAGCTCAACCCGAAGAAGTGCACGTTCGGCGTGCCAGCCGGGCAGCTCCTGGGTATCTAGTCTCGGCTCGTGGAATCGAGGCGGACCCGGAGAAAATACAGGCCATCTTGACGATGCAAAGGCCTTCAAAGCTCCATGACGTGCAAAAATTAGCGGTCGAGTGGCAGCACTCAGCGATTCATCAGACTGAGAAAAAGCACTCCCGTTCTATCGACTGATGAAGAAAGCAGACAAATTCGAGTGGACGCCAGAAGCCGAAGCAGCCTTCACGGACCTCAAGCGAGTCCTCACAAGCCCTCCAATCCTCGTCGCACCAAGGGAACGAGAGCCACTATACCTATATGTCTCCGCAACTAACAGGGTGGTAAGCACCGTACTGGTAGTCGAACGCAGGAGGAGGGACACGCCCAAAGCATACAACGCCCAGTCTATTACTTGAGTGAAGTGCTCTCCATATCAAAGCAGCGGTACCCGCACTATCAAAAGCTGGCCTACGCCGTGTTCATGTCCTCAAGGAAGCTGACGCACTACTTCGCAGAGCACCCGATCACTGTAATCAGCACCTCAGGGATCGGAGACATCCTCACAAACCCCAACGCAACTGGGCGAGTCGCAAAATGGCTCATCGAGCTAGGACCACGAGATATCAAGTATGATTACCCGAAGGCCATCAAAGCACAAGTCTTACCTGACTTCCATACCGAGTGGATTGAAGCTCAGTTGCCAGGAGCACCAGATGTGTCCAACTCATGGACTATGTACTTTGACGGCTCAAAGAAGAACGAAGGCGCAGGCGCAGGTGTCATCCTCATATCACCAAAAGGCGACAAGCTTCGCTATATCCTGCAGATGGGATTCGAGTTACCATCCAATAACGAAGCAGAGTACGAGGCCCTGATCCATGGCATGCGGATGGCCAAAGCCCTCGGGTGCACTCGACTGATGATCTATGGTGACTCGAATCTTGTGGTGCAGCAAACAATGAAGGCCTGCGATGCAATCGCAGATAACATGATCGCCTACCGTGACCTGTACAACTAATGGAGGGCAGCTTCGAAGGCTGCGAGTTGCGGCACATAGGGCGTGAGAGCAATGAAGAAGCAGATAAGCTAGCCAACATTGGCGCGACCAAAGCACCAGTTCCACCTGGTGTCTTCCTCGAGCGCATCGAGCACAGGTCCATCAAGAAAAAAGAATCTCCTACATCAGCCGCACCAGCCAAGAGCAAAGCACCTAGCACAGAGGACCCGCCAGTCGAGGTACTCCTCATTGAGCCAACTTGGACTCAACCTTTCCTCGCATACATACTCCGCGGCGAGGTACCTGAAGACATAACAGAGTCAAGACGCGTCACTCGACGATCTAAAGCATACACTGTCATCAACGGTGAACTATACAAGCGCAGCGTATCAGGTATGTTCCAACGATGCATAGCATTTGAAGATGGCCAGGCCATCCTTCGTGATATTCATGCAGGTACCTGCGGGCATCACGCCAGCAGTCGATCACTCGTAGCCAAAGCCTTTCGCGCAGGCTTCTACTGGCCCACAGCACTCAAAGACGCGGAGGACATAGTCAAAAGGTGCATCGGCTGTCAAAAATTCGCCACAAAGCCGCACGCACCCGCATCGGCGTTGAAGACAATACCATTGGCCTGGCCCTTCGCCCAGTGGGGGCTCGATATGGTCGGGCCACTCAAAAAATCCTCCCATGGAGGGCATACTCACCTTCTGGTGGCGGTCGACAAGTTCACCAAGTGGATTGAAGCAGTCCCTATCACAAGTTCGACTGCCACTACAGCAGTCAATTTCATAAAATCCATCATATACCGCTTTGGTGTGCCAAGCAGCATCATCACTGATAACGGTACAAACTTCACGGCTGAAGAGTTCCGATCCTTCTGCAAAGAGCAGGACATTACGCTCAACTATGCATCTGTGGCACACCCGCAGTCCAATGGCCAAGTCGAAAAAGCCAATGGACTCGTGACGAGCGGAATCAAGAAACGCCTCTGGTGCCACTCAAAAGAGCCGCGGGTGCTTGGGTCGAAGAACTCCCATCGTGCTATGGAGCCTACGCACAACTCCTAACGCTTCAACACAGTTCACCCCATTTTTTATGGTCTACGGCGCAGAGGCAATCCTGCCATCAGATGTAAGATTCAATGCACCAAGAGTCGAAGCGTACAACGAAGAAGGCGCAGATGAAGCATTCGAAGACGCAGTCGACTTGTTCGAAGAAGCACGCGACACGGCGCTAGCACGAACAGCTGTCTATCAGCAAGACCTCCGCAACTACCACAGCCATCGACTGCGCACCAGATCCTTCGATGTTGGCGACCTGGTACTTCGACTGAAGCAAAGGAGATCCGAATTGGGCTGAAATAGATTCCAGGATGGGCTTCAGTTGAGGCAGCCCAATATGGGGAGGTCTATATAGAGGAGGCTGGACGTTTTAGGGTTGCCCAATTCCGCACTACAATCCACCCAGCCACCGTCTCACCACGCCCCTGCCGCCCGCGCGGACCTAGCAGTCCGGCGAGCGGCGCCTCCACGCCGTACGTGTGGATACCGATAGAGGTGCTGCACTTGGAGCACTTGGACGAGCCGCCGAGAGGAGCTGTTCGCGGGAGCTGTTCGTGGGAGCGACTGGATCGGAGAGGATTGTACGTCTACCCTGCCCCGACTCGCTTCACCGACTTCGGCACGGCACAGCGCGTCTAGTGGTAATCCCGTGATCTATAACTGCAGCAGTTCCTTGGATGTCGCGGTAGAAAATTTTGATTTGCGCTAGTGTAGCCTACCCGTATCCCTTCAGTGGTATCAGAGCCGATGCTGCCTCGTTATAGGTTCGGATCATTTGCATATGTGATATGTAGATGGGGTAAGACTGTGACACGTAAATCCAACAGCAGCACGCGAAGATCAATTGGATTGGTCGAATCGGAATTTAGATCATATTCATGGTGCATGAGATGCGCGGGGTGATAGATTGGATCTATTGCCGGTAACAGGTAATCTGCCAAAACGAACAGTTTCCGGTAATACGGCTGTAACTTTTGCAGATGACCTCGGATCAAGAAAAGGTCTGAATAAAAGTTGTAGATCTTTTTATTTTGCTTTAGAAAACCCACGGAAAAATTGAAGAGGGTCAAATTTAGATTTGGCAAATTCGATTGATAAAAGCAAGTTTTAGGGGTTGCAAGTTTCGGCGTTAGAACGTCTAACTCGTTTTTGCAGATTTGTGTTTTGTGACCAGTATGGCCCATGTGTATGTGATGCATGTGTGTAATATTTTCATGACCTGCGTGTCGTGAGTATGTCAACACGGCAGGAGCCAGATGTGTTGTCACTTATTGTATTAACGGCCTGCGTGCCGACTTGTGATGATCCCCACACTTCATGTAATTTACATTACTAGCTGTTAGGCGTAATAGCTTGTAATAGTTCTTGGAGGACTCATCACTCGGAGGGATGGCGCACATGGACCATGGAGATGGAGATCACCATGGTGGACAGGTTCTATGGAGATGGAGATCACCATGAGAAACGGGCCATACTGTGTCACAACTATGTGATTGCTATTCCTGTTGTTTTACTCCTATGCATGTTAGATTCGTGGAAGTAGAACGATCCCTCACAAATGTTAAGTTAACATGCCCCCCCAACTAAACCTTGCACCATCCCATGTCTTCTACGATCGATGGTGGGCCTATGACAGTAGGGTGCTATCGGTTTTCGTTGACTAGATGGGTTTGTATCGGATACTTACACGCATAAGAGTTGGTTAGCTCAACAAGGTAATCTTAACGGTTAAGCGCCTTGGGGCATAAAGGTTGGCGTTTTGACATAGAGATGTCACCCAACAACAAGAGTCATATGTGATATGATTAGCAAAGTGTTGCTTACCGAACTACCTCGTTTTCTAGCGGTGAAGCGTCCGGCTCACTAGGAGACTTGTTCGTTGTGGATCTTGAATCACTAAGTATCAACAGAGGGATGTTGGTTTTAGTGGGAGTAGACCATATTAAATTGTTTAATGTTTTACTCTATCATGGATTTTGTCTTAGTATTTTGCATGTTTTCTGTTGTAGATCAATGGCACGTAACCAACCCACCCCTTTTGCTTTGCGTTCCATCCTTGAGAAAGAAAAGTTAACTGGAACAAACTATTCGGATTGGATCCGGAATCTGAGAATTGTTCTCAGGGCTGATAAGAAGGAAAGTGTTCTGGATACCCCATTACCAGATGAACCTCTTGACACCGACACTGCTGCCATTAGGGCTGCCTACAAGAGAGCATGTGATGAGTTCTTGAGGTAAGCTGCCTTATGCTTGCATGCATGGAACCCGACCTTCAAAAGCAGTTTGATGGCCAGGAAGCATACGATATGACGTTGCGCTTAAGGACATGTTCCAGACCCAGCCAGGACTGAAAGGTTCAATGTCGCTAAGGCTTTGGTGAATGCAAGCTAGCTGAAGGCGCAGCAGTAGGCCCGCACGTGATCAAGATGCTTGGTTACGCGCAGACTTTGGACAAACTGGTTTTCCATTGGGCCGAGAGTTGGCCACTGATTTTATTTTAGCATCGCTTCCAGCCAGCTATGGGCATTTCATTTCGAACTACCATATGCATGGGGTGGAGAAGGACCTTAATGAACTTTGTGGAATGCTCAAGATGGCAGAATGTGACATTAAGAAGTGTGCAGGGCATGGCCAAGTGTTGGCTGTGCAGAACAAGCCTAGCTTCAAGAAGCATGGCAAGTCCAAGGCAAAAGGAAAAGCTAAAGATGTGATCTCTAAGCCAAAGCCTAAGCCTAAGGATGGACCTAAACCTGACACAGAATGTTACTACTGCCATGAGTCTGGACACTGGAAGAGAAACTGCAGCAAGTACCTTGCTTCTTTGAAGAAGAGTGGGAGTAAGACTTCTAGCTCAGGTACGCTTGTGGTTAATGTTATAGACATTTTTCTCGCTGACTCCATTATTAACTCTTGGGTATTTGATACCGGATCGGTTGCTCACATTTGCAAATCGATGCAGGGGCTAGTAAGGAGTAGAAGCGTGAGACAAGGAGAAGTTGATCTTCGCGTCGGAAATAATGCAAAGGTTGCTGCGTTGTCCGTTGGCGTCATGCAACTGCACCTCCCTTCAGGATTTATTATGGAATTGAATAATTGTTATTATGTTCCAGCTTTAAGTCGAAACATTATTTCTCCTTCATGTTTGATGCGAGATGGTTATTCATTTGCGAGTAAAAACAATGGTTGTTCTATCTCTAAGAATGATATGTTTGTGGCTTTTGCTTCCATTGTGAATGGGTTGTTTATTTTGAATCCTGATGATGTTCATGATGATGAGCAAGTTTATAACATAAGTGCTAAAAGGCTTCGGCCTAATGATTTGAATCCCACCTATGTTTGGCATTGTCGTTTGGGTCATATAAGTGAAAAGCGCATGAAGAAACTCCATTCTGATGGACTTCTAACTTCGTTTGATTTTGAATCATACGAGACATGTGAAGCTTGTTTGCTTGGGAAGATGACCAAGTCGCCTTTCAATGGTTCTCCTGAAAGGGCGACGGACTTACTGGAACTAATACATACTGATGTATGTGGACCAATGAGCACGACCGCTAGAGGTGGTTTTCACTACTTCATAACTTTCACTGATGACTTTAGTAGATATGGATATGTCTACCTAATGAGGCATAAGTCTGAAACTTTTGAAAAGTTCAAAGAGTTCCAGAATGAAGTAGAGAATCAACGTGGCAAGAAAATTAAGGCTCTACGATCAGATCGTGGAGGAGAATATTTGAGTCACGAATTTAGCAATCATCTGAAGAGTTGCGGAATTGTTCCTCAACTTACGCCGCCCGGAACGCCTCAAAGAAACGGGGTTTCCGAACGACGTAATCGGACTTTGTTAGACATGGTTCGATCAATGATGAGCCAGTCAGATCTACCATTATCGTTTTGGGGTTTCGCTCTAGAAACAGCAGCTCACACACTAAATAGGGTACCATCTAAATCCGTAGTTAAGACACCATATGAGATGTGGAATGGGAAGAGTCCCAAGTTGTCTTTTCTAAAGATTTGGGGCTGTGATGCGTTTGTCAAGCGACTTCAGTCGGACAAGCTCACACCCAAGTCGGATAAATGCATATTCGTAGGATACCCCAAGGAAACCTTGGGATATTACTTCTACAACCGAGAAGAGGGCAAAGTGTTTGTCGCTCGAAGCGGTGTTTTCTTAGAGAAAGAGTTTCTCAAGAAGGAAACAAGTGGAAAGACGGTGCTGCTTGAAGAAGTTCAAGTTGAGCCTACCGGGGAGGACTCAATGGGTGATGCCATCATGGCAGAACGAGTTGAGGAACCCGTGGCAAGAGAAACACCAGCACTACGAAGGTCAGAAAGGATTCGCAATGCGCGAGAAATATTATTGATAGACAATGATACGCGTGAAATATTATTGTTGGACAATGATGAACCTTCGACCTATGCGGAAGCAATGATGGACCCAGACTCTGAGAAATGGCAAAGTGCCATGAGATCCGAGATAGATTCCATGGATGAAAATCAAGTTTGGAACTTGGTTGACCTGCCTGATGGTCATAGGACCATCGAGTGCAAATGGATCTATAAGAAGAAGATTGATATGGATGGAAATGTTCACATCTATAAAGCTCGACTTGTTGCAAAAGGTTTTCGACAAGTTCAAGGAGTTGACTACGAGGAGACCTTCTCGCCCGTAGTGATGCTTAAATCTATTCGGATAATTCTAGCTATTGCTGCATATTTTGACTATGAGATATGGCAAATGGATGTCAAGACAGCTTTCCTGAATGGAAACCTTGCCGAGGACGTGTATATGATGCAGCCCGAGGGTTTTGTCGATCCTAAAAATGCTGGAAAGGTTTGCAAACTTCGAAAGTCCATTTATGGACTGAAGCAAGCATCTCGGAGTTGGAATATTCGTTTTGATGAAGTAGTCCAAGGATTTGGCTTCACCAAAATCGAATCAGAGTCTTGTGTTTACAAGAAAGATAGTGGGAGCTCGCTCGTATTTCTAATCTTGTATGTGGATGACATACTGCTGATTGGAAATGACATTCCTATGCTTGAATCCGTAAAGACTTCGTTGAAGAATAGTTTTTCAATGAAGGACTTAGGAGAAGCAGCATATATTCTGGGAATTAAGATCTATAGAGATAGATCGAAGAGGCTAATAGGATTAAGCCAGAGTACATACCTTGACAAGGTGCTAAAACGTTTCGGCATGGAAGAGGCTAAGAAAGGGTTCTTGCCTATGTCACATGGTATAAACCTTAGCAAGACTCAGTGTCCTTCGACTACTGATGAGCGAGAGCGCATGAAAAATATCAAATATGCTTCGGCAATTGGATCTATCATGTATGCTATGATTTGTACTCGCCCAGATATTTCTTATGCTCTAAGTGTTACGAGCAGGTACCAAGCTGATCCCGGTGATAGTCACTGGACAGCGGTAAAGAATATCCTTAAGTACTTGAAAAGGACTAAGGATATGTTCCTGGTTTACGGAGGTGAGGAGGAGCTCGTTGTAAATGGTTACACCGATGCTAGTTTCCAAACTGATGTGGATGATTCCAAGTCGCAATCGGGCTATGTGTTCACGTTGAACGGTGGGGCGGTTTGCTGGAAGAGTTCCAAGCAGGACACAGTTGCTCATTCTACAATGGAGGCCGAGTATTATGCTGCGGCAGAAGCTAGCATGGAAAGTGTTTGGATGAAAATGTTCCTTACTGATCTTGGTGTTGTCCCTAGTGCGTCCAGTCCAGTGGATCTCTACTGTGACAACAGTGGAACCATTGCGATAGCAAAGGAGCCAAGGAATCACCAGAAGACCAAACACTTTATGCGGCGGTTTCATCTCATTGGCAGTACATCGAACGAGGCGAAATAAACTTATGCAAAATACATACGGATCTGAATGTGGCTGATCCGTTGACAAAGCCTCTCTCACAGAAGAATCATGATAAGCACACAAGAGCTATGGGTATTAGATATCTTCTAGATTGACTCTAGTGCAAGTGGGAGACTGTAGGAAATATGCCCAAGAGGCAATCATAGAGATGATGATATTTCAATGTATCCATGATTTATAATGTGCCTTGAATAATGTCTTGTATTGATTGGCGAGTTGAGGACTTGTCTGTGAAACTCATTACTTGTATGGTTATTCTAAATATGTCCCTAGTCGGAGTTCATGTGAGGACACACTTGAATATTAGACTAGCACATGATTAGTAGATGACTATGTTTCACAAGTCATAGACATGGAGATGTCAAACTAATAATGTGGACTTATGTTGTGAACATAGAGTTGGGCTGACCCACCTTGAGACAATGAAGCAAACGTTCATAGCTCTCTCTCTACACGATGTGTTTGCTTTGTCCCTAGACCTGAGATTGTCGTATGTACTTGAGATGTGAATTAACTTACTTTGGGGCTATCCAACGCTACACCGTGAAAGGGTAGCCATAAAGGTAGCTTACGGGTTTGTCATGAAACATGCTGCAATGCATAGTCAGTCAAGATGGGATTTGCCCCTCTCTACTTGAGAGAGATATTTCTCTGGGCCCCTCGAGTGATCGGATCCAGAAATGCATGGCCGTGCTACATAAGGTTAATGGTTAACCTAGTATGGGATTCCGAATCACAGGATCGAGAAAGAGAGGTCAGCTGGAGGCTTGACCTAATATCGTGAGGCAAAGGGAATGGCATAAACATTGTGATGGTTCGTCCGATACGATCTTTATGCGTTTGGGAGTTGGCACGTTTTGCTAGAAGCCGCTACCAACTATTGGACGAGTAAGTGTACTCGTGCCATGACTAAACGTGCATGAACCTATAGGGTCACACACTTAAGGTTGTGCAGGCATAATTCGGATTGGATCCGAATTGGGCTGAAATAGACTCCAGGATGGGCTTCAGTTGAGGCAGCCCAATATGGGGAGGTCTATATAAGGAGAGGAGGCTGGACGTTTTAGGGTTGCCCAATTCCGCACCACAATCCACCCAGCCACCGTCTCACCACGCCCCTGCCGCCCGCGCGGACCTAGCAGTCCGGCGAGCGGCGCCTCCACTCCGTACGTGTGGATACCGATAGAGGTGCTGCACTTGGAGCACTTGGACGAGCCGCCGAGAGGAGCTGTTCGCGGGAGCTGTTCGTGGGAGCGACTGGATCGGAGAGGATTGTACGTCTACCCTGCCCCGACTCGCTTCACCGACTTCGGCACGGCACAGCGCGTCTAGTGGTAATCCCGTGATCTATAACTGCAGCAGTTCCTTGGATGTCGCGGTAGAAAATTTTGATTTGCGCTAGTGTAGCCTACCCGTATCCCTTCATCGACTGCAACTCCGCATATGCGTCTTGTGTCTTCTTTAGCTCGCTTGTCACCTCAGAAAGTTTGAGCTGAAGGAAGTCGATGATTTTCTGATCATTCACGCTACGCGACTGAGTGGAGCCGCTCGCACCTGGACCAGTCGATGTTCTAGAAGCTCGGGTCAACATCCAGAATAACTCAGAACATAAGAGAAACAGAAGAGATCAAGCAAAAGGCTCGGGGGCTGTGCCTCCCGATAACTGGAGTTCATATTTCATGAAGTACAAATACGAAGTCTGACGTTTTTACAGCAAAAGCAAAACCATAAACATCCCTAAAACTAGGCGGCGACGGGATCACTCGCTAGTCATCGACTTCTTGGAGGAAGCTTTCTTCGCCTGAACCTTGGATGCCCTATGTTCAACAGTTGTTACAAGCTGTTGCGCATACTTTTGGGCAGCCTCCATCCAAGTGCCTAACCCGACAGTTTTGCCGCCAGGCCCCCTCGGGAACTTTGTCGTTACCTTGTCAAAATCTGCCTCGACTCCGTGCGCGAGCAACATGAGAAAAGTAGTCTGAGCACCACTTACCATTTGCTCGCGACAGAAATCGGCGACGACAGTTCCTTCTGGCTTGAACAGCTCCACTAGTTCTGCGAATGAAGATGGAAGCTCATCATCTGGAAAGAAGCTGCTGTGAAGGGCACCCAAAGCACTCGCCGCCTTCGTCAGCATTTCCCCTGCCCTACTGTTGGCAACCTCTGCAACGGCCACACTTTCATCAAGTGAAGCGCCAATGTTTTGCTTGCCAGGAATAGTAGGGTCATCCATCACACCTATCATAGCATGTAAACACCATGTTCAGCAGCATACTACAAAAAACTTCAAATATCTAATGCAACGGCAAAATTGCATACCTGTCAAAGTGGTGCTAGCAGCAGAGAGTCGACCAATTGCCTGGTCTTCCCTAACTTCAGCCGCTTTCAGCCTCTTCTCCAGATCAGCAACTCGACGGGTAGCTTTGCCCATCTCTTCTGCAGCGTCAGTCGCTGACTCTGCGAAACACATAAGCATCTCTTCAACATGCTCCAAAAGATAGTTACATCAAAACACTCGAGTTCTCATTACAAGATATTTACTCTTCGCATCCTCGAGTTGCTGCTGCAAGGTGGCGACTTCCGTCTCCATGTGTACATATTTGGAGCCAGCCTTCAGTAGCTCTTGTACAAATGACTACAGCACAACACGAGAAAGTTCAGAACAGATTTATCGGGTCTATGAACAACTTTTAACACCCGCTAGTGATTCAACTATGGTACAAAAGCACAAGCTTACATGATTCAAGAAGGAGGAAGTCGACGCAGGAACACCTGTTGCTGCTGCCTCATCTTTGTCAGTCGCAACCTCAGGCTCAGATGATGTGGCCGCGTCTGCAGCAGTCGGAGTCGCAGCGGTAGGCGGCTGTTCTGGTGGCAAACTCCGAGCAGTCGACGCCGCACTGCTCTTCTCCATCTGAGGTGGCGGTGGCAAATCCTCATCCGAGGACACGCTGTTTCACACATGCTAAGTAAACAACTTGGCAACGTTCATAAGCCGTCAAAAAGCAAAGGCACATAATACTTACTCTTCAATAAGGTCGACCATTCGACCAGGTGCAAGCACACCCATGCTTGGGCGGGATCTCTTCGGAGGTCGTGGGGGAAGCGAGCGAATCGGAGGAACATCGAGTGGCGCCATCGTCGACTCCGTCTCGTTTCCCTCCTTCTCCTCTGAGTCAGCAGTGTCTTCTTCCTTGCGCGACCGCTTCTGTTTGGCCTGCACCTCAGCATCGCCTTCATTAGCGCCTGGCGTATGTGCGGTGGCGAGTGAGGTCACTTCATCATCAGAGCCCGCCTCGAGTGGCTCATTGTCTGGCACTGGGCCGCTCTCTGGCAAAGGCGGCATCGACTCATACATTTTGTGTCCCTGCACACAGAAACAGCAAAGGCATTAACATCACACATGCATAACATATCAACTTACATATAGTCTGGACTGTTACCTCTGGTAGAGGGTTGCTGGTTTCATAAGGTGGCACATGCGAGTTCATCTCGCAAGGCTCTTCATCAGTCAGTTTGGTAAGGCTTTTTACCAACTTCTCTGCTTTCCCATAGGAAAGTTCTACTGCGCGTGAGCGAGTTGGATCAGAAGCCCCACTGTATGCCCACATGGCATGAGCTCGGGCTCGGAGGGGCTGCACTCGCCTCTTGGCAAAAGTGGCCAGCAAATGGATGCCCGTAACCTCCCAACCAACATTGGTCTGAAGCTTCAGCACCTTCTCCATCAGAATGTCAGCCTCTTCGGCTTCGACTCCAGTCGGCTGTGCGATCCAGGATGGCCTCTTCTTCACCAGGGCGTCTGCGTCAAAGGGAGGTAACCCGAACGCTTGGGTGCCTATGGTCACATCCTTGATGTAGAACCACTTTTGGCGCCATCCTTGCACAGACTCCAGAAAGTTGATCTTGAAGTACTCGACGTCAGGTCGAGTCTGTACTCCAAAACCACCAGGTCCCTTGACACTATGCTGGCGCTTGACGTTGAAGATGCGGCGAAACAGCCCAAAGTGGGGCGCAACGCCCAAGAAGCACTCGCAAAGCACGAAGAAACACGCAATGTGCAGAAGCCCATTGAGGGTAAAATCGTGCAATTGCACTCCATAAACGTGCATCAGTCCACGAAGAAAATTATGAACAGGGAAGGAGAAGCCCCTGTTCACAAAATCCACAAAACAGACCCGCTCATTGGGGCCTGGGCGCGGGATTACCTCGGCGCCGGGGATGCGAACCTGTGAGGGGTCCGCCGGAATCAGCCCATCGTTCCGCAGGCCGGTGAGCATCCGCTTGCTGCAGGTGGTCTTGGTCCACGAGCCCTTGTCCCTCTTCAAACCGCTGGCAGCGGCTCCAGTGGCGCTGTCTGCCGACGCGTTCGCGGCACTCCTGCCCTTCCGGGTCGCGGGTTTCGTCATCGTAATGGTGGGTGGCAAAAGCTTGGCTGTTGGGCTATGGCGATGCGCTAGGAGGAAGAAGAAGCAGCGGCGGCGGAGAACAAATGGCAAGTGAAAACATTATTTACTCCGCCGCACCCTTTTAACCTCAACACAAAAGAATCCGCATCGTTGATGCGAGATCGTGGGCAAAGTAGCATATACAGCCGTACACGTGGCAGCCATGGAGAGCAACCGTCGCCGGCCACTCCGCCCAGTACGCACGGGAATCTAGGAACTGTCATCATATTCCCGGAAAAATCGTGCCTGAGCGGTCAAATCCAGTCCAAACGGCACCGCCGTTGCTCAGCGCTGCATCGTGGGCCCACAGGCGTGTCACGTCCCATCTATCACAGCATAACGCACGCCACCGCGTGTCAGGCAGCGCAGTCGCCACAAACGTCATCCCTGATGTCGGGGGAATACCTAATTGAGTATGAGCCGACGTACGAACTTATCAAGACGTAAGCTGGCGCGGCTTAACAGGCGCGGCTTAACAGGCGCGGTTTAACTGGCGCGGCTTAACTGGCGCAGACTTAACTGGCGCAGGCTTATCTGGCAGGAGAAGACATAACTTGGAAGACACGAAATTACATTACTTAGTCTCTAAGTAGGACTCCGGCTCATACTTTCCTTGGGAGAGAAGTTTCCTTGTAAACTTGCGAGCCATCGTCTTTATAAGGTGGACACCAAGGACCTAGAACCCAAGCTAAAAAGCTCTCATACATCCAGAGAGAGGCGACTCGACACCTCGATCGCCAACCCCTTGTAACACCATATTCATATCAATACCAATCTAGGATAGGCAGGACGTAGGTCTTTACCTCACATTGAGGGGCCGAACCTGGGTAAAAAACATCGTCTTCCTCGTGCCTGTGATCCTTAGCTCGGAGACGCTCGATCGCTTAATCCCCAACTCTACGAAGTCATCTTCATGACATCTGCGTGACAACCCCACGACAGTTGGCGCCCACCGTGGGGCCTGCGGTCAAGAGCGTCACGTTCCGCGCTGGATCTGTGCCAGGGACGGAGGATCTCATCGTCGAACATCTACATCAAGATCTAGCTCAAAGCTCGAGGAGAAAGCATGGAAAAATTCGACCGCGGGATTCGGGGGTCAACTTCGACAACGCCCCTCACGCGCGGGTTGTAGTACAGCAGCAACGTCCTTGTTGCGGACATCACCGACGGCGACTCGGAACTCATCTCGACGATCCCTTCGGTGGAAAGATGCGCAATCGAGTTTCCCAGCATCTGTTAAAAGCGCATCGGATTCCAACGGCTGGATCTCCGTGGGCGACTCAAACACTGAAGCCCTATCAAAAACTGACGGAACTCCGCGAGTCTTTGGGAAAATAATTATCGAGGTCTACTCGGACATCAATTCGAAGATCCCTCCGGTGGAACCCTGTGGAATACAATCGCGAAGCGCTCCAAGAAATTTGAGACAATTCCAACGGTTAGATCTCCGTCAGCGACTCGTGTACTGCAACAAGTTTATATATATGCAAGGTCATGAATCCTTCTTTTGGCGATGCCAACATACATCAGTGACTCACCGCGTCATGTTTTATATCCATGGGCTCTACATCAGTACTATCCTCGCTCGCGGACAATTGTATCTGCTAGATGAAAATATTCCGGCTGATAGGCATGTCGAAATTTGGATCACGCTGAGTCAAGATCGGTAGAAGCTCCGCGGCAACGACTAGCAATCCTGCAGGTTTGTGGCCTGAGTCTGGATCCAGGACGGTTCTTGATCAACACCGTATTGAAGTCTGAAGCCTCACTGGAGTAAATCAAGAAAAGGAAAGAAAAAAAATACTTGGCGAGTTACCATAGAAATAGAAAAGAGAGTCGCCTAGAAAAGAAAAAGAGTTCTACTTCAATGTGCTGGTGACGTACGTGAGTTGCCAAAGAGAAGAAAAGATGGAAGAGGCCAGCTCGCTGTTGCATGATGCAACCTTGCGTACAAGACAAAATCGAGAGCAACTAGCACGACTAGTTTACTAGTTTGACTCGCACAATAGATCACCCACGGGTCAAAGAACGTTGATCAGAAAAAAGAATGAAGGAATAGAAGGCGTACGTAAGCCGCTAGCCAAGGAGAGAATTATATCCGTCCTTTCCTCGCACGTACATGCGACTCAACACTGCTCCCGAGAGGAGGAGGAAAAGTGATCAAAGAAGACAAAAAGTCTATACCAATACGTACATGTATAGATTTTGTGTCGAAGGCCATGTGCAAACTCGTTTGGATGATTGATTAAGATTCCAAGACAGAGAAAATAGGAAGCATTGAAGAAGTGATCGGCTCGAAGACGCATCAATGTGCGACTCCAAAAAGGTCAGAAACTGGGCTATCGCGACTCACCACATCAATCGCTAAATAGCACGCGTGAGCTGATGGCTGAAGAGAAGATCCAGAATACCATTTCTTTGCACGTAGGTGCAACTCAAGGCATGAGCTAGCATGTTGAATGGTCTCCGAGAAATACAAGTCGGGTGATAAAGGTACTCGTACAAGTCCATCAAGCCATCACGTTTCTAATGGTAAAAAGAAGAAGAGAGAAGTCAGCCTACGGAAAAGTTGTGAGCGACTCCCACCACAAGCTTCGGCCTCAGTCACCCAGCATGCTGGTCGACTCCATGTTTCAATATTCAGGCCGCAGGCATACACCTCAGACTCGACGCGGCTTCGGATTAGCCGACCTCGATGATGGTCCATGGTTAACGCCGCGTCATCAACATCAGCAGAATAAAAATAAGATAAGTTGCTATCATGCTCAAACTTTCGCAGCCTTTTACTTTTATCAATAAGATTAAATTTCATCTTCGAGTTTATCTCGGGGGCTGCATTTCTAGGTTATTATGCCTTTTATTAAATGTCTTTGCGACTCATATTATATCATGTCGTAGACTTTAAATTCATATCAGCTTTTGTAGATTTAATTACATCTACTTCTCAATACATTCGTCAAATTAGAGTTCTTTATAACTCGCATTGCAAAGTCTAGCTATTTACAGCTTGCATTGAATATCAAGATCACCACTACATGTTCAAGCATTGATATTTGGCGATTCATTTGTCATTCTATGACTTATCATTATATCAATTTATGACTGATCGTTATATAATTTCATGATTTATCATCATATCATTTTATTAATCATCATCGACTTATTGTCATATCAATTTATGAGTCGCATAGCGATTTACCCCCATATCATTTTATGAGTCGCAAACAGCTCATCATTACATCAGTTCATGAGTCATTAATGAATCATTATCTTATCAATATTTGAGTTAAAACAGGTGACTCGCTGTACCACATCTACAGCTAATCAGAGCTGGTTATCATCAAAGCTAATTAGAGCTCGTCACGGCTATTGCAGCCGATAAAAGCAATAATCCTGGTTATTCTCGCCTTAAGTCAGAAGTATCTCACACTATGCGGCCAAAGTACTGGGGCGCGGCGTCATTCATGAGACGGATGCCTATCATGGCTGCTTATCATGGCCGTTCTCAACGACCCTGAACACGCGTTTACACCTGGGAAATACTGAGCCGCGCGCAGACCTACTTAACGGTACCTTAAGTTAGAAGTATCTTTGCATTATGTGGCCAAAGTACTGGGGTGTGGCGTCATTCATGAGTTTGATGCCTATCATGGCCATTCTCGACCCTGAACACACATTCTCGGGAAATACTGAGCTGCGCGAAGACCTGCTTAATGGTAATAGAGATAATTCAGAAGGGCTAAAGTACCCGCGTGTGGCGTCAATCGAGTCTGAATGCCTATCATGGCTGCCTATCATGGCCGTTCTCGACCCTGAACACACATTAGAATCGGGAAATACTGAGTCAAAGTACCATATGCTATCATGCATCGTACAATATGCTATCATGCATCTTACCAGTTGCTATCATGCAACTAAGTTGCTATTATGCAACCATTTTCAATCATGCAGATTATACTATGCTATCATGCAGGGTACCATATGCTATTATGCGGAGTACTAACTTTTTATCATAATTATTACCAGCCGCCAGGGCTAACATATTATCATCAAGTTATTATCATTGCTTCCTAGGGGCTTTGCCTTTTGAATTTCAGGAACATATAACTCAACCAATTGAGTTTGAACTGGCATGACCAGATTTTTTTGGATTGGGATGATCATTCCTGATATCGGCTGTACAAGCCACCATCATTTGTTTAATCAGCCACATCAAGTGGAATTTTTAAGGATGATTCCTTAATTTATATCTAGAATATTGACTGGGATTATCTTTTATCCTAGCATCTCAACTAATATTTCACAGTTTGGAGTTTATATGCGGCTCTGCCCTACTCCAAGTATCATTATTTTCGCGTGGCAAAATATTTGCTCAATCTGTTGCAGGATCAAATTGCAACGATATACCATCAAGCAGGATAATGAAATCATGCCTGCTTAATGCCTGGGAGCCAGGACAATTAAATTTTTGTCCAACTTGTGATATTTTGAGTCCCGAGCAGCATGATCAAGCATGCAACCCGGCCCTCGGGGGCTACACATCCACCATATCTGGCGGTCTTTATTATACTCATATACCATGATTATATGTAGATTTAATTTTTTGCAGCACATGAGAATATACATATCCATTTGCGAGTAAAACTAGTGACTCAGAAATCTTTTAATACAAGCTGTGGCTATATACCCTTGAGCCGCCATGATTCAACATGTGCTCAAATGGCTCGTCATGATAACATGACATATTATTATTCTAATGATTGCCCAGCTTATTTATGCCTATGGTCTTTTCTACTTCGATGTCTATGACTTAGCACCATATACATATTTGGCTAATATATCTTGATGCTCATAAGTTATTATTCTTATGATTTCAGCTCAGTCTTACATCCAACAGGAAAAGGTGGTTTTCACCAAAGGCTTCGCCGACACCTTATATAATTTTCATGGAGAACTTATTCTGCAGCTTCAATGCGACTAAACAGAAGTGTTCAAATAGCAAGTGAGGAAGACTTGTGCATGGCCTCGAATGCCTGTGATAGTACATCAATAAACATATGCGAGTCAGCGCTTCTACATCAGCAGCTCAATAAGCCGCTACGCTCGCGCCTCATCATCAGTAAGTCACCAAGCTCTACATACTCAAGTCGGCAAAATCATCAACATCAAGTCAAGATCTTCCGCCTGACTCTACAAATCACCCGGAAGCTTGGGGGCTAATGCCGGGGGAATACCTAATTGAGTATGAGCCGACGTACGAACTTATCAAGACGTAAGCTGGCGCGGCTTAACAGGCGCGGCTTAACTGGCGCAGACTTAACTAGCGCAGACTTAACTGGCGCAGGCTTATCTGGCAGGAGAAGACATAACTTGGAAGACACGAAATTACATTACTTAGTCTCCAAGTAGGACTCCGGCTCATACTTTCCTTGGGAGAGAAATTTCCTTGTAACCTTGCGAGCCATCGTCTTTATAAGGTGGACTCCAAGGACCTAGAACCCCAAGCTAAAATGCTCTCATACATCCAGAGAGAGGCGACTCGACACCTCGATCTCCAACCCCTTGTAACACCATATTCATATCAATACCAATCTAGGATAGGCAGGACGTAGGTCTTTACCTCACATTGAGGGGCCGAACCTGGGTAAAAAACATCGTCTTCCTCGTGCCTGTGATCCTTAGCTCGGAGACGCTCGATCGCTTAATCCCCAACTCTACGAAGTCATCTCCATGACATCTGCGTGACAACCCCACGACACCTGACGTCATTGCAAGCGCCCTGTTCAGAAAAGCATTCGAGTCCGTCCGACGCAGATTGATCAATCGACTGGCTTGCTTGGTTCGGGTGTGAAAAAGAAATATTAAGCCAAACTTGGTCACTCGACCGTTCCTTCGACTAAGGCATATTACTCCCATCGGGAGCACATCAAAAAATTTCTTTGACTAAGCATATATGGGATAAAAAGATTTGAGATTATCCTCCATTGCAAGCAATAAAGCACAATCTCGGGGGCTACTCCCATCGGGAGCGCTGCCGTGCACTGATGCATGTAAAATGCATACATGAACTTTGCATTATTTCTACTTATATTCCAGTCATATTTGCATCATATAAGGGTTATATCACTGTTTATAATGATTTTGGGAATATTTGACATGTTTCCTATTTTTATGGAATTAACCCTGCGCAGGCAGAAAACCCTATTTCTTTCCTTTTATGTTTCAGAGACCCAAACGACGTCCAAATCACCTGCAAATTTACGGGCGTCAATATTTGGAAGGAAGAAGACTTGTGGGCGAAGGAAGCGAACAAACGGAGCCACGAGGGCCAAAAGGAGTGGGCCCACTGTCGGCCCAGTGAGAACCAGGGTGTGCTGGGCCTGCCCTCCACAGCCCTCGACACTCGGTGGCTGAATTTCGCTAAGGACCAAGCCAACGGCCTGGAGAGACCCGCGAGGCAAATCGCCTCGCGAAGGCTTAGGAGGCAGCAGAGGCCTGCGGAGGCCCCCCTTACTGCTGCCCCTCTTCAAGGAGATCTTCCCTGAAGGGAAGTCAACGCCGAATCCTCCACAGGGCACCCCAGCCCTCGCGGGGATTCCTTCGCTGCAAAGCAACCTCTGTAGAGCGCACATGGGCTCTGCAGCGGCCGCAGAGTGACGCGCGCCTCTGCGCGCGGTGATGACGACGCCGCAGTTGCCGTTTTGGTGATTAAAGGAGACAACAAAGCTGCGCCATGCGCACCGGACTACAAGGATTTCCTCTTCAGTGATAAGGGGACCGTCCATGGACAGCTGGGCTGCGGTGCACCGCGCTCCTCCTTCTGTCGCCATGTGGTAGCCCTTCCGCTGCGCAAGCACAGGGAAGAGGCCCGGGGCGCCTATAAAAGGAGGCGGTGCTCCACCGTAGCAAAGGATCGCACTTTCATTCTAGTTTAGCTACCTACGCGCAAGGAAGAAGAAGACCACTGCTTCCCCTTCCTTGGACACACCATTGCCAAAAGAGAGCCTTCGGCAAGCTCATTGCACTGTAACCCCCATAGCAGTGCAATACAGACAAGCATGAGTAGCGGTTTTACCTCCACAAGAGGGCTGTGAACCTGGGTACGGGATGGTGTTCATCTCTGTCGTGATGTCCCTCCTCATGCTCGACGAGCACCGTCGCCGTGCAGGTTGAGGGTTGTTTGACCAACGTGTTCAGCCCCTTACACGAACTCTCTTCGTGAGTTTGACCACCCCTGTTTCGTGGGAGTCATTCTCCGACAATTGGCGCGCCAGGTAGGGGGCTGAGGCGCGTCTTCAACCTTCACCGACCTCTGCATCATGACGGACACTCGCGCAGCTCGCGCTACCCGGCGGGCGTCAGGCAGGGCTACCACCGAGCCCGCTGCCAACACCTTCAACCCCCGCGGCCGTCCTCGCGCCAGCCGCGCTTCGGGGCGCAACACCGCTGAGCCGCGTGTGGAGCACCCCGAGGACGACGACGGCCACCACGACGACCGCTTCGACGAAGACGTCGACCACGGGCACGGCGAGGACGCTGAGTCCTCGCATCCGTCCCAGCGCCAAAGCGCCTCCACTCTTGGGCGTCCAGCACCCAGTCCGAACACCGCGCTACTCATGGCCACGGAGCTCTTCCGCTACCGCCCACCGCCGAAGCGCACGACAACTGGCTCGGCCGCCTCCAGCACCTCGTCGACATCGCGGCTGCACCGCGCGCAGCTCCGGCGACGTCACGCTCTCTGGTGCACCACAACTCCGGGCGCGCAGGGACCGCCGCGCATGGCGCACCACCGCAGCCGCCTCCGCCGCCGCCTCCGCCGGGACCGCCTCCGGCTGCGGCCCACAAGGCCGCCTCCCACGCGTCTTCGCCGCGTGATTGCCAAATCGTGCAGCAGACTCCTCCAGACGTGCGGGTGGAAATGGAGCGCCAGAAGGACCTCCAGAAGCGCATCGTCGAGGAAATCGGCCAGGCGGGGCGACAGAACCGCAGAGCTCTTCAGGGCGGCGTTGCCTCGTACGCCACAGGATGCGCAGCCTTCACCCGCAGCCTGCGTCGCGTCGTCTGGCCATAGAAGTTCAGGCCTGACCTACCCAAGGGCTACGACGGCACGAACAACCCCATCGAGTTCCTGCAACTCTACACCACCTCCATCCAGGCCGCGGGGGGAGACGACAAGGTCATGGCCAACTGGTTCTCCCACGCCCTCAAGGATTCTGTCTTGTCGTGGCTCCTGAACCTCCCCGAGGACTCCATTGACTCGTGGGAGGAGCTCTGCCAGCAGTTCGTTGCAAACTTCAAGGGCACATACGAGCGCGCCCTCACCTACAACGACCTGCGCGCTGTGCGCCAGAAGCCTGGCGAGACCCTCCGCAGGTACATCCAGTGCTTCAGCCAAGTCCGCAGCAAGATCCCGAACATCCCGGACTCGCACGTCATTGCTGCCTTCAGAGAGGGCGTCACCAACCACAGGATGCTCGAGAAACTCGGCATCCACGATACCCTCTCCTCCGTGGTGAAGCTCTTAGACATCGCAGACAAGTGGGCCAAGGCAGATGAAGGCCTCCTTTTCGTCAAGGTGGGCTCAGCGGATGACCCTGTCGAGGGATCCAAGACCCAGAAGAGGCGTGACGAGACAAAGCGCAAGCCTACCGCTGTTCTAGCGGCCGAGCCCGACGCCAAGCACGTTCACGAAGACTCTCCCGAGGCAGGCGAGAAAAAGGTGGACAACCGCCCGTTCTGCATCTACCACTACAGGCGCGGCCATGCGACAGAGAATTGCTTCGACCTCAAGCAGTTGAGCAAGAAGCGCGAGCAAGAAGAAGGCAGCGGTAGCCGTGGCAGAGGCCGTAGCTACCGCAAGGGCGGACATAAAGGCAACTACCAGAGGCCGCAGGGGACTCAGGCGAACGCCGCCGAGAAAAAAAACAACCTCCCCGACGAAGAGCCGGGGGTTACCAGGCCCCTAAGGGTGCTATGGCATGCATCCTCGGCGGATCCCAAGCGCCCAAGTCCAACAATCAGTTCAAGCAGTTCGCTCGCGATCTCAATGCAGCGCTTCCCGGGATCGAGACGTCCCGGCCACTCAAGTGGTCCCAGTAGACCATCGCCTTCGATGCCAAAGATCACCCCAAGTCGACCAAGACTGTTGGCACCCTCCCGTTGGTGTGCACCCCCACCATCAACAATATCACCGTCGGCAAGACGCTCATTGATGGGGGTGCAGGCCTGAACGTCATCTCTGTCGAGACCTTCGAGACGCTTCAAGTGCCCTACGAGTGGCTTATGCCCTCCAGGCCTTTCACTGGGGTCACCAATGGCTCAATCTCGCCTCTGGGGCAAGTGAGGCTCGCGGTCACCTTCGGCACGTAGAAGAACTACCGCACCGAGCTAATTGACTTCGACGTCGCGCACATTGGCCTGCCCTACAACGCCATCCTCGGCTACCCCGCCCTCGCGAAGTTCATGGCCGTCACGCACCATGCCTACAACATGGTCAAGATCCCTGGCAGCGGTGGCACCATCACCATCCATGGTCACGTACAGGATGCCACACGCGCTGTCGAGATCGCCTACAAGGCCGCTGCCATGGCATTCCCCGCTGACGAGGACATGGAGCCTCTCGAGAGGCCCAAGAAGAAGAAGTAGTTGTTCTCTCAAGAGCAAGCATCTACAAAGAAGGTGTCGCTGAGCACCAGTGGCTCGGGGGATGAGGGCTCGGGGGCTAGCGTCACCATAGGCACTGGCTTGCCTCCCAAATAGGAAAGCGCGCCCGTCGCCTTCCTTCGGGCAAACTCTGACATGTTCGCATGGACTCCGTCAGAAATATCCGGTGTACCAAGGGAGGTGATCGAGCACCACTTAGCCGTGTGTCCAAACGCACGCCCTGTAAAGCAGAAAGCGCGGAAACAAGCCCCCGAGAAGCAAGCGTTCATCATCAAAGAAGTAGAGAAGCTAAAAGCAGCTGACATCATTCGAGAAGTTGCCCACCCCACTTGACTCTCCAACGGCGTGGTTGTCCCAAAATCCAATGGAGGAGGCCGGCTCTGCATCGACTACACCGACGTGAACAAGGCCTGCCCCAAGGATCCATACCCCATGCCAAGGATAGACCAGATTGTGGACTCCACCGCCGACTGTGATCTCCTCTGTTTTCTGGACGCCTTCTCAGGCTACCACCAGATCAAGATGGCTAAGGAAGACGAGGAGAAAACGGCATTTCTCACCCCTTGTGGTGTGTATTGCTACACTTGCATGCCCTTTGGCCTGAAGAATGCCGACGCCACCTTCCAGAGGCTCATGAGGATCGCCTTGGGGGCTCAGATGGGGATAAATGCAGAAGCCTACATCGACGACATCGTGGTCAAGTCTCGCGAGGGAGACACTCTCTTGAAGGATCTCGAGGAAACCTTCGCCAGCCTGCGCAAGGTGAACATCAAGTTAAACCCCGCCAAGTGCGTCTTTAGGGTGCCATCAGGCAAGCTCCTCGGGTTCCTCGTGTCCCACCGTGGCATAGAAGCAAACCCTGACAAGATCAAGGCCATAGAAGACATACAGCCACCTCGCCGCCTCAAGGACATGCAGCGCCTAGCAGGATGCATGGCCAGCTTAGGCCGCTTCATCTCCAAGTTCGGCGAGAGAGCTCTGCCCTTTTTCAAGATCATGAAGAAGTCCGACACTTTCAAGTGGACTCCAGAAGCAGACAAGGCATTTGAGGACCTGAAGAAATACTTGGCTAGCCCACCAGTCATGGTAGCCCCCAGGACAGGCGAGCATCTGAAGCTGTACCTAGCAGCCACTCCACGAACCGCAAGCGCCGTCCTGGTGGTAGAAAGAGAAGAGCCAGTCCTCCCCAAGAAAAGCACTGCCACACCAAGTCCAGAGCCTCCCGACAAGGAAATAGTCTCTCCAGACCCAGTGCCAGACCCACAGCCTAAAGTCGAGTCTACCACAAGCACCCCTGCCGAGACTCCTCCACAAGAAAACCTCGCCAAAGGGCCTGAGGAGTCTCTCGAGGGAGCCGACGCTGCAGCACCATCGACGACCCTCGTCGAGCATCCTGTCTACTTCATCAGTACTGTACTGCGAGATGCTCGCGAGCGTTACCCAGTGCAGCAGAAGCTCCTCCTCGCGCTCCTCATCCCCTCCAGGAAGCTACGCCACTACTTCCAGGGCCACCCCATCACGGTGGTCACGTCGTTCCACCTGGAGCAAATCCTGCGCAACCCCAATGCCACTGATCGCGTCGCAGGATGGAACATCGAGCTGCAACCGTTCAACTTGCGCTTCGACACCACAAGAGTCATAAAAGGAAGAGCGCTGGCGGATTTCGTCGCCGAGTGGACAGACCCAACTCCTGAAGAGCCTCGTGAAGAAGAAACCGCGCCGTCTGGAGATATAATGCCAAGCCACTGGACCATGCACTTCGACAGAGCTTTTGCCTGCTGTCGTGGGTTTGTCACGTCAGGTGTCATAGATGACTTCGTAGGTGTGGGATTATGCGAGTCAAGCATCTCCGAGCTTGGGATCGCAGGAACAAAGATCAACACAGATTTACCCAGGTTCGGCCCCCTCAATGTGAGGTAAAAGACCTACTTCCTGCCTACCCTAGATTGGTATTGATATGATAATCGAGGTGTTACAATGGAGGCGATCCGATCTGGTACTCGCCGTATGAGCTAGGGTTTGGGCTTGATAGCTTGACCCGCTCTAAGTCCTGCGAGTCCTCTTTATATACACAGAGGCTCGCTAGGTTACAAAAGGAAACTTCCCCCATAAGGAATACATCCACAGAGGCCTACTCGGAGACTACTTGGTCTTCACGTCCTCCGGGATATGTCTTCTAGATCTTTCCCCTTATGGCGGTTCAATATTGGGCTTGCTCCCAAGTGGGCCTTTGTCCGTGCGAGTAAGTTAAGTCGCACTGGGCCGCGGGTTAATCCAGAAAGTATTCCCCCGACATTAGCCCCCAAGTTTAGCTTGGATTTCGAGTGAAGGCTCCTTCGTCTTAACAAACCCCTGAGCCGCGCACGTGAATTATCCCAGCTGAACTCCAATTTTCTTATTTCCAATCTGCGGCTTATAACTCTTCTTGGCGGCTCAAGAACGCGACTTATCCTGCCTTGACGGTTGATTTTCAGATCTAAACGTCTTCCGCGTCTGGGTTATTTATCTTGGCTCATCGTTTTCCCCAGCGTTCTGCATCAAGTCCTGCATTACGCATCCGCTACTCCTTTCCGCCGCCTCCAATCTCGCTTCTCGTACTCACAATCCTTCGGTGGATATCTCCATCGATCTGAGAAAAATGTCTCGCCGCAAGTGCAACTGGGAAGGCTCGTGGGTCGACGAAGATTTCCTGGAATCCCTATCTGCACGGGGCCTTCTTCCGCCAAAAGATCAATGCGAATGGCGGGCGGCGGTGAGGAGGTAATCCCCAATCCTCAACCAGGAGAAGTAGTGATTTTTGCGGAGCATGTTGAGCGCGGGTTCAAGCCCCCGGGCTCTCTCTTCTTCCGCTCCTTGATGCAGCGGTTAGGTCTCCGCTTCCATGATATTGGCCCTAATTCGATGTTGCAAGTGAGCAACTTCCACGTCCTCTGCGAAGATTATCTGGGTATCCCGCCTTCAATAGATTTCTGGCTTGCTCTTTTCAATTGCAATAGTCAAAGGGAAACCACAGATGGTCCTTTTCTCCAATGCGGCGCCATTTCCTTCCAACGCCGTAGGGGTAGTATCTTCCCAAAACTAACTCTTGCCAAGAAAATCAAGGAGTGGCAAAGGACATTCTTCTATTGTAAAAACACTTCTCCTGAGGGTGAAATTCCTCTCCTCTTTGGTCTCCTCTTCCCTTCGAGGCTACCGATGCTCTGTCTTCCAAACCTGATCCTTCTTCGTTGCCCTTTATCGAATCCCTTTAGACAAGGTGAGAGCGCTGACACTCCATGGTCTCACTGGATTAGATCTCATATCTTGCTGGACTAATGGCGAGTTCAGCCTGTGAGTCGCCGCTCGCGGCTTATGGTGGATTTCACTTGTCATGCAAACGACGTCGATCGTACTTGCCCTGAAGATTGGGACAAAGGGGAGTGGATAAATTTCATTCGCCGAGTGACGGACGAGGATATTGACTCGTATGACAACGTCGGACTTGCTCCCTTCTGGGCTGAGCACAAGCCTTTTGTGGTAATGTTTACTTGTCACCTGTTTCCTCGAAAATTCCTTCTCCAAAATTAATTATTTCTGACCTGAGCTCCTTTTCAGATCGATCCCTATTTCTGGGTTCTTCCTCAGAGGACGTCGACTTGAACCAAGGATCCGCGGCTGAGTCGTCAAAACAAGCCGCAGCCTTTGGCGAAGATACAGTTATGCACGAGGGTAGTGCTTCTGAAGAGGAACAACAAATGGCCGACGCTCTTTGTCCTCGACTCCAAATACACCTTTCCTGGAACTTCCTGAGGTGCCTCGCAGGTCCTCGAAACGTATTTTATGCCAGAGCTCAGAAGACCCCGCGCAGCCTGAGAAACGTCGCAAAGCCTTGGCGTTACTAGCAGAAACAAGAGCTGCCAAATCTTTAAAACTCGCTGATCCCAACAAGGCTACTTTTTCTTCCGAGGCTGTTGCAAAGGATTGCTTCTCAATAAGCTCGGGTAATTGTTTGCGACTCTTCTCCTTTTCTTTTTGTGTTTACGTATTTCTGGCAAGGAATTGCTGATCACTACTTCTTTTCATACTCTGTAGGTTCAGATTTGCAAGGTTTATCTTCTCCTTCCTCTGGTTGCCTGATGAAGAGTATCCGTGTCGCCTCTGGGTATGGTTCGCCTTCTTTTCAATGTTGCGGCTCTGCTAGGTCAGCTTATTAACCCATCAATGTTTTGCAGGGCTATGTCTGAAGAGGCTACCAAGTCTAATTCCCATCCCACTTCTTCTCAGCAAGCTATGAGCGAGGATGATGCTGCTGATGAAAACGTGGGAAACAGTAATGGTGCGACTCAACCAAGGCCCTCCCTGGAGGAAGGTATTGCAGACGCGGCTCCTGCCGCGACTCCAGTCGCAGCTCCATCCACAACTCCTGCTGCTGGTAGGGTATCTACTGAAAATAGAATTCCAGCTCCAGGAAATAGTTCTAAGTCAATCGCAGATGCCATAATTTCTGCTGGAGACAAGCATGCTGCTCTGCTGCGCGGCTTAGTTGAGCAATTTTCTTCAAGTCGCCAGGTACATATACCGTAGCCCCCAAGGATCAAAACCTTGTGTCATCGCACGGGGTGTTGATTCTTTTCCTGGCTTCAAATCTCGAGCCCCCAAATTCCTGGATAATTTACCTATGCGTTTTGCTCTGTTTGTTTTCAGCGTGAACTGTCCTTGCTTGATGCTTCTGGCTCAATAAAGGGTAAAGGCATTTCCATAGACCATCCTGAAATGATGCAGTCTCGCCTGGAGCAGCATAATGAGGTCATTAGGGACCAAGATCAGGAAATAAAATCTCTCAAAGGTCAACTCGACTCCTGCGAAGAGCAATTTAAAGAACTTGAAGCTGATATGCAGCAGCGACTCATGGAGAAAGACGAGGTCATTAGATCTTTGCGAGAAGGGCTGACTCTTAAATCTGAATTGATTGATCGCCTGAAGGGAGACCACGCAAAGGAACTCGCCGCGCGAGATGAAAAATATAACTCGCTGCTCAAAGCCTTTGAGGGTTTTGGCTCCATGGTCAAATCAGCCGTCCTGCAGCTTGCTGGTTGGTCTTTTATTCCTTTAATCATACATATTTTGGGTAACCAACGTTAGTCTCTGACTTGTTTCTTGCCTTTTCTTTCTTTGACATAGGACCTGAGGCCCCAGTGTCCCGCTCCAATTTGAAGGATCAACTGGTATATCTGTCTGACTCAGCCAGCGCTTCTTAAAGGTTACCAAGGAAGTTATGACGGTAATCTCTCCTGCGACTGATGGCCCAACATCTTGCGAGTATTGGATAAATAAACTGCTCAAGGCTCCACATTATGTCTCTGATTGGAAACGATCCTCTGCTCGCGCCGGAGCCGCGCATGTCTTGACATTGCTTCGAGCATATTATCCAGAGATAGATGTTGGCAAGGTTGCTCGCCACGGCCTGGCGATGAGCGCGGATGATACTGAACTGCCAATAAGCGAGTACTTCGATATCTGGAAAGGGATGCGCGGGTATGCCACAAAATTTGTTGATAACTTAGACTTGGGCACTTATCTCGATAAATTCAATCTTGATGGGAGCAAGGTGTCAAAGGAAAAGTCCTCAGGAGCTGAGTCATCTCGGGCTGCCACTCCAGCAACAGTATCTGGTGGCCCTTCTGCCTCGTCTGGCGGCGCCCTGATTATTAGGACACCTGCGACTGCAACTGCGAGACAAGCCGCGCCAATTCCCACTCCTGTTGCTCGGAAGAGGAAAAATAAATAATGTGGGACATGCCCGTTAGTCTGTAAGATATTCATGTATTATAAACAGTATTTTTGTGACCTATAAGCAGGTTCTTTTCTTGATAATTCCATTAAGTAGACGCTCGCGCGGCTCAGTATTTCCTAGGAACATGTGTGTTCAGGGTCGAGAGCGGCCATGATAGGCAATCAAGCTCGATTGACGCCACACCCCAGTACTTTGGTCGCATAATGCAAGACGCTTCTAGCTTAAGGATTGCCACTAGTTTGGCAAAATTTGAGGTGCGATTGGTACTCGCGATGCTCGTAAGGAGCCCTCAAGGGTCAGTGATATATGAAATTCAAAAGACTCAGCGACTCAATGATAGTTGAGGCGAAACGACAAACCCTTGAATGTCAAGGGTGCCGGCTTTATTTCATAATCACTCGATGTTTTACAGGGTGTTACAGGATGATGCAGGCCCTTTAATGCGGGTTTTCTATTCCCCGCAGGCCATGCATACTTGATACTCATCGCACTTAGTTGCGAATTAATACTCCTAACGGAGTGGGTTGAACACCTGATTGGTTCAATTTTGAGTCGCTAAAAGCGACTCGGGTCGAGCATGATAGCTCCGATGTATGTCTCATGTTGAAGCAGAAGCAATTGTGTTGGGCGATCAGCCGCACTGAGCTGCGACTTATGTTGAGTTGAGTTTGCTTTGTAAGGTCTCACGATAACTGACCCCTTTGGCTGGGGTTGTTGATCGAGGCTGGTTATGCACATGCGCCATTTCTTGTCTTCTTTTTGTATCAAGGCGACCTCTGGGGCATTATCTTGCTGATGCGCGACTTCTCGGTGGGTATTTACCATCCGGTGGCTGCATCCTGTTGGCCGCTTCCGCGGTACCTCCAACGCGACTCGTTTTGAGCTGCGATTACCGATCTGCGACTGATACCATGTGGAGTTGGCGATGCAAGCTTCTTCTGCGAGTACTGAGCCTGCGTTCTCGCATTCTAACGCTCTCTGCCTGTCTCCATATATTGTAATAACACCGTTTGGTCCTGGTATCTTTAACTGTAGGTAGACGTAGCAGGGGCGAGCGGTAAATTTGACATAGGCTTCTCTTCCAAAGATCGCATGATATGAGCTTTTGACTGCTACAACCTCAAAGTCTAGGAGCTCTGTGCGGAAGTTCCGCTCTGTTCCAAAGCTAACTTCAAGTGTTATCTTTCCGATTGGTCGCGTAACAGCTCCTGGGATTATGCCTTGAATTTCTTTCCTGGATGGTCGCAGCCTGTCTCGGGTATATTCATTCTTCGGAGCGTGTCTTGATATAGGATGTTTACTCTTCCTCCTCCGTCCATTAGGACCTTACTTAACTTGTATCCCGCGACTTCTGGCGTGACCACCAGAGCTGGCTGTCCTGGATCTCTTACTTCTGGGGGGTGATCGCCGCGACTCCAAATAACCGATTGCTCTGTCCAGCGACGATACCTTTCTGGCGTTGAAATCTGACCGCTCTTCCGGCTTCCATCCGTCGTTTGTACTCCACTGTATGAAACTGTCCTATGTTTCTTCTAGGTAAAACGTCAGGCTCTTGACGAGAGCTAGATTTATTCTTGTGCTGCATCGATCTGCTGCGAGCTGTATCTGGCGTGTCGCCTTCTTTCCACCTCCGGTAATAATGACATTGCGCCTTTGTGTGACCCGCTGGCCTGCCATCTCTCCTGCGATGTAAGTCGCAAGGCACGTCGAAGATCCCCTTGCAGTTATTAGGGGTAAGGCCTTATCACTCCCTTGCTCCTGCATCTGGTGTGCGCGACGTTCTGTCTTCGCGACTGCATTTCCCGTTGGGTTCTGTGATAAGCCGCCTGTCCCTTTATCTGTCTTTGCGTACTTGTCAGCGTTGCCAAAAGCTGGTCGAAACTATCAATCTTGTGCTCAGCGCGACTTAATTTGTGCACCAACGGCTCAAATCTACAGTTCTTTCTCATAGCTTGTATTGCAGCTTGTACTGTTAAGTTTTTGGCGGAGCCAAGGATCTCCGCGATTCTCTTGATCCAGTCGCCGCTTGATTCGTCCTCTTTTTGAATGCATTGTCTAAGGTTTTTCATATCTTCTGTTTGGAATCTGCGATGAACTTGTCCTTCAAGTCTTCCCATGTGCTTATTGATTTTGATGGCAGCCTTAACAGCCAATCCCTAGCTTCTCCCTGTATTGCCAAGTGGAAGTATTTCGCACGTATTTCTTGAGTCACATCAGCCCCTGTTATGCTTGCCTCGTAATCTTCTATCCATAAGGCAGGGTCTTGGTCACTGCGATAGGTGGTGACTCGCTGCGACTCGTCGAAGTTCGGGGGGAAACGAGTGAGCCGTATTTCCTCTCCAAAACATGCTGGTCCTTTCAATAATGAATAGGAGTTTACTGGCGCTGAATCTTCATCTGAATCAGTTTCAATCTGGGATGGCTGAGTCGCTCCGGATCCGTGACTCGCCTTCTATCTTCTTTTCTTTTTCCAATGATACCTGCAAACCTGCTAGCTGGTTGACCACTTCTTCGACGCTGCACCTTTCTCCTCCCCATGATACCTCGTTTTGCGGCTCATTGGGCGTGACTCCATACATATTTGCTTGTTGTAAAGCAGCGGTTTGCAGTAGGTCGATCGCATAGCGAGCTTCCTTATCAGCTCGTGTGTCTCCAACCGGTGCTATCTTTGACAATATCCCTATCGCGGCGTGCACGTTGCTCTCTGGGTCGCCGTGGAACTGTGATTTCATCTCTCCTTGTCCATCTTGATCTGATGTTTTTGCTGCCAACGACGGAGTCGCCACTCTTCTTCTTGGAGTTTCTTGCGCTCAGATGTCGTCTTGGTTCGCACCGCCTGGTGCTTCGGCTGGCAGCGACGGAGTCGTCGACCTTCTTCTTGGAGTTTTTCGCGCTCAGCCGCGAGTCTTTGTGCCTCTTCACAGAGTTCCGTCCTGATAGCTTCAATCTCTTCAATCTTGAGGTCTCCTTCCTGATTTGGTAGAGATCCCCAAACAGGTCTTGACGGGACGGGGATGGGCATCTTGCCGTAGCTTGTTGTAGCTCCTCCAACACGCGGACCCTGACCGGCCGCAGCTCCTTCACCGATTCGCTTCCTTGAGTCGCGTCCATAGATCTGCGACTGACGGATCCGACGAAAACTTTTACTGATCCGATGGGAACGATGTATCCGAACTCGATGCGATCTGCCTCGGGTCCCCACTCTGAGTCGTCGATGAAGGGGACCCCATTGATGTCTTCAACTTGGCCGATGGCGATGTCCTTGAAGCCTGATTTCGATCCTGCGCGGAACGTGACGCTTTTGACCGCAGGCCCCACGGTGGGCGCCAACTGTCGTGGGTTTGTCACGTCAGGTGTCATAGATGACTTCGTAGGTGTGGGATTATGCGAGTCAAGCATCTCCGAGCTTGGGATCGCAGGAACAAAGATCAACACAGATTTACCCAGGTTCGGCCCCCTCAATGTGAGGTAAAAGACCTACTTCCTGCCTACCCTAGATTGGTATTGATATGATAATCGAGGTGTTACAATGGAGGCGATCCGATCTGGTACTCGCCGTATGAGCTAGGGTTTGGGGCTTGATAGCTTGACCCGCTCTAAGTCCTGCGAGTCCTCTTTATATACACAGAGGCTCGCTAGGTTACAAAAGGAAACTTCCCCATAAGGAATACATCCACAGAGGCCTACTCGGAGACTACTTGGTCTTCACGTCCTCCGGGATATGTCTTCTAGATCTTTCCCCTTATGGCGGTTCAATATTGGGCTTGCTCCCAAGTGGGCCTTTGTCCGTGCGAGTAAGTTAAGTCGCACTGGGCCGCGGGTTAATCCAGAAAGTATTCCCCGACACCTGCCGCAATGGAGGGGCTGGCATGGTCCTGACCTCACCAAAAGGCGACAAGCTCTACTACGCCGTTCAGTTGTGCTTCACAATAGACAAGATCTCCAACAACATCGCCGAGTATGAAGGCCTCCTCGCCGGGCTCAGAGCAGCAATTGCCCTCGGCGTCAAGTGCCTAGTCATAAAGGGTGATTCCCAGCTCCTGGTTAACTTCTCCAACAAGAGCTACACGCCTAAATACGACCACATGGCCGCCTACCTTGAAGAGGTCCGCAAGCTCGAGAAGCACTTCAGAGGCATGGAACTCATGCACATCCCGCGGAAGGAGAACCAGGAGGCAGATGACATCGCCAAGCGAGCATCACGAAGGCAGGCCCAGCCAGCCGGCATTTTTGAGGAGAGGCTCTCCAAGGCGTCCATAAAGCAGCCACAAGAAGCAGCAGCCACAAGCGCAGACGAAGTACTCCCACCACTTCCTATAGGTGGAGCACCCAACTGCGGTCCATCCTCAGGGGAGCGTCTGCTGCTGGCGATGGTGCATCAAGAGACGGGCTAGGTCGACGAACTCAAGGACTATTTGCTGAAGGGAGTCCTCCCCGAGGAAGACGCGGAGGCGGAATGAGTCGCTCGACAAGCCAAGTCATACTACATCCTCGAGGGAGACCTGTACCGCAAGCGCCCAAATGGAATTGCACTCAAGTGCGTCCCCCCCCCCCGAGGAAGGTCGCATGCTGATCAGAGACATTCACAGTGGAGAGTGTGGCCACCACTCCTCTGCACGCACCCTTGCCGGCAAGGTCTTCAGGAGCGGATTCTACTGGCCCCAAGTGCTTCAAGATGCTACCACCATCGTCCGGTCTTGCGATGCGTGCCAGTTCCACGCCAAGCAAGTCCATCAGCCCGCACTGGGACTCCAAACCATCCCGCTCTCCTGGCCTTTCGCGGTCTGGGGGCTAGACATCTTGGGCCCTTCCCGAGATCGCAAGGGGGCTACCGTTTCCTCTTCGTGGCCGTCGACAAGTTCACCAAATGGTCAGAGGTTGAAGCGGTGCGCAGCATACCGGCCAGAGCAGCAGTAAAATTCATCAGAGGCCTGGTCTGCCGTTTTGGTGTGCCAAATCGCATCATCACCGACAATGGCTCACAGTTCACCAGCGGCATCTTCAGGGCCTACTGCGAGAGCCTTGGCACCAAGCTCTGCTTCGCCTCGGTGTCTCACCCACAGAGCAACGGTCAAGCCGAGCGAGCAAATGCTGAGGTCCTCAAGGGCCTCAAGACAAGAAGCTTCAACCGCCTCAAGGGCTATGGCAAGGGCTGGATAGACGAGCTCCCGTCCGTGCTCTGGTCCATCCGCACGAACCCCACGAAGCCCACTGGCGAGACGCCATTTGCCCTCGTGTATGGAGCTGAAGCAGTCCTCCCCACAGAGATCAAGCATGGATCCCCACGGGTCCTTGCCTTCAATGAGGATGATCAGGAAGACCTCCACAACAACGACCTGCTGCTCCTCGACGGACTACGCCGCCGCCGGGCAGCAAAGTACCAGCAAGACCTGCGACGCTACCACAGCCGCCACATACGCCCACGCACTCTCGAGACAGGCGACCTCGTCCTCAGGAGAATCCTCTCCAGGGAAGGTCTCCACAAGCTCTCGCCCATGTGGGAAGGCCCCTACAGGGTCGCACACATCGCCAGGCCAGGCCCGGCGCGGTACGCCTCGAAACGGAGGACGGCATCCCGGTCAAGAATCCATGGAACATCGCGCATCTACGCAAGTTCTACCCGTGATCAAAGTCACACCAGACATTTTTTGTCTCTAGAGGGAAGCACACAACTTCACCTCCAAGCTTCACAAAAGCTTCTCTCCCGAGGGCCAGCCCCTCCGAGCTCTCCCATAACGTGCCGCCGCAGGCCGTGAAGAGTCTCAGCCACTGAATGTGGTCCCCATGCCTCGACATGGAAAACTTTATCTTGGCAATACCAAGTGTAATGAACCAATTCGTTTCTCAATGAAACATTGCGCTGAGGCGCCGCTGTGTAATATTTTGGTGGTGAGTTTTACTTTTCATCATTTTAGTTCATTCGCGCTCGTATTTTTCCCATGCGCACCTCGCGAGCGGGGGCTGAGTACGGTGACTGTGCCTCGAGAGCACCCCAGCAGCACCGCAAAATCCAAAGGATCCGAGCTCTAACACGTGAGCACGCTCTCACGCCTGTTACCTCACCAAAGAGCTCTGGCCCAAGGGCTTGCTCCCAAACACGCCACCTCACCAAAGGACCTTGGTGCTTACTCTCCTCGCGAGATACTCATGAGGAAACCTATAAGCGCGCATGAGTTTTACTACCATGTTTTTGCTTTGGGTTTGCCTCTCTAACCAATACAGGGAACAAGAGTCCCCCCAAGCTCGTGAAGCCACGCTCCGGCCTCAAGAGGAAAGCGCACCATCAGGGAAACCGATGCCCTCTACGAGGCCAAAGTCTCGCAAAGCTAAGTCCAGCGCTCACGCCTCAGGAGTTTTTCCTCTCTCTCACGAGTATCTGTCGTCCCTCGAGCGGGTTTTTTCTCCCTCACACTTCATGGACTGCTTGTGCGTCAAAGGGGGGCCCTCGAGCACCGCGACTCGAGAGCCCTTACCTCTCTAAGCCTTAAACACCCCCCGGCCTTGCCGAGCCAAAGCTCCGGCATACCGCAGTGGCGGAGTCATAGCGCAAAGAGATGGGTCCTGACGACGTAGAGCGAAAAAGACATGGAACAGGGATAAAGGGCCCATCAAGGGACACACACATAGTAGCACACATTAAAGTGTCTTACAAACCAGAATAAAATGAAACAAGTCTTAAAACAAAGATAACTGCGCCTCAAGCGCGTCTTGTTGCAGGAGCAGCCTAGGCAGGGGCATCGCCATCACCGTCCTCCTCAGCCTCCTCTGCAGCTTCTTCTTCGGCGCCTTCCTCCTCCTCAGCGGCCTGCTCCGCCTCGACCCTCTTGAAGCGGTCGACGTAATCATTGACTTCATCCCGAACCAAGTTGGAGAGGTCCAGGGCTTGGTCCGCCTCGACAGGCTCGGTCACGGACTCGAAGTCGAAGCCGGGATGAAGACGCTGAAGGTTGGCGAAGAGGCGATCGATCGCCACCGTCAAGAGCTTGCGGCACTCCTCATCGACAACGTCGCCCATTCCGCCACAGGGCCCTCAAGCGTGGTGAAGAGCTGATCAAAGTAGGCGAGATACGCGGCGGCGTCGGCGTTCCCATGGACGGGAACCGCAGGGGCATCCACTCCCAGTTCGCCGCAAGAGTGTTCCCCGAGTCACCAAGGACTTGAACATGCGCTCCCGCTGCTGCGTCAAGACCCGTGCCGCCTGCACGCAGTGCTCAGCCTCCTCAGCACGCTCCACGGCAGGGCCCACCTGCGCGTTCATCTCCTCCATATCAGCCGTCAGGGAGGCAAGATCTTGCTCCGCACGCTCGCGAGCCTCTTCCGCGCGGCGACGACCGTCCTTGGCGCGCCTCGCCTGGGAGTTCAGGCTGGCATTCAGTTGCTCCAGCTGAAGGATGCGGGCGTTGTCCTCCGCGCGCTTTTTCTTGAAGCGGTCCTCCTGCTTCTTAAACTTCCCGGCGTAATCTTGGGCGACGGCAGCGCGGTACTCCTTCTGCTTGGCGACGGCTTCCTTCTCAGCCTCTTCCTTCCTCTTGGCGAGCTTCTGGTTGGACTTCTGCACGAGCTCTTTGTGCCTGGCCACCTCCTCGCCGTGCTTGCCTATAGCCTCGGCCAGATTGCCCTCACGCGCCTCGAGATCCGCGCTGCGTGGTCAGCTCCCTGTCGACCTGCTCCAGCTGCTCCTCGCGCTTGAGCGCCTCGCGCGCCGCCAGTGCTCGCTCGCGGGCGTCCAAGGACGTGCGGTGTTGGTCCAAGGACTTTCGTGTGACCTCAGACTCCGCGGCGATCTTCTCCTCGCGGTCAGCAAGCTCTTGGCGCTGAGCGGCCAGCGTGGTCTCGAGGGCCGCGCGCTCCGAGGCTGCAGCTTGGCGTTCCGCAATGGCCGCCTCACGATCTTCGGCCGCGGCCTCGCGCTCTGCTTGGATGGCTCCAGGGTCTCTTGAGCCTCGCGCACCGCGCTCTCGCGGACCTCCTTGGCGAAGCGCAGCGCCTCCTCACGCTGCGCCTGCATGGCCTCGTCGCCGTGGCGGCAACGCTCCACGGTCTCAAAGAAGCGGGCCCAGGCCTTCTCGAGTTCGTGTACTTCCTGGCGAGCTCAGCCTCCTCGAGGGCGAGTTGGGCCTCCAGCCCGTCCAGCGCGTCCCTCGCCAGGCGGAAAGCGGAGCTGCGGCGAGCGCCGCTCCAGTTCCTGCCGCTCAGGACCAGAGCCCATGAGCTCCCACGAGGCATGGAGGCTCCCACATCTGCACTAGGCTCAGGGGCAGGGAGCTCCGTGCTTGGGCCAGGGTCAACTCTGGCCTGGGGGCTCTGGAGCGAGCCCTCTCCACCACTTGCGCCGTGGTCACCAGCGCCGTCGCCTTCCAGCGGCGCCTCCTCTCGGGCTTCGGGGGCTGGAGAAGATTGCCCAGCCGTCATTAGGTCCGCCGCAGCTGTGCCCGCTGCGGCCTCAGAAGAAGCTGCCGCCCCCTCAGGTTCTGCGCTTGGCGGGGGCGGCAGAGGAACGTTCTCCTCCATCTCGACGTCGGCGCCTTCCCTCGCCGGCGTGCTGCTCCCCGCCGTCTCCGCGGCGGTCTCCTCCTGCCGCTCCGGTGGAGTGACGGGGCGCGGCGGCGATGGCGTCCTCTCCACCGTCCCTCCTCGCGGCGCTCCTCCGCGGGAGGAGACGAAGCAGTTGCCTCGACAAGAGGCACAACCACCACAGGCCCTGTGGCCCCCTCTACCACAGGCCTCGTGGCCTCATCCGCAGCCGGCTCCGTGGCGCCCATCACCACGGGCCTGGCAACCTCTTCAGCTGAGGGCTCCACAGGCCCCTCAGCGGCTGTCGTGGTGGCGCCCCGCACCTCCGCAGCCTTACGGAGCCTACGGCGCTTCGCCGTCACCAAATCCCTGACAAGCAAGCAAGAAAGGTCTTCAAGAGGGGAACAAGGGTTTTTTCATAAGAAGTGAAAACAGACAAGGGAGCCAACCCTTACCCAGATGCCTTGGCGCGGGAGTCAACCCACACCGTGTTTGACGACCGCCACGTCTCGACGACGCGGCACCGACACTAGTCCCCTCAGGGCAGCCTCGGCTTTCCTCTTGAGAGGAGTGCCCACCGGACTCTTGGCGGCCCTGTCATGGCTAGCCTTGGAGCGGGGCTCGCAGCGCCCCGCGGCCTCCCGGTCGCTGTCTTCTCCTCCTCGCGGCCTGGCGCGAAGGGACCACAAGGTAATCCTCGTCCCCGCTGGACGAGATCTCCAGAACCTCTTCCTCGGGAGGCGCAGGCTTCGAGGAGCTCGCCTCCCCTGCCGAAGGATTCGCTCCTCCAGAGACAACGCCCAGATCGGCGTCAGATGCGGCGGGTCCTCTTCCACCACGGGCGCCGCAGCCTCCTTCGTCCCCTCCCTCCAGACCTTGAGGGGTGAACTCCGGCATCAGCTCCAGGATCGCGAGGCGCTTCTTCGGAGTGAGCTGTGGATGGGCCTCGCGAGCTCACTGCTCGGCACAGGAACATCCGGGGCGGTGAAGAGGATGCCCATGATGGAGGCAATGACGTCGGGGGTGTGGGAGCCGCAGTGCAGCCGCATCGGGTCCGCCGCCAGAATACATCCACGCCGGCTTCGTGTGCTTCTGGAGAGGAGCGATGCGGCGCCTCACGAAGTCTTCGGCAACCATCTGCCCCGTGAGGCCAGCTTCGCGGACGAGCCTCATGCGCGCAACCAAGTCAGCGATCTTCGGGCTCTGGAAGGCCGCGCTCGACCAGTTCGAGTTCTTCAGCGGCGGCGCCTCAGGGACGTCGAAGAAAGGGTTCTGCGTCTTGGCGTCCACGATGAACCATCGCTGGCGGAAGTCGTCCACTTTCTTCGTCACCCGCGTGACGGGCTTATCGCCGTCCCAGGACATAGGGATGTAGATGCCACCCATCCCATCCGCAATGCGGAAGGACACGCATCCGGACCGCTCGCCGGGCGCCGTGGAGCGGAGCGCGTAGAAGCTCCGGAAGAAGGCCACAAAGGCATCACCCCCAAATACGCCTCGCAGAGATAGGCAAAATGGCGAGGATCAGAATGGAGTTGGGGTGGAGATGCAGAAGCTGGATCTGGTAGAAGGCCAGGACCTCCTCAGGAACGGAGAAAATGGCGGCACCAGGCCGGCGAACAGAGTCTGGAGAAAATGGGGTAGAACCCCGCCGCGAGCTTGCCAAAGCGCGCCACCTTGAGAACGCTGGCGCCGTATTCGTTGTTCTTGCCGGCGGCCATCGGTCTGAGCTTGTCCAGCGCCTCCGCCGTGTGAAGGCGGGTGCCCACAAGCGCCGGTGTGAGCTCGTCCTCCTGCTGCGCCCCAGCAGGGTCGTTCACCATCGCCGCCTTGTCTTTCTTGGGACCCATGGTCGATGAAGGAAGGGCGACGGAGAAGCTCTGAGAAGGATGAAGAGCGCCGGGGCCAAAGGAGCGCAGGAGTCGAGAGCTAGAGGACGAGAGCGCGAATGAGGCAGTAACTGCAGCCTGAACCGGCGCTGCAGGCTTTATGTCACCTCAGGGCAGTTACCAAGACGTGGTGGGTCCCGCCACTACGCCCATCATCTCCGAAGAGAACGTGCCGCCGCGGCTCCAACTGCCCTACACATGTCTCGGGCCGGCCGGACACTTTGGGCCCATGACGATTCGCCTGCGTCCACTGGACTACATCGTGCCCATCATGGGCCCGGGGGCTACTGTCGGCCCAGTGAGAACCAGGGTGTGCTAGGCCTGCCCTCCACAGCCCTCGACACTCGGTGGCTGAATTTCGCTAAGGACCAAGCCAACGGCCTGGAGAGACCTGCGAGGCAAATCGCCTCGCGAAGGCTTAGGAGGCAGCAGAGGCCTGCGGAGGCCCCCCTTACTGCTGCCCCCTCTTCAAGGAGATCTTCCCTGAAGGGAAGTCAACGCCGAATCCTCCACAGGGCACCCCAGCCCTCGCGGGGATTCCTTCGCTGCAAAGCAACCTCTGCAGAGCGCACATGGGCTCTGCAGCGGCCGCAGAGTGACGCGTGCCTCTGCGCGCGTTGACGACGACGCCGCAGTTGCCGTTTTGGTGATTAAAGGAGTCAACAAAGCTGCGCCATGCACACCGGACAAGGATTTCCTCTTTGGTGATAAGGGGACCGGCCGGCGCAACGCTCCACGGCCGACGTCACCGTGGGCACCCCCACGTTCCTCTGCAGCCCCAGCTGGCCGTCCTGCATGGACGATGGCTTCTCTGCCACATGCATCAGCTTTACGCCCATGGACTGCGTCCATGGACAGCTGGGCTGCGGTGCACCGCGCTCCTCCTTCTGTCGCAATGTGGTAGCCTTTCCGCTGCGCAAGCACAGGGAAGAGGCCCGGGGCGCCTATAAAAGGAGGCGGTGCTCCACCGTAGCAAAGGATCGCACTTTAATTCTAGTCTAGCTACCCACGCGCAAGGAAGAAGACCACTGCTTCCCCTTCCTTGGACACACCATTGCCAAAAGAGAGCCTTCGGCAAGCTCATTGCACTGTAACCCCATAGCAGTGCAATACAGACAAGCAGGAGTAGCGGTTTTACCTCCACAAAAGGGCCGTGAACCTGGGTACGGGCTGGTGTTCATCTCTGTCGTGATGTCCCTCCTCATGCTCGACGAGCACCATCGCCGTGCAGGTTGAGGGTTGTTTGACGAACGTGTTCAGCCCCTTACACGAACTCTCTTCGTGAGTTTGACCACCCCTGTTTCGTGGGAGTCACGCGGGGCCTCGGAGCTCCGCTGCCGTCGATCTTTCCTCCACCGACTCTGTTTTGACCTAAAAACGCCTATAAAAATTATCCCCCGACGTTCTCTGGAAGGAGCGCCGCAGAAACACAGAAACACCGAAACAGAGACCTGGAGCTACGGATTGGAGGGGGAAAACTCCGGCGGGGCGCTGCCGGCGTGGTCTCCATCTTCTCCAACGACTTCTCCACCGTCTCCATGATGAAGAGGGAGTAGTCCACCTCTGGACTATGGGTTTGTGGAAGTAACTTATGTATCTCTCTCTCTCGAGCTTCACTAATTAGTACCGTATGAGCTGCCGAACATGATTACGGTCATCTATGTAATACCTTTGTGGTGGATCTGTTTATGAGTTAATATATGTTTGAGATTGCAATGGTTTGTTTCAGTTATGAAAGTAGATGCATATTATGTACCCCGTTCTTATTTACTTGTTATGATCAAGCATGTTTATGAGAGCGTGTGAGGGGGAACGTGTGCATTAGTTGGAGTAACGGGGGGTGGCTAGTGCGGTGAACATGAGAGAAAGTTCCGCGATCCACTTGGGTGTTTTACCTTACTTTGTTACCTCACTAGGGATAAAAAGAAATACCATGCTACCGGAGGTGTGGGTGTGACCATTGCCACTACTCCATGACTAGATCTAGCATTTTATTATTTTAACTTCATGTCATGATACTTATTGCTATACTCTGAGTTATCTTAATTATCGAGGTGTTATGATTTAGTTCGCATCTTGGTGGAGTATAAGAGAGACTAATAACCAAAAGGTCTCTATGTTAGGACGTGATGCCCATATAATTATAACTTGTCATTAAACTGTTGTGTTGCAATCTTATATGTCAACTCTAGTGTTTCATTGTCCACCACATTATTAAAGAGAGAGTGCATTTATGAAACCATGAACCCCGGTCCATTTTTAATCATAAGAAACACCTTTCCAACAACTTTTACCACTTTTCCATTTTCTGCCATTACAAAATCCAAAAATACAAAAACACTTTTACATCTTGCATTCATTATAAAAAAACCCAAAAAAATATCATTTATCATTGCTACCACCATCCTTGCATATTTATTTACCACCATTGCATATTTATTTCTTGTTTGCATTGCATATTATCTTGATATCATTCTAACACCTTGTGCTTGACAACCACTAGGTGAGGTTGAGGACGAAAACATTTATTTTGTTTTGTAGGTAACCAAAAGAAGGATAGGAAGATAAATCTACACTACTGATTCCCCGAGAGTTCGATATTAAACCCTCGAGTCACCCTCGTGGGGAAAACACGTCTTCCACTTACTACACACTCTGCACTTGGAGTCTCAACCTAACCCATTTACTTTTCACGCAGGTACCACACGAAGGGGCTAGCAACTGTTTTCTGGCGCCATTGTGGGGTAACTACGTGAAGGGCCATCACGCACCCGATAGAATAATGACAATGTATCAGTCGACAAAAGACTCGACTCAGTTCATATGCAAAATTTGATGCAAAATCATACTCGAAAATTTCCCGAGTTGCGTCTACCGCAAATAACCTCGGATGCTGCATGCGAAGTGCAAAGGTAAGACCCGCCGAACTTTCGAGCTGGGCTAAGGACCGTTCCAGCAACGTTAATCCTTAAAACTTTCCGTGTCAGCAGACATGATGAAAAATCCCGACGGACGCGTTGGGTAAATTTCAAAGTTATACTGCAGATCGATTCAGTAAGACCTCCGCGGCCTAGTCGAGTCTGACCAGTCTGTTCCAGATTCGAGTCCGGAAACTCGAGTTTGATTGAAAGCTAGTAAGGTTTTACCCGAATGTGTAGTTAACTGGTCCCGTTCCGTCGAGTGTACCGGGCCTACTAAGCTATTATCCCTTGATTATCATAAGCAAAAACCAAAGTCGATGAAACACTCGACGTAGCCAACATGTGCTACTCATACAGGAATTCCAATTACAACGTACGAGTATAAAGCATACGACGTGCACTTACGAATGAGTCCATGCCCGATTCTTCGAGTCAGACAAGTAATCGGGGGCTACTGACAAGGTTACACATCTCGGGTACCCTATCTTAAGGGTATCTGGTGCACGTGTCGACTAAGGCCCAACTTTCAAGAGCCTACATGAAGCCCACGATGAAAGACCCAACAAGATGGAGTATCCTCCAAGATTAGACATAGGCATAGTCGGTTTTTTACTTTCCTTACATGTAAACAGGGTCGGTTACGGACTCCCGAGACCCAGCCTCTTATATAAAGGCTGGGAGGGCCGTCGATCCGGGACACGCAATACTCGAACCACCAAAAGCCCTAGCGAGATCGACATCTCGCCAGAGCCTCCCTGTAACCGCACAATCTCACACGATCAATAACAGACAAGTAGGAAGTAGGGTGTTACTCTCCGGAGGCCTGAACCTGGGTAAATCTTTGCCTCTGCTTGTCAGCCGACGAAACTACCAGTACTACCACGTTCTCTCCCCATAATCTCAACCCTAGGTACTTAACCATGGGATTTGATGAGTTAACCCCTCGTCAGGCGGCTTGATCAAAACAAGTTGACGGTTGTTTCTGCCAGATTCCAAATAGAGTCCTTTCAAGTTAGAAAAGTTAGAGATAAGATTATTTTTGACTCCAACTCTATGTTGGATGTCCAGCAGCCTTTATATAGGCTTGTAATTTGTGACTTTTAGTTTAGACCATGTTTTGATTAAACCCTAAATCGAATTGCTTCAAGCTTTCATCTATTATCGAGTTCCTCTTTGCTGCGATCAGGAATTCAACCTCTCTAGTTTGTTTCGATCTGGAGACTACCGTCGTTCCACTGGGAATTGGTAGATTACAAACCGCTCGTGGTCGACGGCTACGTTGCGCAAGCGTGTGGTGTTGCGAATATCCATTGGGTTGAAAAGCTGTTGCATTGGCAACAGGGGAACAGCTGAAGAGTTCGAGAGCATCTCGTGAGTTATCCACAAATCATCCACCAAATATCATTGATTCACTTAGGGTCTGTTCGGTTTTAGGATTGAGTGGAATGGAATGGAATGGTTCCATTCCATTCCATTCCACGAGAATGGAACCATGCCATCATTCTGTTCGGTTGATTTGGAAAGGATGGAATGGAACCGAAACATATTAATCTAAACATCAAATTAATCAAATTAATTAGAGCCTAAATTAATCTAAACACCAAATTAATTAGAGACTAATTAGAGCCTAACTTAATCGGAGGAGGACGGCGACGGAGTTGACCGCGGCGAGCTCGACGAGGGCGTGATGTCGCCGGTGCCTGGCCGTCGCGCCGCCTCTGCCTGGCCGCCGCGGGCCGCCTCTACCTGACGTCCCCCTTGGCGCTGCTGCTCTTCGGCGCTCCGGTTGCCGCCCAACACCACGAACTTGTTCGGCACCTTCATGCTCGGCATCGCCAGGAACCCCTCCCGCCCGCCGCCGCACGGTGGCAGCGGCTCCTTCCGCCGGCACCCTTGCCCAAACCTGCCGGTGCTCCACTCGGAGGCGCTCGCCGGCTCGAACCCGTCGAGGCACCTGCACGCCGGGCCCGGCACCGCCGTGCCGTCGCAGTACCCGTACGCGCCGGAGCCGGTGACCACGTACCGCGTGGGGACGGCGCCGCCGCCTCTGGTGGCCGAGCCTGGCCGGCGCGGGCCGCCGCCGGCGCCTCTGGTGTCGTGGGTGAGGATAGGGACGGGTGAGGGTCTGAGGGAGAGGGATTACGCGTGAGGGAGAGGGATTAGATGCTCGTTCCAGTTGGTCCGGCCGAATCGGCCGGACGGGGTAATTCCGGATCTGAGAGGAATATTCCTTTTCGTGGAACCAGTTGGTTCCATTCCACTGCACAACCGAACGCTGGAACCGGTCCCAGGGGTGGAACCGTTCCGTTCCATTCCACCACATCCCACAACCGAACAGACCCTTAGAAGATCGGGCAACCCCTTATCACTTATCCTCCTTGCCAGGCAACTGACAAAGGTCTCGTGGTACCAGCGACCTAGTCGAGGGCCTCTAGAGCGATACCGGGCTAGTAACAAGTCGCCAGTGCTATAATTAAGCAGCCAAACTTATGAAAGAAGATGTCATTGTGTTAACTCACACATTGTGTGTACGGCGACCTTCACTATAGGATGGGCGTTCTCGAGAAAATACTAGGATGAACCTGGGTACATTTGCTTCTGCCCAGGACGAGGACCTTCCGAATGTTAAAAAATTCCGAAAATAAATGGAGACATTCATACACATGTATTATGTAATAGTACAAACTTTCGTGGAGAAAGGATCTTTCATTTGGCCTGTGTAAAAAAGACAAATCTATGACGTATATACACTGCTATATAGCAGTACTGTAGCATTTGCAAATTTGTCTTTTTTACGTAGCCAACGTAAATACAAATTCTTCACGAAACTCACTTGCCGGCGCATTGGATTTGCATTACCTATGCATCTGATTTTTTACAGATTTTTTTGACTTTTCAAAAGTGGTTTAAATCAAGATTAAAAAAATAAAATAGGCAGGAGCAGGTGCCCGCCGGTTCCATATATTCACTCTCGGGCGTTCTCCCTATAATATCTCGTCGTTCCACTACAACGTTGATCGTCACTCAGTATGCTATACACGTACATATCAGCATAAAGTCCAATTAGTAAGTTAGGACGATATCAAAATCCGGTTAACCCGATTTGAAATTTGCGTGGACCGTCCAATCACTATATTTCTAGACTTTTGGACTCGGTAGGCCACACCGACAAAAACAGTTTGAAATAAAAAGAAATGTGTATTGCAGTTTTCTTTTGGAAAATTGTAACGATCTTATCATTAGTTGGGCCTTAAAATAGACAACTCATACATCATTCGTGCCTATCGTATTATATTTGCTATCTATAGAGAGGTACAAGTGCATGTATGAGCACGTTGTCACTCAACCACACAAGCCATTCTTTATCCAAATTTGGTTGCTATGAATAGGAGGCACGTCCACGCGCTGAAAACTCACCGCATAATATCATTCTTATCTAATCGGTTTTACTAACTATATTAAAGACGCCCAAAATGGCGGCCTCTCCGCAGCCCGGGTACTGTAGCTACTGTTCCAAATGAACAGTACGCTACAGTGTGCGAGTGGGCCCCGCATGTCAGCCACACAGCCGCCCACGTTTTTTCAAAAAGACCCTCACGGGCGAGGAATTGCACCGCGGCCCTCGACTTTACGTGCGGAAGGACCTGTTCGCAAATCTGTAAAAACTGCGGGACCTTTTCGCAAAAAACCCCTGCAGACCTCACCTTCCTCCCCTTCCTCTCCCGCGACGCCGCGAGGCCGCCGCCGCCGCCGTCGCTCCGCGCCGCTGCGCTGCTCCTCCCCCGCTCAGATCGACGGCCCCAACGGCTCCGCCGTCGCGCCCTACCTCTCCTCGACGAGCGCCGCGTCCCGGAGCGCCGCACGCGCGAAGGAATCGCAGCCGCCATCGTCCACGCCCGCGGCCGCGGATTCGGCCACCGCCGGCGGCTCCGGCGACGAAATGGCCCAAAACGCCACCCGTTCTGCTCCCCTGCATCTCCTCCTCAAGATCCGCAGCATCTCCGACCCCTGCGCACAGCGGCTGCTCCGGCGCGAGCTCCACGGCGCGCGGCGGCCGCCATCGGGCGACGTCACCCGGTGACGTCATCGCGGGCCCGCGATGTCAGTTTTTTTTTCTTCGTATCGATTTTCTGGGGAAAAAAAAAACCGGAGAAGGCCCACGTCTGCGCTTTTTGCTGGGCTGGGCCGCCTGCCCGGCGCCTGGCCCGGCCTTCTTTTTTTTTTCCCTTCCTTTTTCTTTTCCTATTACCAGAAACTTTTGAATTTCCCGGAAAACAAAATCAAACCAATTGAAATCAATTTGTACAAATTTCGCACAACTCAAACTCTACAATTCAGAAACTTTGCGACCTTTTCAAAAATATTTCGAATCTAAAAATTTCCAAATAGTACAAAAAGTTCCATTAGTAGATTTAGAAAATCGCAAGAACTTAAAACTTTCAATTTATTAGTTACAACTACGGGGAAAAAAAAAAGACACACACAAAATGCATACGTAAAAACACGAATATTTTTTAAAAACTGTGTAAAATAATTCAACAATTTGCATGACTGAAATCTTTAGTTGTATCAGTTGCAGCAATGGAAACCGCCTTCAAAAAAAAAATTGCATTGCTCCACGGTATTTAGGCCATTTTATAAAGCTATTAAATGCCGCGAAATCAATAACTTCAGGTATATCCATCAGAGAAAAGATTTAAACCATTCGTCAAAACGAAAACGATCACACAAAAAAATTGCAAAATATAATTACCCATTTAAATAATGGTTTCACAACAAATATCACACATGCAAATATTAGGAAAATGCTGCTAACAAAAAAAATCCAAACCAGTATATTCGAATTACAAACCAAATTCTAAATAGAACCTGCTTTACACTTTCCGAATATTGTTTTACGATATTTTTAAGAAATCCAAAATTCACAACTCAAACTCTACAATTCAGAAACTTTGCGACCTTTTCAAAAATATTTCGAATCTAAAAATTTCCAAATAGTACATAGAGTTCCATTAGTAGATTTAGAAAATCACAAGAACTTAAAACTTTCAATTTATTAGTTACAACTACGGGGAAAAAAAAAGACACACACAAAATGCATACAGAAAAAACACGAATATTTTTTAAAAACTGCGGAAAATAATTCAACAATTTGCATGACTGAAATCTTTAGTTGTATCAGTTGCAGCAATGGAAACCGCCTTCAAAAAAAAAAAGTGCATTGCTCCACGGTATTTAGGCCATTTTATAAAGCTATTAAATGCCGCGAAATCAATAACTTCAGGTATATCCATCAGAGAAAAGATTTAAACCATTCGTCAAAACGAAAACGATCACACAAAAAACTTGCAAAATATAATTACCCATTTAAATAATGGTTTAACAACAAATATCACACATGCAAATATTAGGAAAATGCTGCTAACAAAAAAAAATCCAAACCAGTATATTCGAATTACAAACCAAATTCTAAATAGAACCTGCTTTACAGAAGTTATAACACTTTCCGAATATTGTTTTACGATATTTTTAAGAAATCCAAAATTAGAATAGAACATTCATTAGATAGATAATTTCGCCCACTTCACATATACTTTCTTACGGTATTCAAATCATTTTACAGAACTACTAGATGCCGCAAAATTAGCAACTTCAGCTATATTCACTATAAAAAAATTGAAAATATTCATCAAAACGATAAAAAAAAACGTGTAAGGTACAATTACTCATTTATACCACGGAATAAAAAAACATAAACATAACAGTACCACAAATGTAAATATTAGGCAACAACTGTTAAAAAAAAAGCCAGAATATTCGAACTACGGGAAAACAACATACATACATGCAAGTAACATATTTCCCAATTTTATTACCTGTTATTTTTCCCTAATTCTATTTTCCCACAAAAAAAAAATTCCACACCTCTCCAAATAGGAAAAAAAAAAGACAGATGTTGTCAATACCTTCATATACAACCACAATCGGAAAAAAAATTAAACTGCTTGAAAATGATAGACACTCTAAAACAGATCTCCCAGATTGCATTCCCTCTAACTACGAAGTTAACCCGGATTTTATGTCATATTTCAAATATATCCAAACATCCCAAATTTGCAAATATCTAAAAAATAACGACATGGCAGGTTGCAACATTTTGTCTTCATTTCAAACAATTTAAATCTGAACATTTTTTTTTCTAAAAAAAACTAACCATCATCAAAAATTTACGTCAAGGGCGCGGCGTGCGCCACGCCAAAAACCACTAGTACTATCAATAGTAGTGGCCTACCTGCTCGTTTAGTTCGTCGAAAAGTTTTAGCGTGTAGAAGTGTTTTTCTCTTCATCAGCACGTTTGTTTATCCATATTTATGAGACTAACTTAGTTTGTACTACTCCGAAGAAAAATGTGGCACACATAATAGCATTTTTGCATTGCTACTTTGGCACTCCTTCGTGCAAAGTAGATTAGCTATATGAAGTAATTATAACAAAGTTCAACACTAGATATTACACCTCCAAGAAAAGAACCATAGAAAATAATTAAGTATAGTGGTCGACACAAAAACCACAAATGGCTCCCGAGCCACCGGAAGCTCGTTTCAAAAAAAAAAAAACGTATCATATGTGGAGATACTACCATCCTACAAAATCCCAACTCAAAATTTGTTATCGTGGAGTTCCCTCGAGCTCGGGGGCATTTGGCCGCTCCCGTGGTCGACCGACTACAGTTCAAAAACTGACGGATCATCGTCATGGGTCACGCATCCCGTTCCCACACCGACAGTTACCCAACCTCCACGCCGCTGCAAGCAGGGCCCACCAACCTCATCTTTGACCGAAGCAATCTGCCGCGAGTCCCCGGGCGCGTACACCAAGCTCACCCCATCCACACACACGTGGCGCCCCTCGTCCCTACTCCTACGGGTGCGCGGGCTGTGAGCCCCAATTTATTATCCTTATCCGGTCCATATCCATTCTCCGCACCTTCGAAAAGAAGCTTCTCGCCTACGTGGCGACCATCCGACATCCCACCGCTCTATCCGACGGCTGGCGTTAGTCGGCGGTGGTTTGGTACTTCGCTCTGCTTGCTTTTATCCGTGGGCCTCCTTTTTAAAAGGCGCTTCTTTTCTTCGCCGCTTCCAATCGCCCCTCTCTCTCTCTCTTGTGTTCATCTTCCTTCTCGGCTTCGTTCCCCCTCTCAATCTCTCTTGACGGCGAGATAGCGGCTATGGCGACGGCGCAGGCGGTGGCGAAGGGGACCGTGGTATCCCCGGCGGCCGGATTTGGAGGCCGGAGGCGGGGCGCCGTGGCGGCGCGCATGTCGCCCTGCGCGCCGTCGGCGGTGCGGATCGGCAGGAAGAGCCCGTTCCTTGGAGCCAGGATGGCGGTTGGGCCTAGGAGATCCAAGCTCGTGCCCCGGAATCTGGTCGCGTCGCCGGTGCAGGTGAATTTACTTTTTCCTATTCAGGTTCTGTTGGCTTCGATTTTTCCATCGATTTTATGCGTTTCTATTTGTTTAATGATACTTTCCCAGCTTTAACCGATTTTCCGCGGTAAAAATACCTGGGGAATCCTACTTTTGACTTTTTCGAATCTCGTATGCATGAAGAGTTGAACACCTATTTTTTGACTTTCTACGTTTTCCTTAACTTTATTTCAAACTATTTATTATTGCGGTGTGCTAATACGTTGTTCCTCGGCAGATGAACCTTGCGTTTGCGAAATCCACAAAGTGGTGGGAGAAGGGGCTGCAGCCCAACATGAGGGAGATCGAGTCCGCCCAAGACCTCGTCGACTCGCTGGCCAACGCCGGGGACAGCCTCGTCGTAGTTGACTTCTTCTCCCCTGGATGCGGCGGCTGCCGTGCCCTCCACCCCAAGGTAAGAAAAGCACCAAGGAAATTTCATGGCCGTGTAACAAAATTTTGCCCTGTTCCTGAATTTTATTTCCCTTTGCAGATTTGCCAGTTTGCGGAACAGAACCCGGATGTGCTGTTCTTGCAAGTGAACTATGAGGAGCACAAGTCCATGTGCTACAGCCTTCATGTTCATGTTCTTCCGTTCTTCAGGTTCTACAGGGGAGCGCAAGGCCGCCTCTGCAGCTTCAGCTGTACTAACGCAACGGTAAGATCTTTTTTTTTTTGCGGGGGCTTAGGATATTTGTTTTTGAAATCCAAAAGATATCTCCAAACTTGTGTGTAAACGCTTTAAAAGTTCCCCATATGACGTGCAAGCATCGAATCGTGTTACTGAATTTGACTGAACATGTAGGTACTAATAATGGTGACACCTTTGTTTGCAGATTAAGAAGTTCAGGGATGCGCTTGCCAAGCACAATCCTGATCGGTGTAGCATTGGCCCAACCAGGGGGCTGGAGGAGTCGGAGCTGTTGGCCTTGGCTGCCAACAAAGACCTTCAGTTCACCTACACAAAGCAGCCAGAACCAGTTCCGACTGGAGAGGTCATCGCTCCTGGGAGCCCAAGGCTTCCTCCACAGGCAAAGCCATTGGTCAGGCAGGGTTCGGGAGAGAGGTCCTTGGTCTCATCAGGAAGATGAGATTTGTGATGTGATGATGGTCCGTGCCATCGATTGTGTACAGTTTCTCGATTGTTCTTGGTGTGTACAGGTTGTACCTTCTTGTGGATGCGTAGAGTGCAGGCTTGATATATTTTTACTACTTGTCAAGCCTGCCCGCCGGTCTGCTAGAGGCGTGGTAGTAGTAGCAATACTGTAGTAGTACCAGCAAGTGTTGTGGCTATGTCTGCCGGTAAAACTGTATGGTAGCTGTATGAGTTCATCTGCGTGCCAATGCAATTGTCGTTGCTCTTTCACCAACTTGTTTGTTTTGTTTCTATTCGAGAATTCTGGGTGCTTGTATTTGGCCTCTCCTCATAGCTATTCTGTAAGTGGCAAGTCTTGTGGCAGTTTTTTTCCAAGAAATTCTATCAAGATCTGCGGCAGGTAGATGTGTGAAATCTTCTGTCAGCGTATGGGCATTTGGCTGAATGTTTGAGCTGCAAGTTTGTGGTGTTTTTTTTGCACCGACGTGTGGTGGTGTTCAGGAAAGATGTAGTTTCTGGTAGTCTAAAGATGGACTTCTGATTTGGACAAGTGGAATAGTGGAGAACAGAGGTTATGATCTTTGAGAAGGAGAGGATATGGAACTTGATGAACAAGTGACAGAATGGTTGCTCTTGCTTGAAGTGAAGAAAAGGTGGTACTGCTGAGTTAAGCGTTGAACCAGCAATTTCCCACTGTTAATGGTGTACAAGTGTACATGACTGGTACTGGTATTCAGCCAAAGTGGTTGGAATAATGGAAGCTAATAAAAGTAGAGTAGACAAATATCGAGAAGAACATGGCACCATCGATCGCATCCATATTCTCTTTAGTTATTTCCTTCTCGTTTCCGGAAGCAAATTCTTGACCACGCAGCTGTACTCCGGTTTCTCTCATCAAACGGATCCGAAAAATGGGCCGTGAGATCTGGCTGGAAGACTCGTAGATTTCTAGTTGAGTGCATCATCCTTGTCGGGTTCAACAGGTGTCCTTCCCTTGGCATCTCGAAAGATCCAGCTTCTCTGATAATTGTGGTTCTGGAGGCCTGGGCCATGCTCGTCGAAAATAACAGCATGTCGACGCAGCTACGTGGCCAGCTGCTGGGTCCCAGTTGCAACGGCCGTATTCCCATCTGCTGGACGTGAGATTGTCTCGTTATCTGCTGGAGCAGCATCCACGTCGCCATACATCGGAAATGTGAATACAGTTTACATATCGGTAGCGACAATGAATCTCTTCGCAAATACAAAAGACACTCCGATAAATTAAGGATAAAATATTCTGAATTTTGTGTGCTGTGCAAGTACCTGTCTGTAGGCTATGCACGTAAGTTAAATGCCTGTGGTGATACTTTTCCTGTTGCAACTGCTAAGGAAAGCGCACATTTCTTTCGCCTCCTTTTCCATTTCTAACTAGAGACAAAACTTTAAGAACTATTGTATGAAATGTTCAAATGGGTTGCTTAAGTGGGTCGTATTCAGAATAAATTCAAAACCCCAAAAAAGATCATATTAAAACTCAAAGGCCCGCACTTACAACAAAAGGCATTACCTGTCTTGAAAAACAGGAAATCCTATTTTCTCGGGTAACTTAGAAACGCCAGAAAATTTTAAAAAATATGAGCATGGAGAGAACTATAGATGTTCATTATGTAAATTTTTCATGATATTCCAGTTTTCTAGAAAAAATTAAAAGTTGCGAGGTGGACAGTAACGTCCTGAAATAGCAACACCAAGTGATGTTGAACAATAAGAACTATAATAAACCTGGTAACAACATCAAGGATACAAAGAACATAAAAATATAATAAAAGATAAATGGGTTCCCTCTTGAAAGCGCTTTCTTAATAGCCATATAGCTAGGCTTCCTGCCTTTATTTAGGTTGGTTGTTGTCATGAGAGGCCGCCCCTCTTTTTTTTATGACATCATTCTGACCTGGGAAATGTTCCATGTACTTGTGTGAAAACTGAAACTTTACATTACCCTCTCTTGTATCAATGATTGCACCTGCACTTATAAGAAAACGCATCAACATATTATAGCATAAGGAGAATGACTCTCATATGTCCATTATAAAAATAAATCAACGGGCACAAAATTTAAGTGCAATTCTACCATGCATGACATTATTCACTCTACCTAATACTTTCTTGTTAGAGAAATCGTCTAAATGCAAGTATACATTGCAAGGTGGCATGGAATCAATATGCAAATCATATTATAAATTCTAGAAATACCTAAAACACTAGCACACAAATGGAGAATGGCATAGCATGTAACTTTTCCTATAGTGTGTGGGTCCCACCGTGTTAGGTACCTCTCGTGAGCTTCTGCTATTTTTTTAATATTGACTTGACCAAAAAAAATCTCTGATGCGTTTGAGATCCAAAAGTTCCCGAAAATCCAAAATACGAGAAAACAGAGATTTCCTGTTTTTCAAGGATAATATGGTAAATAAAGTGATTTCATGGGAAATCACATAAAACATTGAAAATAATAGTGGTAATTCATGATATGATGCAAAATATATGAGATATTAATACAATAGTATACAGTTTCATATATAAGTTTCTGACGTATAAGAGCACAAGGAGGTAAATGCAATCTGATTGATGACCATATGGCTAGGGTTCACGTCTGGTTGTTTATATAGTGCGGAATCGGGTAAAGCGTGGGGAATAATCCTACGTCTGAGTCAGTAACTCCTAAGATTCGTAAAATTTGGAAACGAATGATTTTTAAATGTGTCCGTTAATAACTCAGATTAAACACAACTAATTTTCCGAACAGCAAAAAGAAATAGGAAAAAGCTATTTGACAACCGGCTGTTGCTATAGCCGGTCTCATCAACGCGCTCGCTTCCGCACCTCCCTAGCATGTGCCCGACTCGGCCCGCTCTTTCTCTTTCTCCTCCCTCGTCTCCCTCTCCGTACGTGAGACCACAGGCCGCTCTGGCCGACGAGCTTGCCCTGCCGTTGGACCACCACCTCCTCTCCACATAGCGTTGCATCTGCCGCTTTCCCTCCCTCACGCGCCGACGGCCACTGTCCCCTTCGAGCTCCTGTCCCCCGCGCTCATCTCCATGGATCCATCCATGGGCGCCATCTCGGATCCTGCCTCGAGTCCCCGACATCATTGATTCTCACAGAGGGAGCTCCAAACCCGTGTCCTCTGAGCACCTCCGCGAAAGCCGCTTGCTCCCTCCTCGCCGGAACCTTCTTCATGCGCCAACGGCGAGCTCGTCATGGAGGTCATCGTGGTGGATAAGTTTCCAGCACACCGTACATGGAGAAGACATACGCCCCGCAATTGGATGGGTATGTGATTCACCCGATCTAGCTTTGGTGGACCTTTGCCGTGGGGAATTTGAGGACGACGAGCTCGAATCGGAGCAGGTGGCGCCTCCATGGTCGATGGCGACGGTCAGCTTTTGGGGATTTTTTTGCTGATGTTGAATATAGTGTTGTTTTTCCTACATGTGAGCATAACTTTTGTTGTGTAAGCACGATCAAAATGCTACAATAATTATGTAAATTTGTTACATATGTTGTTAGTTTTTGCTACATGGATGTGTTTTAACTGCTACAACATTTTTTACTACACGTCGCAAGGTTTACGGATTCGATTTTTTTTGCTACACATTGTGCTACATTTGCAAAAAGAAAACGTTGCGGTCGAAATTTTGTGCTACATCGATCGGCTCCAACATTTTTTGATTTTTTTTGCTACACGCGATGTTACATGCACAGAAAAAATGCTACACGTGAAACGTTTTTGTTAAATTGATCGGACGCGCGGGAACTATTCAAAGTGGATCGGACGGTGCAGAAGGTGGTTGTAGCAACGGATTGCTACAGCCAACCGACGCTTAGCATTTGCCATAAGAAAACCAACACCTTTATGAGTGACTCACCTCTGGGCAGCAAATCCTATTTGCCGCCTTTAGCGGCAAAAGGATGTCGCGCCGCATACCCCCACCATCGCGCGGAGCAGGAGGATGACGACCAGCACGCCCACGCGTAGCACTCGCCGCCGGAGGAAGACGACCAGCATGCCCACGCGCAGCACTCACCGACGACGGGGACGACGCGGCTGGCCACGGCGCCCCGTCGAAGGTGAGGCCAGGACCTCGCCGGAGACGAGGAAGAACCTTATCGAAGGGGTGTAGGTGCGCGTGGGGAGCTCGCCGGCGACTGCGTCGAGGCCGGTGACCGGAGTTAGGTTAGGGGGTGCAGGGGTTCGGGTTTAGAGGGATGCCGACCGGGGGGCGGCGGACCGGCGGAGGTGGCGGCTTGGGCAGGGCGGCGCAGCGAGGGGTCGCGGTAGCGACTCCCGGCTGCGGGTGGTGGGAGACGGCGGTTAGGCCGGCGGCGGCGGGCGGGTCGACGAGAAGATGTAAGGTGGAAGAAGAAGAAGGAAGAAGATGGGCCCGGCCCAGGTTAATTTCCTTCAGGCGGCACAGGCGTGGAGCGCCGCTAAAGGCGGCAAACAGGAGGCCCCCCTCTGGGCATGCACAAATGAGCCCTATGAAAATTTCAAAATTTTAATTGGGCTAAGGCCCACTAGTAAATCCCAACATTTTTCGTCTCAAAATCCGCTGAGCTTTATTGATCAAAACATAATGTTCTTACAATCTTCCATGATCATTGCCAACACGCAGGGAGGCGCTGTATCATCTAACACACCACATAACTCAGCCTTTCCCAACTGCGCTAAACAATGTGCCACTTTATTAACCTGACGATTAATCTTACTTAACTTAACCTCAGGTAAACCAGCCATGAGACTCCTAGCCTCCATAAATGGACTCCAGTTTGCCGAGCGATCATTACCATCAGCTGAGAGGGTGCTGATAACTTGTGCAGCATCTGATTCGAGAATCGCTGGCCACTGCATGAAATCAGCAAGGTGGCGTAAACCCTCCACGCATGCGATAATTGCCGCAGCTTCTGCACTCGCACACGTTGGGATGAAAGATCGCACTGAACGAAGCACTGTCCCGGTCTGATCGCGGATGAGGACGCCGACGCCGCCTCGCTCCGTTTGCGCATCCCAGCCGGCATCAACATTTGCTTTTATCCAGCCGGTCGGAGGAGGTTCCCAATGGAGAGAGCCACCTGCATCAGGAAGAGCAGGATCTGGTATTGCATATGAAGGGGCTTTACCTTCGATGTCGACACTGACATGCCGCCTACACGAGATGGGTTCCACATGGTTTTGAAGGTAAGGCACAGATGCCGTGACTGACGCCTTCCCGTCACCATGAACCACGTCGTCTGTCTTCCTGCTTTGACAATGAATTAATTCAATGGGATAATATATCAGAACAACAAAAGCATCATTACCCTAAAGCTCTCTTGATCTCATCGCTCTCAGGGTCAAGTTTCAGTGCTTCCATAAATGCATCAGCTGCTCCTTGGTAATCCTGTACATCAAGAAGATAAAATGGGAGGGTGATACTGGTGGCGGGACTGAATCAGATTGTGACTGAAGAGACGATTATATATTGCAGACACAACTCCATCAAACTGAGAGCTGTACCCTCAAGATACCATCCCTTGGACCAACCAGGCATAAGATTTCTGCAACTTTGAGCGTCTGACAAAGCTCTCTCCCCTTCTCTCATCCGCAGCCAGCAAAGGCTCCGGTTGGAAAACATAGTGGCGTCGAAGGGTTTATCTCGATCACCTGCATTTACAGCAGGTTCAGGGTTGAAAATAAATTTTCACAAGAGTGAATTGTTTCGGGAAAGCAAAAGAGGACCAAGAGGAATACCATCGTATTTTTGGGTGTGAGATCGGTTCGTTACCTTTTAGGTATTTGGGGATACCAATACATTACCGAAAATTACTAAACAAGGAGTGGAAAACAGTTGAGGACCGGTTTGAGAAGAAATTGGCGGCTTGGGTGGCCAAAATGTTGTCATACGGTGACCGTCTTGTGCTTATAAACTCAGTTTTAACAAGCTTACCAATGTTCTTACTATCCTTTTTCGAAATTCCAAAGGGAGTTAGAAAACGGTTAGATTTTTATCGTTCTCGTTTTTTTTGGCAAAGTAATCAGCTCAAGCGGAAGTATAGGTTAACTAAATGGAATTTGGTGTGTAGACCAAAGGACCAAGGTGGGTTGGGAATTTCGGTTTTAGAAGTGCAGAATAAATGTCTTCTGAGTAAATGGCTGTATAAAATTATGAATGAAGAGTGTGTTTGGAAAGAGTTATTAGTTAATAAGTACTTAGGGGATAAAAACGTTATCTCAAGTGCAAGTTAAACCTATGGATTCACCTTTTTGGAAAGGAATTATGAAGGTAAAAGATGACTTCTTTAAGCGTGGAAGATTTTCTATTGGTAATGGGGAGCAGATTCAATTTTGGGAGGACAGTTGGTTAGGTCCTACTTCTCTACAAAATGAATACCCATCCTTATATGCCATTGACTCCGACAAACATAGCACAGTAGCTAATGTTCTTGGGACAGTACCTATTAATCTCCCATTTCGACGGGTGCTAATAGGAAATAATAGAACACATTGGTTGAATCTAGTTGAGAGGTTAATGCGAGTGAACCTCATAGATGAGGACGATAAATTTAAATGGATTCTTACTTCTAATGGAACCTTTACGGTTAAGTCGTATTATGAAGACTTATTAAATGGACATACTAGATATTTGCGTAAGTATCTATGGAAGCTAAAGATTCCGTTAAAAATAAAGATCTTCCTATGGTTTCTTAATAGAAAGGAAATTTTGACAAAAGACAACTTGATTAAAAGATGGTGGATAGGATGTAAGAAGTATGTTTTTTGCGATGCGGATGAGTCCGTTGAGCACCTTTTTATTAAGTGTCCGTTTGCTCGTGATATTTGGCGATTAGTGCACTTCACTTTCAATGTTTACCCTCCTACGAGCATTGCGAACTTGTTTGGTAGTTGGTTGAATGGAATAGATAAAATCACAAAAGCTCGTATTCGTATTGGTGTTGCGGCCATATTATGGGCTCTTTGGAACTGTAGAAATGACATTGTTTTTAACAAATCGAATTCAACTCATTATTTGCAGGTTATTCACAAGGCGTGCTATTGGATCCACTCATGGTCATTCCTGCTTCCTGCGGACCAGCGTGGGCTTATGGATGCCGGATGTACCCGTATGCTGACGGTTGTGTGGGCTATCTTCAGCCGAAGTGGATGGTTTCAACCTAGACGTCTCGATGCTTAATAATCATTTGTTTGAGTGGTTGATCTTTGTAGCCACCTTAAGTGACCCATGAATTGTGAACTTGTATTCTTGGATGTTTAATAATTGCGGATGGCTGTGTGCATCTTTTGGATGCAGAGGCCGGGGATCCGCACCCCCCTTATCTAAAAAAAACCTGCATTTACAGCCAGCAAGCATGAACTGAGTTTCACATGATCCTTTCATTAGCATATTTTATGGTATAGGAAAATCACAATTCGCCAAATGTTCAATGCGGTCAATTTTTTTTTTTGAACGGGAAGAGGGGCCGCGAAGGACCCCGAAACTGCATTAAACCGCTGTCGGTGGAGTACAAATTACATAGCGGACCATAAAAGTAAAGAAAATTACAACTGGGTCCACAACTTTTGCACCTAAGACCTTGGAACCAAAACTGAAAAAGCAATCAAGTCCAGGTCTTCTTCCAGCTCCATCTCCACCAGACTCTGCACGCAACCGAGCACGAACAACCTCACCACCGCCGGGGACGAGACCACTTGGGGTGCTGAGGAGGGAGCACATCGCGCCGGAGCAAGAGGGCCTCCAATTTGGCACGGCGGCCTGGAGGTTGAACTGATCCCTTCGGCGAGCAACTGCCGCCCAGCAGGGAGGGAGTGGCCGACACACGACCATGAGACTCAGCAGCTGGACTGCCATCAGCAGTCGAAGAAACGCTCCTGAGAGTAGACTCCCGAAGATAGCTGCGGATGCAGCCGCAACTCCCCGCGGAGCACGAACCCAAGGAGAGCAACGCTTTTCTTCTTCCCCTTGTCTATCACCATGACCACAAGGAGAAAGAAGAGAAAACACCAGCTCTCGACGAATCCACGCTCCATTACCGAGCTTTCTTGAGAAGGGCGCTGAGAGGACACCAATACTCACCTCCGGCTCCAACCTTTGGAGCGCCATGAGCAGCAGTATAACCATCAGCAGCCGCCCGGAGCAGCTCGTCAGCTCCGGCCAGACAAACCCAAGCGGCAGAAGGCCGCGCACCGCCCAAAGCCCAGAGTCAGCAGACCCTCCCACCACCTCCTGTCTATCCCCACGACCACAAGGAGAGAGGGGGAAAAGCTGTAGAACTCCAAGGCCCCGAGCAAGATGAACGAGCTTTATTGGGGGATTCGAAAAAGGGGCAGCAGATCTCGCCATCTCCAACCTCTGGAGCAGGACGAGGCCGGTCACCACCTCCACCAAGGACCAGGAACAGCTCGGACGCACCCGATCTTGAATCCCAAACGGCAAAGCGCCGACACGGCACAGAGGCCAAAACCTAAAACTACTACTACAATAATTTACAGAGGAGGGGCGGCCACCCCTCCCCCACCATCTCCGGCCGGCAAAGCCGCCGGATCTGAGGGGGAGAGGTGCCGGGCACCGAGCGACGACTCTCAAGAGAAAGAAGGAGGAGAGAGAAAGGTGAGGAAGAAGAGAGAAAGGTTTTCTCCTCCCAATGCGGTCAATATTATGACACGATACAGCTATGCTTCTATATATGGATATTTCCAAATAAAACATCGGCTAATCTTATAAAAAATAAATCCAAAAGAACTATATTATGGCTGCAAAAATAGCTAAAGTCGCCACATTTTCTTTCTGAGCCTTCAGAACATACCCGTCCAAAGAAGTATAGAGCAGCATGGTAGTCCTTCTTTGCGAATGCTTCCTTCCCTCGTGACTTCAAATCAGTTACTCGACCTCCCACATGAACTGTATCCTGAAGATAAGAGCACAACCGTTGTGGATGTCAAGTCCTGACCGCACAAGTGTTGTAGTTGGCAAACTAATATGATTATCTCCTCACAAGGAAGTGATATAGTGTTGTGGCAGCATAAGTAATGGTTGGGAGCAAAAACTCATGTCAAATACATAATGTCATTTTATTCGTGTAGCACAATATAACACCATGAATATGCGAGGAAATTTTTTTAATGCATCGCACAAACAAAATTATATGATGTGTCGTGTTTGTGTCGAATATTTATGTACGAGTAGGGTTACGGTTGGACTTTGTATTAGGTGTGGATAGGCTACGTGTAGTGTTCGAGTAAGACACTAGTAGACTGTGCCTCCTATATAATGAGGGAGGCACCACACGATGTAACTTATTACGAGTTGATAGAAACAAGCACGCAAGGGGAGCCACTTATTACGAGTTGATAGAAACAAGCACGCAAGGGGAGCTGGCATCTTGTGCCGGCGCCTAGGGCGGCCAGGTGTTGCGGTATCAGAGGGGAGGAGCGCCCGTAGTCATGCCCCACAGATGTAGATAAGTTCGCTGAAGTGTGTTAACAAATCTCGGTGTCGTCATCGTGCTGTGATTGCTTAGTTCTTGGTAGATTGATTGTGCGCCTATGAAAGAAACATGATGGTAGTACTTTGAATAGTGCGCCCGGTAGAGGAAGAGAACATAATGACGACATATGGGCCACATATAGATTTAGTTATTAGTTCAACATACTCTAGAAGATTTAAACATGCCTTATACCGAGGTGTTCCTTAGTTGGTGTGTAATTACCTATCAGAAATAGAAAATCGTAAAACCATATATTTAGAAAATTAGAAGAGTTTATGTAGGCAAACCTTTCTAACATCAGCTATTATATAAATAAATAGTTTGATTAATCAAGGAAATATAGTATCATTTATGCATCATTCTTTTTTTGCACCACTATCAATTATAAACCATATATTTAGAAAACTATACTGATATGTACAACATTACGTAGACAAACTAGCCGCACAAATGCACGCATCCAACTAATTTCGTCATGAATCCTTGCTATTAAATAGGACGTACAATTTGGGTAAGCATTTCCATTTACATATAACATTTCCCACATTTTCAAAATAATACCTACAACATTTTTCCACTGAATTTAATGGCGTCACAATGACATTATGAATTTCTACTGTTAGTTCAATTTATCGTGCGGACAGTCATGTAGAGAGTACAAGGAGAACATCAAAGTGGAAAAACTTGAAGGACAAAGGATGTAGTGATAAGAGGGGTAATATTCACGAAAGCAAACAAAGCTCACAAGTGTGCATGTATACTTCTTGGTCAACTTTTTATTCCACAGACAAACGCTGAGAACATATGTAATGAATAACTGCGTTCTAAATACAAAAATTACAAGTTATACTTGAACTTAGTAAGAAATCATCTACACACCTCAAGCTAGAGTAGCTGTTTGTGAGGACATACCTGACGCCTGATAAGTGGAGATTCCGTCATTTTGATTATTCCATCAACACTCCAATATGGCAGGGATGGAATTGGATTTGTCTCGGAAATCAAAACTTCAACAAGCTCACGATCACCACGCTTTGCTGCTAACTGGATTGGAATCTCCCCATCCTACAATATAAGAACAAACTTGGAAATGAAATATTATCCAGAATGGATAATAATGCAATCAACACGGAGATTTCTTCTGACCAGAAAACATTGTGAGAAAATGAGATATTCCAGAATGCATTCCAGTAGCAGTATCAGGTATTGTCAAATGAACAGAACAAACTGAATGGTAACATTACCCCGTGTCTCTGCAAGATGGAGTACTACAGATCACCCGACATGGGCAGGATAAACCATCAACAGACAACAGTAGATACCTCTCAAGTTCTAGTCAGCAAAAAGCATGTTGTGCGATATATCATTATTCCAAACCAAGGCAAAGATATCTATCACTAGAGCTGTAACTAAAGCATTGTTTTGACTAGGTCCGTGCAATACATCTTTGTGAAGCAAACCGAACATATGCATTCAAATAAATCCTTAATGTAGGAGTAGCATTTTTTACTAACAGGCTATACAACAAACTTCTGTCTCTCTGACTGGTCTTAGACTACAACCCACCCACTGGATATGCAAGAGGCATGGTTACAACTTACAACCCAAAAACATACAAGTGAACAAACAGGAGAGTGGTGGTAACCTCTCCAGGATCATTGGGGTCAGCTCCAGCCTCCAGTAAGAACTTGACAATATCAGTCAAGCCAGTTTTCACTGCGTGCGTCAAAGTAGTTGGTCCGCAATAAGAACCGTTGACATAAGCACCAGCCTAATATTTTTGGAAATACACAATGGAAAGTTAGGAAAGCTTTAAAGATAGGATATGCAGAAGTAATCATGACAACAAGATCTAACACAAGACTGGATAAACATGAGGATAAACATCAAGTTAGTCAAATAAATTGCTGGACCTCGATCAGTAGCTTCATGCATTTGAGGGACTTGCGACAGCATGACAGCATGAGTGGTGTTATGTTACGATCCATAAGTCTGTTGGGCTGAAAGGAAAAAATAAGTGAAAGATTTGAAGAACAAATACTAGTCATACTGCAACATAATATTTGCTCTTAGGAGAAACCACTTAATCATCAAGCCAACTAGCCAAGCAGAAGTTATCACTTTGGCATTTCCAATTTATAGATATGCACGCAATTTCGTTGACAGTGAGTTTAACAGCTTACATCAGCACCATGCTCCAGCAAAATCTTCATGGCATCGTAATGGCCCCCCGAAGCAGCCGCATGCAATGGCGTCCCACCATGATCTTCGAGCATAATATCCGCAGGATTTCCTTCGGATAGCAATAGCCTTAAAGGTTCGCATAGCCCTGGTGGCAGAACAAATAAATATACAGTAGAATTTTTGCATTTCAATTCCGAAGACTGCCAGAGTGGACACTGACCAAATAAATATATTGTAGAAACTAAAACATCTTATATTTCAGAACTGAGGACTGAAACTGAAAGAGTAGAGTGAGGAAAGATCACCTCTCGCGGCTGCAGCATGCAGCAGAGTTAAGCCTTCAGGAGTCTTCTTTCTCGGATTGCCGCCTCGATCGAGAAGGTACTTCATAACCTGGACATTCCCCTCGAACAGAGCGCAAACCAACGGTGTCGTGCCTGCAAGAGGCAGCATTTCAAAAAAACTTGTTGCCGAGCTGCCATCCACCATCGATAGCAAAAGAGGTGGACCTTTCGTGGTGGTTGAATTGACATCAATCCATGCTTCCTCTACCAGGAACTTGCAGCACTCCAGGCATCCACTGTGTGCAGCGAGATGCAGCGCGTTAGCCCCTTCATCGTCCTCGGCTGCCCCTATGTCCATTTGTTTGGCCATTTCTAGCAAAGAGAAATCGGGGCACAAACACATTATTACTCCTCTTTGCTGCAGAAATTTCTAGCAAAGCAGAGAGGGGTTAGAGAGGTGCAGTTACTCTTGAGGATACGGAGGTCTCCGTCGAAGGCCGCTTGGAGGACGATGCGTGTCTGGACTTGAACGCGGGAGGAGGAGGAAGTCATGGTTTTTTTTTTTGAGAGCCTCTCTGGGATTACAAGTTGTAGCACCTGTTCGGACACACAGGACGCACACCACACACACCACACATACGCACATCACACCTATGTGTCTAAACTAGATCTACTCCCTATAACCCAGCACTACGTCCTGAGGAAGGAAGCCATGGTTGGGAGTTGGGACGGTACTTCGTTGGACAGGTCGTAGCGAGTTTTCAATGGAGTTTGGAGAAGGGAGAGGCACAGGCAGAAGGGGAAGAAACGCGGTGGAAGTGATTAGTGAGAGAGTGGCGACAGGTGGAAGGCGAGGTGACATCGAGTTAATGTTGGCTTGTTGCAGCGTCCTAGCCAGAGGCGTGACTTTTACTAGACAGAGGCCCAGCTTAAACAACCAAATAGACGCCTACAAGGCTACAAAGTAGACCAATAACCTGCCCTATTTTGTTGACTGCAGTCCACCCTGCAACTGCAGGCCAGGAAGCAGTAGCAGGAGCGTGCTCACCACGGAGGGCGTGGTCGTCAAAGTCGCCAGTGGACAAGACCAGGCGCAGCTCTGAGCCCGCCTGCGCGTCTGCCACAAACCCCATTGATCCCCAATACCCTAGGTAGGGATAGTCTGTTGGTATTGAAGAAATTACACTACAGTTTGTGGAATTTCGCGGAAAAGTGAGGATAAAACCATTAAAATACATTAGAAACAAACGACCTTTTGGTGATATGTGGAAATTTAGGATTTGACCGGAATAATCCCCACCAACCCCCACAAAAACACTAGAAACAAACAGGGACTTACAGCGCTAACCCCGTGCGCTGACCGTCGCACGTTTGTCGTATTTTCCACTATGGGATTCTTGCACGGGACCAAAGTAGCAATTTGGTTTGCTTCATATAAAAGAATACTCTCTCTTTAAAAATTAAACCGTGTATACTTTGATCAAGTTTAGATACAAATTCGACATCTAGAATACCTAATTGATTCCATTGGATTTATCATGAAGTATATTTTCATATGGCATACATTCATTATCGTAGAAATAGATAATTTTCTCAAAAACTTGGTCAGAATATAAACGGTTTGACTTTTAAAAATCTCATAGCAATTTGTTTCGCGTATTCGTATATTTCCTATCTCGGTTTGAATGAATAAGTCGTCGTATAAATTTAGTCAAAAGTTAACAATATTTATGAATGGTCATGACCGGTTTAGCTGGGCTGTGCGGGTCCCAACCCCACCCAACAAAGAATCGGCTGTTTTGGTATTTGAACAACTTTCCATGGGTTTAATTAACAAAACAACATCACATATGAACAAGTAAATCTACCACATGCGATAAACTAGACATATCTAACTAATCTCCATATGGATCGGATATTAAAAAAGACAGAGAGAACATTAACACATATGTGTTAACCGGGAAGGTCCACAGCGTCGTCGTTGTTGTCGGCCATGATGGTGAAGAAGAAGTAGACAAACAATCGATGCAGATGAAGGCGAACGAAAGCGAATAATTGTGCCGAGACACTCCCAAAAATCTTATCGTCCCGATGTAGGATCTCGATGGATGGGTTTCGGATGCCTGCTCTCTGGGACAGCTATGCACGTGGTCGCCGGTATGGGAAGTCTGTAAGCAGCACGGAGAAAAAACTATGCGATGGAGAACGGAGAGTGAGTGGTGTGTTCTGCATCCGTCCATTCTGTTCTCTGTATCCTGGCGATATACAGAGAATACAAGCATCACGTGGTGGAAGGCAGGGCACTTGTCAAACATGGACATGCATGTTGACACGTCCACGAGAGTTGGTGCACCAAGCAAAAAAAATCCACAAAAAAGCGTGTGATGCGTGTCCGGACGAGGCAGGCGGCGGAGGATGATTGCGTGAACTCTATGTACTCTCACTCACATAGTGGATGTAAAAGAGATGCCTTTAGAAGAAAGTCCAACTCTCTCCACGCTAGCAATGTGAGACTAAACTTAGTCACACTCCCAATTTCCGTACATACCATGCAACAAAGCTTAATGGGCGTTTGAAGTTTCATGATTTTTTAGACTAAATGGGTCAAGACACATAAAAACCCAACAATCCCCAATTAGATTTCAGAGGCATATAAGTGCATTCTAGTTCCATATTAGTGACATGCAGTTCATGGAAACTGTTAGGCTGAATTTTCACCTAAATAAGGAGCTACGCTTGACTACAACTAAACAGTGGACTAGGTCTTGAATTGTGAGTCTTGTGTAGTAAAGTTTCACTCAATGTCATTACCCATACTAGGCTGCCGAGTTTACCCGGTGGTTGGAGGATATAAGTCACATTCCTCGTCATTTCATGAGCTTACTAGAGATTTACGCAAATCTCATACAATGTCAGTCGCAGTGTGGCTAACATATGTGTTTTTGCAAGATCTGCATGTAGGATCGTCTTCGCTCATCAAGAGCCAGGCATAACACATATATACCTTTTAAATGCATTAATTATTTTTCTGTCTCAACATGCAAACTATCCACATCACAAACTATTTTAGCCAATCAATTGTCCATGTCATCTCCATTAACAAGAATTAATAATAGTACATCTTTCAAGAACCTATCCATTTCATTTTTTTCAGCCATATAATTGTCCACGTCACTAATATTTAGTGCTCAAATATTCAATGAAATAACAAAAGAGTTTTTCCAACTTTCTAACAATATTTAATCTTCTCTTAACATGCCTTTGAGCTTTTCATATTACCGTTAAAACTGTTCACTTTAACAATAACGGTTTGTTGTCACTATGTACGAGGGCCGGTATTGGTTTTCAACCCTATGCAAGTCCGTTAAGAGTTCAGGAAGTCATTCTATTTCGGCAGTAGGTGTGACTAATGTTATGAGTTATGACGGTAGGCTTGAAACAAAATAACAGTTAGTGGTGACGTTTATGACCTTCATGCATGTACAGCACGTGCCATTGTTGACCTTGTTATGATGGTCTACTTGCAAAATTTTCATGAAACAACGCCACCACTAAGACTGCATATAATCCACTTGTGATCTTTGTATCATCAGCATGAGAAATCCGGTTTGAGATACTATACGCTTTAAATATTTTCGGATACTCCGTATAAATGAATTTCATAGCACATGTTTCTTTGTTGTGCAATACCTTTCAAGAGCATGCCAATGATCATCTCCCGCGTTGAACAAATCGGTTTAGTTTGCTCACAACAAACGAGATGTCAACCCACGCAATGGAAGCTAAATACATGAGTCAATTGTTTACATGCAATTGTTTACTATTCGAAGAAAGATGGACATTCTGCAACTGTTTACTTGTAAGAAACACTAAAATTTTGACTATTTTTATGATCTTGAAGTGAAAGAATAAAGAGTCAGCAACATGACCTCAGAATGCTTTGACGATGACACTATAAGACCCAGTGAGAAACTACCTTGAACATTGGAAGGGACAAATTCTCTTCAGCCAGTAATCACTTTTTCATGGGGCGTGACAAAATTCTTTTCTTCAAATTTTCACCTGTCGAGGCTAATTTCTTGTCAATATATAAAAAAAATCAGCATTTCTTTCTGAGCACCTTAGGGGATATTTTTATCTGCACAGAACCACTGGATTAGAAAATGTCAAGGCCAGTCAGCCGATCGAGTTCCGAGAAAGAATGGTTTTACCTGGAGTACTGGGTTTTTGCTTTTTCATTACATGAAGCTCACTAGAAACTGATGCACTTGGCTTCATGAGCGACACTTCTATTGACGGTCGGACTGATAACAACTTCATGCTTTGCACGCTTGTTTTTTCCTTTATCAACATTGTGCTGAAACAAAATAAGCGTGCATAAACAATTTTTCAAATATATTACAACGAAAAGCAAGAACCGTAGGAAGTTGCAAGTACTGTACATCATCAGAAGATTCCAACTCGGACAGGCACTTGTGACGGTAGAGGGAGTAGGCAATGCCATTCGGAAGGGAGCTGGAAGTTTTATCCTGTTCATCAAATACAATACATGTTAGCGAAATACATAAATCCAAATATGTTTGTTCACACTGAATGCGCAAAATTATGCCTTGCAAAAGTAGTTCATGAGGTTGAACTCCTAATAAACTGGGTGTAAAACTAGGGAACAACAATGATAGAGTTCACCATATTTGTCAATGTGTTTCCATCTGGTGGTGGATATGCATATCCACCAAAGTAAAGCACAATCAGATCAAGCCGAAGTTTAAATGGTGAATCAGGAAAGTCTACAATGGATAACGGAAAGAACTTTGCAGAGAAAAAAGGTGGATCTCACTGAAAAAACTATGAAACCAAGGTTCTATTAAGCGGTAGGCGCTGATTGAGCGTTTTGCCTCCGCTTTTCCCTTTTTTGAAGAATCAAAGCACTAAGCGCAATTAAGTGCATGTTTAAGCGTTGTGGAGCGCTAGACGTTTTGTCTCCGCTCCGCGCCTAAGAGGGCTTAAACGTGCGCTTAGGTGTACTTTTTATAACCTTGTAACATTGTATTTGTATGGAATTTAATAGTTGCATCAACTCTTAGTCATCTGGTTTCTCCGAATTGGTTTGCTAAACTTATTTTTATTGCTTCACTTGGATAATACTGATGGGCCATAAATTATTTGCTGCCTGCAGTCAGTTCACTACATTTACGGTAAGTCATCCAGTGGCAGTAAATTTAACTCCTTCAAGATCCAACATAAATAAACCCTCATTTAGCAAACAAATAAGCATTTTGTGTGGAAAGGAAAAAAATAGACAACTTTGAAATATAAATGTACCACGGAATGACTGCAGAGGTGAGCTTAGGTTATGGGATTCTGAATTCTCAAAGTGCAGTTAACTACCTGTATCTTCCATTACTAAATGATCGGTTACAGACAACAATGTACGTTTAAAACTAATAAGAAATAATATATCAATTAGTTCTATGAAATTGCTATGCTCAAGGATAATGTGCAAAACAAGTCAACAACGATGATGATAGTGATGACATACTCAAGATGAGGAGGGATTGAGTAGTCCACACCAGTCCTAGGAGAAATCGGTTCAGCAGTAGATGTTGAATTTCTCTGTTTTGTGGAAATCCTACTCTGCACTTGAGACGGACCATGCGAGCTAATTGCTCCTGATGCTTCTCATTCGTATTTGTTGCGTTTTGCTGGTTTGTTCACTCGACTATCGGTACTTCCCAACGAATCTCAGCCTGCCAAAACCATCCCTCAAATTCATTGTGCACGGAGAGTTAGAACAAAAGCTGCACAACTGATAGAGCAGATAGTGTACTTGAGGAAAATAACATGTTCAGAGAGAATGTGCCTGATTTGCCGCCCTGTCATCCCTATAATCAACATACACGCAGTTCCTCAGCCTGTTCCAAAAAAGATGTCAGTAAACCTAGAAAACATACAAGATACATCACTTGAACCGCAGGGCCGAATGGATGTGGCGCTGAACTGGGAGAAAAGAAGCGGGAGAGCATCTCCTACGTGATCACCTCCGGGAGAGGTCGCGCCAGGAGAGTGGCCGGCGCCGGAGCTGACACAGGTGTCTGATGTAGCGGGGCGGCTGGGCCAGCCTCAGCGCCCGTGCAACAGCATCGCTGTCGCGGCCACGTGGGATCGCCTGCTGCAGACGAGAGTGCCTGGCGCACGTCGGTCGCCGAGGGAGCAAGGAGCGGAACGCCGGGCGCAGCTCGCCGCTGGCACCGTCGTGCAGTCGGCCTGCTAGGTTTGCTGGACCTGGGAGTGTTTCTCCAGACTCCATGTGGCAACGGGGACACTAACCATTGGTTATTGCCTAACCATAATCATCCCCATACAATATTTTTTTTTCCATCCCCATCCCCATTTACTGCCACGTGGATAACTGTTCTTCCATCCCCATCCTCATCGGGTTATCGCATAACCAGCGGATAACCATACCCAAGAACCTCCGGTGTAGCCGACATTGTCTACAAAAATTTGGACAGCAACTCGAGTAAATAAATGACAGCAATACAAGTAAAGCAAAAAGGGCACACAACCACAATTAATATACAATCAAATGATCATAATTCACACACAACAAAATAAGATGATCTAGGTTCAGATGGGCACACAGCCACACATAATACTGGTTCAAATTGGCACCCAACCACACATAGAACATGTTCAAATATTCAACTCACATTAAGTTCAGCGAGGCAGGCTTCGGTGCATACCCCCTTGCAAAGTCGCCAGAACTTAGAAGGCTAAAAACACAATTCTCAATCGGGTAGCCCGCCCTAACCCATATCCAAGGCCTGGGGCAATGGTGGCCGATGCGGGCAAAGGCTCCTTTTATACCTATTGACGGTTTGGGGCCTGATTATGTACGCGTACAACATGTACATATACACATACAAAATCTGTGACCACGATGTATTTTTAGCATATAGACGAGTCATAGGGGCCTAGATCGGGCCCTACGTGTAACCCATATCCAACCCTGACCTCAATTAGCGAAATGGTATGATGCGATCTAGAGCGTCAATGTGTTTCGCTAAGTTTGAGTTCCCCCAGGGGGTATGTAGGGAAGCAGAAGCCCAGTTCAGCCACTACATCACATAAATGGGCAGTTCCCAAAGGCATGCGACGCCAGAGAGAATGCTCCGGCGCGGCGGCGGTGGCAGAGAGCATTATGGGAGAGGATGAAGTGTAGACTGGAGAGGGACGGCGTGCGAGCGGGGCGGCCGAGCAGAGAGGAAGCAGATGCGGCGAGTGGGACAGATTTAGGGTTGGGGACGCGAGGGTGCGGGCGTGCGGCGACTGGGGAGTGTGGAGGGGAAAATGCTAGGGATTTAGTTTTTCTGTGGTATATATACATGTCTCTCACTCTTTTTAGTATTCTGGCCCCACATGTCATTTGATCTAGCGGGTACCGGGTATGTCGGGTATGGATAGTGCTGTTCCAAACTTGGCCCCGCATTAACCGCTGGGTAGTGTTTTTACACTTATAAGAGCTCCACGGCAAGTAATATGCAACCAAAATCATCCCTAATATATGAATTAACCACCGGTTATCGGGGAATGGCCTTTTACCAAATTGACTCCAGACGTCATTGGCAGATTTATTGTTATTGGGCCAGATGAACGGGCTTGTCTGTCGCTTATTGTGAGCGATAGAACGGCACCGCACATACGGCCCTAACCATCTATTGGCCCACAGAAAAGGCACGGCTAAATCAGATAGTACTTTGCTAATCTAGGCACGTTCAGCACAATCCTGCAGTAAATCAAGGCAAGTTCGAGTGGATTTCCATCGGTGAAGTTTTTCCATGAGAAGGTCAACAAACCTACCTCTGCATGTATGGCGCTGGCGCCCAATGAGCCATTAAACTACAACGCGCGCCCAGCCCCATTTTGCAAGGAACAGCGAAGCCGTCAACGACAGAAGCAAAAACTGTTGAGTGCCTTCTCCAAACACCTCTCCGTTGAGCTAGATCTCAAGGCGTAGGTCGAAACTTTGAAGCACGCAAACCCTTGGATACACCTCTACCAATTATATCGAGCACGAACATACTTATCAAAGAAACTATAAACAACCGTATATATATAGTGCTTAAGCGCTAAGGCATATTTCTATCGTTCTACATACATATACATATGTTTTTAAATATACCTAGCTGTTGCTTCTAAAACTCTCGCCGAGATCTACTCCGCCATTACGCACGTGTTCTTATGGCAGCTGGGATCGATCCTAGGTGGCGCCTGTTGCCTTGAGGCTAGGAAAGGCAGCTATCAGAGTTCCCAACTTATGGCGCACTCAATAGAGCACACCTGGCAATTCAACAAAGCACCACACGCCTAGCCAGCTTGATTTCTTTTTCTTTTTGTTGCAGAAGAGAGGACTAGCAAGTTTTATAGGTGACGACCAGCAAAACAAATAGTACTTCCGTTTTTATGAATAAGGCGCACGGGCATTTTAAGATGAACTTTGACCGAAAAAATTGAGAAAAAAATATGTTGATTATATTCCACATAATTAGTATCATTGGATTCATCATATTGAAAACCACTTTCTAATGATGCTAATTTATGCCAATAATATTTATATATTTAGAGTAATTCTTGTTCAAAGAAAAAACACATAAAACGAGGGCGCCTTATTTATTGGAATGGAGAGAGTAGAGGAACTATGAAAAATCATTAGATTAATTACTTTTGCAACGTTGTGTTAGTCAGACCCTTGTATTGTCCAGTACTAAACTGGGTGACTAAAACAAGCCTTGGTAACGTTAATTGCAGGTGTTGACATGACGGGCTTGAGATAGATAGAGACGTCAAAGTTGGAGTAGCAAACAGGCAAACATCCTTAGGATGGTACCAAAATAGCGTCCTTGTTTGGCTTATGACCTTTCTAATCCCTCCAAAACTCTCACTACCTCGAACATAGGAGTCTGCGATGGATGTGGTCGCGGAAATGATCCTCAAGGTTATGACTATGCAACACGTGGGAGGAAAGATTTTTTTTTATTCTCATCATACGTACATACGGAGTACTTTTTCTTTCGTCTTGCGAACTGGCAACATACACCGATTTTCCAAGGTACGGTTATAACTTCGACTTACTTGAGACGCGACGAACCATAGAAATCTATTATTGCTATCTTACAGGCATAAGACACTCACTAATTTCTTTCAGAATGTTTATCGATGTTGGAACCGGGCATAGCTAAAAGTTCAAATTGCGTGCCAAACTTTAACACACGTGTATTTTTGTTTATGGCGGTCTAGCCACGGGCAAAAGTAACACTTGACTAGGTTTTGTTCTCTTGTCCTATGACAAAGGACACATGCATAGGCAGTCAGCAACTCATGCTCGTCGATTGTGCATACTACCACAAAAGTTTGTACTTGCAAGAGTTTTTTTTTTGAACAAGACTTGCAAGAGTTAAGCATACCAAACCTTGCACCTTGCAGGGCAGGCGAGGCAAAAATATATGCCATGTGAAAAATGCCCTGTGTATGCTAGTACAAAGAAGGTGCCACAGCAAGCGAAGCTAGCTGCCGCGGCGTGGGAGTGACTGGTCATTCCAAGTCATGGAGTTGCCTTAAGATTTGTACTACCAGTGCAGTTACATTTCTTCTACTCCAATTAATATGGTATGGGTCTTTTGCCCATCCCGGTTAGGCAAAGTTTGACAGATTACACGTCAAACAATTTTTTTTGACAGATTAGCATATGTCGGTGTAGTAAGCTGGTTTCTTTTTCATTCAAAAGGTCAAAGAGATGTAGGTAAACTCACGCTTTTAATTATGATCATTATCCAGTCCACGCGGTAAAGAAATGCTTGCAGTGGCAGTAACGGCATGACCAGTGGTGAAGAGAAAACAAATCATCTAGAAACAGAGAGTGAGGGTGAGACAGAGACGGGCTGATCGGATCGGATATGGGCCCCGGAACTCTGGCTTGGGATTTTTTCTTCTTCTTGGACAACAAGACTTGGCCAACCAGTGGCTGGCACGCTAGTGGGCCACCGACAGGCATCACCGTTGCACTTGACGCACCGAACCGCGTGAAACGTCGCAGAGAGCGACGTGGATAGGATTAAACATCGTCACGCACGCTGAATCAGAAAGTGTTCCTGAAATCTCATAGCTTTTTTTTTTTCTCTTCTCGAGAGAAAACGATAGTACGAGAGTTTAGATGTAGAATTGCAAGTAAATCCTCTGCGAAACTTTCCTCCTATCCCACATACCTCTGCATAATGCATTAGCTAGTTATAAAACCCTCAAACTGTGCCTGCATCATCGTGATATTTTAATCCAAAAGTAGCTTTTCTTTCCGGGGGACAAAAGTAGCATCATGTCTAATAGAACCTCTGGCAAGCGAAACAAGTCAAGCGTGTGGGCAACATGGCTGTCAAGGAGGATCACAAGCTTTAGGAAAAAGGCGCTGGACCTCATCTTACTCGAAAGGTATATGGAGAGTCCATATCGCTGCCATTAATTACTCCAGGACCCCATTTTGATTCTGGTATAAATGAAATCTTTCTCTTGCTAAAATGGCAAACAATTGCTGGATTTGGTGATGCACACCTCGACGTTGTCCAACGACCCGCAAGCAGGTGTGCGATGTAAGTTGTAACGGTCCAGATGATTGTCCGTGTCCAGGCCACCAGGTGATGCGTATTTTAGAAAAACATGGTGCTCGAGCCGACCATGCAAAATTCAGTGGTGTATGCAAGACTTGTGAGAGTACTCTCAGTGGCCTATTTCTCTTGGTAGTTAGTGGTCAGTGGTCACGTCCCAAACGATCCCGGGTATCTAATCTGATGCAAAAATACAGGGTGCTCACCGAAGCTTTCGGAAGAAATCATCGAACGCGCAGGGCCCACGCCAACGGCCACTGGGTGTGTCTTGTCTAATCACCGGATAAAATGGGCTCCAAAGCCCGCGCCCCAATCGACAGACTGAAAGCAAAAAAAAAAAGACACCAGCATCTGGACATCCCCATCGGGTTAATTAACCAAATCCTCAGGGAAACCAATTGATCCACAAGCTTAGGGCAACATGGGTGATGCTTCCGTCGTCACAACCATTGGTTTTGTTTAGACGAACCTCCCTGTGATCATTGACGAGGAGTTAAAAAAATGTAGCAAATTATAATTAACATTTCCATCGCCTAGCTAGAGCTAGGGGCCTTGGGGGCAGCAGAGTTAAAAAATGAAAGGAGAAGGGGAGAAGTGGCAGGTGAGATGTGCCACTGGACGGGGAGCCTAAAGTTGTGACGTCAGGTCGCGACATGGACCGCTAGCGAATGATATGATCCAATCCGAATTCCCCAGGATATGCGACTAAGGTTTTCACGTGATAGATTAACTTAGGCTTAGCCTCGGGGTGGGGGTAGCGGGAATATTCCATGTGTCAATGAATGCATGAGTGGATTATTCTTGGTGATCCTTGCACCATTGTCCTTCCTCGCTCGCCGGGTTTTGATGCACGAAGCGAGCGCGTAGTTCGCCGCGAAACTCGCCGCGGTTCTGCCCGGCCGCCTCTTGCGTCGAATGGAAAGCAAGCCATTCATTCCCAGCTCGATCTATACTCGTGTCTGTCTCTGCGTCTGTCTGCGTGTGCGAGCGCAAGCAAGCAAGATCACGGCGCACAGAGAGAGAGAGAGCGGTGGCTCGTCGCCGTCGGCCGCCGCCGTGCGTGTGAGCGACAAGCTTTCACCTCCAGCCTGCGCGCGCGTCGAGCTGGGGTTGGTTGTAGGAACAGCGATCATGGCCGTTAATGGCTTGGAGACACGATCGATACAGCAGCCTGAGGCGCCCTGAGGGTTTCCGAAACGAGATAAGCTTTGTACGTCTATATATCGATCGAGTTCACCAACCGGAGGCCATGACGGCGACGTGGTCCTGGAATATGATTGGATGGATGGATGATCCAAACAATGGCGAACCCATCGCTCTCGATTCCATGAACCATGATCATCAATCCATCCAACCATGTGAGACCTTCTCCTCCGGCCGGAAGGTGTCCGTCCACGAGCAGTACTACTACCAGTAATCCCTCGTCACGTCGACAGAGGAGTAACCGATCAAGCGATTTATTTATTAACAAGCGTAAAGCGGCACACACACACACAGAAAGAGAGAGACAAAGCATCAATTCACATAATGAGATGTCAAACTCTGGCAATTAATGGCGGTAAGTACATGTACATACTCATAGTAATCATCAACAACGCCCAAATTAATCAAACATAAATGGATCTTGCAGCCGCCTAATCTACACCCATCCATTCATTGTAATTGTATACCCATCAATCATGCTAATCAGAGTACTAGTGCTAGTGGTATGTACACAGATCGATCAAGATATGAACCTAGGACTACTAGTAAATTAATTAATTAATTAATTAACAGGAGCGAGTACTAGCTAATCCCTGGAGGTCTGGACGGATGCTAATCTGATCCGACCCGAGAATCCTCCGGAAAAGAAGAAGATGAGAAGGATGATGCATCCATCAGCAAACCACTAGCACGAGCATCACACACGGGAGTTAAGTAATCGAATTAAGTAATTAATCAATCAACGGGCCGGGCGCCAGAACCGAGCGAAATCGAGCAGCAGGTAGGTGCATCGCCTAGCACCCTCCGGCCGACGGACTAACGGGCTCCGGCCGGCTTCAGTACTTCCAGATGTCGGCGAGGTTCAGGGCGGGGTACTCGTCGAGGTGGTCCAGGAACTCGTGATGCTGCTGATGCTGAGACGACGGCGTCGCCGCCGACGAGATCTCCGCGTGCGGGTCCGTGCTGAGCCCGGTGTCGCGGGACGGGCTCTGCCCCGACACCTGCTCCGCCTTGCAGTACCTCCGGATGGCCGGCGACTGGTCGCCGGAGCTCGCCGCCGGCAGCGAGAAGTAGGGGCTCGAGTACATCAGGTGCGGCTGCTGCTGCTGCTGGTACGGCAGCGGCGCCATGGCCTCTTCCATCTTCACCTGGTAATCGATCACTTCGTCCGCGTCGGCGCCGAAGGGAGGGTCCATGAGCGGCGGCAGCTCACCGGCGGAGTCGAGGAAGTCGCTGATGAAGCCGAACGAGCCGACCCGCTCGATCCCCGCGTCCGCCATTGCCCTGTTCGTCGCCGCCGCCGCCGTGAGCTCCTTGTTGAACACCTTGGACACGGCCCACTCGTCCTGCATCGCCACGACGCGTAAGGAAATTTAGCTCATGGACCCAGAATTAAGGTGCGAATTGAACTGAAAAACGCGCACGATTAAAGGCGAACCTTGGCGGAGCGTGGGAGCGGGTGGGGGAGCTTGCCATCGAGGCGGAACTCGTGCATGACCCAGCCGGTCTTGGTGCCGCGCGGGGCGCGGCCACGGTAGAAGACGAGCGTCTTCTTCATCCCGACGAGGACGCCCCTCCCGCTCCCGCGGAGGATCTCCTTGTCCTTGCCGGTGGCCTTCCAGTAGCCGCTCTCGGTGGCGCGGTTGGTCCTGGTCCCCGTCGGGTACTTGCGGTCCTTGTGGCAGAAGAACCACCACTCCTTCTCCCCCATTTTCGCCTTGCCTGCCATCCATCATCAAATCAGGCGAGATTGGATCGAACAAAGACTCGAATGCTCGATTGATAGTATAATTTGGGTGCACGAATTAGTTAATTGAGTATGTACCTGGGAGGAACCATGGCTCGCACTTGTTGAGGTCGACCTCGCCGATGACGGCGGAGCAGAAGCGGTGGTCGAGCGCCTTGGGGGTGAGGTAGTGCGAGATGATCTCCTCGTCCGTGGGGTGGAACCGGAACCCCGGCGGCAGGTCCAGCGCCGCCGCCGCGTCCTCCACCTCCGCCTGGTGTATGACCGACACGTCAGACATCTCTCTCTGCACACCAAGCCCGGAAGAACCACCACGAACTAGCTAGAAGAAGAGGAAATTAATGGAGATGCCGAGAGAGAAGAGGGAGAGACGTGTGTGAAAGAAAGAAAGAGGAAGACGCGGGTTTAGGGACACAAGAGAATGGACTGGGGGAGGAACCGAGGGTGCGGCTTATATAAAGCCTCCACCGGTACACTGGCGGTGGCGGGGAGAGAGAGCCGTGAGGAAGGCGGCTCGCGGGCGAAAGCCTCCCGTGTTTCACTTCTTACCGCGCAACTCTAGTTACCTGTCCTAATACTAATGGCTCCTGGTAAAATTTACTGTTCCCACGCCCCCATCTCTCTTTCACATCCATCTCAGACCATCGGGAAAAAAAACTCTAGGCCACAATATTTTCTTCTCCTCCACCGGCCGGCCGTTGTCCTGTGGAATATTCACGGCTAGCGCGGCAGCGATGCGTTGGACAAAACCCTGACTTCTTAATTCTTTTTCTTCTCCCTTAAAAAACAAACAGTAGTAGTACTAGTGGTTCATTTATATGTGGATTATTGATTTGTAAATTTGATTGCTTTGACTTTTGCAAACAGGTTGGCAAATTAAACTCGATCGGCCTATCCCCAGATGCAGCGATCGAGAAGAATTCAACTCATCATCAGCACTCGGCCAGGAAACAAAACCGTCAATGTATCACTCCTACTAGTTTCTTTTTTCAATCAAAGGGCGATTAGAGGTTGATATGGCAGCTGTTTGTAACCCTCGCGGAATTGACATCTGTCGGTTCATGTCAAATATCGCTCCGTCCTCCGTGGTTGTGCTGTTCCCTTCTGTATTTTCCTCCTCCACATCTTTTTTTTTACTCGAGAGTTTCTAGTACGGAGTAGTTGTTTTCGGTTGTGTACGGGAGGCCCGCGACCACGACAATTTTCTGCAAAGATACCACGCGCTTTCCCTCGCGGCCAAACTAAAAGCGCTGGAAACTCGATTCTTTGAGCGGGTTTTTCCCTTTCAGAAGTGAACACGCTCGCTGTTCTACAGTGACACCAACGGGAAGCGGTCCCAAAGTTCATTGTCTTTCACTCAACGAATCGAGTATAAATCTCCTGCTTTAAAAAGGATGGCGAAATGGCAACGTGCTTCTGTTCAGGCCTAGTTCCACTAACTCAAGTTGAAGCGGTGATTTTTCTTCTTCTTTCCCTGCCTTGTAAAACAGGCTTGGAGGGCTGTGATGTTCGTGTAGCCCCGGCATTTGACGGCGCCGCGGAAGTTTTCCGTCTAGCATTTTCATTATCTTTCGCATATTCTGCATTGGACATATCAACTGAGTTGGCCCAACGTGAACGGCTCTGAAAGGATAATTGTGGCTTGCAACATGACTGAGTCGTAGTTAAAGAATGGTTTCAGGTCAAGCCTTGGAATATACTAAGGTGGTTCAAACTTGAAACTATCCGTTCTCATCTCTTCCTTTCTTTAAAAAACTAGAAGTTATTCGAGCCATCCTCACGGAATCCTCCCAAGACTTTGCAAAGTTGGCTCCTTATTATTTTCTCATTTTATAAGTTAACCAGTTTCAAGCAATGACACTTCATATGCATGAGACGGCTAACGAATCGGGACACATATTTACACCAACCATGTAGTAACTTGGTTATATTTTTCAGACACTGCAAATGTAGCATATTTTAAGTCCAAATGGGAAGAATAATTGTCAATATATACTTCGTGTTCAAGGTGAGTTAGTACCAAATAAATGGAGTGATTATCCTTGTGGGTCACAACTTGGAACATTCACTTGGCATTATCAGTCTAAAACGATGACATGTTCAATATTCAGTGGCAGCCGCGTTGAGAACCGCTCATGATAAATAAATGGCAACTTTCAAATAGCTCTACCGTTGATGATTTAACTTTTATCGTTATTGTTGCTATTATCTTGACCATCAGCCAAGAGAATCTCAGTGGACTAAGATTTTTTTTTTTTTGATAAAGGGAATTTTATTACTTAAGAGTTTTAAGCATTACACCCGGCCTCTGCATAACAAGGATGCACACAGCCCCAGTGGACTAAGATAACGGGAGCCTATAAGTGATATGCATAGTTAATTAGAAATAGAGATCTTCACAATCATTCTCCGATAGCTGCATCATACCTGCCTGCCAATGGTTTCCATGACATTTTTCTTTTTGATGGTGTCAAAGACATTCTTCTAAAGCATACATTTAGGTATAAGTTTCGAACTCTATACAAGAAATACGTGCATTGGTTGTGTATGTAGAAAGGGATGCAATTAGCAACAGAAAAATATTAAAACCTCACCGATTGGGTCATTTAAACCCTACAATCGCACACGAAAGGAACAAATTGTCAGTGATGCGAGGAATCGCTTACGATACAACTCAAATACCATGTGTAAGTGTTTCAGCTCCATGAGGCCTCCAAGCGTATTCCCAGCCTCCGGCTTCAACTTGTATTCTTTGTTTCACAGAAATAATAAAAATGCAAGATTTACTCCCGAATTAGTTGGGTTTCACAAGACTGCCGCAACTTAAAAATACAAAAATAGGAGTATCATACTTTCCAGTATGATTTCGTGAAAAACCCCTAATTCATTAAAAATAATGGTGCAGATTGTATGTGTTCCAAATATCAATGACGTGATAGACATATGTGACTTTGTTTTTGGTGGTATTTTTTGAGTATCGAGTACGGATTTTCGCCGTGAAATCCTAACCTTAATCGGTTGTAACTCATAATGGTTAATTTCTAGTCATTCTTTTGTTGAAGGCATTATCTAGAAATGTCTCAGAATTTTATTTTGGGTGAAAACTCACAATCTCTGGTGCTTATGTCAGAATAAGACAATGCTTGTTCATTGTTTGCTTTGTAAATGTGTCACCATTGGATAACCCTTTTCACAGTCCGAGTGTTTCTAGTTGTGGTGGTTATTTCCTTACTTCTGCGAGCTGGTGATTTCTTTGGCGGGCCATGTTCTTTTCTTTACTTTTTAATGCATCAGGAATGTTTCGACTACATTTTGACATAATGTTTGTTTGCAAAGACCCATGTAGTGAGTTTTTAATATTAATATATTCACTTTATCATAAAAGTATGCACTTTAGTAGGATAAAAATTAACATTGACACAACATAAACTAGAAGCTATAGTCTTCACAACCGTAATACTAGGCGTTATACACGATTGAACCGTCACATTTTTCAAATCCGGCACTAGTAAAAAAGGGTGATCTTAAAGTTTCATCTCGATACGTATCGCAGCATGTAGCATCATACAATCTTACTATTTCCAATCTATATATCATGATGGTACTCCGTATCTTAATATTGTACTCCCTCCGTACCAAAATATAAGATGTTTAGCATATTTCAATATGGACTACATACAAAATGAAATAAGTGAATCTACACACTAATACGTGTCCATGTACATCCATATAAAGAAATAATAAAACATCTTATATTTTGGTACGGAGGTAGTAGTATCTTATTCGTATCTCGATATGTATCATGATATCTCTAGTATCCCAACACAAAGTAGATAACATACGATCCCATGCTTATGGTAATAGTAGGCCACATACAGACCCAACTAGGTGGCAAGCACAAGAGCGAAAGGCTTGGAGTCGTAAGGTGAGCTAAGTACTTAACTTGAATAAGTAAAAAAGAGTTCTATTGCCTTAGACTATATGGGAATAAAGAAAATTATGTATGTGAATAAAGGCCAGCCAACTAGCCATTTGTGTATACTGACTTTCTCAACCTTTTGTTCTATGGGTTCATAATTGGTTATACATTTTCATGCATAGGATAAAAGCCTATATTTAATATATAACTATAAAATTTACATGGTCGACCATCGGCTATTTAAGACATAAAATATAATCAAAATTTGAATTAACAACTAAATTTAAATGCATTTGAGGCACATTTCTAATATATATATATAGATATATGATATTTGAATACAAAATCTCCTAATATCCGATACTACAATAAGCGATCCAATACTAGTGACAAGAAAAAGACACTGCCTAGCTAGTATCTCGGTACCCAAAATCTTGGTTAACAGTAATTAATCTCTCACACAGTTTCAGTATGTTTCGGCCATTCAATTTGACATAAGAGCATCTCCACCGGGGGGCCTCCAAGTGACCCCCAAAGGCCCATTGGGGGTCCGGATGGCCAAAAACATCACCAGCGGCACCCTCCAATGCCTCGCCCCGAGCAAAATCGTGTTTGGCACCCTCGAGAGGGCCTCCAAATTTGGAGGCCCTCTCGGGGTGCCGGACATGGGGGCGGACATGCGCCTGACAGGGGTGGCCAGCCCGTCCTGGGACGCCGCGTTCAGGCGTCATTTATCGCGCCATGCAGGAGGCCACTTTGGCCGCGTTAATGGCGCGGTCGTCGGTGGTTTCCAACGCGACGCGACAGGACGCCGGTGCGCCTGCACACACGCATGCCATTAAACGGCGGCCAGTCGACGCGACGGCTTCCCAGGCCCCGCGGCCGGCGTTGCGGATTCCCCACGCGTCGCATTTACGCCGGCCGCACCACCCATCGCCACGATAAAAGCCGACGCCCTCGCTCCCCTCGCCCCTCAATCTCTCCTAAACCCTAGCAATGGCATACGGCGGGCGCGTGAACGTCGGTGAGGACGCGTGGGAGCTGCACCGGTACGGGCTCCTCGCCCCTCCGGACTGCCGCCTGCCCAAGCACTGGGCCATCTCGGCCAGCGGGCTAGCCGTGTCACCGCTGCCCGACACGGCCAAGCACAAGAGGCGATTCATCGCTCGCCGGCGGAGCGGCGCCTCCCCGAGAACGACGACGGCCAGGCCAACTGAGACCGTTGGATGGAGCGCTTCGAGCGCGAGCGGGAGGCGGTCATCGCCACCAACGACGGTCCCAGATCGCGCGAGACGCGATACAACACCGGCGGCCGCAAAGACTGGTGGGGGGCAACCGGCCACACGGTTGCCTCCGCGATCGAAGCCGCGCGCCGACAAGTTGCCACGGGCAGCGCCATCCCCTTCCGCCTCCTTCCTCCGGTGCCACGCTTCCCTCCACCGCGCCCCGTGCCACGCCAGGTGGTGAAGGAGGAGCGCCGCTCACCGCCGCGTCGTGGAGGCGGCATCACCACCCGCGAACGCCGTCAGCGTTCGCCACCGCGTTCGCCACCACGCCCGCGCGGGCGCCTCCTCCAGTCGCGCGCCAGGCCACGACGGCGCCTCCTCCAGCCGTGCTGCCTCCTCCGCGGCGGTGGTGAAGATCGAGGACGACAGCGACGACGACGACTCGTGGTGGTTCAGGGAGTAGGCTAGGCGGCGGTTAGGGTTTTCAAATTTCATTCAAAATCTTTGTAATATATAAGAAATATGAATGAAATTTGAATCGTTTCAGTTTTTTTGGAGTCAATTTGAACGTCCGCAAGGTGTTCGATCATATGTCGTGTTTTGGGGGCGGACGTTTGGGGTGCGCCGCTGTGGGCGCGGTCGAAAACATGGGCGGACACATGTCCGACACCCTCTAATTGGGCCTCCATTGGGGGTGCCGGACACGAATTTGGAGGCCCCCAGTGAAGATGCTCTAAGAGAACAAAGGGGTTAAAAGTTATCCGAGTGATTGGTAAATGTTAGGCGTGACTGTTCTCATGCTGAAACTATTGACTTTGTACAATGTACTCTAAAGTTGAACTCCGTACAAGAAAAGGCGCCTAAGTCCGTACAAAGTATTGTGCAATTTGTGAAGCTTAAAGACTAATTCTTGCAAAAAAAAACTTATGAAGACTTAAAAGCGAATTCCCCCAGAAGTAAAGCCTTAATCGAAGAAACGGTCACGAATTGGTCTTCTTTTCCATGCGGCGGCGACAGATGGCAACGCGAGAACTCCAGTGCAGCTGTAAGAACCGTCAGTGACGTGATTCCTTCGTTGATCAGCGCATGTTATCTCTGCTACTAGTCCGTACTGTTTGGTTACCGATCGGATAGGTTCTGCGTGCTTGCTTTATTTGGCAGCTAGTAGTGGCGCCGCGGTGAATTAACATGAACAGTTCGACTACGAACTCTTCTACCGGCCCCCAGTGTCGCTCCATGCGTGAATCACGTGTCGGAATAAGAGGTCAGTTGATAAGATCTGGCTTACCAATAAATATACTCCGGCTAAGATCTGGTGAGTACTACTGCTAGAGCCGGTGCGAGGCTTCTTTCCTTTAATTTCACCGGAGATAAGTATTCCCATACGTCGTCCTGCGTTCGGTTTGACCGTACCCTTGGTCATATATGTCCCGGATCCGTGACACAGAATTGTACTGCTAATAATATTGCTCATGGAAAGTGTGCTTGTTTGGTAGCGACAGATAGAAGCCTTGCAGTGTAGATTTTTTCAGCTGGTTTTGTGGACGAAGCCGTGGCTCTCGGGTACGTTTGCAACTGATATTCCATATTCGTCAGAAATTATCGAGTATTACACCCGTATAAAAAACTGTGTCAGAAAATAACATTAATTGCAACTTGGGTCAAAGATTTGTCAAAAAAGACGCTATATACATGCTATATTCGTCAGAAACTTGTCTCTTTTGCCGAGAAGTCAACCAATAATTTTTCTGGCATTTTTGAATTTTTGAAAAAACATCTGTATACATACCCGAGAGTCATAAGTCTGCGTCCGTTTTGTGGAGGCATATACTACATACTCTCTATGTTTCTAAATATAAGATGTCTTAGCTATTTCATAATTAGATGCGAATTAAAATGAATTAACATACGTATTAAAATCTATATAAATACATGTGAATCAGGAAAAGGGTACAACATCTTTTATTTAAAAAGAGAGGGAGTATGTACGAAGCGGTACTCACTACAAGGATTTCGGTCTATTGCAACAAAATCGTTTGTCGCAATACATGCCGGTTTGTGTTGCCACGAAACGACTTTCGTTGGCAGCCGTTGCAATTGGACGCATGGTAATAGGTTATCTCCACGAAAAAGCAATTGTGGCAATAAAAGTGCGCTATTGCAACAGCCATGTGGAAAGTTGCCACATTTTTCCCGTGGCAGCACTCACCTAATGCCACAATTTGGTTTGTGGAGATAGCTTTAATGCAACATGCAAAGAATCGTGGCGACTGATAGCTCGTGGCGATAGACATTCGTGGCAACAACCTATGCCAACGACAGTGTTTTCGTGGCACATAGTCTTCCAATCGTGGCAATAAACTATGGCAACAAACATTCCAATCGTTGTTACAGGAAATTGCGACAATTTAAACTTTTCATGGCGATATTCTATTTCGACAAAACTGAGTTTGGTGGCACTAAACAGCTATCGCAACTGCCAAAATATTTGTAGCGAGAAACTATTGCGACAGTTTGAACATTTCGTGGCGATACTCTATTTCAACAAAATTTAGTTTTGTGGTGCCAAATAGTTATCGCAACGGGCAAAATGTTTGTAGCGAGAAGCTGTTGCGACAATGTAAACTTTTCGTGGCTGCAAACTATTTCAACGAAAGTTAGTTTGGTGGCACCAAACAGTTATCGCAACATACAGAAAAAATGTGGCGCCAAGTTATTGCGACAATATAAAGTGCTCTGTTGTAACATTCTGGTGCAACAAAACAGGTAAGCGTGGCGACTGATATTTGACGCAACAATATATTTTTCGTGGTACTAACATGTGGCAACGAAAGTGGGTTGTGGTAATAGACTATTGCAACCTTAAAAAAAAATAGGCATTCAATTACAATATTTAAAACCATACGTATAAATATGTATATTCATACAAATCATAATTTTCATACCAAATATCCATCAAATGAAACCCAAAAATAATTAAGCCATCCTAATTAAGCGTCTAGTCTAAATTGTGTGTGATCTAAAGTCCAGTCCAGCTACTCGTTCTATTCCTGCAACCAGTCCAGCTACTTGTTTTGTTCTTGCAATCAAGAAATCAATAAAAAAAATTAGTCCAGTCCAGCCAATGACGTACTCCCTCCGTTCGGAAATGTATCTCATCCTTTTCCGAACAGAGGGAGTATAATACTGCTATGTAACTGATATGCAAAAGAAGATACATCTCCCATGTTCAGCAATGAGGATCAACCATGAAGTTTGCACTACTCCCTACATCGGTAAGCTGATCATGCTAATATTCACTTGTCAAGTACAGCTATGTTTTTCTAAGTTTTTAGTTAAGCAAAAATACAGCTTATAAGTTATAAGCCCTTATTTAACAAGCAGTAGGTATGTACTTGCACAAACAGACTGAATCTAGCAAGAAGTTCACTGCGTATATGTACCCTTGCACAAACAAATTACTCCAGAAGTCACTAACTGAGAGATATGTCGGGGGGCTACCCCCGGGTAGGGTAAAGTTGTGGTATAAAGAGCTCTAAAGACGGGACCGGGTCAACCAAGTCCCGGAGGGACCGAGGCATGGTGTCACTGCAAACCGGCTTATGGCAACCGGGTCATAGAGGCCGGGTTATGTTAGCTGAGTCATCCTAACCGACATATACCAACCGGGTTATGCTGACCGACATTTGTATGTCGGTAACTTGTGTGTTTTCTTATGTGCAGGGAAGATCATTCGGGAGGGGGAATCCGGCATACCCATGCCGGGTTATCCTTGTGTCGGACAGAGGTCAATGCTCATGTCACATCCCGTCTGGCACGGAAGCGCCTGACACGGGAGCGTGCAGGAGACCGAGATGGCAGGTCATCATTCCACCGCTGACTCCGGGTGATCCGGGAACAGACTGCGAGGCAGGGGCATGGGCAGGCCATGTCTTGTCCCTGCCAGAGGGTACTTTCTAGCTGTACCGTAGAGCTGCAGGAGATGGGCTTGTCGTGTCCCGTCTCTGACAAGAGTAACATCATGACATATCCTCGGTGTGGCTACAGTGCTCCGGGAGGGGCACTTCGGTAACTCGGTTTAGCCTATATATGTGCCCACACCCCCTCCTGCGTGAGGGACGGTGCCCTGAGATACTGTTCCACCCGTAGCTTCATCTCCTCCCTTGTGCTTTGCACCATTGTTGTGTTATACAGCTCAAGGAGCAAGCTTGTATTTGTGATACCGAGATTATAGAGAGGTAGGCAGGAGTAGGGGCTTTACCTCCTCACGAGGGCCCTGAACCTGGGTAGATCTTGGTGTGCTTGTGTGTTCTTCGTGTGCGCTTCTTAGCGCGCTAGCCCTCTCCCGGATTCCACCAGCGTCCATCGGCCCCACACTTTAGCCATCCTATGGCATCTGCCGTGATACCACCACGACAGTTGGCGCCCACCGTGGAGCCAGCAGCGGCGCTGGCTGGTGTGACATTCCGGACGGGCTCCATCATCGACTCCGGCGAGCGCGTCGTTTCCGGGCTCGTCTGCAAGCTCGGCGCGCTGAACTTCATCAGCGACAACGCGGGATGCTTCGGCAGCAGGCCGTTCCCGACGAACGGCTCCCTCATCAGCTTCGGCACCTTCGTGACCTACGTCGCCACCGAGGTTGTCTGCAAGTACCCCGAGCAGGTGCTTGTGGCGGAGGATCCTCCTGCTATCTGTGCGGCTCGCGGCCGGCGTAGCGCTCGCCCAGGGAGCTGCGCAGAGGTCATGATGACCGGCACTGCGGCCGATGCCGGTAAAGGAGACCTCGGCAAAAGAGATGCCGGTAATCCCGCACCAAAGGTTAGATCGGCGAAAGTGCCGCTGGAGAGGAGGGAGAACCTCCCCGGTCAGGCCGGTACATCCCATGTGCCGGTTAAGCCGGTTCACTTCGAGGAGATCATAGAGAAGTTAAATGTGCCGGTAGCTGCCGGTACAGATGCTGCCCAATCAGAGGCAGAGTTGGAGGCACGGCGTCAGAGCTTGCTTCAGGAGGCTCTGGAGATGGCCGAGGTGAGAAGAGAATTTGGGATAACTGTCCGTGAGTATAACCTAGCGCATGGTTTTACCCTGGTAGCTGCTCGCCCTAGTCGAGTAGAGGATGTGCGCAAGAGGGGTAAAAACCTCAATGTCGAGATTGCTAGGGATGGTAGATCTAGCTCCAGCAAAACTCCTAGTGCCTTATCTGTCGAAAAACCGATGTATAGTTCCCCTGCTAAGACTCTTAGGGCTGCCGAGGCAGCAAGAGCCGAGTTGTCTGGCTTATCCGGAGAAGCTCTCCGCAGGCAGCAAGACCGAGTTAATGAGCTAGTAGCTGTGGCTACCCGGCAGAATGAGGCCTATCGCAAGGCCAACACAGTTGCAGGTAGGTTCGATGTTGTTCACTCGGCTAGGGGAGCTAGTGGATCTAAGGGGCAGGCTTCTTCACCGCATGTCGGTGTAGATCGTGACCGGAGTGTAAACTCCAGTAAGAGCAAACAGAAGCAGGTGTATGATCCGGCGTGTGCCGGAAAACAGGTGGTTGGGCGAGGTAGTGCCGGCCGGGGTAGAAGCAATCCCGGTCAAGGCGGTCCAGATGCCGGGGTAGTTAACTCGGCTGGCCGAGGTTATCCACCTCGGTATCCGACACAAAATCTCGCCCAGCAGCAGCAGCAAAATGTCGGGCATGTCCAGCAGCCACAAGTTGTCGAACAAGTGGCTAACCGTTATGATGATGGTTACTCGGCTATGGAGAAAGCTGGGTATCCGAGATATGAAGGTGCACTGGGATCTCGGTTGGGAGCTCGCCAGTTGTCACCAAATGACGCACGCTACAAGCTGGACAGAATTTATATGTCCGAGATGCTGGAAGAGCAAGGTCCACCTGGCCCGGCGTGTTTTGGACCTCGAATCATGAGGGAGCCACCGGTGCGACACTTTCAGTTGAACCGAGGTGCAAAAACATATGACGGCAGCACTAAGCCGGAGGACTGGCTGACAGATTATGTGTCTGCTGTGCATATTGCGGGAGGTAACCGCAGATGGGCGGTGAGATATATCCCGCAGATGTTGGAGGGGCCAGCCCGGATTTGGCTGAACAACCTGCGAGAGGGCAGTGTTGATTGCTGGCTGGACTTTGAAGAAGCATTTGTTAGCAACTTCTCCAGCACAAACAAGAGACCAAACCGTCCTCAGCAGCTTGCGATGTGCAAGCAGAGGGATAATGAAACTGACCGGGATTACTTAACCCGGTGGAGCACTATTCGCAATTCCTGTGAAGGAGTTGTAGAGGCACAGGCCATATCTTGGTTTGCCCAGGGGTGCCGACATGGCTCCATGCTCTGGCAGAAGTTGCAGAGGGAAATGCCTGCCACTCTGGCCGAGACAATCCGGATTGCGGATAGCTATGCACTGGGTGATCCGATGCAACCTTTGCTGAACTCGGGAGAGCCGAGTAGAAGATACCCGGTGAACAACCGACCCGGGCCAGTCAGGCAGAACGATCGCCAGGACTTTGGTAACAAGAGGAGAGAACCGGATTACCGGTATGGCTATAACAGCCCGATGTTTGAGAACCTAAAAACCGGTGTAAATTTTCCACTTTTGTGTTCATTGCATCATGGCATCATGCATCATGTTGTTGTTACTAGGGAATTGTGCTAGGGAATTGTGGTTGTTGCTAGGAAATTGTTGTGGTTTGGCACCACTTCAAACAAGATGCTAAAATTGCTACAACAAATTCCAAAACAACGAAGGCACTCAATTTTGCAAACTAAAATTACTTTGACATCTCCTATTTGTCAAGGAAGTTCCAAGAGCTCCAAAATAATATTTTGCACCTGCTCCAAATTGTTAAAGGAGCAAAATTTTGAATTTTAGCAAAATGCCATAAACGAACCCTATGAACAAAAGTGGTCCAAACAATTTTATTTTGAGACGCCAATTTTTGTGGTGCTTCTATACTATATGGGGAGGCTACCAGAATTTTTTTCATATTTTTATAAAATGTTTTGGTGCCTCAATTAAATCAGAGAAACGCTGCTGGTTTTAAAAGAAACAGAAAAGGGCTTCTTTGTAATTTGAGGAGGACCTATCTGTGATGGTAAAAAGGTTCGCGAGGGGGTTTTCAGAAAACGGTCTTCTTCCTCGCGCTGTAGCGACCGAGCCGCCGAGCTCGCGTCGCACCAGGTCGCCGACCCGCCCCTGCCGCGCGACGACCACGCCGGGCCCCCCCCCTCTGCCGTCAACCACGAGGAGGAGCAGAGCATCCCGAGGCCCACTGCCCCTGCCCTATCCCCTTGTTCCCTGCCCCTCTGCTCCCCGTTCTCTCCACGCCATGGCCGAGGCGAAGCTCGCGCTCGCCGTCAAATCCCCGCCATTGTAGTCCAGCTCGAGCATCGCCGTGAGGGGCAAAAGCTCCGCCGTGTTCCCCTCGCCGTCTCCGCCAAAGGAATTGTTCGGTAACACCGGGAATCGAGCTCACCATCCGCGACTCCGCCGCCGCCGTCCGGGAGCCGCCGCGGACGATTCCCGCCTATTCCGTCCATCCCCGTCGCCGCCGAGCATCTTCCCGAGCTCAGGGTGAGCACACCCACCTCCTTCGCCCCCTGTTCCTTCCCCTCGTCTCGGTGCCGCGCGTCGCCGTCGCATTTTTCGCCGCCCTTGCGCTCACGCCGCTGCGCGTCGCCGTGCATCTCCTTGCTCTCGGATATTCCGAAGAAGATGAACTCGGATAATCCGAGGTATACCAGTGCTAGTAGACGTTAGGTCCTTAGGAAATTTTCAGCCTCTTTCGTCGCTCGGATTTTCCGATTCTACAGAGTTCGGATTTTCCGAACTTCGGCAGTACGAAGTTGATTTAGTCCTTAGCGAAAATGGGAGACGAATGTGGCGAGCGGATATTCCGGTTGCAATACACTCGGAATTTCCGAAAGTGCCCAGTACCAAAAATATTACTGTTTCTTTTATTGCTTCCTATTTTGAATTCCGGTGTTGTTTAAAATACCGTATAACCAGGGCATGTTTAAAGGAGGAAATAAAAGGTAATAACTTGTAATTATTCGGATCATCAGAAAAAGGCGAGCAATATACCAAAATGTCCGGAACTTTGTGAACTAACTTTTAAAATAAATGTCATGCATATTTGATCACCATTACCGTAATGTACTCTCCGACGCTAGGAGAATCATTAAGTAAGTATGGGGTGTCTTCCTATCTCGCTGAAGTAATTATTCCCGCACCCCATTTAAATTGCTAGAGAGCTGTTAATAATAAGTCGGTGCATTAAAATGTCATATCATCATTTCTGTATGTATTGCACAATTGCCATGTGTTGATTGTTGTTTCTGCTTTCCGGTGTTGTTTGCTCTCCGGTAGATCACGAGTTCGGAGTTGAGCATCCTTACTCCGACGAGCACCTTGACTATTCCGTTCAACCAGGCAAGCGTAATCCCCCCCTCTGAGCATATCTTATCCTATGTTTCCGCAACTATTTTCTCCACTATAATATTGCATGTGGTTCCAAATGTCAATTTTATTGGATTAGAGTATCCTATAGTTGCATTAAGTTCCCTATGCCACATACCTGTTTCCCTCCTATATCCATAGGTTTGTATTGTTGGCCCGAGATATCTACTATGCTATGTTGATGCTTAGCCATGCTTAGTACTGGCATAGCGGTGCGATGGTTACTTCATGTTGGAAACAGGTGTTGAGATGAGAATGATGGTGGAGAATTGTGGTGACAGATAATAAAATGCTTAAAGGTGGGGATGAGAGGCCACATGGGATGTGGTGGGTTGTCTCGTTCTCGCCGCCTAAGTGCGAGTTCTCGCCTACGAGCCAAGTTGAGCGTGCAACCATGCGTGGGCATATGGAACCTCGTCGACCGACTAACTTGTGGCGGACTAGCCGAGGGTCCTCTAGTTTGGCTTTCCATTTGCGCGTGCGTTGAGATGGTGGCCAAGACTGAGATGAGGATGGTGGTGTCAGGAAAATAAGTGGCCGCGGGACAGGGTGCGAGGAGGTACCCTTGTCCTACCGCCACTGATGATCCTGGGTTAGTCTTAAGCGAGGTAAAGGTCGTAGCCGCTCCCACCCAGCCGGCTTTCCCTGGAAGAGAGCTAAGAGCTAGGCAATGGGCCGAACGGTACGCATGGATAAGAAGCTGGGAGGTCCCTCGGGAACCTGGCGTCTTTCACATTGTACACCCCTGCAGGGATAAATCTTTTCGAAAAGCCGTGTCCGCGGTTATGGACGACTTGGTGACGGATTCAGAGATCATAGAATAACTTTAACGGAATGATTAAAAACTGGGTACTAGAGGTACCACTCACAAATGCAAGGTGAGCTTCCTCGAGGGTGATTCGGGGAGGTGCCTTTGATGAACAGGTACAATGGTTGATGATGGTTGATGATGAGTAAGGTGATGAAAGAAAGAGTTACTCCTTACCTCTTTTGAAAATATTTGATTAGTCGATGCCATTGAGTTATGTTTTCATAAATAAAATCAGCTTTATGCAAAACAGCCATATAACTTTGAAAGCCTCATCGAGCTAAAGCTCTATATATAATCTTGCGAGTTCGTCGAACTCAACGTCGTTTGTTTTGTTTCAGAGGAGGACTTCACCGACCTCGAAGGTGGGTTCTTTGTGGACGTCGACGAGTAGTCTGGGGTTCCCAGGTGGCAGCTTGGGACATCCCGGAACAGCTGGCGCTGGATGTTTATTTGTAGGCCTCTTAGGCCATAATTGGTTCTTGTTGTTTAGAACAACCTTTTTGCTTCCGCTTGTTGTAATGTTGGGTCTGTGACCTCTGGTTGTCATTTGCTATCTTTCTCTATTATAAGAGTTGAACTATATGATTTGTGTCGTAGAGTCTGTGATGTGCCAGTTGTTCCACAAGTCTTGATCTCTCTATTATGCTTTGATAGTGTGTCTGGTGGTATCGGATAACCGGGACACAGTATCACTGTATAGCAGTCGGGTCGGGGCGCCACAAGTTGGTATCAGAGCAGTACTGCCTGTAGGAAACCCTTCTACTGGTCGATGTTGAGTCTAGTGTTTGTGAAAATATTTTTAACCTAAAAATGAGTTGTGAAAACCATCTTAGGATTCTTTTTACTCCTTATCTGGTTACCCTCTAATCTCGGAGCAATCTTACTCGATTTGAGTTTAAAGGTTTTACTCTCTGTTACTTCAAAATGATTAGAAACGGGTGGGTTCGACCTTTAGTGTTATGTGTCAGTTGCTCCCGCTGCGTTGCAATCCCAAATCAACTCAGATGTTTCTACCGAATCTAATCATTTGATCCTTTCTTTGGGTTTTAACCCACGGACTTGAACATAAGGTCCCGGATTGTGTCAACTAGAGTGTGTTAAGTTGTGATTTCTTAACTCTCACTAGTAGCACATGATGCTGATCTTTGACCCAAGTTCTATCTTGTTGTTCCTTTTCTTGTCGCAAGTATTATCGTCCCTAGTCTGTGTACTTGTGTAGACGCTAATGCTATTGTTCGACCATTCGGAGAAAGATACTAACTGTGTCATTGTCAAATCTCCAGAATGGCTCGAGGAGGCCGTGGAGGCCGTGGTGGTCGCGGTAACCACAATGATGATGAGGATGATCTGCCGCCACCACCCTCGATGGCTGAGGTCTTGATGGCCATTGAGGAGAACCGTGGGCGCAATGAGCGCTTGCTTGAGCAGTTGGTGCAGCAGAATGCACGGAGGAACGAGTGCAACACTCTCACCGAGTTCCTGCGCTCGCAGCCACCCACTTTGCTGATGCTAAGGAGCCACTGGAAGCTGATGATTGGCTTCGTGCTTTGGAGCGCAAGTTCTCCGCGCTCATGTCCCATTGGCGGAGCAAGTCAACTTTGCCACCTATCTCTTGGTTGGTGCTGCTGGCTGTTGGTGGGAAAGCCATGTGGCTTTGTTTCCAGCCAACCATGTCTTCACTGGGCTGATTTCGCACTGCCTTCCGTGCGGAGTACATTCCCCAGCCGATCATGGACTTGAAGAGGAGGGAGTTCCTGGATTTGCAACAGGGACGGATGGACCTCCGCACTTATGGTCGTGAGTTCAACCATCTCTCTCGTTACGCCCCAAGGGACGTGACCAATGATGCTGACAAGCAAGAGCTGTTCCGCAAGGGTCTGACTCCGCAGCTCGCTATGAGTTGCTTGCCCTTCAGGTTCCAGACCTATCAGGAGCTGTTCAACCAGGCTTTCACCTTGAGCAAGGAAGAAAGGAACTTGAGCTTCCAAGAGGCCCGCACACGGGGACCACCAGAGTTCCTCGGGTTCTGAGAGCAAGAAGCGCAGGGTGTTTGTCCCTACAGCGCCGTACCTCGTGCTCCATTCATGCCAAGGCCGCGGATACAGGCCACCTCCTCCGCGCCCCACTACTTCGACACTTGGGGTAGGCGGAGTGGGTACCGTCCTATGCTACCTGCTCCACCTGGAGTCACTTGCTACACCTGTGGCCAGGCTGGCCACTACTCCAGGGAGTGCCCCCAGAAGGCACCTCTCGCGATAACTCCTGCACGAGCCCCTGCCACCAGCTGGCAAGGCTGGACCTATTGTGCGTGGTCGCCTGAACCACATCTCTGCTGAAGAAGCTGAAGAGGACCCCGGCGTTCTTATGGGTGAGTTCGAATCAACAACAATCGTGCTACAGTTTTGTTTGATTCTGGAGCATCGCATTCATTCATATCCATAGCTTTTGCAAAAGAGCACAAAATACCGTTTGAGAAAATGAGCCGTCCTTGGAGATCTCCACTCCTGGCTCCAAATGGCAAACCGATGGGGTTACTCCTGAAGTCAGATTACTATCGGTTACTACTCTTTTCCTTTCGCTTTGGTAGCTCTGAGGTCAAATGGCATTGATGTCATACTGGGCATGAACTGGCTAGCCAAATACCGGCTAATCTCGACTGTGCTGCCAAGACCGTCACCGTGACCAATTCTTCCGGTGACAGTGTGAAGTATTGGTCTGCACTATCAAGACCTCCATCTCAGTCATACCCAACTCACCTGAGATCCTCCTTTGCTTTATGGAAGGCGAATCCCCTCCTGAAATCCAGGACATACACGTGGTGTGTGACTTCCCGGATGTGTTCCCGGAAGATTGCCTGGCATGCCTCCTGACCGAAGTGTGGAGTTTGTCATAGATCTACTTCCCGGTACGCTCCAATTTCCAAGAAGCCCTACCGTATGCCGGTGGAAGAGTTGGCTCTGTTGAAAGAGCAAATTGATCAGCTGTTAGCAAGGAGTTCATCCAGCCTAGCAGTTCACCTTGGGGTTGTCCGGTACTCTTTGTCAAGAAGAGGGATTCTACCGTGCCTCGTCTAGTCTCTGACTATCGACCGTTGAATGCGGTGACAATCAAGAACAAGTATCCTATTCCTCGCATCAATGATCTGTTGGATCAGTTAGCTGGTGCAACGGTATTCTCCAAGATGGATCTGAGGTCAGGCTACCATCAGATAAAAATCAGAAAGGAGGATATTCCAAAGACGGCATTTGTTACTCGCTATGGCTCATATGAGTATACCGTCATGTCCTTTGGTCTCACAAATGCTCCAGCTACTTTCATGAGGCTCATGAACTCCATCTTCATGGATTATCTTGACAAGTTTGTCGTCATTTACATTGATGACATCCTATCTATTCCAAAACCGATGAAGAGCATGAGAACATCTTCGTTGGTTCTGACACGACTTCGAGAACACCGTCTATGCCAAGTTCTCCAAGTGTGAGTTTTGGTTGGATAATCTTGTCTTCCTTGGTCATGTGATATCCGCAATGGTGTGGGTCATTCCTGACAAGATTCAGTCCATTTGGATTGGAAAACTCCAATGTCAGTCAAGGACATTCGAAGCTTTCTCGGATTGGCGGGTTACTACCGCCGATTCATCGAAGGTTTCTCCAAGATAGCCAAGGCCTGACTGACCTTCTCAAGAAGGATAAAAAGTTTGTATGGTCGGCCGAAGCTGAAGAGAGCTTCAAAACACTGAAAGCCAAGCTCACGTCCGCTCCTGTGCTTGTCCTGCCGGACACGAGCAAGGATTTCGTCGTCTTCTGTGACGCCTCTCTACAAGGCTTGGGTTGTGTATATGCAAGATGGCCATGTGGTGGCTATGCTTCTCGCCAATTAAGCCGCATGAGCACAACTACCCAACTCATGATCTAGAACTTGCCGCTGTGGTCTATGCTTTGAAGCAATGGAGACCATACCTGTTTGGTAACCGTTGCGAGATTTCTCGGATCACAAGAGTCTGAAGTACCTCTTCACCCAGCCGGATTTAAATCTCAGGCAAAGGCGTTGGTTGGAGTTAATCACGGACTATAATGTGAGTCTGAACTATCAACCCGGCAAAGCAAACGTCGTGGCTGACGCGCTAAGTCGGAAGTCCTATTGCAACAATCTGATGATTGAGAAGGCCCAACCTGCTCTCATGAAGAGTTCTCTCGTTTGAACTGGAAATTGTTCCTCTGGCTACCTTGCAAATCTGGAGATCAAATCTACTCTTGTAGACCAGATTAAGGATGCTCAGAAGCTGGGGTATTCTGAAATCAAGAGAACATTGCTAGGGAAGGCCAAATGTTTCTCAATGAATCCGGAGTTGTTTATTTTGGTGACCGCTTGGTAGTGCCAAAGAACAAATTTGAGGGAGCTCATCCTCCAAGAAGCTCATGAATCACCTCTCTCTATTCATCCCGGTAGTACCAAAATGTACCAAGACCTTCGACCACAATTCTGGTGGACTCGTATGAAACGGAAATTGCAAGTATGTTGCTGAATGCGACACCTGTCGACGGGTAAAGGCTGAACATCAAAGGCCTGCCGGCACTCTTCGCCCTATTGCTATCCCGAGTGGAAATGGGATGAAATTGGTATGGACTTCATTACTGGTCTGCCGAAGTCTCCAAAGGGAATGATGCCATTTGGGTCATCATTGATCGACTATCAAAAGTGGCTCACTTCCTCCCCGTTCGTGTGACATTACAGCTGCCAGTTGGCAGACCTGTATGTTTCTCGATCGTACTTCACGGCATTCCCAAGAAGATAATTTCTGATCGTGGAAGCCTTTCACCTCAAGTTTTGGACTAGTTTCCAAACTGCTATGGGAACTCGTCTCAACTTCAGCACCGCGTTCCATCCTCAAACTGATGGTCAGACCGAAAGAGTGAACCAAGTTTGGAAGACATGCTTAGGGCATGTGTAATCTCTTTTGGCAAGGATTGGGAAAAGTATTCCCTTTCGCGGAGTTCTCCTACAACAACAGCTATCAAGCTAGTCTGGGCATGGCTCCATTTGAGGTTCTCTATGGAAGAAAATGCCGTACTCCTCTAAATTGGTCCGAACCGGAGAGAGGGCACTCTTTGGTCCGGATGTATCAATGAAGCTGAGGAGAAGGTTAGAATCATAAGGGAGAATCTGAAGATTGCTCAGTCTAGGCAAAGAGCTACTATGATAAGCACCATCAGGAAATTCACTATGAAATTGGTGATAAAGCTTATCTCCGCGTCTCTCCCCTTCGTGGCGTTCGCCGCTTCGGAATCAAAGGGAAATTGGCACCTCGCTATGTTGGCCCTTTCACCGTTCTGGCCAAGCGAGGAGATTTTCTTATAATTGGAGTTACCGGTCATTCCCAAATGTACATGATGTGTTTCATGTCTCTCAACTTCGCCGGTGTTTCAAGATCCTATCCATGGGGTCAATCATGAGGAGCTGGATCTCCAGGAAGATCTTACCTATCGCGAGCATCCTATCCGTGTCCTGGATGAAGCCGAAAGGAAGACCCGTAACAAGACTACCAAGTTCCTCAAGATTCAGTGGTCGCACCATTCCGAGGAAGAAGCGACTTGGGAAAGAGAGTCTAGTCTTCGTGAGGAGTATCCCGACTTCTTTTCGCAACCTTAGAATCTCGGGACGAGATTCCTGTAAGGGGGGTAGAATTGTAACAGCCCGAGTTTGAGAACCTAAAAACCGGTGTAAATTTTCCACTTTTGTGTTCATTGCATCATGGCATCATGCATCATGTTGTTGTTGCTAGGGAATTGTGCTAGGGAATTGTGGTTGTTGCTAGGGAATTGTTGTGGTTTGGCACCACTTCAAACAAGATGCTAAATTGCTACAACAAATTCCAAAACAACGAAGGCACTCAATTTTGCAAACTAAAATTACTTTGACATCTCCTATTTGTCAAGGAAGTTCCAAGAGCTCCAAAATAATATTTTGCACCTGCTCCAAATTGTTAAAGGAGCAAAAATTTTAATTTTAGCAAAATGCCATAAACGAACCCTATGAACAAAAGTGGTCCAAACAATTTTATTTTGAGACGCCAATTTTTGTGGTGCTTCTATACTATATGGGGAGGCTACCAGAATTTTTTTCATATTTTTATAAAATGTTTTGGTGCCTCAATTAAATCAGAGAAACGCTGCTGGTTTTAAAAGAAACAGAAAAGGGCTTCTTTGTAATTTGAGGAGGACCTATCTATGATGGTAAAAAGGTTCGCGAGGGGGTTTTCAGAAAACGGTCTTCTTCCTCGCGCTGTAGCGACCGAGCCGTCGAGCTCGCGTCGCACCAGGTCGCCGACCCGCCCCTGCCGCGCGACGACCACGCCGGGCCCCCCCCTCTCTGCCGTCAACCACGAGGAGGAGCAGAGCATCCCGAGGCCCACTGCCCCTGCCCTATCCCCTTGTTCCCTGCCCCTCTGCTCCCCGTTCTCTCCACGCCATGGCCGAGCCGAAGCTCGCGCTCGCCGTCAAATCCCCGCCATTGTAGTCCAGCTCGAGCATCGCCGTGAGGGGCAAAAGCTCCGCCGTGTTCCCCTCGCCGTCTCCGCCAAAGGAATCGTTCGGTAACACCGGGAATCGAGCTCACCATCCGCGACTCCGCCGCCGCCGTCCGGGAGCCGCCGCGGACGATTCCCGCCTATTCCGTCCATCCCCGCCGCCGCCGAGCATCTTCCCGGGCTCAGGGTGAGCACACCCACCTCCTTCGCCCCTGTTCCTTCCCCTCGTCTCGGTGCCGCGCGTCGCCGTCGCATTTTTCGCCGCCCTTGCGCTCACGCCGCTGCGCGTCGCCGTGCATCTCCTTGCTCTCGGATATTCCGAAGAAGATGAACTCGGATAATCCGAGGTATACCAGTGCTAGTAGACGTTAGGTCCTTAGGAAATTTTCAGCCTCTTTCGTTGCTCGGATTTTCCGATTCTACAGAGTTCGGATTTTCCGAACTTCGGCAGTACGAAGTTGATTTAGTCCTTAGCGAAAATGGGAGACGAATGTGGCGAGCGGATATTCCGGTTGCAATACACTCGGAATTTCCGAAAGTGCCCAGTACCAAAATATTACTGTTTCTTTTATTGCTTCCTATTTTGAATTCCGGTGTTGTTTAAAATACCGTATAACCAGGGCATGTTTAAAGGAGGAAATAAAAGGTAATAACTTGTAATTATTCGGATCATCAGAAAAAGGCGAGCAATATACCAAAATGTCCGGAACTTTGTGAACTAACTTTTAAAATAAATGTCATGCATATTTGATCACCGTTACCGTAATGTACTCTCCGACGCTAGGAGAATCATTAAGTAAGTATGGGGTGTCTTCCTATCTCTCTGAAGTAATTATTCCCGCACCCCATTTAAATTGCTAGAGAGCTGTTAATAATAAGTCGGTGCATTAAAATGTCTTATCATCATTTATGTATGTATTGCACAATTGCCATGTGTTGATTGTTGTTTCTGCTTTCCGGTGTTGTTTGCTCTCGGTAGATCACGAGTTCGGAGTTGAGCATCCTTACTCCGACGAGCACCTTGACTACTCCGTTCAAACAGGCAAGCGTAATCCCCCCCCTCTGAGCATATCTTATCCTATGTTTCCGCAACTATTTTCTCCACTATAATATTGCATGCGGTTCCAAATGTCAATTTTATTGGATTAGAGTATCCTATAGTTGCATTAAGTTCCCTATGCCACATACCTGTTTCCCTCCTATATCCATAGGTTTGTATTGTTGGCCCGAGATATCTACTATGCTATGTTGATGCTTAGCCATGCTTAGTACTGGCATAGCGGTGCGATGGTTACTTCATGTTGGAAACAGGTGTTGAGATGAGAATGATGGTGGAGAATTGTGGTGACGGATAATAAAATGCTTAAAGGTGGGGATGAGAGGCCACATGGGATGTGGTGGGTTGTCTCGTTCTCGCCGCCTAAGTGCAAGTTCTCGCCTACGAGCCAAGTTGAGCGTGCAACCATGCGTGGGCATATGGAACCTCGTCGACCGACTAACTTGTGGCGGACTAGCCGAGGGTCCTCTAGTTTGGCTTTCCATTTGCGCGTGCGTTGAGATGGTGTCCAAGACTGAGATGAGGATGGTGGTGTCAGGAAAATAAGTGGCCGCGGGACAGGGTGCGAGGAGGTACCCCTTGTCCTACCGCCACTGATGATCCTGGGTTAGTCTTACGCGAGGTAAAGGTCGTAGCCGCTCCCACCCAGCCGGCTTTCCCTGGAAGAGAGCTAAGAGCTAGGCAATGGGCCGGACGGTACGCATGGATAAGAAGCTGGGAGGTCCCTCGGGAACCTGGCGTCTTTCACATTGTACACCCCTGCAGGGATAAATCTTTTCGAAAAGCCGTGTCCGCGGTTATTGTAACAGCCCAAAGTTTGAGAACCTGAAACCCAGAGTAAAATTTTCACTTTTGCTTCTTATTCATGCATCATGGCATCCATTGTTTCAGTGTCAAGTTGAAATCAAGTGATGAAAACAAATTGAAACAAATGGAAACAATGGCACCAATTAAATTCAAGTCTTGCACTTCCAAATGTGCTTGTTCTTGGCAAACACAATTACAAATGCAAATCCATATTGTCAAGGAAGTTCCAAGGGTTCAGAATTTAATACTTTGGACTGGTTCAAAAATTCAAAAGTAAATTCATTTTAGTTTTACCAAAAATGCCATAAACAAACCCTATGAACAAAGGTGTGGCAAAACTTTTTATTTTGCCAAACCAATTTTTGTGGTGCTTCTAAATGATATTGGGAGGCTACATGATTTTTCTCAAATTTTTATAAATTGTTTAAGTGCCTCAATTAAATGGTGGAAAGGCTACTGGATATTAAAAAGAAACAGGAAAGGGCTTACTTGAAAATAGAAAAATGCAGCCGAGGGCGTTTTTGCAAAATCACCGTCTTCCTCTGTAGCGACGCACGCCGCGCGGCCGAGCCGCACCGCCTCGCGCGCCATGGCGACACGGCGATGCCGGGGCCCCCTCCCTGCGCCTCGTCGCGCTTAAAGGAGCAGCCAGGCCCCCCGTGCTCCTCCGCTCGACACCGCTCCTCTGCCCCCTCTCTCTCTGTTCTCCCGAAGCCGAACCCTAGCCGCCATGGTCGCCGTGCTCGCCGCCGGCGATTGAGAGGCAGCAGAGCAAATCGAACAGGCCCCCGAGCTCCGCCTCTTCCTCCTCTACTTCCTCGCCGACTCGCACTTGCTGGGAGGCCGTGTACCGGGCGAATCGAGCCCTTCTTCCGCGATGCCGTCCGAGCGCCGCCGTGGACGATTCGCCGCCGTCGCTGCATCTCCGACCTCGCCGTCCTCTCCTCCGTGCTCAGGGTGAGCTTGCGGTCCAAATGGACATCCCCTTTCTTCTCCTCTCGCTCTGGTTCGCCGTTTCGATGCAAGGCCGTAGCACGCCGCCGCCGTTGCTTGACGCCGGCGTTGCTCCGGTGGGTTTCCAGTGAAACCCTGCACACCCACGAGTAGCCCCGACGAGTAGGTTCGTTTCGTCCAGACGCCCAGCTCTGGCGAGCCGTAGATCGACGCGTCCGTCGCCGCCGTTGCCGCCGGCCAGCACCGCCGCGTCGCCGCGCGGGAGGTGACCGTGGTCAAACCAGCCGCTGGGCCCACGCTTGCTCGCGTGGCTGCCACCGTGGCCGCTGGCCCACCAGTCAGTGGCTGTGGCTAGCCAGCCACGCGGTGAAAAACGTTTCGGCGTTTCTCTCTGTTTTAAAGAAAAGGAAGAAAACAGAATTGCAGCTCAAATCTTTAATTCTAAAATCCATAACAAATTGAAAAATGCTCCAATTTGGATGATTCAAATTTCCACATGTTCAGAAAAGTGTGCTCTAAATGTTTCTGTCATCCTTGGCACATGTTAACATAAAATAAATTGCCTTTTCAAATTAATTACAGGAATTGCAGAATAAATGGCAAACTTTGGAAATTCATAACTTAGGCTCTGTAATTCCAAATTGAGCAAACAAGGTATCTAAAAATTTGTCTTGACACCCTCTACACATCCATATTTTATTTGGACATAATTGACCAATTTAAACCCTCTGTATGTTGAAAATACTAAAAATGGCAGTACTGAAATGCCACTTTGGAAATTCATATTTACTTCCAAATAATTCCAAAAATGATGTTGTATGGCTATAAATGTTCAGCAAACCAATACCCATTCAGTAGCATCATTTACATGCATGTTTACATGAATACATAGCACAGGAAAGCATTAAAACCAGATATGAGACTTTCTTCTTCCTTGTCAATTTAATTATTTTGCACCCCATTTAAATTGATACATTGGGTATAATAATTTCAGTGCATCAAACTTGTCATTACATCATGTGTATGAGCATTGCATTTGGTTTGCTTGAGTGATATTTGATTGTGTTCTTTCCGGTGTTCTTATGCATCGATAGATCAAGCAGTCGGGGTTTCTCCACAATACCCTGACGACCCGTATTACCAGCCCGTTGAACAAGGCAAGCGTAATCCCCCTCTGAGCATGTCTCCTCCTATGTTTTCCGCAGATATTTTCTCCACTATAATATTGCATGCGATTCCAAATGTCAATTAGGTTGGATTAGAGTATCCTATTAGATGCATTATGTTTTCCGATGCCATTACCTGTTTCCTCCTAATATCCCTAGGATTGATGTGTTGGCCTGAGTTAATTATGTCCGCTATGTTTATGCTTAGCCATGCTTAGGGAAATGCTCAGTCGTCCGGTGGATATGCTATTGTTGGAACTGTGGTAGAATGTTCGGATGATGGTGGAAAATGGTGGTGACATATAATAACATGTTTAAAGGCGGGGATGAGAGGCCACATGGAATGTGGTGGGTTGTCCCGTTCTCGCCGCCTAAGTGCGAGTTCTCCCTTCGAGCCAAGACCGAGCGTGCACCCATGCGTGAGGCCTATGCAATCGCAGGAACCCTCATAGACTAAATAGCTCGAGCGGGGCTAGCCAGGGTCCTCTAGTTCGGGCTTTCATTTGCGCGTGCGTGATGATGGTGGTATGAACTGAGATGAGGATGGTGGTGTTAGGAAAATGAGTGGCCGTGGGGCGGGGTGATGTGATCCTGGCAGTCCTACCGCCACTGATGATTCTGGAAAGTCCTTAACGAGGGAGAAGTCGACGCCGCTCCCACCCAGCCGGCTTTCCATGGAAGAGAGCTAATGCGCAGGCAATGGGCCGGACGGTACGCGTGGTAAACATTGTACACCCCTGCAGGGTAAATCTTTTCGAAAAGCCATGTCCACGGTTAAGGACAACTTGGTGACGGATTCAGGGATCATAGGATAACTTTAACGGAATGATTAAAAACTGGGTACTAGAGGTACCACTCAAGATTGTAAGGTGAGCTTCCTCGAGGGTGATTCGGGGAGGTGCCTTTGTAGATAGGTGAAGTGGTTGATGATGGTTGTAGTTGAAGATGATCAGAAGAAAAGAGTTTACTTCTTACCTCTTTAAAAATATTCTGATTAGTCGATGCCATGGAGCTATGTCTTTTCTAAAGAAAACTAGCTTTATGCAAAACAGCCTTACAACTTGGAAAGCCTCATCGAGCAAGAGCTCTATATTTAATCTTGCGAGTTCGTCGAACTCAACGTCGTTTGCTTGTTTCAGAGGAGGACTTCACCAACCTCGAAGGTGGGTTCTTTGTGGACGTCGACGAGTAGTCTGGGGTTCCCAGGTGGCAGCTTGGGACATCTCCGGGACAGCTGGCGCTGGGAATGTTATCTATAGGCCTCTTAGGGCATAATTTGGATCTTGTTGTTTAGAACAACTTATCTCGCTTCCGCATGATGTACTGTTGGGTCTGTGACCTCTGGTTGTAATATTTGCTATCTTTCTCTATTATAAGAGTTAACTATTTTGCTTTGAGTCGTAGAGTCTGTGATGTGCCAGTTGTTCCACAAGTCTTGATCTCTCTATTATGCATTGAGGGTTGTGCCTGTGTTAAGGCATCAATCGGGGTGTTGCGTTGCCCATGATCCATTCCGAGCAACGCCTGCCAAAGGTTTTGGCCGGGGATTGGTAAACCCGTAACCTCCGGTTGTATCGCTTAACCGGTGACACACAGCATCACTGCATAGCAGTCGGTTCGGGGCGCCACAGTTATGGACGACTTGGTGACGGATTCAGAGATCGTAGAATAACTTTAACGGAATGATTAAAAACTGGGTACTAGAGGTACCACTCACAAATGCAAGGTGAGCTTCCTCGAGGGTGATTCGGGGAGGTGCCTTTGATGAACAGGTACAATGGTTGATGATGGTTGATGATGAGTAAGGTGATGAAAGAAAGAGTTACTCCTTACCTCTTTTGAAAATATTCTGATTAGTCGATGCCATTGAGTTATGTTTTCCATAAATAAAATCAGCTTTATGCAAAACAGCCATATAACTTTGAAAGCCTCATCGAGCTAAAGCTCTATATATAATCTTGCGAGTTCGTCGAACTCAACGTCGTTTGTTTTGTTTCAGAGGAGGACTTCACCGACCTCGAAGGTGGGTTCTTTGTGGACGTCGACGAATAGTCTGGGGTTCCCAGGTGGCAGCTTGGGACATCCGGAACAGCTGGCACTGGATGTTTATTTGTAGGCCTCTTAGGCCATAATCTGGTTCTTGTTGTTTAGAACAACCTTTTTTGCTTCCGCTTGATGTAATGTTGGGTCTGTGACCTCTGGTTGTCATTTGCTATCTTTCTCTATTATAAGAGTTGAACTATATGTTTTGTGTCGTAGAGTCTGTGATGTGCCAGTTGTTCCACAAGTCTTGATCTCTCTATTATGCTTTGATAGTGTGTCTGGTGGTATCGGATAACCGGAGACACAGTATCACGGTATAACAGTCGGGTCGGGGCGCCACAATGGATCGAACCAGGTTGCAGCTGTAAACCAAGACCAGCCAGATGCCGGTAATAGCCAGCGTCCGAAGTTCAATGGCCCAGCATGGGGCCAGAATCAAGAGGGGAAGAGGCCATGGGGTGACCAGAAGCCATCCTTAACTTATGAGGCTATGTTGGATGGGTCATGTAGTTTCCACACCAAGACACCCGAAGGCCTGCAAATCACACAACTCGGCAGTGCAGCTGGTATCAGCGCACAAGGGGAGAAGGAGCCAGAGCCGGAGGAAATCAGGTGGGGGCACCTCAGAGAATTCCGCCGAGGCAAACTTGCCACTTACCGGAGCAAATGCTATCCCGGTGATTCCGCCTGTTCCGAGGCAAGCAGATCCGAAACCTGTGAATCAGGTGAATGTCGGAGGAAACAATAACAACACTGGTCCCAGCAGGCAGGGAGAATATCCCCAGGGAGATTACAGAGAAGCTCATCAGAGCTATGTGATATTTGTGACCGAGCCAACCGACAAGAAGAGCTTGCATCGGCGTGCATTGGAGATGAACGCAGTTATGCCGGCAATACCGAAGTATTTGCACTGGTCGAGCAAGAGATCACTTGGAGCAGAAGGGATCATCCCCGAGTTATGCCAACTCCGGGAGGTTATGCGTTGGTAGTGGATCCGACATTCTTCGGACCGACACTCAATACTCGGTTCACCCGAGTTCTCATTGATAATGGGAGTGCCATCAATATCATGTACCGAGACACCATGGTGAAGATGGGTATCTCGGCAAACATGCTGCAACCAAGTTCTACAACCTTTCATGGCATAGTGCCAGGCGTTTCGTGTGCACCTGTGGGCAAAATTTGGGTTGATGTGTTGTTTGGCACCAAGGACAACTGCCGAACTGAGAGTATCCAGTTTGAGGTAGTGGACCTCGAAAGTCCATACCATGCTTTACTCGGTAGACCTGCACTGTCCAAGTTCATGATATCCACCCATGTGGGTTACCTCAAGATGAAAATGCCGGGTCCTAATGGCATCATCACTATCTCGGGTGATTACAAGCGTGCACTGGAGTGTGCCTCGGCTGGATCGTGCTTAGCCGAGTCACTGATCATCGCTGCGGAGAAGAAGAAGATCCATGAAGTGGTGGCATTGGCTCAGTCAGCACAACTCGGCATGCCGGGTATGACTAACCGGAGCAGAGTGCAACTTTCGAGGTGCCCAAAGAGACCAAGAAGATCAATGTTGACCCGGGATATCTTTGCATGGTCAAATCAGGACCTGCCAGGTGTTCCGAGGGAGTTGGCTGAGCACTCTTTGTTCGTCAGACCGGATATGAAACCGGTGAAGCAACCTATGCGGCGTCTCTCGGATGAAAGGAGAAAAGTGATAGGTGAGAACTGGCCAGGTTACTTGCATCTGGGTTCATCATGGAAGTGATGCACCCGGACTGGTTGTCTAACCCGGTCCTGGTGGAAAAGAAAAAAGATGACCCGAATGTGGCCATTGTGTGGCGTATGTGTATTGATTACACAAACTTGAACAAGGCATGTCCTAAGGATCCATTCCCGCTGCCTCGGATTGATCAAGTGATCGATTCCACAGCCGGGTGTGAGCTGTTATCCTTTGTAGATGCGTATTCTGGTTTTCACCAGATACCACTGAATCCTGCTGATCAAATGAAAACTGCTTTTATCACCCCGTATGGGGCTTATTGCTATCGTGTCATGACCTTTGGTTTGAGAAATGCTGGTGCCACTTACCAGAGATGTATGCAAAAATGCTTGCATGATCAAATAGGAAAAAATGTGCAGGTGTATGTCGATGACATTGTCATCAAGTCTAAGGAAAAATCCTCTCTGATTGATGATCTCCGAGAAACATTTGAGAATCTGAGGAAATTCCGGATAAAACTTAACCCGGACAAATGTACCTTCGGTGTCCGGCAGGCAAATTACTCGGTTTCCTCGTGTCAAGCCGAGGTATCGAGGTGAACCCGACAAAAATCCGTGCTATTGAAAGCATGAGGTTACCGACATGTCTCAAAGACGTGCAGAAATTCACTGGTGTTTGGCATCTTTAAGTCGGTTTGTTAGCAGGTTGGGGGAAAAGGCATTGCCTTTGTATCAACTCATGAAGAAAACAACCCACTTCGTGTGGCCCCGCAAGCAGATGCGGCGTTCCGAGTTAAAAAAGATGTTGGCAACTGCGCCGATACTGGCTTCACCATTACCCAAAGAGCCGATGTTGCTCTACATTGCAGCCACAAACCGGGTTGTGAGTGTCGTATTGGTAGTGGAGCGAGAAGAGGATGGCAAAACTGTGCAGAGGCCAGTGTATTACCTGAGCGAGGTGATCTCGTTGTCCAAACAGAACTATCCGCACTACCAGAAAATGACATATGGTGTCTATCTGGCTGCTAAGAAGTTGAAACATTACTTCCAAGAGCATTCAATCACTGTGGTGTGTGAGGCTCCTATCTCGGAGATCATTGGGTGTAAAGATGCAACTGGCCGAGTAGCCAAGTGGGCTATCGAGGTGTCCCCTTACATCCTCACTATGAAAGAAGAGATGCCATTAAATCTCAGGCACTGCCGGATTTCCTGGTGGATTGGGCTGAAATGCATATGAGCCACCACGGCCTGACCCCAATTACTGGAGAATGCACTTTGATGGTTCAAGGACAAAAATTGGTTTAGGTGCCGGGGTAGTCCTTACCTCGCCTAAGCGAGATCAACTGAGATATGTGTTGCAGATTCATTTTGCGGCATCTAACAATGTGGCCGAGTATGAGGCACTTGTTCATGGGCTAAATGTGGCCAAAGAGATTGGTATTCGCCGGATAGAATGTTTCGGAGACTCGGATTTGGTGGTGCAGCAAGTCTCGGGAAATTGGGATGCTTTAGACGCCAACATGGCGTTGTATCGGTTTCATGTCCAGAAGATCTCGGGGTTCTTTGAAGGTTGCGAGCTCACGCATATACCTCGGGCTGAAAATGACGCCGCCGATGTACTGTCCAAGCTAGGTTCATCCCGGGATCCAATTCCACCCGGCATAGCCTTGGAGCATCTGAGGAAGCCATCAATCAAACCATCGCCAGAGTCCGAGTCAATTTTTATCCCGGCGAAACCGGAGTCTGGTGTGTTCCCATGGACGTCGATGTCGGATGCATTTGGGAGAACCCGGGGACTGCTTGGCAGAACCCGGGGACTGGCTGCTCAATCTCGGAAGAAGTAATGTCGGTTGATCTCATGGAGGTGGATGATCCGGTATTTCCTGTGCGTCCTGTGCCGGAGTGGGCACAACCAATAATGGCATTTATGATGGATGGGAGTTTGCCAAGTAATGAAGTTGAAGCTAGGCAAGTGCAAAGAAGATCCAAGGCCTACACCATCATCAACCACGAGTTATACAAGAGAAGTGTGACCGAGGTACTGCAGCGCTGTGTCGAGCCGCAGGAAGGGCAGGAGATGCTCTTGGAGATTCATCAGGGAGAATGTGGTCATCATGCTTCATCAAGAGCCTTGGTGGCTAAGGTATTCCGGCATGGGTTTTATTGGCCCAGTGCTTTGAACCAGGCAGAAGATTGTCAGAAAGTGTGAGGGATGTCAGAGGTTTGCTAAAAAGATCCACCTGCCAGCCTCGGCACTCAAGACTATTCCAATCACTTGGCCCTTTGCAGTTTGGTGCCTGGATATGGTGGGAGAGTTCAGGCCAGCCCGAGGTAACATGACTCATATGCTGGTGATGGTGGACAAGTTCACCAAGTGGATCGAGGTAAAGCCAATCCGGAAGTGTGATGGTCACACAGCGGTGACCTTTTTGAAGGACATCATTTTGAGATATGGTTACCCCATAGCATTATCTCGGATAATGGCACAAACTTTGCTGTGGGAGAGTTTGCTCGGTTCTGTGCGGATAAGAGAATTCGGTTGGACATAGCCTCGGTGGCACACCCTGAGGCAAATGGGCAAGTGGAAAGAGCAAATGCATTGGTGTTAGCCGGTATCAAAGCCCGGTTGATTGAACCACTGTTGCGAACTCCGGGATGTTGGATAGAGGAGATACCAGCAGTACTGTGGGGTCTAAGGACCACACCAAATCGATCAACTGGCTATACGCCATTTTTTCTGGTCTATGGAGCAGAAGCGGTACTACCAACCGACATGGAATATGACTCGCCAAGAGTGGCGCTGTACACTGAAACCGAGGCAAAAGAAGCTCGGGAAAATGATGTTGATTTGCTCGAAGAAGCACGAGAACTGACCTTATCTCGGTCAGCTATATATCAGCAAAATCTCCGACGCTATCATAGCCGGAAGATCAGCCCTCGGGTTTTCCGAGAGGGAGATTTGGTGTTGAGGCTAGTGCAACGCAAAGCAGGCCGACACAAGTTGTCACCTCCATGGGAGGGACCATTCATTGTGAGCAAGGCTCTGCACAATGATTCATACTATCTTATAGATGCACAGGCACCGAGGAAAAATGTGATGGACAAATCCGGAGAGGAGACGAAAAGACCCTGGAATGTAGCTCTACTCCGTCCCTTTTACTCATAAGGGCGCAGTGTATGTATCTCGGTTTTTCCTTTGAATAAAATGCCGGCACTCCGAAAAGAAACTCGGGGACTGCCTTGTCTATGCATGTGTTTTTGTCTCGGTTTTTATCTATGTTGTTCATATGTCGGATGATTTTGAGACCTCGTTTCAAAGTTCAAGTAATGTATGCTATTTTGTTGTGATCTTGTGACTCGACTGACGAACGCCGAAATGGCAGTCAAGAGCAGAGGTTATGGTATATGGTAAACATGAAAGTGAACTCGGGGACTCGGTCCTAGAAAGATCCGACATATGTCGTTTACTAACCCGGTTTTTTCTTTTTCTTGTGTCGGATGACTCTAAACCTTACCTCAAAATTTACAAGTATTGTATGCTATATTTTCTATCTTGTGACTCGACTGTCGAACGCCTGTATGGTAGACAAGAGCAAAGATCGACAAGTATAGTGAACAAGAAAATAAACTCGGGGACTCGGTTTAAATTGATCCGACATAAACCTCGTCTTGTTCGAATTAAGCAAAATAAAGTAGTCTCGGAGGAGCTTAAAATGTATATTACATCTGCACCCGGCATTCCGGGGATTTAACGGTTTAAATTCATCAAAGTTAAGCAGCAGCTTCGGAGGAAGGAGCAGCTCCGGTTGCAGGGACAGACCCGGATGACGGAGGAACCTCGGTTGAAGGAGGAGCCTCGGTTGCAGGAGTAGCTTTGGTCAGCAGAGTAGCAGACTCGGGGGCAGTCGGAGTGATCTTGCTGCTTGCTGAAGCGTCGGTAGCACTTTGCTTAGCCGAGTCAGGCGCTGGTTCAGTGGAGATCTCGGCGGCAGACTGTTTCGCAGTCTTAGCCGAGGCATCAGGAATTGACTCGGAGTTAGTAGACTCGGAGTCAGACGCAACATACTCTTGCTCGGAGCCATCATCAACATTGACCTCTTCTTCTTCGTCTTCATCATCAGAGTAAACCACACCAGGTTCAACAGACCGAGTGTTGGCAAACCTGGCCATGAAGGTAGCAGCTTCCCCGCGCCTCGCAATCAATGCCGGGTCAGTAGCCCATGGGGAGCCATCGCGTAGAGTACGCAGGCCGTCGAGGTTGATATCCTCATACCAGGACATCAGAAAGAGCAAGGCTGCGTCGGCCCCGGCACGAGCAGAAGAAGACCTCCATTCCCTTAGCCGAGTCTCGGTTTGCTGCAAGCATGTGGATAACTCGGCAATAGTCTTGACACTGGGAGAGTCGGGCCACAAGACGTGGTAGGCTCGGATACCGGCATTAAGAAGCTCGACGCCGATGCTCCTCAAGGGAAATACGAGCTTGGAGTGCAATCAAGTGGTCGTCGATGTCCCAAGCTTCGGATAGCGGAGCCCCGGATGCCTCGGCTTTCGCAGCTCGGGCCTTCTTCACAGTGTTGGCTGCAGCAGCTTGGCAGTGCTCAAAGTGTTCTGAGAGCAAGTAGGCTGACGCCGAATCAAATGAGATACCGACACAAAATTCCATGTCAGGAGATATAAGAAAAAAGATATGATTCAGGAAACTTACTGTCCATTTCGGCATTAAGTTTGGTGAGCTCAGCCAGCCACTTGGCAGCATTTGCCTTGAGGGCATCCAACTCTTTTCAGCTTTGGTAGCTTTAGCCTCGCATGCAGAAATGTGCGCTTGGATCTTCTGGTCACCTGCAGCACGCTTCTCCAGAGCTGCCTTCAGTGTGTTCCTCTCCTTCTTCAGCTCGGTCTTCTCTTTTTCGACCCGGTCAAGATCTCGCTTGAGCCGAGTCACCTCGGACTGTTCTTCTTTAAGAGCACGCTTGTGCTCAGTTTCCTTCTTCTTCATTTCCTCCTGCTGGTTCTGGAAGGAGAGCTTGAGCGCCCGGTGCTCCAGGGCTAGATTCTTGAAGATCCGGCTGCGAGTGTTGGTGCAATCCTGCCAGAAGGAAAGAGGTTAGTGAGGGTAAAAAGAATCTCGGGGACTGGAGCCCGAGATTGACGGAAAGTACTGACAGAGTTAAGTCAAAAAGAGTCTCGGGGACTGTGAGCCCGAGATTAATGAAAGATCATACCGAGTCATCTAGACATGAAACTCGGGGACTGGTTGTCCGAGTTTAATGTAAGCTCATGCCGGATAAACTCGACATGAGACTCGGGACTGGGCATTCCAGTGTTGTTAACAAGTTAAATTTAATGATCAAGTTGTTGAAGATTCGCGCCGAGTTACCTATTACTCGGAGAGTATCAGTTACTCAACCCGAATCTCGGGGACTGTGGATAGTGTGACTTTGATCATTGAAAAGTAAGTGCTAAGTTCTAAGAAAGTTACCTCGACAACCCTGCTAGCCTGAAGGGCCGAGACCTGCAAAGAGTGCAGGGATTGCGCAACAAGGCCAGGGCCAACCGGGTGTGGATTTGCCGGAGTAGAGGAAACTTCGCTGGGATCCGCGGCGTTCCAGTCCATCACGCACTGTCCAACCGAGCCGAGGCTGTTGTCACTCGGGGTGCGAAGACTCGGAAGAACATGGCTGTTGACCCGGGGGCGGGAAATCATCTCGGAGAGATTTTGTACGCCGGTTTGCTGTTGGAGTCACGGTAATTTGCCTGCTCTGGTCGGTTGAAGGTTGGCCAGAGGCTTGCTGACTCGGCACAGTTGGACGCGGTGGTGCCGGAGTATGGCTGGTACTGGGGGCTCCTGCTGCTGCTCTGCTGCTTCTCTGTTGCTGCTGTTGCTTCTCCTGTTGCTGCTGTTGCTTCTTCTGCTTCTCCAGTTGCTGCTGCTGCTTCTGTTGTTGCTGCTGTTGCTTCAACTGTTGCTGTTGCTTGTTGTGCTTGTGCTGGGCACGAGGTGAGAGGCGGGGATCCGGCTTAGACGAGGTCTTAGTCGGGGTCTTCACCCGCTCCGTCTCCGAGTCTTTAAGAGGCGGGAGGGGAGATTGGTCTTGACCCGGAGCCGAGGTTTGCTCGAGGCCTTGGTCTCCTCCCAGGTCCGAATCAAGATTCGGCGGCGGAATGTCGGCTGAGGTAGCGCGCACCGGGGAAGGGATTGCCCCTCCGGGGCTGCTAATCCCGGTGTTGGCCGCCAGGGGTGACGATGAAGGGATAGGAGACAAAATGGAACTGTGGGTCTGTTTTGCGGCGATGGGATCGCTGCATAAACCGAGGTAAAGTGTTAACTCGGGTGAGATAACTTCGGTGAAAGTAAAGAAGGAAAGAGTGAGAGCAAGAAAAGTTATGCGAAGTTTATCTTACCCCTTGCTGGTTGGTAGGGCCTTAGCCTTACGCTTGGTGACGACCTTCTTGGCTTTCTTAGCCGGAGGAGCCGCTGACCCGGACGCAACGGAGCGTTTCCGGGATGTGCCTTGGGCACCCGGATTGGCTGCAGCACGAGGTGCATACCATGAAATAGGAATAGCGTCAATGGGATCTAGGATTTGACAATCGTCATCTTCGTCGTCTGACAAGTCTTGAACGAAGCACGGGCGGATGGCTTACCCGAGGTAGAAGCCTTGGCACGAGGAACCGGCATATAATCCTCGTTGTCCGGATCTTCAGTCTCCTCGGGTCGCGCATGGCGATCTTTTGTCCATTTCCGGGTCTTCAGGTCCCCATCTTCGATGGCTTGTCGAGTAAACAGCTGCATGAGGAGCAAAGTAATTCGGATTAGTCAGATGGTGCTTCACCGAGATAAAAGTAACCTCGGAAGGCAGAGATATGTCAGTTCAAAGGTGACAAACTAACCGGAGGCGGAAGCCGGGATCGCTCAAATGGCTCTACGCCCCATTGCCAGTCATCCTCCATCTCGGTCTGAGCGATGGCCTTGACACGTCTCCTAACTTGGGGACGAGTAAGATCATGGGTGCTGACCCGGGTAGGGTCCAGCAGGCCACTCATGTGGCAAATCTTGTGCACACGATACTGGAGGGGGTTGACTCGGCGCATGACGAAAGTCCTCAAGAGGTCGTCTGCACCGAACTTCTTTGCCAGCAGACCCTCAAGGGTTTGGTGGATCAGTTGGACCTCAGGAATGGTGTCCTGCGGGTCATAGTTCCAGTTTAACTCGGCTGTGGGGGGAGCAATGTTGAACTCCGGCAGGTTGAGAACATCCCGCCCTTCTGGGCTCTTCACATAGAAAAAGGACCTTTGCCACTTCCGGCAAGATTCTAAGCCGGTAATCCGAGGAAAGGGGGAGTGTTTCCTCGGAGTGATGCTAGCTGCTCCGCATGCGGTCATATCCTTCACGACCTCCTCCTTGTTCGGGATGGTTTGCTTCCGGAGGCGGAAGTACTTGGCCCAGGCGGCGACAGTGGGCCAGAGGCCGAGATACCCCTCCATGAAGGAGGTAAAAGCTGAGAGAGATGTAATGGCGTTGGCAGGGAGATGGTGAGGTTGTAGACCGAAGAAGTCAAGAAATTCTCGGTAGAAGGGGCTAGCTGGGAGTCCAAACCCGCGCTGAAAGTGCGCAAGGAAGACCACCCGTTCACCCGATTCTAGAACCGGTTCGAGTTCTGATCCAGGACGCCGGCATATAACCTCGGCCGTGATGCGCCGGGTCTTGAGCAACCAGTCGAGGTCATCTTGTTCTATGTCGGATCCCCCCATCCGCCTCGGTTGCTGGTGCCGCCGATGACTCGGCCGGGTCAGGGGTGCTACGACCTGACATCTCAGGATCAAAACCTGCAAAGAGTACAAACACAACCGAGATAAGTAACCCGGAGTTATGAATCAAGAATCGGAAAAAGTGACCCGGAGAGCCGTGCAACTGACTCAGGAATAGAGCGCGGAAACCGAGTTAAGTGACTCGGAAACCGAATAAGTATCTCGGTTTAGGTTGTCTGTTTATCTCGGAAAGGTGATTCGGGTAAAAGTTATAAACTTGACTTTGCCTGAATCTGTGAGCAAGCAAGATCTACCGAGCAAGTAAAAAAGAAAGTAAAACATGAGCATAAGGCAGAGAAAGTTGAAACTATCAGGAGCAATGTCAGGATATCAGTGCGAGAAAGATCTAGAAAGGGACCTAAGCAGTTTCACCTATGAGCAAACAAAGTTAATCCTAGCAAGTCTAGCGATTGGAGATCTAGAACACCCTAAGGATGAACAATGAAGAACATGCTATGAAGAACACCTGAGAGGATTCATGAAGAAGATAGATTGGGGATCCATACCGGAATGCAGATCCCGCGGGAAGGAGTTTGGCGGCGGCGGCGCGGTCGATTTCGGTCGTCGACGGCCGTGAAGCGTTCCCGGCGTCGCGCGGTGGCGGAGCTCGCTGCGCGGCGGCGGCGATGTCGCAGGAAGGAGAGAAAGAGGAGGATGGATGCGAGAGGACGGGGAGATGTGCCCGCTCCCCTATTTATGGGCACGGGGCGTGTGCAGTTAGCGATTTCCCCGCGCACGTTTCTCGTAACGCCTGCGCGGATTGCCCGCGCACGATCTACGCGGCTGCGAGGTTTGCGGCCGCACGATCCGCCGCATCTTGGGCCACAAGGTGGTAACTGCCCGCGGCGTGATCACGTGCGGTTAATAGCGCGGGAATCGAGGAGGCGCCACGGTCAAACGCACTCGAGTGCCTTTGAGACATGACAGCTCGTGACGTATGCGGCATGTATGCAGAGACATGTTTGTCCGCGCGCAGGAACCGAGGTAGCGCACAGCGTCTCTCTGCCACGTGCTGTGGAGAGATCTTTGAGAGATTGTGTGAATCTTTTTGTGTCGGTTAGACCAATTGGAGGAGGAAAGTCGGACAAAGTTACTAGTTTGACTCGGAGAAACTCGTCTAGTCCGAGGCATGTTTGAGTCGGAAAGGCAGTTGGTTTGGTTTGTTTGTTTAACCTGGTGTGGCCCTCCATCCGAGGCTGTGGGACCGCACCAGCTTCGGGGACTAATGTCGGGGGGCTACCCCCGGGTAGGGTAAAGTTGTGGTATAAAGAGCTCTAAAGACGGGACCGGGTCAAGGTCAAACCGGGTCAACCAAGTCCTGGAGGGACCGAGGCATGGTGTCACTGCAAACCGGCTTATGGCAACCGGGTCATAGAGGCCGGGTTATGTTAGCTGAGTCATCCTAACCGACATATACCAACCAGGTTATGCTGACCGACATTTGTATGTCGGTAACTTGTGTGTTTTCTTATGTGCAGGGAAGATCATTCGGGAGGGGGAATCCGGCATACCCATGCCGGGTTATCCTTGTGTCGGACAGAGGTCAATGCTCCTGTCACATCCCGTCTGGCACGGGAGCGCCTGATACGGAAGCGCCTGACACGGGAGCGTGCAGGAGACCGAGATGGCAGGCCATCATTCCACCGCTGACTCCGGGTGATCCGGGAACAGACTGCGAGGCAGGGGCATGGGCAGGCCATGTCTTGTCCCTGCCAGAGGGTACTTTCTAGCTGTACCGTAGAGCTGCAGGAGATGGGCTTGTCGTGTCCCGTCTCTGACAAGAGTAACATCATGACATATGCTCGGCATGGCTACAGTGCTCCGGGAGGGGCACTTCGGTAACTCGGTTTAGCCTATATATGTGCCCACACCCCCTCCTGCGTGAGGGACGGTGCCCTGAGATACTTTTCCACCCGTAGCTTCATCTCCTCCCTTGTGCTTTGCACCATTGTTGTGTTATACAGCTCAAGGAGCAAGCTTGTATTTGTGATACCGAGATATATAGAGAGAGGTAGGCAGGAGTAGGGGCTTTACCTCCTCACGAGGGCCCTGAACCTGGGTAGATCTTGGTGTGCTTGTGTGTTCTTCGTGTGCGCTTCTTAGCGCGCTATCCCTCTCCCGGATTCCACCAGCGTCCATCGGCCCCACACTTTAGCCATCCTATGGCATCTGCCGTGATACCACCACGACAAGATATAAATCATATTTCAGTTGCGGTAAAGTGCATCTGCAATGGTTGCATTCATAACTGACGAGAGATATGAATCATTTGCCATTTGCTTTTTGGGCCGCTCAGGGTAATTTTGTAACAGAACATATGGTACGGAGAGGCACAAACAAACTGAAATTTGCAAGTGCACAGACGGGCAGAATGGATGTTATTTCAGTTGCATTATTTGTAACGATGTAATCATAGATAATCCAAAATTCAACAGCAGTACAAGCAGATTTGAATGTCCAAAAATGGTAGCATGCAATAAAGCACCACGCACATGATCCGCAACATACAGAACAACATACAGAACAGGTGAATCTCTAACTCTACCAAAACCAGGTGAATCCACGGGCTAACTGCCGCAGCTAGCTAACTATGAAGGCCATTGAAGTATAAAATGCAGGTGAACATGAAGAGAAAGCAAGATTGCGACTTACCATTGCTTTAAACATTCGAGAATTCAGTTTTGAAGCTTGTATGAGCGCATTTGAAGAAATAGCATTTGGCTTTGGAGCTAAAGTCCTATTAGGACTAGAGCACGGTAAATAAGGGCTTTGCAGGTTTGGATTATAATTTTCTTTGTCAGTCCTCTTCTTAGTCATCTGCAAATAGAAGTACACTTTTAGCAAGGATAGTAAGCAACATAAATATTAAAGGTTGCAAGCATATGACTATAATCAGCTGATGTGTTCCCACCTGTTGAGACAACTGTGCAAACTTTGCCATCATGCTTGTCTCAAAATCCAGTCTTGATTTTCGCTCCTCTTATATCAATCTATCCCTATCAGCACGCTCTTGTTTTAACATCTCCTCAAGGTTTTCTCTCTCAGCACGCTCCTTGTCAATTCTTTCTTGTGTGCTTTCACGTTCAGCTTGTAACTGATCTTGTAATTCGTTGACCAGATGGCTGAGCTCAGAGTTTACCTTTTGGGTCTCTGCTGTAGCACGAGCTTGGTCTTCAAGCTGGGACTTAATTCTTTCAGAACCACCCGGTGGTTTGGCCATGTATCCATACCCACGAGGCTGCGATGACTTACATTTCAGAGTGTCTTGATATGCGGTCCGGAAAATGTTGCTTCTATGTTCACTTGAAAGTGGACCATGAGTTTCTTTTTCTTTGTTTTGAACCTCTTGAAATGCTCTCTCCTAAACACGAAAAATACACTCCCATCAGATGAAGAAGCATCCAGGATGCACAACACTAATGATGTAGAGAATAATAAAAAGTTAGTGTACTCACGTAAACATCCTGCGACTCGTTGTTAGTCCATGTTCCATTCTTCGTGTGGGTCAGTTCCCAAAGAGCAATACAATCTGGCTCTTCCCCAGTTTCCAAGTCTCTCTACAAGTAACAAGTAGTATAACAATGAGATGCTTGAAACATGAAAGCATAGTTAGCAGCGAACCATACATATTTTGTTAGACTCATACCTTCTCAAAACTTAGTTGTGAGTATGATTTGATCCAGTTCTATGTTTTGTCTTCTGTTTCTTACGGTTATCGGAGTTCTTTTGGCTGATTTCCTATCCATTCATTCAAACAAAATATAACCAGTCAGACAAGCCATATCATAATATAGCACAATTCACAAACAGTGAGCTTAGAGGTAACCTGAAATTTTGAATCAGTGCCAAAGTACTCAATCATCCATTCCCACTCTTCTGGTTGTAAATCTTCTGGCACATTAGCCAACCTAGCAGCATCGGTTTTGTATGCCTTGTAAGTGGAGCTTAGAGTTGGAATTTCACCTAGCTCGTGTTTACAATCGTACGGTTCTGAATGGATATTTCTTTCGGAATTCCTATATAGAGCAGGACTTGAGTATCCAGAATAGTGGCGTCATAGTCAAGGGCAATACAGCCACAGGCAATATTGATTTTTATGGGATGATCAAGAAAATCATATTTCTTGACTTTCCTCCTGATAAGGAGGTTGTTCTATTGTAGTGTGACTGGTTTGATGTGCCTCCTACCAATAGAACTCAGAGTAAGGGGTATAAGAAGGACAAATATGGAATTATTGACCTTGACACTACTCTACACCGATTCAAGGAAGACCCTTACATTCTAGGCATCCAAGCTGAACAGGTTTTCTATGTGAGAGATGTGAAGAACCCTGATTGGGCAAGTGTTATTAAAATGAATCCACGCAATTTGTTTTCTCCTTCTGTTTTAAACGGTGTAGGCCTTGATGAAGCTGCTCAAGCTGATGAAGCTGGTGAGGCAGACGTACTGGATGTCGTCGATGCAGAAATTATTGTGCCACAAATTACAGTACCTGAAGAGATCACTAGTTGGTGCAGAAATGATGATGAAGGATCCAGCGTTGATGTTTCAGTCATCAAAAATATAAAACCTATTGAGTTTGCAGATGTTCAATTCGAATCTGATGATGATACGGATGATGAGGCTTACATAAATGATGGCCATGTTGCTCCTTTGGTACAAGAAGAATTGGATGATGACCAGGGGTTCTTTGTGTAGGCTTTCATCTCTTGGTAATGCGCTTTCCGGTTTATCTTGAACCACTGTGGCATCATATGATAAAAAATGATATTTCTGTTCTAACTTGACATTGGTAGATGGATATGGGGATGGGTACTGTAGTTCCGTGGTAGGAGTATTATTTTACCAGCTGATAGATGTGATCAATTTCAGTAAACTTGTCGAAAAGATTATGTACTCAGTTTCTTTGTAAATGTTTCATTGGCCAAAAGCTTGTTAATGTTTATCAATTTTGCCATGATGAAAATATTTCACATTAACTTTGCGTGAGCATTTGCTTTGCTGAGACTAGTTGATGTGCTGTTTGGTGATTAATATGTCCAGTACCGACTAGATGCTGCAATGTTCTGTCTGTTTGTTATTGTCATCAGTTTTTGGAGAATTGCTGCAGCCTTCTGACTGTATGTTATATAATTCAAGTTACTCTTTGCTCCTGACTAGATGATCCAATACACATGCTTGTTTCCAATACAGATTGATAGCTTATTTCTTGTCATCAGCTATAGTGTTGTTCATACAAATTACTAAACTTAGTAGATGCCTTTGCCTTTATATATTTCATGTTTGCTTACTCTTAGAAAGGCAATGGCAATACCTTGGAATAGACAGTTTCTGGAAGTAGTAAGTCACTTTGCTGTACCTTACGTAAAACATGCTGCCATACTATTTTCGCTCCAGTTGTGCTTCTATTTGCTCAATAGCTCTTCATTCGGACATCATGTTTTGTGTTTTCCAGTTGTTAATAGAGTCTGTTCTGACATTTTATCTTTGCTGATCTGCAGTGAATCTACCACAGCCAGCACTCCGGTGGCTGGAGAGCTCTTCATCTGGTGTGCTCTTGCTTGCTGCAGGATTTGTTCTTGTTCTAGATGTCATCATCGATTTGCTGTAACGACTTGGAGCCGGTTAGATGGAAAAGAGACCAAATTTTCTATGTTTACTCAGGAGAATCTTATAAACCATCTTTGGTTTCTCAAATTATATATGTCATATTTAACTTGCATCCACATTTCATCAGCTGCACTTAGCCGTTGTGAATATTTGTATCGTCTGTTTGTAACTGTCAGCTTGCATGTTCTCCTGGTTATTTTCTGAGTAATTTTTCCTTGTGGTTATCTGAATGAAAAATCGCATGAGTACACTTAATTTTGATGTTTAAATCTTGGGTGATAATATAGTCTGGAATAGTATACGTTCATGTATTGAGTTCATGTACAATACAGTCCATTTTCGTATTGTTTGGATGAAAGGTACGGCCTGGTGAGGAGCCACCAGGATATAAGATGTCGGACCTCCAAACTGTCACCAACCTAAGCGCAGCCCAGTGGTCTAAACCTTGAGTTGCATCACGGAGGGCGCTAGTTAGAATCCTCGTGGAGGCAATAAAGGCTCCATTTGTTTCCTGTTTACTGCGCGGTGGCCGGCCCACCTTTATTGCGACATGGTTGGCGCGAGTTCGAATTGCAGCGGAGGCTAAAATGGTTTCACTTTTTCGGGTTTTCTGCGCGGTGGCCAGTCCTACTTGTCATCGACACTGGAGATTGCCATGGATGCCACACGCGCCCAGTCAACGCCAGCGATCCCCAAGCCCACATGTCAGCGGCTGCGGCTTTGTAAGTGCTCGGTCAGATTCAAATCCAGATTATATAACTTAATATCTATAAATCCGAATAATATAAATTATATATCTATAATTATCAAAAAAATACATAGATGATTTGTTGCTCCTTTTTCGCAACACTAGGGGATTGTTGCAATATGTTCTGCATATTACCATGCATGCCCAATTTGTCGCAATATGTAATAGTTATTGCAACACAATGAATGTGAGGTAAAGGCGTCATATTACAACCAATACATATTTTGTTGCAATAAGAAGCCTTTTTTTTGCAACAATATCTATGGCTAGCGCAACATGTCAGAGTTGTTGCAATATATGTCAGAATATCGCCACAAAGATTTAGTTCGTTGCAATACCTAGTCTCTATTGCAACAAAATGACTAATTTATGCAACGGAACGCAACTGCATATTACCATGCATGCCCAATTTGTCGCAATATGTAATAGTTATTGCAACACAATGAATGTGAGGTAAAAGTCGTCATATTACAACCAATACATATTTTGTTGCAATAAGAAGCCTTTTTTTTGCAACAATATCTATGGCTAGCGCAACATGTCAGAATTGTTGCAATATATGTCAGAATATCGCCACAAAGATTTAGTTCGTTGCAATACCTAGTCTCTATTGCAACAAAATGACTAATTTATGCAACGGAACGCAACTGTCGCAATATCACTACCATATTACAACACTGAAACAACTTGTGGCAATAGGTGGCTTATATTGCAACAAAAGGGACACTTAACGCGATGAAACGAAACTGTGGCAATATGTTGCTCCTATTACCACGAAATGAAATTTTGTGATAACATTGCATTTTATTGCAACGAAAGATAGCTGTAGCAATAAATTTTGTTGCAATATACCTGGATTCCTGTAGTGACTGTTGTTTGATGAGCGATAGTCAATATGTCGTAACTTGCGATTGATGATTGATGCTAGCTAGACAGCTAGTAGTGCGTTCCATTCATACAGTACATAGTTTGGCTATCACACAATGAAGCTATTAGAGCATCTCTAGTGGATGGTGTAAAATTGGACGTGTATATCTACATATACACCTCCATATATACTTTGCTAAATTTTACACCTCCTAATTTTTGAGTGGAACGTGTAAATCAGGACGTGTATATTCCAACGGCTATATTTCCAACAGCCATATTTCCAACGGCTATATTTTCAACGGCTATATTTCTGTTCTATATAAACCACCCCTACCACCTCTCTCCCAACATTAGTTGTGACTTCTGTAATCACTCCCAGATTTCTCTGTCGTCTCTCACACGACACAATGAACACATCCTTTTGGGATATGATCATGAGTTCTTTGTCATCTTCATCTGGCGACGATGAACTCCTACTTGAAGCATTCGCCGAGCGCGAGGAGGAAAAGAGGATGAACGCTCGACGCCATGGCAGTTCTAAGCATGGACGTCAGACAATCGATCGAGGAAGAGATGCTGGATTTGTTCTTCTGTGGGACGACTACTTCAAAGAAGTTCCTCGCTACCCCGAACATTTGTTTCGACGAAGATTCGTAATTAGTACACTTCTCTGCGTTGGCCCATTTTTCATTTCTCTGTCTCATTTACCTTTTATGCACAGATTTAGGATGTCCCGTAATTTGTTCAGCCGCATAGCTGATGGTATACTTGAGCATGACTATGATGGTTATTTTACGCAAAAAAGAAGTGCTTCTGGAGCTCTTGGGTTACATCCTCTGCAAAAGTTGACCGCGGCAATGCGGATGCTAACATATGGAATAGCAGCTGATGGTGCTGATGAGTACATCCGGTCCGCTGAGGCTACTAATTTAGAGTCTTGCAAGAAATTTGTGATCAAAGTTTGTGAAGTTTTTGGGGAAAGGTACCTGAGATCTCCAAATGAACAAGACATTGTTAGGTTACTTGCAATAGGGGAGGAAAGAGGATTTCCTGATATGTTAGGGAGCATAGATTGCATGCACTGGGGTTGGAAAAATTGCCCCAAAAAATGGCATGGCATCTTTAAAGGCCATGTGAACGAGCCCACTATGATCTTGGAAGCAGTTGCTTCACAAGATCTTTGGATTTGGCATGCTTATTTTGATTTACCAGGGTCTCTCAATGATATAAATGTTCTTCAACGTTCTCCTGTTTTTACAAAGCTAGCCGAAGGTGAAACTCCTGCAGTGAATTATAGCATCAATGGCCATCAGTACACAATAGGGTATTACCTTGTAGATGGTATGTATCCACGGTGGGCAACATTTGTGAAGAGCATACCAGCTTCAGATACCAGAAAGCATAAAACTTTTGCCAAGAAGCAAGAGGGGGTTAGGAAAGATGTGGAACGAGCCTTTGGAGTTCTGCAATCCCGTTTTGCCATTGTTCGTGGACCTGCTAAAGGATGGAAACGTAAAGAAATCGGTGATATCATGAAAACTTGTGTCATAATGCACAATATGATAGTTGAAGAGGAGCGAGAAACTGGTCGGCAAAGCTGCGCTTTTGAGGCAATGGGAGAAAGAGTCACAGTCTCTCGTACTCATGCGGAACAACTGAGCTCTTTTATTCAGATGACTCACCGGATTAGAAATAAAGATGAACATTCTCAACTTAAACTTGATCTAATTGACCATGTGTGACAAAAGTTTGGAAACGAGTGATGTAATCCATTTCTTTTCATCTAGTTTTAATTTATGCATTGAGTGATGTAATCCATTTCTTTGTAATGCAGTGCTATCAAACTGGACCAAATCAGGCACTAGATCAGTACCAAATCTGCAGCAAATCACTACCAAAACACAGCTAATTTCTGCACCAGATCACAAACTAGTATGAAATTTCTATGTACAGCCCTACCAGATCAAATCCCCATCCCCTATCTCTCCTACCTCATAGTTCTCCAAGCAGGGCAGCACCAAATCATCACCGCATCCTACCTCCTACCTCTGTTCTCAAATCACCACCCCCAATCACCATCCCAGCACCAAATCGCCATGGAAAAGAACCATTACCGCACCTCAAGGCCACCTCGTCATCCCCATTCCCCCCGACCTACACCAGTGCACCACCACCGCATCCTCCCCCAACCTGCACCACCAAATCCAGCCCAGGCCGATGTCCCCTTCCTCCCCTATCTCCCTCCTCGCCCGCCGCCCTCCAGGCCGCCGCCGGAGCTCCAAACCCCGCCGCCATGAGCGCCTCTCTCGCCGCCCTGCCCTCTCACCAGGGCACACGCCGCCGCCGCCGCCAGATCTGGCTGCAGACGTGCGGGCGGTGCGGCCACCGCCCTCTGGTCTCTCTCTCTCTCTCTCTCTCTCTCTAATTGGGCGAAAATGAAGAGCACGTACCTGGTCCGGATGGAGAGGGGTGGCGACGGGCGACGACGACCTTGGGGGCGTCCTCTTCCGCTGGGCTCCAGGCGGGGGCGGGAGGAGAGCGGTGCCTCTTTTTCGTGCGTTCACGGGCGTGGCTCCATGGTGTTTACTCCCACGCCAGGTACCCTCGTGGATACGAGGTGTAAACCTCCACGACGGTATACACGAGCCACTGGGAGGCGTTTTTTGGCTAACATCGTGTATATTTAACATACACCTCCATATACACCATCCACTAGAAATGCTCTTACAAAGGTTCATGTGTAGTTTTCAAATGCGAAAACGGGTCAAGTGGCAACAAGTGGTGTATCGCTGCCGTTCCGTTTCGCTCCAAGTGGGTCGCAAGTGTGGCGGTGCAGTGCGGCGCGGTTGGAATCCAGGCGTCACCGATCCAACCCCGCAGCGGAACCGGCCAAGGACTGCAGATACGCGTTCGCGGCAGTAGTCGGTGGCCGATACGCGCTCAGCCGCTCATGTCACCACACTGGCAACGGCCGGCCGGCCGGGCCCAACGGCACGGAACGGAACGGATTTTGGACTTGCGGCGCGCGTGCTGCGGCCCCCGCCGGTCGGTCATGCGACACACAACCGTCCCCGACCCGTCCAACCACGCCGTGACAGCGAGCGGCGCCGGCTGGTCAGACGTCACCTCACCGCCGCAGACCAGCAGTTTGTTTCCGCTTGACTGCAACGCGACGGCGGCCGTGCACTCTCCTCTCAGGCGTACGTGTGTCGCGCGCTGCACCGTACGATATCCGGTGTTTCTTTGGCATCTCTAGCCGACCCGCTAAAATTTACTCCATCCGTGTCAAAAGTAAACATAGTGTAAGTTTGACCGATTTTATTGATAAAAATATGAACGTTGCAAAAGTCAAACCAACATCAATCATTTTTCAATAAACCATTAAATTAAAGTAGCTAAAGGGTCACCGCTTCTAGCTGATCCCCTATTTTTAACTCCTTATTAAAAATTTATTTGCCCAAATCTTCTATCTTTTCACGTAGGTTTCAAACATTTGCACGTTATTTCATCAATCATTCGAACAATTCAATTTTAACATACGACACAAATAAACAGTAGACCTAGATAGAGTTCATCCATTCTAACAATTCAAATTAAACATGCATAAAGTTCATACAAAAGCAACAAATCCCGTCAACAAAACACGACAACATAGCAATCAAATCAACAACAACTCAAGCACAACTCCCATAGATTTGCTTCTAGCAATGGTCGAACTTGAAGACCTTTTTCGTGTTGCGTTACTTGTATAGGTTTTGGACTGTGATCGTCGCCTCACCCGGTGGTGCAAGGTCGGTTTTCTCAAGTGAATCGGCCCAAAGGTGTGTAAGAGAGGTTTGGTTGCATCTCGATATATAGGACGGACACGATGGTGCACTAGTAGTTCATCACCCTACTACAAAACTTATCTTTCGATTCATCCGTGCCAACCCGGTTATTTAGCGACAGCTTCCGAAAAGCACGGCACAAACCAATGTCCTCCTCTTAGCCCCCTTGATCTCTTGTTGGTCACCATCACCTCCACGGTAGCATCCATCTTCTTCAAAGCTTGGCCCATGGTCTTGATCACATTCACGCGGTCACTCATCTCTTCTGAAATTTGCGTATTAGCCATCTCCTCCAATTGAAACATGAATCGGCCGACATACATCTCCTCCTCTTTCACCACTTGCGTGACCAAATTATCTAATTGGTCAAGAGGCTAGCCAAACAATAACAATTTGTCACCCCAAACGACCGCAATCCATCACCGAAACGAAAAAGGAGAACCCAATTTTTACCTCGACATTTCATCGAGCACTTGGCCACCATGGTCCTTGGCGGCGACACGGCTTTATGCGCCGGACAAGGAGGCGTAGGGGTGGACGGAGACAGGTACGAGTCGTCGATGTCAACGTCACCCTCTTTTTTTTCGACACCTACTCCTCGGCGAGCGCCATCATGGACTCCGTCGCCGCCTAGCTTTTTCTCCGCCCCTCGTCGGCTAAGGTTTGGCGACCTGCCATCACAGGGGCCGCCACATTCTTCTTTGCCTCCTCATTGGCGAGCTCCGCCTCGGCGAGCACCTTCATAACCTCCGTCGGCTTGGCCCCGACGGAGCTAGGGTTGGGCAAGATTTCATCGCCGCCACGGGCAAGATTCTCAAGTGAATCGGCCCAAAGGTGTGTAAGAGAGGTTTGGTTGCATCTCGATATATAGGACGGACACGATGGTGCACTAGTAGTTCATCACCCTACTACAAAACTTATCTTTCGATTCATCTGTGCCAACCCGGTTATTCAGCGACGGCTTCCGAAAAGCACGGCACAAACCAATGTCCTCCTCTTAGCCCCCTTGATCTCTTGTTGGTCACCATCACCTCCACGGTAGCATCCATCTTCTTCAAAGCTTGGCCCATGGTCTTGATCACATTCACGCGGTCACCCATCTCTTCTGAAATTTGCGTATTAGCCATCTCCTCCAATTGAAACATGAATCGGCCGACATACATCTCCTCCTCTTTCACCACTTGCGTGACCAAATTATCTAATTGGTCAAGAGGCTAGCCAAACAATAACAATTTGTCACCCCAAACGACCGCAATCCATCACCGAAACGAAAAAGGAGAACCCAATTTTTACCTCGACATTTCATCGAGCACTTGGCCACCATGGTCCTTGGCGGCGACACGGCTTTATGCGCCGGACAAGGAGGCGTAGGTGTGGACGGAGACAGGGTACGAGCCGTCGATGTCAACGTCGCCCTCTTTTTTTCGACACCTACTCCTCGGCGAGCGCCATCATGGACTCCGTCGCCGCCTAGCTTTTTCTCCGCCCCTCGTCGGCTAAGGTTTGGCGACCAGCCGTCACAGTGGCCGCCACATTCTTCTTTGCCTCCTCATTGGCGAGCTCCTCCTCGGCGAGCACCTTCATAACCTCCGTCGGCTTGGCCCCGACGGAGCTAGGGTTGGGCAAGATTTCATCGCCTCCACGGCAAGATTCTCAAGTGAATCGGCCCAAAGGTGTGTAAGAGAGGTTTGGTTGCATCTCGATATATAGGACGGACACGATGGTGCACTAGTAGTTCATCACCCTACTACAAAACTTATCTTTCGATTCATCTGTGCCAACCCGGTTATTCAGCGACGGCTTCCGAAAAGCACGGCACAAACCAATGTCCTCCTCTTAGCCCCCTTGATCTCTTGTTGGTCACCATCACCTCCACGGTAGCATCCATCTTCTTCAAAGCTTGGCCCATGGTCTTGATCACATTCACGCGGTCACCCATCTCTTCTAAAATTTGCGTATTAGCCATCTCCTCCAATTGAAACATGAATCGGCCGACATACATCTCCTCCTCTTTCACCACTTGCGTGACCAAATTATCTAATTGGTCAAGAGGCTAGCCAAACAATAACAATTTGTCACCCCAAACGACCGCAATCCATCACCGAAACGAAAAAGGAGAACCCAATTTTTACCTCGACATTGCATCGAGCACTTGGCCACCATGGTCCTTGGCGGCGACACGGCTTTATGCGCCGGACAAGGAGGCGTAGGGGTGGACGGAGACAGGGTACGAGCCATCGATGTCAACGTCGCCCACTTTTTTTCGACACCTACTCCTCGGCGAGCGCCATCATGGACTCCGTCGCCGCCTAGCTTTTTCTCCGCCCCTCGTCGGCTAAGGTTTGGCGACCTGCCGTCACAGGGGCCACCACATTCTTCTTTCCCTCCTCATTGGCGAGCTCCACCTCGGCGAGCACCTTCATAACCTCCGTCGGCTTGGCCCCGACGGAGCTAGGGTTGGGCAAGATTTCATCGCCTAGGTCGATTTAGCGGCGTAGCACCAGCGGCGATGGCAGGTGGGGTTGCAGAGGTGCCTTCCAGTTCCATTCCAGACGGAATCGGGGGCGTCGGTGGTGGCGACAATGTGTAACTGGAGCCGGAGGCGGGATGAGGTGGCGGCTCGGGCGGGAGAGGAGTTGGAGGCAGAATTGTTTTTCTCCAGAGGAGGCTGGTCGAGTATACTGAGAGACCTCAGCCGAGATTTTTTGGGCGGCTCTTATATTTTCCTGCTCTAATGATCTCAAGCGATCGGCTAGGTGCGGTTTATAGAGGAGAAAACCTCTAACCGGTTTTAGGGATCAGTTACCCTTACTCTCTTTTTTCAGGTATAAAAGTACATGCAGATATCCTTTTTTTTTTGAGGAAAGGATCCGATTCATATATTAAGGAAGCTCATACACTTTACAAAAAGGTCCAAAAAGAAGGCAGAAAAAGCAAAAGGACCCTGAAAAGTGCAAAAACCACCCCAAGCTACCAGAAAGAAACGCAATCGGATCCACCACCACCGCACCCCAAGCTCCTAGTCGAAGCCAGCGACGCCGTACCGCCAACCGCCGGGAAGAAGAAGCCACCACCAGATGTAGAAGGCCGCAGGATCCATTCGCCGCCTAGCGACGAAATCTGAGCTCGATGAAAGAGCACGGCCACAGCTCCAACTCCCCGCTTCCGCCCAACTCCCAGCCGCCACCGCAACGCCCAGGACCACCACCACCAACACCCGCCTCCAGACGGTTGCTCCCCTCGCCACCACGGCCGGCCAGAGCAGAACCAACGAAGGAGAAGTCCACCTGCAACACCACCACCAAAAACGGATCACCCGCAACCACCTCCTTCTCCCTCACCACCACGGTCGGCCGGAGAAGAGAAGATGGCAGAGAGCACCCGACCTAGAGCCTTCACGACCTCCGCGGCACCAAGGCCGGAACGGGGACCGGAGGGGAAGGACCACACCCCACACGCCGACGCCATCGCCGCCGTCTCGATGCCGCCGAGGAACACACACCTAGATAACCTAACTACCACCTATCTACACGCACGAGCAAGTGCCAGAGCTCCCCCCCACCTCACGGTGCCGAAACGGCGACCGGAGGCAGAGGGGAGCGGCGGACTCGCCGGCGAGAAGCTGGAAGCTACGGGTCGCCCTCTTTCCGCCTCTCTACTATAGCCGAGAGGATAAGAGGGGAGGGCTGATATGCAGATATCCATTTTTTCTTTGAAAGCCTGCGTACATCAGAGAGTACAACATACAACGTATGAAGTACAAGAACAAGTACAGAAATCCGACGCATGGGAACAGATCTAGATCAAGCACCAGCAACTTCGCCGGCGATGAAGACGAAGACCGCTGACCTCCTTCTTACCACGGCCCAAGGGCACCTCCTTCGTTGAAGATCGCCGCAGAGCCCGTCCGCCGCGCAGCGACGGAGCTTATGCCGATGAACGCGTACGGCGAGCGCCCTCTCGCTCCAGAGCAACACCACCTTGCCGCAGCCATCTTTGTCCCCAGCGCTGGCAGAAGCCGCGAGGCTCGCCCAGCCCTGAGTTCCAGCCTCCAGGTCCTCCCACGGAGCTCCACAGCGTGGAGATCGCCCTCCCCGCCGGCCGGCAAGGAGGAGGAGGAACCGGAGGAAAACCGAGAGATCCGGAGATCCCCGGCCACCAAAAGCCGCACGCGCCACGCCGGAGCTCCGAGGAGCGCCGCCGCAGAAGGGGAAGCGCGGTGACCCCCACCTAGCCACCGACACCATCGCCACCTCCACGACGCCGCCGGCGGGATCCTACCACAACCTACACTATGTACAAGCCGGGATCCGGGGATCCCCCACCCTCCCGCCGCCGGAGCGGCCGACGGAGGGGAGGAATCCCACGGATCGCCGGCGAGCGAGGTGGTCGGGGGAGGAGTTCGCAAAAATCGCCTCTCGATCTACTGTAGAAGGAGAGGAGAGCGGTCGGCCGAGCTCGTGTGGCACGGGGTTGGTATATCCGTTTGGTGGTGATGGTGACAACGAGATCATTACCCGACTTGATAATTTTGCTCTGATTTTATTCCGTCACGCCGTTTATCGCCGTTGCGGTCGGTCGATAATATGACCAATTGACCATCGATGCATTCTAGAAGGACTGACCGGAGGAGTGGAAGTGCAAGCCGTAATTCGAGGCATTCGTAGCATCTTAGGATCACGACGTTCGGTGGACAAGCTCTCCCAGTGACACGTACTCGTAACAAACGTTGTGGTCAGTAAGCTGCTAACCTGCCAAAAGGTGAAAATATCTTGCCAAACCGGCCCGCAGGGTGCGCGGCGGTCTTGCGATGCCCGATGCTGTACGACTGAGTGAATAAAACAATGCGCACATGCTGGTGCTACTCTAGTCCATGGAGGTGAAAGGTCAATTGAACTTTTGTCCGTGTGATGATCATGGGTTAGGGAAGGACCCGCTAGTAGGTAACCGTCAAACCGTGCATGCATCTCATTCACCTGTGATTGTTCGATTAATAAAACCATCATGCCGGCATCCTTCTAGAGAGGAGGAGAGCATCCGAGCCGTCGTTCTCTGTTTACGTTAACAATGGGGGGCAACGACAGCATTAGCCAGGTACGTACTTTAATTTAGGTGAAGATCCCCTCTCTTTAACTGAGAAGAGCCTTGATCGCCCCTTCACTGATCATATTTCATTTGAAGAAATTAACTGATCATTTTTAACTAGATAGCCCTGTTTTCTGAATCGAACAGAAACGCGAACATCTTTGCATACAAAATTATTAGAGAGACGATTCTTCAGTCGGTCTTTGCCAAACTTGTACTCCTTCTGTTCCAAATTAATTGACTTCCATTTGTCCACACGTGGATGTATCTAGACGTGTTAGATGTATAGATACATCCATATTTGTACAAATGGAAGTCATTTAATTTGGAACGGAGGGAGTAACTGAAGTCACAACATACCAGATCGACGATCAATCCGTACGTCTTCTACCATGGCCAAATCGCCGGTCGAATTTGTTTCTCGCAAATGAGATCCATCGCATGCACCTGAGTACTAAACACATTGGTTTCGCAAATTCGATCAAAACGAGTAGACACATCAAGAGCCGGAGTCAGTCCAGACAGGCAGACAAAGTGTACTGTACATTAGTTAGAGAAAAAGACAGCAGCTGCGTGGGCGTGTTCAATCAAGAACAGAACTCGCGCGTGGTGCGTCGGAACAGACATCTCGAGATAGCTAGCAGTGTGCTGTGCGCGAGGACGATCGAGATCACGTCTGCATGCGTGCGTGTTGGTGCTCACGCACGCCAAGCGCCCAGCCTCACGCCCTCACCACATGCCTGACCTAGCACTACCCATTAACTTCGTTAATACTACATCACTCCGGGTTTGGATACTAGTAGCGAATAATAATTATTTGTGCTTCACCAACACACCAAAGCAACACATTCATTCCCAGGGACGCAAGCGACGTGGAACTCTAAACACAAGAAAAAACACGCGCACAAGCCGGATCTAGCGAGCGAGTGCGCACACATGCGTGTTCATTGTGTGTACGCGACTGATTTGCGTGGGGAATCCATATCCTGTTGGTGATGGTTTGGTAACGCCGGTATGGAAACCACCGACAGCCCGTTGGTGAATGTTGAGTGCCAGCACTGGTGACAAACAGAAATTCAGTGGGCTGGCCGAAGATTTGATATAGTAGAACCAAATGTGGAACAACTGCTTAATCCTCCTTTTTGTTGGTTGTTCAATCGGAAGTTAATTAACATCCAAGTCGTCATCACTTATTATCTCCCTGCATTACGTGTATTAGTGCGTAAGATCCACAAGGCATCATTCAGTCGGAAGTATGTCAACGTCACAAGATATACTGGTATAGTATGCCATACATTCACTATTCTCTTACAAGTGTCGGTACACAGTCTAAAATTCATTTGTATGTATAATGTATAGGATAAGGTGCGAGAGAATAAACACGCCGGCCGGTGACCTATTCTTCGATTTTGATAGTACGTGTTGAATTTCTGGAGAACCTTTCTTTTTTTCCCTCCGTGATGCAATATTTCTTGTGTCCATAGACCTATGCTAGCTAGCCGGATTTTTCATATGTACACGTATAGTTGAATTCGTCCTAGATGTTGGCCGTCCTAACATTATAATCGATGAAGTCTCCTGCAGGATTTATGCCTGTATATTTATTAAGAGAGCCAATAATTATGAATCGGTTGTATCGATCAGCTTGAGCCTACGTGTCTGTATTTAGTTCTCTCTTCTCTGAATGTGCCATGTGAACTGTTCCGGTCAACAACATCTTTCTCGATGGCACTGCTCCTACTTATTTCTTCGAGATATTATTGTTTTGGTCAGTATTCACGATGCAATACTACCTTTGTTTTCTTTGCCGCAGCTGTTGGCCTGTATCGAACTGAATGAAATGCAGTAGGCAGTAAGCAAATCCAGTTTGCTAACGCGAAACTAGTCCGAGAGATTTGCAACTTTGTGCAGACTAATGTAACATAGGCACAGTCGAGTTGTAGGTATATTTAACAGTGTTTACCGTCTCACCGATGTGTTCGCTTGTCTCGTTTCCTGACCGACGCAAACAATTGTCGACAGTATCTATCTGTAGGGGGCAAATAAAACACACGAGCAGGGCTCGGGATTCCTTCCGGTCATGCAGTGCGAATGTTGGATGGATTGCGTAGCTAGGCGAATGTTGCATTTGACCTACTGCGGATGGGTCGCATGGGTCATAGGTGCCCTGGGAAGAAGAAGCAAAGACCCCTGGTATCCTGGAGCTCCGTTCCTGACCATGAAACCTTGCCGGCTGGTGCGCGCACTGGGGCAGATACGTCCGGTTTTGGTTGCCGTCTGGAGATCAGGAGGGTATGGGATCACCGTCTCATCACCGACATGATGCTAGATTCATGGAGAACGCGCTGGCTCTCTCCAAAGATCTTGATGCCATATCCTACTTGATCGCCACCGCCGACATTCACCGAATCACCGTGCCCTACCGCACTCAAAGACTTCGGCACCGACCAACCGCGGTCGACTAGGACACTAAGCCACTAAGGTGATGACTGAGGCTGTGGAGGGTTAGCGAGACGACAGTTCATGCAGTTCACGGTGCTTAAAGTCGAATAAGGTCCAACCACATATCTCGGGCCGGACCGGATCGTTCACTTCCATTCCCTTCGTGGGCATGTTCGTGGGTGAGTTTCCAGCCCAAGAAGTACGAGCGGTAAACCTCGCCGAAGAAAAAACCAGTCCGCGTGCCCACTTGTGGTATATGGGCCTGCCGCAGTTCTGCGTTCGCAGCTGTTCTTCTTTTTTCCTTTCCCTTTCTTTTATGTTTTTTTTTGCTTTTTTCTGCTACTTTTTCGTTTTTCTTTTTATGTTTCTTTTTCCATTTTTCTGTTATTATTTTCCTTTTTTCTTGAGGGAAACAGCAGGACTCTGCTGCGGGACTTTATTAATTGCCAACAATAGTTGCATCGTTTATGAGTTTGCTAATAGTAAAGCTAGGAGGTGTGGCTAGCTTTACAAGAAATCTTATCATCAAAACAGTGACTAGCTAAATTATGGGAAACTTCGTTGGCTTCCCGTGGGCAGTGGCGGAAGGTAACACGTCCAATGAGAGTCCCTAAGTCCACACAGTCAGCAAGGACAGCAGAGGATTCATTCCGCCAAGATTGGTCTCCTGTGAACGCATTAATCACTACAATAGCATCAGACTCCGCTTGTATATTATTGCATCCCAGCCGATTAGCAAGTGCTAGGCCCTCTCTCATGGCTATTGACTTCAGCTGCAAATGTGAAAAAAAAATGTTCACCGATTTCGAACCATACTTCAAGTGTTTCGAAAAATGTTTAAAGGGCTAATACTTTCATGAGATTCAAATGCTTTCGCGGATTCAAGAGAATATTCATGAGGTTCTAAAATATGTTCATGTGTTCGAAAAAGTATGTTCATGGGTTCCCAAAAATACATTCACGGATTCAAACGGTTAAAAACTGTTCAAAAGGTAAAAATATTAATGAGATTCAAAAATATATTCACGGATTAAAAAATGATTCACTATGTTCGCATGGTTAAAAATAAGTTCACAAGTTTTCCATACAGTTATCTGAATTCAGAAATATACTCAGAAGTTTCAAAATAGTTTTTCTAATTCTTACACTGATTTATATATTATGTAGAAACATGGTATTTTTCTAAATTAAAAGAAGATATTTTACAAAAATAAATAAAAATTCCACCTGTTAATGGATGCTCGAAAATACGGCTCATTAAGTTGTCCCTTCAGGCGATAGGGGCATTCGCGCCGCTAAAGGCGGTGTATAGGAGCCCCCCCGGTTGGAAGGACGGCTCCCGAATGACAGCATCACCATCCAGATGGGCTGAGATAGTCTTCGTTATGTGTTATTAGGATAGACATCTAAAGAATTTTACGTGTCGATCCTAACTCTATTATTACTCACCTCACACGGTAGCTTTGTCATTTGGCTGGTTTTCATAAGATGGGGGTATGAAGAAAGCGGATACTAGAAGCCAAGTTGTAGCTAGTGGTGTCACACGAGTGTTTTCACAAAGAGGTCATTTGGTAGCTATCATTTCGAGTCGGAATCATGTAATTCATTTGTGATTCCATATCCAACCTGTTTGCTTGCCAAGGAGATAGATATGTCATTTCATTTAAAATTTCAGTAAATGCCTATTGTACATTATGTCAATTCCTATCTCTAACCGTATCATTTCACTTGCCAGAAAAAATTGTGGCATAACTTCATTTCTGCCAAACGTCTTTTAAGAGCAAGCTAGGCTCCGGTGGTGCCGAGACTGCACAATGATTTTTGAACAAGCAGGGCGTTGAGGAGTTCAATTCATTTAAGCTAAAAAGCATAATACAAAGCGAATTACAAAGCCCAGAAGATAAATGTTTGTGAAAGCAGAGATAGCGGAGCATGTGTTGCTAATATAAGCAGACTTCTTGTATGAACTAGTGCTCAGATCAAGAAGATCATCTTCGAGTTGCGACGTTTACGATTATGTCTGGTCACTTTCATATTTTGCCTGATGTGCGCAATACATTCCAGCTCAAAAGTATAATACCGAGAGAATTACAAAATGAGGGAGATGAATGTTTGAGAAAGCAGAGACAGTCGGACAGTTGTTGCGAGGCTCCAATTCAGTATGTGGAGTTATGCCCTAACCTTATTTGTAAAGGTTCGATCGCCGCCATCAAGTTCCCGCTTAGAGAAATCGTTTCATACAACATCCTGAAATGGCAACGGGACACGCCGGCTACTCCGCCGGTATGCGCTAGTCTAGCTCTAGTGGTTTCGGATTGTCTTTCTTGAGCCTACGCAAGGCGAACCTCCCGCTCCCAAGTCTCCCGCGAGGCCGGATGGGATGTCAGATGCAGAATGGGAGTTGGAAAAGGCCAGTAGGAAAATGGCCACAACCGACCGCAACGGGCAGCGCTAGCTGGCTAAAGTTAATAAGACGGCAATATCGGCGAACGCATTGGCCGGTTTTGCTAAAATCACCGGCAACGACTCTGACGGTGGAAGCCAAGGAGCACCCCCGCGGCGGCCCTTTCAAGGGGCGGTTAGCCGTCTTCCCCGGCTATTGCCATGATGAATGGGTACCCAACGCGTCCGTCAGGATTTTCTTTATGCCTGCTGGCACGGAATTTACAAGGTGAACGCAGCGGATGTGAGCCCTGGCCCACTCGAATGATCGGCGGGTCTTATCTTTGCACGTTGGGTGCAGCATCCGAGGATCATATGCGGCGGACGCATCTCGAGAATCGAATGTTTTGCAACTGCTGTCGTTGTAGGCTTAGATATGAAGCTAAGTGACTCTGGGACTCGATGGTCTAGTAACTTTGTGCTTATCAGGGGCGCGACAGCGCTCCCGATGGGAGTAGCCCCCGAGATTGAGCTAAATTGCTTGCAATTGAGCTCAATCTCAATTAACATCCAGTTGAAAGATTTTTTTTGATACGCTTCCGATGGGAGTGAATGGACTCGACAGATCAATGAGTCCCATTTCAGCCTGCTGGCCAACTGCTTTGACATGATCGGGTGGAGATGCACCTGAGTCATAAAACGCGAGGGTCCTTCTAGGGGACTCGGTGGCCTGTCGGCTTTGTCTTGTTGTTCGTGCCATGAGCCTGGCTCGAATGATTCTTCAGCTTGTGAGGCTGAAGTCATGCATGACGATCTTTGCTTGCGCGGCTCCGCTGATGGGACGCGTCAGTGTGGGCCCATTGTCAGTGTTGACCAGGAAAGACGCCGTTTCAGTTCTGATTTGACCGCACGGCGCGAAATTTTCGGGACGTGATGATGGTTGCCTTGTTTCTTGTGCGTACTGGACGGCGTGGCCTGCGACGGTTGCGTTCCGCTGCAGCCACGTGTAGGGTTGGATGTAGGCCGTTGCTGCCAATGCCGATTGGATGGTTAAGATTGGTGCGGCGCCACGGTATATTTATTTCACCGCCAGGGGAGAGATCAGTTTTCATCCCCAATCTTGTCGTTCCCGTTCTTGGCTTCATCTTCTTCCTTGCGCTCTGCCGCCATAGCCACTTGTCGTGTCTCGTTGCACGGACACCGGGAGTATAGGATACCCCCTTTTAGGTTCGGCACGGGGCGCGAAGGAGGCTGAGAATCGTCTTCTTGGGCGGAGTCTAGATCAAGCTCTCCTCTCCACGATCAAAGCATGCAACCAAAGGGACACAAGGAGCTACCCAGGTTCAGGCCGCCCGGAGGCTAAAAGCCCTACTCCTGCATGTCTGGATTGATGAGTTCTTCATAGTATGGTGTACAATGGAACCTCCCGGCAGGGTACCCGGAAGGGTTTTGGCCCGAGGTAGAAGAAGGACAGATCCTGACCCGGAGGAGATCACCTTCCTCTCTACCTCCGCAGCCCTAGTCTAGTCTTGCTCTGGTTCTAGCTTCGTCCTTGCTCTATCTTGTGCTTCTTCCTCTTTTTTCCCCTCTCCTACCGTGTCTTGGTCCTCCTTTTATAGGCTAAGGGGTTGCCACAGGGTCACGTGAGGGGCATGAGGGTCCTTCGGGGTGAAGGACCCTCCTCATCTAGTTTAGGGGGAGACGTGGCCTCTCCTCAGCCTAGCGTCTCCTCTGGGTTAGGTGGGAGCGTCCGCCTTGGGGTGGACAGGAGCTGACACCACCACGGGACGTGCTTCCCGCCCGCGCTGCTTCGCCTTGCTTCCCAAGTCTTCCGTGGTGAGGTGGAGTGCTTATCCACAGGAACGTAGGAAGTACCCGGGAGGGAGCCTGGCCTCCTGCCGGGAACTCGGGCTCTCGGGTCCTTCCTGGCCTTCTCGCTTGATTCGGGGACCCGGAAGGTCCCCAGGACCGGAGCCCTTAGTCGTCGTTGGCCATGTGCGTCTTGACGGTGAACCCGCCAGCTTGACTTGAGTCTTGGTCTTGTCCATCTTCATCTTGGGCCCACATGGGTGGACCCACTTTGGCAGTACTAGGGGAACCCCATGTTCCACTGTTGCGACAGTAGCCCCCGGGCATGGTCCCGGTGGCTCTTACTCCAGCTGCCGGGGCCATGGCCTAAAGATAGGTCAAAGTGGGTCCCGGGTACCTGGTCTTCTCAGCTTCGTTGGGGACCCGCCGAGGCGAGGTAGAGACGAGCCCCCGGGTCCAGTTGACTGAATCACGGCGAACGTTGCGATTCATCCGGACCCTTGCTTATCCTGGAATCCAACGGGCGAAACGCGCAGAAATCGGCACGCCCCCTCGATCCCCACGTCCGTCGGAGTAATGGGGCCGCGACGTGACGTGTGGGATGCCTTATAAGCCACGACTGGCTTCCACTGTAGCCGTTACCTCTCCAGATTCGCCAAAATCCCCAAATCGCCGCCTCCACCTTCGTCTTCCAGACTCTGCTCCGCCGCCTCCCCTTGTCGCCATTGCACCAATTTCCCTTCTGCTCCAATGGCCGAGTGAAAGTTCTCGGCCGGAGGAAGAGGAGCGCGGAGGCCTCGCCCACCGAGAAGCCGCTGTCCCCAAAAACCAAGAGATCGCGGCGGAGATCGGCGCGCAACGCCGAGCGGGCCGAGATCAAGAAACAGAAGGCCTTGTTTCCCAGCTGCTTCGCCGGTGACGCGGAGATGATGCGGAAAGCGGGGCACTTCGGGGTGATGGAGTCCGCTGGCGCCGATGGTGTCCCAGCAAGGAAAGCGTCGGAGGTCTTTCCGCCGTCGGCGACCAGGACACCCAAGCAGATCCCCATCTTCGACAGCTTCATGATGATGGGGCTCGTCCCCCTTTCTCGGATTTCTTCATGGAGATCTTGCGCGCGTATCAGCTGAAGCTCTTGCATCTGACGCCCGGCGCCATCCTCGACTTGGCGGTCTTTGCCTACACCTGCGAGGCGTTCGTCGGGGTGATGCCATCCGTGGCGCTGTTCCGCCACTTCTTCTACCCTCGCATTGGGGGCCAAGGCTGGATGGGAGGCAGCGTCACGTTCTGCTTCCGTCCGAACATCAAGTGGGCCTTCCCCCTCATGGAAACCAAATCCAGATGGGAAGAGTGGAGGGATCACTGGTTCTTGGTCGGGGTGCCAGAAGCTGATGCTCAGCTGGAGGAGCCGACGGAGCGTCCGTGGATCTGGACACTTGGAGAAGTGTCAGCTTGCAGGATGAACAGTTCTCGGCGGTCGTGGCGCGCTTCAAACTTCTTCGCGAGAAAGAAGTTTCCGGAGCCGCCATCATCGCTCACTTCCTCCGCAATCGCCTCGCGCCACTGCAGAAACGCCCGCACCCGGCCTGGAACTTCCAGGGCCCCGGGGATCCTTCTCGCCTGAGGTGTCCCGACATGGAGGAAAACCTTGTCCGGGATAATGTGAGAGGGACCTTCACTCCAGGGGTCAAGTACCAGCTGCCCAAGGGGTTTCTGCCCCTGTGCGACGACCCGGAGAAGGACAAGATCCTGGCGCAGATGCCGGTCTGCAACGCTTTGGTATCGTAGGCCGGGCTGATCACGGGCCCAGACCTCCTGTGGTGAAGACCCGCAAGGTCAGGGCACCTTCCAGCCCTGAAGAAGGAGAATGCTGGGAGTCCAACGAGGAGAGCGAGGAGGAATCCGAAGAGGAATTCTCCGGCTCTGACGATGATGATGACGACGGAGGTGACGGGCGCGAGACCGACGCCTCCGACAGAGACGAGGAAGCTGGCGACGACCCTGTTGGCAGCGATGACGATGATGAAGATGACGACGAGGAGGGGGCTGCTCCGCCCCCGCAGTCTGCCCTCGGGGTCGATGCTGCCCCAGACCCGAGTGCCCGTAGCCGTTCCCCGCCAGTCGTGGTGATGGGGAACGATGAAGACCATGTGGACGAAGAAGCGAACGCCGCTGGCTTCGTCCGAGCCCCCCGCCGGAGAGCTCCTGCCGGCCGCCTGTCACCCGTGGTGGAGCCACCTGCTGCCTTGGGAGAGACGCCAGCGAGCCCCCAGGCATCTTCTGCTGCGTCGGCAGATGTCCCCCGTCAATGGGTACCAAGCGCACCCAAGAGTAAGCCTCTTCTTCACTTTTTCTTGCACTTTGCACTCCTTGCCTTCCCCAAGGAAAATGACCGAGTGTTGGTGCAGGGGTTCTCCTTCCTTGGGTACTGGCAAGAGACGGCGTGATACGGCGGAGGACGACACCGCCACTAGCCTTGGAGCCGGTGGAGGAGGGATGCTTCCCCCCCATAGCAGAACTTGAAGGCCGTCGAGGGAGCGGAGTGGGGAGCGTGACGGCGACCTCCCTAGCTCACCCGGGAAAGCGCTCGACGCCCTGACGCCCGAGCAAGCAGGTAACCCAGAGCTCGTGGGTAACTTCGTTTTCTTGACGCACCAATGCTTTTCCTGACATCCTTTTGTTCCCAGATGCTCAGTGGCCAACGTCTTTTCTCCCGGGGCCTTCATGGGGGGACCAGCCAGGAGAAACCACCTTCCCTCTCGCCTTCAGAGGGTCAAGAGGTGTCCAAGGGCGCCCCGAGTTCGCGGGCAATGGGAACGCAGACCGCGAACCCTGCTCCGGGTCCAGGCCTCGATTTGATAGAGAGCTCCTTGATGACTGGGACGGTGTTAACGACTTTCGCCTCTTTTTCCACTGATTCTGGCGCCAGCAAGGAGATGGCGGCGCTGATGAAGATCAAGGAGAGCCTGGCCGCCAACCGCAAGAAAAGTGTGCCTGCCCGGGAGGTCCCCCGGCAGCTACTCCAGGGTTCACCATCAGCGGTGACGACGCGATGGATGCCATCATCCGCGGGATAGCTCAGCTGGGCAAAGACTTGTGCGACCGTGAGGCCGCCGTTGTGGGGACCATCGAGAGTGTCGAGGAACTGATCCAGACGGGGATGGACAAGCTGAACCGCTTGGCAACCCAGATCACCACCTTGCTCCCGGCTCTTGAGAAGAAAGACGCAGACCGGAAGGCCGAAAGTGAGCGCCAAGGCAAAGTCCTCTTGGCGAAAGAGCGACAGCTAGCCTCCCGGGAGGCAGAACTGGCTGAGAAGGAGAAAGCCTTGGAGCTCCAGAAACTCCAGCAGGAGCAGCAGACTGAGAAACGCCTAAGGGAGGCAGAGGACCGCCACCGTGAAGAGCTCGAGGCCAAGGACAAGGACATCCAACTCTGGAAGTCCAAAGAGCAGGAGGCCGCCCAGACCATTGAAGATGTCAAGAATGCACTCCATCAGGAGCAGGAGTCCGTCCGAGCTTTGCAGCAGCAGGCCAAGAATGACGGCCAGAAGATGTCCGAGCTGAAAGAATCCTTGGAGGCGCAAGGTAATGAGCTTGCAGCACTGAAGGAAGGCCATCAGAAGCTGATCCAGGCCAACTCCCAGGCATCTTCTGAGCTGTCCGAGCTTCGCCGCCTTAACCAGGAAGGTTTCGCCGAGGTTGAAGCCGCCTGCGACTTGGCGACGACGCGAGTGAAGCGGCTGAGTCTGCCCACTGCAGCCCCGGTGTTGGAGCCAAAGCGCCAGAGTCTGCCCCTCGTCGCGAGATTCATCAGAGAAGTAGTCGCTGATCTCCGGTCTTTCAAGAACAAGATGGTCACCCGGCTTGTGAACGACAAGCATGAGACGAGCAAGGCGACGGCGGCCTTGGTGATGGCGTCCTTCAGAGAGGCCAATCCGGGCGTGGCCTTGCCGGACTTCTTGGCCTCGTCTCCTTCTGAGGCTTCTCTCCAGGCGGTGTCAGCTCCCGCGACTGCACTCGCCATGAAGAAGTTCCCGCCACTTTAGTTGTCCTGCACCATGTTTGGGCATTTCGTGCCCCCGAATAAACTTTGCGTCAGATCTCATGTACCAGCATATTAAAACTTGCTTGTAATAGGCTAGAACTTGCTATGCTACTCTAGTTCTCGGGTTGCTTTTATTTGTCTTTAGCATGTTTTTACTTTTCTCCACGTCCTTGAGGAACTTCCTGGGATGTAAGCTTACCCGCGAGGCCCTGACAGGTCAGGCATGCGCTCGCGAGCCCTACCGATACCCAAAAAGCCGCTCACTCTGTTGGCACGCACGTCCCCGGGGTGTATCAGGTCTGCGCACCGCTTTTTACCCCCGGGAGAGTCGATACCCCATGAGTGCTCGCACGACGGTCGAGCCTTGCCTTTCTAGTTCCGCACATGTTCTGTTACCCGAGAAGTAGATAGCACGGACTGCAGAAACAGGTTTGAGGGTAACTTATCTTTTATTCATCATGGACGTCTCTGAACGACAACTGGACACTTCAGGGTACATCTTGTGGCAACATGGCTCTTCCGGGTACACAACACGGATTGCTTCAACGATTCTTGCACGGAGGAAGGTTAGCAGCTTCTTCCATCCTGGCGCATCGGTTGGCCATGTCCCACAAGCTCTCCAGGGTATCCACAACATGGATACTCATCTTTTCACGCATCTTGAGGTTGCGGACGTTGACGTGGAACGCGGCGATGACGGAAGCCTCACAGAGGTACTTCGGGATAATGCGGTCGACGACGCCCCGGAACCTCCAGATGTAGTGTCGCAATGTTCCTCAGCTTCTTGCTCCAGGTGATAGAGGTCGGAGACGGTTGCAGGGTACGGCGTGCAGCAGGTCTTGAGGTGCTGGCTGGCCTGGCCTTCCATGTCCTCCCGCGAACGACGCCTGGGGTTGGAGCTCTGACCAGCACCTTCTTCAGGAAGTTCCATGGGCCGCTTGCCATGGGGGTCCTCAGGCTGTTCCTCCGCCGGAGGTAGTGGCTCGGGGACGGCAGCGCCGGTCGATGGTCGGGGCAGGACTCGTGGGAGCGTGGCATTGGAGAGCGTAGTCCAGCAGGTTTTCCAAGCTGTTGATCCATGCCTTCGCACGGGGATCACTCTTGCACTGATCTGGGGGAAAGGAGAGAAGCGCCCGGGCCACGCCCAGAGCTTCCTCTAGCCCCCAGCCTTTCCGCGATGCCTGGCACGCTTGCTCTCCAAAGACCTCCCGAGCTCCCGACATGACTTTTGCTTGTGACTGAGGCAGCTGCTTGCCTTGTCCCGAGGAGACGGCTGTTCCTGGAGCGGATCCGACCGCGGACGAGGTGCTCGAGGCAGATCTTGGCGATCTTGCCGTAGACCGCGAACCAGAAGAAGAACTTGACGACGAGCTTGTTTCCGAAGAAGAGGAGCCTGATGTAGACTCCGACGTTGTCGACGAAGAGCTTGCCGTCGCGGCTGATGTAGGCGAGCCCAGCACTTGCGCCCCCTACCTGGCGCGCCAGATGTCGTGTCTCGTTGCACGGACACCGGGAGTATAGGATACCCCCTTTTAGGTTCGGCACGGGGCGCGAAGGAGGCTGAGAATCGTCTTCTTGGGCGGAGTCTAGATCAAGCTCTCCTCTCCACGATCAAAGCATGCAACCAAAGGGACACAAGGAGCTACCCAGGTTCAGGCCGCCCGGAGGCTAAAAGCCCTACTCCTGCATGTCTGGATTGATGAGTTCTTCATAGTGTGGTACAATGGAACCTCCCGGGCAGGGTACCCGGAAGGGTTTTGGCCCGAGGTAGAAGAAGGACAGATCCTGACCCGGAGGAGATCACCTTCCTCTCTACCTCCGCAGCCCTAGTCTAGTCTTGCTCTGGTTCTAGCTTCGTCTTGCTCTATCTTGTGTCTTCTCTTTTTTCCCCCTCCCTCCGTGCCTTGGTCCTCCTTTTATAGGCTAAGGGGTTGCCACAGGGTCACGTGAGGGGCATGAGGGTCCTTCGGGGTGAAGGACCCTCCTCATCTAGTTTAGGGGGAGACGTGGCCTCTCCTCAGCCTAGCGTCTCCTCTGGGTTAGGTGGGAGCGTCCGCCTTGGGGTGGACAGGAGCTGACACCACCACGGGACGTGCTTCCCGCCCGCGCTGCCTTCGCCTTGCTTCCCAAGTCTTCCGTGGTGAGGTGGAGTGCTTATCCACAGGAACGTAGGAAGTACCCGGGAGGGAGCCTGGCCTCCTGCCGGGAACTCGGGCTCTCGGGTCCTTCCTGGCCTTCTCGCTTGATTCGGGGACCCGGAAGGTCCCCAGGACCGGAGCCCTTAGTCGTCGTTGGCCATGTGCATCTTGACGGTGAACCCGCCAGCTTGACTTGAGTCTTGGTCTTGTCCATCTTCATCTTGGGCCCACATGAGGTGGACCCACTTTGGCAGTACTAGGGGAACCCCATGTTCCACTGTTGCGACACCACTGCAAACAATCTTCGTCCCCGCGTCAACCTTCAACAATTAGCCATGCAAAAAGGAGGCAGGAAGAAGGTTGCGGCTACGACGAGCTCCGCTGCCGCCGGCGCTACGGCTGTGAAGACCAAGAGGGGGAGCGCGGCGATGAGCGCCGCCACCACTGTTGATGCTGCCACCGTGGACACATTGAAGAAGATCCCCGACGACTGGTCAGGTCGGCCGTCAAGCAGTGATACCTAGATGAACTCTGGGAAGACGGTTGCTGCCGCTGGCGGACCAACTGGCCACGCGCGCTCCTAGGATGGAGGTTATCCCGCAACCTCGAGCCGGCGAACGTGTTTGCTTCGTTGATTTTTTGCATCGAGGCTTCTCTTTTCCCCTTCACGATTTCGTGCGCGGGTTGCTGTACGCGTACGGATCCAAATGCATGATCTGACGCCGAACGGCGTCCTCCACATCGACTGCTTCTTCATCATGTGCGAGTGCTTCCTGGGAGTACACTCGCACTAGGGCCTGTGGCAGGCCATCTTCAATGTGAAGAGGAACGTGGGTGGCGGTGGCACCTACCCAATTGGCAGCTTCGGCATCCAAGTACGTGGTGACACCAACTATTTCTTGCGGAAGCAATCCGACTCCGTCCAAGGCTGGTGGAAGAAGTGGTTCTACGTCCGCATGGAGCAGGATGGCCTCCCAGCTTTTGAGGCTAACAAGCCTCTGAGGAAGTCGAATGCCTGGGCGCACTCGCTGTCGAGTGCTGACAAGGTTGAAGTGGCGCCACTGCTGGGCAAGGTCGCCGAGTTGCTGAAGGCGATGGGCAAGGAAGTAGGTGGCATCCACCTCATTGCCACAATGATGAGGAGGCACGTGCAGCCGCTATGCCTGCGGGCCACCCTATGTGGGAGTACCAAGGCGAGGACGACTCGTCTCGCCTGACGAGGAACCGCGATCGAAGAGGGAAGTCGAAAGCTCTGTGCGGTCCGTGACCAGTCTCAGAGCTGCAGACCCTTGTAACATTGACTGCCCTGTGAAACCATACGGGGTCGATAACCCACTGCCTGAGGTATGTATCTGAATCTATTTGCTTTGACTCCTCTGCTTTGTTGTTGCGCTAGTGCTTTGTGCTTGCGTCCTTGTTGAATTTCTCTGTGCTAGACTCACAGGATCATCCGGCTCCCACGTGTCTGCCACCCTACCCGAAAATGGTTCCACCTTCGAGGTGAAATTTCCTGAAGTGGAGCCGGTTGATGATGACGACTCCATTCCCTCGGCGACCACCTCACCCGATGAAGTGGTGGAGGAAACGGAGCTAGATGAGGAGGATGAGCAACCGCTCAAGCGTCAGCGCCGGGACAAGGCGAAAGTTGTTGCTGAAGACTCGACGTCCGAAAGAGTGGAGCTTCGCGACGATGGCGACTCGGGCTCTTCGTCACCCGGTCTGAAGGAGCCGGTGGTGGTTGAGCCGCTCAACATGGCGCCTCTAGTCGGTGGTACGACTGAGTTCGGCGTGTTGTTCAATGTCGATGATCTCGGCAGCGAAGAGGAGGAGGACACAAGGTGAGCGTCTTTCTCCAGATTACACATCCCTCTTTTGTTTGTGTATGCCTTTCTTGATTCGAGTGTTTCGTGCGCAGTCCCGGTCATGGGACAGGTGTGCGCCGTTCCCCCGTCCGAGAGCAGGCGTCGACTCCGAGCGGCGTGGAGTCAGAGCTGACCCCTCCGGAGGCTTCCAGCTTGGCGACAACAACAGCCGCGACGGAGGTTGTGAAGGTGGCAGCTCCCTCCGTTCCGAGAGCACCGACTCCATCTTCTTCAAGTGCTACACCGCTCCATGATCATGTGAGTGTTTTCTGTCCTTCGAAATTATCGGATGCGTGATAGCGCTCCCGATGGGAGTAGCCCCCGAGGCTATGTGCAACTAGTATAGTTGGTCATAGGCTCAAAGTCATGAGTGTTCTTGTATCTTGCAGCCCTACTACCGCAATCTCGTGGAATCTGTGCATCCTATGTTCGGCTGGAGGAAGAGAGGGATAATCTCTGCTCTGCTCTGGAGCAATTTAAGCGTAAGCGTCTCCCTTTTGTTGATGTCGTTCATGTAGTTCATCTTTCTGATAGGTCGATCTTATTGCAGGTGACCGCGAGGCTGATGTGAAGCGGGTACTTGAGTTGGAAAAACAGCTCAAGGCCCAACACGATGATGCTGAGCAGAAGCTGAAGGAAGCCGAGGAGTGCGAGGATGCCATCCTTGAGGTTGAAAAGGTGCAGGTGGCACGCTTTGCTGGCGCTGGCCCACGTCGTTGGAGGTAATGTCCCCTTCTGAATTTCTTGTTGAGCTTGTTCTCCCAATTCAGTCGAATTGGTACTTATGTTTGTATGCCTGTGTAGGTGCTTTTGGTGCTTCTTCTCCGCCCCCGGAGTCGACGGATGAGGATGTCCCGCTAGAGCGCGCTGTCAGCACCTTCGATGCCATGTGCGCCTATGCCAAGGACGCGTTGGCCAAGTCGACTGGTGCTCTGGGTGCGGTGCATAGGAACGTCTTTCCGCAGCGCACGCCCCCTGCTGACGTTGATGGTCTGGCTGGAGTTCTTGGACCGGAGTCGTCCACCATGGCGAACTTCACTCGCGCCCAAACGGTACGCGGCTCTGAGTTAACATTCAAGCTGTTGCTGGGCCACGGCGTTGCGGGTGGCCTCAAGAAGGTGGTAGCGGACTTCCCGCGGAGGCCTGATGGGAAGACTGCTGAAACACACGTTCGTTGGGAGACCCCAAGAGGAAGGTATGATGTAGTCAGCAGCAAGTTTTCCCTCAGAAAGAAACCAAGGTTATCGAACCAGTAGGAGCAGCAACTCTTCAGAAGGTTGTCAACGGCGCCAGAAAAATAGCTGTCGCAGGGAGTCTGGACTGTTGACGTGGAATCTGCACACAACACAATCAAACTACTTTGCCCCAACGAAACAGTGAGGTTGTCAATCTCACTGGCTTGCTGAAAACAAAGGATTAAACGTATGGTGTGGAAAATGAGTATTAAATTGCAGAGAATGAAAAAGGAACAGTTTGCAGTTTGTGGTTGTTTAATCAGTGTAAAAGAATGGACCGGGGTCCACAGTTCACTAGTGGTGTCTCTCCATAAAAGATAACTAACATGTTGGGTGAACAAATTACAGCTGGGCAATTGACGAATAGTGAGCGCATGACAATGCATATACATGACATGTTGACTACTATGATATTTAATTGGGCATTACGACATAATACATAGACGTTATCCAACAGCATCTATGACTAATAATCCACCGCCGGGTTGTCATCCGAGTCCCCCGTTGGTATTAAGTTGCAAGCAACGGATAATTGCATTAAGTAAAGTGCGTAATGTAAACAAACACATATGCCGTGGACATAGCATCGTTAGGTTATCCCTAGTGGCAACAGCACATCCACAACCTTAGAACTTTCTGTCACTGTCCCAGGTTAAACGGAGACATGAACCCACTATCTAGCATAAATACTCTCTCTTGGAGTTACAAGCATCTACTTGGCCAAAGCATCTACGAGTAACGGAAAGCATGCAAGATCTTAAATAACATATAAGATAGATTGATAATCAACTTGACATAATATTCAATATTCATCGGATCCCAGCAAACACAACATGTAGCATTACAATAATATGATCTTGATCATGTAGGGCAGCTCACAAGATCTAAACATGATGGCACAAAGTGGAGAGACAACCATCTAGCTACTGCTATGGACCCGTAGTCCAAGGATGAACTACTCACGCATCACTCCGGAGGCAGGCATGGCGATGTAGAAGCCTCCGGTGACGATTCCCCTCTCCGGCAGGGTGCCGGGAAGAGGTTCTGAACCCTCCCGAGCTAGGGTTGACGACGGCGGCGTCTCTGGAACTTTTCGTGGATATTTGCTCAGGTACTTAGGGTTTTCGCGTCGGGGGGAATAAGTAGGCGAAAGGGCGGCGGCTGCGGACCCCCGAGGGGCCCACACCACCCAGGGCGCGGCAGAGGGGGGCCCGCGCCCTGGCGTGTGGCCCTGGTGGCCCTCCTCTGCTGCTCCTTCGCTCCGTCAGGCGTGTTCTGGAAAAATAGGCACCCCCGTGTAGTTTCGTCCAATTCCGAGAATATTTCCAGACTAGCTTTTCTGGAATACAAAAACAGCAGAAAACAGGAACTGGCACTTCGGCATCTTGTTAATAGGTTAGTCCCAAAAAATGTATAAAAGTGATATAAAGTAGATGCAAAACATGTAGCAATTGGTATAAAACAAGCATGGAACATCAAAAATTATAGATACGTTTGAGACGTATCAGCATCCCCAAGCTTAGTTCCTACTCGTCCTCGAGTAGGTAAACGATAAAAACAAATAATTTTTGAGGTGACATGCTACTATCATAATCTTGATCATATAATATTGCAAGGCACATGTAAATGAATGAAGTGATCCAAGTCAATGGTCTATAATTTGCTACAAATAGATAATGAGTAAACAATGAATCACACAAGCTAAACGTTTTCATGAATAGTACTTTCGAGACAAGCATCAAACAGTTTTGCATAAGTGTTAACTCATAAAGCAATAGTTTCTAACAAAAGGTATTTAATCAACACAAAGGAAGAATTTAGTTTCAGCATTTGCTTCAACTTTCAACATATTTATCTCATGGATATTGTCAACACAAAGTAGTATAACAAGTCCAATACATTGCATATAACGCATGTTGTAACAAAGTTGACACTAGTGTTTGCTTGTGGAAGACAGAAAGAATAGGAAAACTGACTCAACATAAAAGTAAAAGAAAGGCCCTTCGCAGAGGGAAGCAGGGATTAAATCATGTGCTAGAGCTTTTAGGTTTTTGAAAGCATATAGAGATTGCATAAAATATTTGATACTCCTCCCAACCTTGCTAACACAAGCCATGGCTAACCGAATCCTCGGGTGCCTTCCATCAATCACATACCATGGAGGAGTATCTATTTTTGAGAGGTGTTTGTTAATTGTCAACGAATGGTAGCGGGTGAGAACAGTATTCTACCTGTCGAACGGACTTTTAAGAGCGGCTCCCATGAAGGACGTTATTTCTACCAGCAAGGCAGATCATCCCTCTTTCTCTTTGGTTTACACACATTCAGGTATTTCACTGTTTGTCATTGCTTACTGATGAATCAGGGCAAAAGTGTGAAGAGAATTAATTGGTTAAAGTTGTAATTAATTGGGACTGGGCACCCCGTTGCCAGCTCTTTTTGCAAGTTATTGGATAAGCGGATGTATATGCCACTAGTCCAGGTGTAAAAGTCCACTCGACAAATAGAATAAAGAATAACCACACTAATTCCTCATGAGCTAGTAAACATTGACACAAAAAGGGAATAATAACATTTTGAATAATTTAAAGGTAGCACATGAAAAATTTACTTGGAGTGGCAAGGAAATACCACATATAGGTAGTTATGGTGGACACAAATGGCATGGATTTTGGCTCAAGGATTTGGATGCACGAGAAGCATTCCCTCTCAGTACAGAGTTTAGGCTAGCAAGGTTATGTAAGCAAACAAGAATATCAACCCGTACACCAAGTTTTATATGACAAACATATTGCAAACGTTATAAGACTTCATACCGTCTTCCTTGTTAACCAAACCCTGTTATTAGAAAATATCTAGACCTTAGAGGTACCACCGATGCAAACCAAATTTTCAACAAGCTTTACGGTAGTTCTTCACTAATAGGCTTAACTCATGTGATGCACAATTTAATCATGATCTACTTGTTAACTCAAAACAATTGACAAGCATCAAGTTATCCATTTTAGTGATCTACAAGATTAAGCAAGTTTTTCCTTATACCAATTACCACATGCAACATTTTCTGAACCAACCAAACACCAATCAATTTATTTCATCAACTCTCCAAACAAATATAAGTGAAGCAAGAGAGTACTTTCTACAAAAGAAAGCTAATAGCTCTGACAAGAGATACATGAAAACAAGAGCTAAAAGCTGAACAGCGCTAGATATGAATACTCAACAAATATAAGTGAAGAATAGGAGTATTCTCATGAAAAAGCGGAGCGTGTCTCTCTCCCAATCAAGAATGCTAGGGTCCAGTCAAGCTTTATTGAAAATAAAATGCAATACTGAAAATAAAAGCACACAGACGCTCCAAGAAAAGCACATATGATGTGAAAGAATTAAAATATAGTTTCACTAGAGATGACCTGATAATTTTGACGATGAAGAAGGGGATGCCTTGGGCATCCCCAAGCTTAGACGCTTGAGTCTTCTTGAAATATGCTGGGGAGATCCATGGGAGCCTCCCCAAGCTTAAGCTCTTCACTCTTCTTGATCCTATTATATCATCCTTCTCTCTTGACCCTTGAAAACTTCCGTCACACCAAACTCAAAGTAGATCTCATTAGAGGGTTAGTGCATAATCAAAAATTCACATGTTCTGTAAAGACGCAATATGATTTGTTACTTTAAACATTAGCTACAGCCACTGATGTTATGTGAAGCTCTTCCACCCAAAAAAGAATTTCACTCAACACTAGTAAAAGAGAGAATGCAAAAATAAAAAGGCATAATCTGTCTAAAACAGAACAGTCCGCAAAGACGAATTTTTTCGAGGCACTTACGACGCTCAGATCGAGAAACTCTGAACTAATGAAAGTTTCAGACATTCATAAAGATTACGCACAAAAATTTCAGATTTTTAACAATCTGGTGATTTTAGGAATTTCGTACAGTGAACAGCAAAAATCTGTTTCTGCGCAGCAATCAAAATTAAGCATCATCTTATCATTAGAGGCTACTCTTGGCACAACAATGCGAGAAAATAAAGATACAAAGGAGTTGCTACAGAAGTAAACAAACTCCTTGACTCAATAAAAGAAAAATTGCAGAAAAATAAAATGGGTTGCCTCCCATAAGCGCTTTTCTTTAACGCCTTTTAGCTAGGCACAAAGCATGCATCAAGTATTACCAAGTGAAGAAGCATCAACATTGTAATTTGTTCGAACAATAGAATCATAAGGTGGCTTAATCTTCTTCCTAGGAAAGTGTTCCATACCTTTCTTGAGAGGAAATTGATATTTTATATTCCCTTCTTTCATATCAATAATAGCACCTACAGTCTAAGAAAAGGTCTTCCCAGCACAATAGGGCATGATGGATTGCACTCAATATCCAAGACAATAAAATCAACGGGGACATAATTGTTGTTAACCATGATAAGAACATCATCAATTCTTCCCAAAGGTTTTTTAATAGTAGAATCAACAAGGTGAACATCCAAGTAACAATTTTCCAAAGGTGCTAAATCAAGCATATCATATAATCTTTTAGGCATAACAGAAATACTAGCACCAAGGTCACACAAAGCATTGCAATCAAAGTCATTCAATTTCAATTTAATGATGGGCTCCCAACCATCTTCTAACTTCCTAGGGATAGAAGCTTCATGTTTTAATTTCTCTTCCCTAACTTGTATGAGAGCATTAGTAATATGTTTAGTAAAAGCCATGTTTATAGCACTAGCATTAGGACTTCTAGCTAGCTTTTGCAAGAACTTAATTACTTCAGAAATATTGCAACCATCAAAATCAAAGTCATTATCATCAAAAGTAATGGAATTATTCTCTTCCTTATTGCTAGAAATTTCAGCATCTTTATCAAGGACAGTTTCAGAGTTATCAGGCAATTTAGGACATTTTGCAATAGAAGTGGAAACATTACCAACACCAACTATCTTGCCATTAATGGTAGGAGGTTTGTTAACACTTGAGTTTGAAGCATTTTCAGAAGTAGTAATAGTATAAACTCTAGCAATATTGTTCTTTCTAGCAATTTCATCCTCTCTTTCCCATCTAGCATGCAATTCAGCTAACATCCTCACATTGTTATCAATTTTAACTTGTATAGCATTGAGAGTTTTGCTCTCTTTAACATCATGAGGCATGTTCTTTAGTTTCAATAAGTCAACATCAAGAGCAAGACTATCAACTTTAGAGGAAAGCACATCAATTTTCCCAAATTTCTCCTCAACAGTTTTATTGAAAGCAGTTTGTGTACTAATAAAATCCTTAAGCATAACTTCAAGATCAGAGGGTACACTCTTATTATTGTTGTAGGAGTTACTATAGGAATTTCCATAACCATTGCCACTATTAGAAGGATAGGGCCTATAATTGCTATTACCAAAATTATTCCTATAAGCATTGTTGTTGAAATTATTATTTTTAATGAAGTTCACATCAACATGCTCTTCTTGAGCAACCAAAGAAGCTAAAGGAACATTATTTGGATCAACATGTGTTTGACCATTTGCAAGCATAGACATAATAGTATCAATTTTGGCACTCAAGGAGGAGGTTTCCTCAACAGAATTTACCTTCTTACCTGTTGGAGCTCTCTCGGTGTGCCACTCAGAATAATTAATCATCATATCATCAAGAAGCTTTGTTGCAGCACCCAAAGTGATGGACATAAAGGTACCTCCAGCGGCCGAATCCAATAAATTCCTCGAAGAAAAATTTAATCCTGCATAGAAGGTTTGGATGATCATCCAAGTAGTCAGTCCATGAGTGGGACAATTTTTAACCAATGATTTCATTCTCTCCCATGCTTGAGCAACATGTTCATTATCAAATTGCTTAAAATTCATTATGCTACTTCTCAAAGAAATAATCTTAGCAGGAGGATAATATTTTCCAATAAAAGCATCTTTGCATTTAGTCCATGAATCAATACTATTTCTAGGCAAAGATAGCAACCATTCTTTAGCACGTCCTCTCAAGGAGAAAGGAAAAAGTTTCAGTTTAATAATATCACCATCTACTTCCTTGAGCTTTTGCATTTCACAAAGTTCAACAAAGTTATTAAGGTGAACAGCAGCATCATCAGTACTAACACCAGAAAATTGCTCTTTCATAACAAGATTTAAAAGTGCAGGTTTAATTTCATAAAATTCTGCTGAAGCAGCAGGTGGAGCAATAGGTGTGCATATGAAATCATTGTTGTTCGTGCTAGTGAAATCACACAACTTAGTGTTCTCAGGAGTACTCATTTTAGCAGAAATAAAAACAGTACAGAAAATAACTTGAAAGTAAACTAGATGCAAGTAACTAATTTTTTTGTGTTTTTGATAATTGAAAGCAAACAAGATAAAATAAAATAAACTAAGCAAGACAAAAACAAAGTAAAGAGATTGGAAGCGTGAAACTCCCCTTGCAGAAGACTGCTGTCTCCCCGGCAACGGCGCCAGAAAAATAGCTTGATGACGTGAAACACACGTTCGTTGGGAGACCCCAAGAGGAAGGTATGATGTAGTCAGCAGCAAGTTTTCCCTCAGAAAGAAACCAAGGTTATCGAACCAGTAGGAGCAGCAACTCTTCAGAAGGTTGTCAACGGCGCCAGAAAAATAGCTGTCGCAGGGAGTCTGGACTGTTGACGTGGAATCTGCACACAACACAATCAAACTACTTTGCCCCAACGAAACAGTGAGGTTGTCAATCTCACTGGCTTGCTGAAAACAAAGGATTAAACGTATGGTGTGGAAAATGAGTATTAAATTGCAGAGAATGAAAAAGGAACAGTTTGCAGTTTGTGGTTGTTTAATCAGTGTAAAAGAATGGACCGGGGTCCACAGTTCACTAGTGGTGTCTCTCCATAAAAGATAACTAACATGTTGGGTGAACAAATTACAGCTGGGCAATTGACGAATAGTGAGCGCATGACAATGCATATACATGACATGTTGACTACTATGATATTTAATTGGGCATTACGACATAATACATAGACGTTATCCAACAGCATCTATGACTAATAATCCACCGCCGGGTTGTCATCCGAGTCCCCCGTTGGTATTAAGTTGCAAGCAACGGATAATTGCATTAAGTAAAGTGCGTAATGTAAACAAACACATATGCCGTGGACATAGCATCGTTAGGTTATCCCTAGTGGCAACAGCACATCCACAACCTTAGAACTTTCTGTCACTGTCCCAGGTTAAACGGAGACATGAACCCACTATCTAGCATAAATACTCTCTCTTGGAGTTACAAGCATCTACTTGGCCAAAGCATCTACGAGTAACGGAAAGCATGCAAGATCTTAAATAACATATAAGATAGATTGATAATCAACTTGACATAATATTCAATATTCATCGGATCCCAGCAAACACAACATGTAGCATTACAATAATATGATCTTGATCATGTAGGGCAGCTCACAAGATCTAAACATGATGGCACAAAGTGGAGAGACAACCATCTAGCTACTGCTATGGACCCGTAGTCCAAGGATGAACTACTCACGCATCACTCCGGAGGCAGGCATGGCGATGTAGAAGCCTCCGGTGACGATTCCCCTCTCCGGCAGGGTGCCGGGAAGAGGTTCTGAACCCTCCCGAGCTAGGGTTGACGACGGCGGCGTCTCTGGAACTTTTCGTGGATATTTGCTCAGGTACTTAGGGTTTTCGCGTCGGGGGGAATAAGTAGGCGAAAGGGCGGCGGCTGCGGACCCCCGAGGGGCCCACACCACCCAGGGCGCGGCAGAGGGGGGCCCGCGCCCTGGCGTGTGGGGCCCTGGTGGCCCTCCTCTGCTGCTCCTTCGCTCCGTCAGGCGTGTTCTGGAAAAATAGGCACCCCGTGTAGTTTCGTCCAATTCCGAGAATATTTCCAGACTAGCTTTTCTGGAATACAAAAACAGCAGAAAACAGGAACTGGCACTTCGGCATCTTGTTAATAGGTTAGTCCCAAAAAATGTATAAAAGTGATATAAAGTAGATGCAAAACATGTAGCAATTGGTATAAAACAAGCATGGAACATCAAAAATTATAGATACGTTTGAGACGTATCACAAAGCAATCCACAAGATGCTGCGGGTTGAGCATGTGGGTGGGGCGAATATTGCCTTTGCCTATTTGCAGCTTCACTGGCCGAACCGTAACTTTGAAGGTGCCACCGAAGGCCTGCCTGAGCATAGTCATTATACAGGCATCCTTGGCTGGGCGCGTAAAGTCATCTACCAGGTGCAGAAGCAGACGGAGGAGCTTGTAGGTCCATTGGACGCGGGCCCCAAGAATGAACCTGTAGATGAGTAGGCAAAAAATTTGCATGCTCGCTGAGCTGAGTTGTAAATGAACGATTTAAATCCATGGGGGAAGCCCCCGAGTGTAAATTTGTATTCGAAAGCAATAGCAGATTTGATCGTAGGGTCGCAGCCCCCAAGTGTTCGGGTGCGACCGGGGTTTTATTTGTTTTGTGGAGTGTAACCTGTGCGGCGCAGCCCCCGAGTGTTCGAGTGCGGCCAAGGCTTTATTTGTTTCTTGAAGTTAACCTGTGCGTCGCAGCCCCCGAGTGTTCGAGTGCGGCCAAGGCTTTATTTGTTCCTTGAAGTTAACCTGTGCGGCGCAGCCCCCGAGTGTTTGAGTGCGGCCAAGGCTTTATTTGCTTATTGACTATAAAAAGTAAAGGGAGAATGATTTTGTATCTCAACCATTGTACTCCCTCTGGTCTGGTTTACAGGTCCTCTACGAAATTGCAGCGTGACCAAGGTGTAATTCTACTGGCTATGCTCGATCACCTGCCCTCGTACGTTTCCTCCAATCAGCGATTTAGTTAGGAGATCCGGTCAATTAGGGCATTAAGTACAGGATGCAAATGGTACGTTTCCTCCAATCAGCATGCAGATCCCGTCGACACCCGCATGCACGAACCTATTTCACACGCGAGGAAAAATAGGAGAAAGAGGAGGGCTGCGGCTGAGAGTAATTATAGGGCTGCGGTTAATCTCCCAATTAAATGCAAACCGGCCTTAGTTTTCTCTTGTTTCGGAACAAATAGAAATTCATTAGGAGACCTGTAAACCGGACCGGAGGGAGTATATTAAGCTAGCAAGCCGCCTCATTAAAAACCTTTCAGTCCCCTTAGGTACCCTGATAAGGAAAAGAGCGCGTCTGAAACCTGCTGCTTGTTTGGCGTGTAAGCACGATTACAAGGATGTGTATGCTATGCGTAGAAACGGCGCAGGTGCGCGACGTTCCACGGATTGTGGGAGATTTCCACTGTCTTCGCGTGCTTCAGTCGATAGGCGCCGCCGTCGATGGCTTCTGTGATGATGAAGGGTCCCTCCCGTGGGGAGGCGAGCTTGTGCACCTTCTTCTGCTTGAGCCACAGCACCAAGTCACCAGGGATGAAGGATCTCGTGCGCAGTCGGCGGTCATGGTAGTTGCGAAGACTCTGCTGATAAACGGCCGTGTGGGAGAGTGCAATGTCTCGTGCCTCGTCCAGCGTGTCGACGCCATCTTCGAGTGCTTCTTCTGCGTCTGACTCGTCGTATGCGACCACACGAGGAGCGTCGAATCGCATATCGTATGGTAGTACTGCTTCGGCACCATAGACCATGAAGAATGGAGTGTACTGCGTTGATCTATTGGGTGTGGTTCTCAGACTCCAGAGGACAGAGGGTAGCTCCTCCACCCAGGCACCCGTGGCGCGTTTGAGTGGCACCAGTAGTCATTTCTTGAGGCCGCTGCAGACTAGGCCATTTGCTTTCTCGACTTGTCCATTGGATTGAGGGTGTGCGACTGAGGCGTAGTTGAGTTTGATGCCCTGCTCCGTGCAGAAGTCCTTGAACTCGTTGGCTGTGAAGTTTGTGCCGTTGTCCGTGATGATGCTATGGGGTATCCCAAATCTGAAGATGATGGATCTGATGAAATTGATGGCAGATGTAGCAGTCGAGCTTGTTATGGGTACAACTTCGACCCACTTTGTGAACTTGTCGACTGCCACCAGGAGATGCGTGTGTCCACCGCGAGATGATTTCTTCAGTGGGCCCACCATGTCGAGCCCCCATTGGGCGAAGGGCCAGGCAAGTGGTATCGTTTTCAGCTCCGATGCGGGTGTGTGCGGTTTGGTGGCGAACTTCTGGCACCCGTAGCATTTCCTGACTATTTCTTCGGCTTCCCGCATCGCCGTGGGCCAGTAGAACCCAGCTCGGAAGGTTTTGGCTACCAGGGCTCGACTGCTGGCGTGATGTCCACAAGTTCCGGCATGGATGTCATATAATATTGCTCTGCCGTCTTCTGGGTCGATGCAGCGCTGCAGGACTCCAGATATGTTGTGTTTGTACAGTTCGCCATTGATGATCGTGAAGGCCTTCGAGCGGCGAGTGATGCGTCGAGCTTCTGTTGTGTCTGCTGGCAACTCCTGACGCAGCATGTATGCGAGAAAAGGGGTCGTCCACGTCGGTTCGACGAGGAAGACTTCCACGTGTGGTTCTTCTGCCTCGGGTGCTACCGAGTCCTTTGTTGGCTGATCCTTGGTGGTTGTTGCTGATGTAGAGGGTGCGACTTGCTGCTTCAGCTTGATAGACTGTTGCTTGATGCACTCGACGAAGACTCTGGGTGGAACTTTTGCCTTGGTCGAGCCGAGGTTGGCTAGCATGTCTGCTTCCTCATTACTCTCGTGGCCCACGTGCCGCAGCTCGCAGCCGTCGAAGCTGCTCTCCATGGTGTTGTAGAGGTCCCGATATGCAATCATGTTCTCTGCTGTGGCCTCGCACTCTTTCATCATTTGCTGTACGACGAGGTTCGAGTCCCCATAGATCATGAGGCGAGTGGCGCCGCAGTTCTTGGCCATCCGCATGCCGTGTAATAGGGCTTCGTACTCGGCTTCATTGTTTGAGGGCTTGGGGAAGTCCATCTGCAATACATAACGAAGTTTGTCGCCTTTTGGCGACGTCAAGATGATGCCCGCACCTGCACCCTCGAATTTCTTGGATCCGTCGAAGTACATAGTCCATGCGTTGGACAAGTCGGGTATGTCGGGCAGCTGAGCTTCTATCCACTCGGTTGTGAAGTCCGGATTGTGCCTTGATCGCGTTGGTATGCGTATACTTCAAGTCCCACGGGCCCAGCTCGATGACCCACTTGGCGACTCATCCCATCGCGTCGGGGTTGGTGAGGATGTCTGAGAGGCACGAGGCACTCACCACTGTGATCGGGTGCTCGGTGAAGTAATGGACCACCTTTCGCGAACTCATGAAGACGCCGTAGGCTAGCTTCTGGTAATGCGGGTACTGCTGCTTTGATATGGATAGCACCTCGCTAAGCTAGTATATGGGCCATTGCACTCGATGGGCGTGGCCTTCTTCTTGGCGCTCGACGCCGAGGACGGTGCTGACCACCCTGTTGGTGGCTGCAACGTAAAGGTATAGGGGTTCCTTTTCGCGTGGTGCGACGAGCACCGGTGGAGTCGCCAGGACCCTGGCTTCTGACGTCCACTCGAATTTGTTGGACTTCTTCATCAGTTGGTAGAAAGGGAGTGCCTTTTCACCCAACTTACTAATGAACCGACTGAGCGCTGCGACTAGGCCGGCTAGGCGCTGGACCTCCCGAGGCTTGTTCGGGGCTGGCGTTGAGAGGATTGCCTCTATCCTTTCGGGGTTTACGTCGATGCCTCTGGCAGATACGAGGTACCCGAGTAGTTGCCCAGCTGGTACGCCAAAGACGCACTTCGTTGGGTTGAGCATGATTTTTTAGGCGTTGAGCGCGACGAATGTCTCGCGCAGGTCGTCAAGGAGTGTGTCCTCTTGCCTTGTCTTGATAACTATGTCGTCGACATAAACTTGGACGTTGCGTCCTATCTGGTCCTTGAGGCAGGACTGCATCATGCGCTGGTAGGTAGCTCCTGTGTTCTTGAGCCCGAAGGGCATGGTTTTGTAGCAGTAAACACCATGGGGTGTAATGAAGGCTGTCTTCTCCTCGTCCTCCTCTCACATCCTTATCTGGTTGTAGCCTGAGTAGGCATCCAGGAAGGACAGTCACGCGCAACCAGCTGTGCAGTCGACGATCTGGTCGATTCGCGGTAACGGGAAGTGATCCTTCGGGCAACACTTGTTGAGGGAAGTGAAATCGACGCACATGCGGAGAATTTTTGTCTTCTTCTTCTCGACTAGAACTGGGTTAGCGACCCAGTCAGACTTCTTGATTTCTCGGATGAACTTGGCGTGAAGCAGTCTGTCGACTTCTTGCCCGATGGCGATGCGCTTTGGCTCGGAGAAGCGGCGCATGGTTTGCTTGACAGGTTTGGCATCAAGATAGATTTGAAGAGCGTGCTCGGCGAATTTCCTGGGTACACCTGGCATGTCGGCTGGACACCAGGCGAAGATTTCCCAGTTCTCACGTAGGAACTCGACAAGCGCGCTTTCCTATGCGATAGGCAGGCTTGATGACACAAGCACTGTCTTGGAAACGTCAGTCGGATGGACTTGGTGTTCCCTGGTGTCATCGGTCGTACTGAAGGAGGCGTCGGGTGCTAGCTTCTTGCTTGCGGGGAAGAGGGTTTTGTCGTTGCCGAGTGAGAGTTCCTCAAGCTGCTGCTGCAAGCCGAAGGACTCGGAGATCCTGCTGAATTCGCAGTCGTAGTTATTCGAACGCTGGAAGTCACCGCGCACAGTTATGACTCCCTTGGTCCGGGCATCTTGATTATGAGATAGGCGTAATGTGGAACTGCCATGAAGCGGGCGAACGTCGGGCGCCCAAGTATAGCGGGGTACTGCGATTTCCAGTCCACTACTTCGAAGTCAATCATCTCCTTTCGAAAGTGATCAGGTGTGTCGAATATAACTTCGAGTGTGATTACTCCTTCAGGGTAGACCGCTTTCCCCGGTACGATGCCATGGAAGGTGTTGTCTGACTTTGCTAAGCTCTCCAGAGACCTGCCCATCTTTCGGAGAGTGTCGGCGAAGATTATGTTGATGTCACTACCACCGTCCATGAAGACCTTGGTCATGTGGAATTTTCCTATCTGTGCTTCGAGTACCAGCGCGGCGTGGCCTGGGCGCGGTACCTGTGGAGGGTGGTCCTCCCGAGAGAATGTGATGTTGGTTTCCGAGCCCTTGAGGTACTCGGGTACGGCCGATGGCATTGCGACGGCCTGGTAGACTTGGCAGGTGATCAGTTTCTGGCACCGGTTTGATGGGCGCCCCTTCTGTATTATATTCATCTGCCCTCGAGCTTGAGGGTACTGCTCCCCTGGCGCAGGAGGTGCTTCCTGTCTCGGCTGGTACTGGATCGCTCCTGCTATGTACGCAGGGTGAGGTGCTGCTGCAGGTGGTCCTGGGAGAGCTAACTGCGGTGCTGGTTGCGGCGCTGGGCCCGGAGCCAAGATTTTGGCGAATGCGCCGTTGATGTGAAGCATCATTCGACAGTCCTTCAACAGGTGAGTAGAGACTAGCTTGCCAGTTTCTTCGCTTCTGAATAAATGGAACTTGCACGGTTCTTCGAGCTCTTGCTCGGTGTAAGGTCCGGTCGTGAGGTGTCGCGGGGCTTGCGTCGCCACTCGCGTCTCTGGTTCCCATCGGTCCAGTACTCTTTTCGGCCTCGGCTGCTCTGGCGATTATTGTCACTGTTCCAGTCTTCTCGGGTGTCGGTGAATCCGGCCGCCACTAACTCGGCTGGCTCGCCTTCGTCGAAGCGGGCCTTGCGCTTGTGGCGGTGATCGCTGCCACGGTTGTTTCTGCGGCCCCAATTGCTTGGTTCTCCTTCCTCGTCTGGGAACTCATTGCGCATAGAGTCTTCGCCGTCCGCCCATTCGTTGGCAATCTTCATGAGCTCGACTATGGATTGCGGCTGAAGGCGACCGAAGGCTTCTCGAAGATCATGTCGAGTGACTCCACGGATAAATGCGTCGATTGCTCTGTCCTCTGAAACGACTCCGCAGAGTTGCGCATGAGTGTCCGACGCTGGATGTATGATCGTAGCGACTCGTCTTTCCGTTGCTTGCAGGCTTGCAGTTCCGCGAACGTCGCAGGCCTTGAATATGTGCCTAGGAAGTTCTTGACGAAAGCATCTTCGAACTGGTCCCAAGAATTGAAGGAGTTCCGGGGCACGTTCAGGAGCCAAGTGCGTGCTGATCCTACGAGCATCAGTTGGACATACTGCATGGCTGTTTTAGTGGTACCTGAGTGCGATGATGTAATCATCGAGCCAAAGTTTGGGATCCTGCGTGCCGTCGAACTTGACTGACTCAAACGTGAGCTTGAAGCGTCGTGGTATTCTTGTGGCGCGGATGCGGTAGTGGAAGCAGGCAAGATCGCAAGGTTCGTTGTCGCCGTCCGAGTAAAGTTCCTCAGTCGGGGTATTGACGGGTCGGTTGGAGCGGTTGTGGTCGACTGTGTGTTGTGTGATGACGATGGTCATTGCAGATGGAGCCGGTGCAACCATGATTCCAGCACTCTTCTTTCCCACAGACGGTGCCAGTTGACGTGGGGTGGCCACGGCAAATCCCAGGGTCGAGTACCCCAGGTTGATTGAGAGGAAGAAAGGTTGGAGTGCTGATAGTTACCACGGCTGACAAGCAAGGCGATTTACCCTGCTTCAGGCTCCCGGAGGATACTACCCTACTTCCAGCTTGTATGTTATTGATAGTTTGGAGGTGTTACAATGGCGATCCCGCGAGATGTCGATCTCGCCAGGGTTTCGGTGGTGAAGTATGAGTGTACCCTAGATCGGCGGCCCTCCCAGCCTTTATAAAGGAGGCTGGGTCTCGGGAGTTCATAATCGACTAGGGTTTACAGGTATGGTAGGTTCTACCGACATAAGCTTCGCCTGCCTTGAGGCATACTCTATCCTCCTTGGGCTCCTTTAGTGGGCCTTGAACGTCGTCTTCCAGTAGGCCACCGGTTGGGCCCTAATCCTTGCGTGCACCGGGTACCTTCATGGTGGGGCACCCGATAGGTAGGCATGCGTCAATTAGAGTTAGAGATTAGCAACAAATTTCATGGATACCTTGAGCAAGCCCATGAAAAGAATGAGATTGGAATGACCATGAGAGGATAATATAAAAGTTGTAAACTTGTTCAATTTGGCTTACTTGCCTTCTTATTTATTGATTTGTGTCTTATTTTTACTTAGTTACAGGATGCGCTAAGATTGTTTCGAGGCAAGAACGGCGACACATATTTTAGCATGATGCTTTGCTTTACGACGATTCAAAGTTGCGCAAAACTGAGAATGCACGGAGAGTCTCAAAAGTCATTGTTGATTTGGATGGGTAGGCTACCTCCTAGGCGGCTTTGGCGGGACGCCCAACCGGGAAGGAGAAGGCAAAGGCCAAAGGAATACGGCGGCATCCTCGTCCGCGTCGGTGCAAGTATTGATCGACAAGTACATCGCCAAGGTCTCTCGATCTCAAGCATAAGAAAAACCAATTTAATATAAGGAAAGATGGACGATATTAATGGACAAGCAAACCAAGAAGATCAAACTTGATAGTTAAAAAGTTAAAACCGCCTAACAAAATCAAGGTGCGGAAGCGTTGCAATTTATTGTAAAAAAATGAAAAAGAATATCAAGATCTGCACGACCAAACTATCGACCATGACTCTTCATATGGGATGAACCAACAACGCATTTTGATGAACTGGTCACAACGACAGCGATAGAGGAGGCAGCCACGGAGAAGACAAGACCGATTGCATCGGACGAGTCAACTTATTTCATTTGATTTCTATACATTTCACATTTGATGATATGATATGTGATGGTAGCGGCCGGACCTTCTTGGGACTGGTGTGCCTCCGTGGGGGCTTTACGAGCCCGATCTGGGCCCGGCCGGACCCTCTTGGGACTGGTGTGCCTTTGCGGGGGCTTTACGGACCTAACAGAGATTGGTGTGCCTTCTGGCCGCGTCTGGTCGACTACCGCCTTTGGCGGTGGAGGCAATTCCCTCCCGCACGGCCACGGTACTGCTGACACCGGCTCAAGCTACTCCTCACCTTTGTCTTGCAAACCTCGTGACGGTAGTTTCGGTGAGACGACGATGGCGGCTTTGTGACCGTAGTGGCGCATGTTGGTGGGCGGCGTGTCTGGCGCTGTCGAGGCCTCATCCTTACGGGCTCCTGTGCTACGGATCGCCCAGGGGTCGTGGATAGGGTATCGGGAGAAATCCTTGTCGGCTCGCCCGACACCGACGCGGTGCCACCTTCGGGTGGCATCTTCCCTTCTTGAAGGGCATGTGGCTACCCTTCGTCCACCTCCCTCTATGTGTCATGGGGTAATCTCGGCAGATGTCATTGAGATGACTTCGTGGATGTGGGGTTTATGCGAATCGAGCGTCTCCGAGCTTAAGATCACAGGGCACGAGGAAGACAATGTTTACCCACGTTCGGCCCCTCAATGTGAGGTAAAGACCTACTTCCTGCCTATCCTAGATTGGAATTGATATGAATATGGTGTTACAAGGGTTGGCGATCAAGGTAGCGAGTCGCCGTATGATCTAGGGTTTAGGGCTTGGATCCCATCTACGTCCTGCGAGTCCTCCTTATATGCACGGAGGCTCGCTAGGTTACAAGGAAAGTCTATTCCCTTAGGAAAGTGTCGACCGGAGTCCTTCTAGGAGACTACATATCTTCGTGCCGTCCAAGTCAAGTTATCTACGGTCTTCTAGATCCTTCTTGCCGCAACCTTGGATCGGCCCATCTTTGTGTAAACCCTTTTAATCGGTGCGGCCGTGATCCCATAATGAGTCGCACTTCTCTGGTGAGTCGCGGGTTAAGTATTCCCCCGACATTAGCCCCCAAGTGTAGCCTGAATTTCATCGAACGAAAAGTTGTGTGCTCCCAACCTCTTGCGGAGCGCCTGTCTTGAATATTCAGGCTAAACTTTTGTCTTCTTGGCTTTTTTTTTTCGAGCGACTCCAGGCTATAAGCTTGATGGAAAAGTACTCTTTGAATTGACTGCGATGCTTAAAATTTTGATAGCAATATAATCGCAGCCCCCAAGGATTGAGTTGATTGATTGGTTGATCGTCTCAATGCTTGTTCTGAGTCATGATAATGATTCCTGAAAATTCAAAAACATCTTGAAAAAGATGGTTATGTTATAGCAATATTGAAATGACTTTGTACTCTTGGTAGTACATATTTTGACCTGTAGGTAGGTCTGGTTGATTTTCTTAGATCCTTTAAGTGGGCCCTCGCGTGACTCAGTATTTCCCAAGCTAAATGTGTGTTCAGGGTCGAGAAAGTCCATGATAGGCATTCAGACTCGATTGACTCCACATGCTGGTACTTTGGCCACATAGTGCAAGGTGCATCCGACTTTAAGGCTGATCAATCGAGGTTACCAGTAAATTGGCTGTTTCAAGGTGACGAAAAAAGCCCCCAAGAAACCAATAATTAAGAAATGAAAGACTTGACAGCTCATAGAGGCGAAACGACAAACCCTTCGATACCAAAGGTGCCGGCTTTATTTCATAATCATTGTGGATACAATCAGCTGTATGTAGCTGTAGTTTGATACGGCTCTAAGTAGCCTTGATGTAAACCAGCTCTGATTAGCTGTAAAGATGATGCTCAGCTCTGATTAGCTTTGATGATAATATTCAGCTCTGATTAGCTTTGATGATAATATTCAGCTCTGATTAGCTTAGGTGTAGTATGGCCGCAGATGTGCGATGTTCCATGGTCGAGGCAGTTCAAGATGATCCTCAAATTCCGAACGAGTAGTGTCTTCTTCTTGCACATCCATGAGGTAATATGACCCATTATGCAGATTTTTACTGATGATGTAAGGTCCTTCCCACGGAGGGGATAATTTATGCATTCCCTTGTGGTCCTGCTTGAGTCGCAGTACTAGGTCTCCTTCTTGAAAGGTGCGTGTTCTGATGCGTCGAGCATGATATCTCCGCAAATCTTGTTGATATACTGCTGACCTTGATGCTGCTAGATCTCTGGCTTCCTCTAAGGTATCCACCGAGTCTTGTCGAGCTATCTCGTTTTCTGTCTCAACATATGTCGGGGGAATACTTTGTGGATTAACCCGCGGCCCATATTGATAAGTGCGACTCACTTTACTCGCACGAGCAAAGGCCTACATGAAAGCAAGTCCAATATCGCACCGCCACAAGGAGAAGAGTCTAGAAGACATATCTTGGAAGGCGTGAATACTAATTAGTCTCCGAGTAGGTTCCAGTTGATATATTCCTTGTGGAGGAAGTTTCCTTTGTAACCTGGCGAGTCTCTGTGTATATAAAGAGAACTCGCAGGACTTAGACGGGTCAAGCCCTCAAACCCTAGTTCAAACGGCGAGTACCGAGATCGGATCGCCACCATTGTAACACCTCATATATCATATCAATACCAATCTAGGGTAGGCAGGAAGTAGGTCTTTACCTCACATTGAGGGGCCGAACCTGGGTAAATCTGTGTTGATCTTTGTTCCTGCGATCCCAAGCTCGGAGACGATTGACTCGCGTAAATACCACACCTACGAAGTCATCCATGAAATCTGACGTGACAAACCCACGACAGTTGGCGCCCACCGTGGGGTGTGCGGTCGAGAGCGTCATGTTCCGCGCAGGATCGATGGTAGGAGCGAAGATCTCGCCATTGGCCACATCATCACGGTCGATGGCGTACCTCTTGTTGGCGAGTCAGGCTGGGGGCCGGAAGCTGATTACCTAGAGACCGGCCACATCATCCCGTTTGGATCTATCCATGTTTTTCATCGGCTTCATCGGCGGCGAATCGGAGGATCCCTCACAGCAGGGCGACTCAGAAGAAGGAGTCGCTGTAACGGTGGACGAAGAAGAAGAATCTACCAACAACGAGCCACTACCCCTCGAAGACGAAGAAGCCCAATCCATCGAGTATGTTCTCGAGGAAAGACTATGTGGAAACCCTAGGGGCGGCAGCTCGCCCTCCATAGGAGATCAGTGCATGGAAGGGATCTACAGGACCGTGGAAGCAGAGGAAGGGCTGGGCATGCCACAGGGCAGCTTAGCCCCCACGGCACCGGAAACAGCGGAACAAGCCGCGCCAGATGGATCAGGAGTCGCAGAGCTCGGTTCAAATCACGCGGCACCCGCTGTAACCACCCCAGGAGTCGCGGCCTCAGGAGTCGCAAACAGAGAAACCCCCTCCGGAGTTGTACCCATGGAGACAGGGCAAAGAGCAGCCTTCGACGCAGCGGCTGTGATGCCACAAAGCGGCATGTTGTTTACACCAATATCTGCGGTTAATGCTGCCGCTAGAGTGACAGAGCTGGAAGCTACCAGGATCGGGCTGCATGATGAAGTCCAAAGGATTGCAGATGAAAGAAGCAGGCTAGCACGCGAGGACCAACGCCTCCAACAAGAGCAACGGCGACTCGCCGAAGACACCATCATCTTACAAGGAGGGCCAAGCACCTTGCCGCACAGACGCCAGGCCAGCCGCATGCAGCCAGGGACGGTGAATCCCATGGAGTTATTCAGATCGCCCACCTCTGGACCTACAGCCGCGGTCCCCGTAGTCGATACGCCAGTAGCCACGGTGCCACCTAACGCGATCCCATCAGTCGCAACCAACACGGTGCGTCCAGTCGCATGGTCAGAAGTCGCAGCACCATCAGTCACGATACCATCATACATAGCACCATCCGTCGCGGTTACGTGACCCGCAGCGCCGTTAGTCGCGCCCGCAGTCCGGTCGTTCGCGTCACCGTCAGTCGCACCGGCAGTTCCATCTTTCGTAGCACCAAGAGCGGCGGAAGCACTAGGATCAAGGGCCGTGGTACAAGCAAACAACAAGGCCATCATGTCACCTCCGTTGCCACACCAACCTTTGTGCAGCAGCCGTCACCGTAGCCTCAAAGGTTCCATACGCCGCAAGGTCACTATGTTAGCCCAGTGGAGAATCTCTACGCGGCTACCAACATCTTGGCCAGGTTGACACCAACAGGAAACACACCAATGGACAGAGAGGCGCGGCACGCCATTGAGATGCTAAGCACAGCGGTAGTACAGCAGGCAAACATGTCTGAACATGCGGGACGGCGTCACGCCACCCCCTACAACAGTAGAATCACGGTGGAAAGAAGCATCCGTGCTGAGTCGCCGCAAATCGCGACTTCAAGTTCAGCGAGGCGACAAAGGGAAAACCAGCCAGCGGTGCAAAATCAACCACAGCAAGTCCAACCCGCAGAAGTTGTGCAGCCGCATACGATGGTTAATCCAGCAGGGAGGCCAGCTCCATCCAACTTATCATCGCGACTCAAGGGCCCAGTCTGCTTCAATGAGCGGATTTAGGTCTGAACCGTTTCCTGCAGATTTCAAAGGACCTCGCATGGTCGCAAATTACAACGCAAGCATGGATCCAGTCACTTGGCTCAACAATTATGAGATGGGCATGAGCATCCTCAACGCATCCGAAGAGATCTGTGCCCGATACTTAAATATGATGTTAGAAGGCGCAGCCCACATCTGGTTACAGAACTTGCCACCAAATTCAATAAGCTCTTGGGACGAGATGAAGGAAGCTTTCGTCAAAAACTTCCAAGGAACATGCAAGCGACTCTGCAGCATAGAAGATCTTGAGCGCTGCGTGCAGAAGGAAGGCGAGTCGAGTCACCACTGGATGAGGAGGGTGGCAAAAATTATACACTCCTCAGATAATATACCTCCAAGCTCAGCTGTCCTGGTTATGGAGAAAAATCGCAAGTTCGAGCCGCTGGTCCATAAACTGGGGCGCATGAAGGACAAAGTCAAGAGCCTCAGCGAGGTGATGGCAGCGGCCAACAAGTACGCCAGCTCGGATAAGACCAAGGATGCATCTGATGGAGAAGAAGAGGAAACTGCTGGCAAAGGAAAAAAGAGCAGCAGCAAGCCTCAACAGCAGCAAGCTAACAATAGTAATGCGAGTTATAACAAGCGCAAGAACGAGGAAGGAAACTCGGGATTAGTCGCAAACACGAACACTCGTTACAAGCAAAGCAGCGGCAGAGGATGAAATTTCCACCCAGTTAACCTGGAAGAGGTTTTCAACCGCCCCTGCGACATCCATGTGGGAAAAGATGGAAAACCACCCAACCACACAAAGGCGCAGTGATATCATTACAAAAAGTGGAAGGATGGGCAACCACTCAATGGGCATAACAATCATCAGAATAATGAGGGATGCAACCACGGCGGAGGCAACAACAATGCTGCCCCAAACCCACAGCCAGACCAGCCGCAGTTCCCAAAACAGGTGGGTCAAAATCACACAATTGTGGTTAACACCTCAAGAAGGGAGCAGAAGCTGCGACGACGCAATCAAGCTGTTAACACCGTAATACCAGCCATACCACAATGGTTGAAGTGGTCCAAGCAGCCAGTAGTTTGGAGCCGCGAAGATCACCCTGGAGAAATAAACGAAGGAGGCAAGCTCGCGCTTGTGGTTGCCCCTCAAGTCGCAAGATACAAATTAAGCAAAGTACTGATGGATGGAGGCAGCAGCATCAACATATTATACTATGAGACTTTCAAGAGAATGAATCTCCAAGAAAAGCAGCTGCATCCGTTCAGGACAACGTTCCACGGTGTCGTGCCAGGCGTATCAGCCCAACCATTAGGGCGAATCAACCTGGAAGTCGCCTTCGGGACACAAAGCAACTTCAGAAGCGAGTACATCTGGTTCGAAGTTGTAGACTTCCAGAGCCCAAACCATGCGCTGTTCGGCAGAGAAGCGTTCGCAAAATTCATGGCTAGGCCGTGTTACGTGTACCTGAAGCTAAAGATGCCAAGTCCCAAGGGAGTCATCACTATCAATGGCGATAAAGAGATAGCACAAGAATGTGAAGAAGGCGACAGGGCCATTGCTAGAGCTGCTTGTGTCGCAGAGAGCATGCCCGAACCATAGCAAAATTTTGACGACATCGTGGAGGCCAAAAGGCACCTGACCGACCTGCGGCTTCAAATTACAGCCGCAAGGGAGGCGAGGAAAGCAAGATCTACAGGCCATCGGCATTAAGGGTATATCCCAAACATCGCGAGTCGCCATCGGCGACCGTAACAGAACCACCAAGGGTTCACAGTACCAAGCTGGCCATCAGGGCTCAAACTTCAAAATTTTGGTCGACACCTAGGCGCGACCGACCCCATGTATCGAAATTCTGGTCGCCACCTAGGCGCGACCGACCCCATGTATCAAAATTCTGGTCGCCACCTAGGCGCGACCGACCCCATGTATCAAAATTCTGGTCGCCACCTAGGCGCGACCGACCCCATGTATCAAAATTCTGGTCGCCACCTAGGCGCGACCGACCCCATGTATCAGAAATCGGCCGCCACCTAGGCGCGGCCGTAACCTGTGCATAAAAAATTGGCCGCCACTCAGGCGCGGCCGTACCTCATGTATCACTTCTGGTCGCCACCTAGGCGCGACCGACCCTATGTATCATATAATTATTCTGAAATAAATCCGGCACCCCTACTATGTAGGTGGTTGTCGTTTCGCCTCAAACTACCAATTGAGTTGTGAGTCTTTTATTTTTTAATCATTGGTTCCTTGGGGGTGCGGCAGCTTTATGAGCGCGGCCTATTACCTTGGAATCGCCAAACGAGTGGCATTTATCGTGATTATACTCAACCTTCACTTGGATGCGACTTGCATTATGCGGCCAAAGTACTGGGGGTGCGGTGTCAATCGAGCTTGATCGCCTATCATGGCCGCTCTCGACCCTGAACACGCATTTTACCCTAGGAAATACTGAGCCGCGCAAGGGCCTAAGTAAGGAAAAAACCGAGACAAATCATAAGGACCAGCCTATTGGTCGAAACCTTTACTGCTAAGAGTACTTAACCGTCATAACATTGTTGCTGACACATAATTCCAACAATTATTACAAGCCACTAAGGGCTAAATTCACCATATCATTATTTTTCTCACTTTTGCCCAGCTTTTAGCTTATGGGATGGAGGAACAGGCGGCTTACCAAGCTTGCCAGAAGGAGCAGCCGTAGAATTGCTAGAAGGTTTATCAGTCGCAGGCTTAGGGGCTGCAGAGCTGGAAACACCTGGAGAGGAGTTCTTCTCTTGTGGAGCCACCACGCTGGTTGACGCAGTGGGTAACCTCTCAAATCTCTTCCCATCTGGATGATATTTTCCCAGATAGGTCGCCAGGTCCACTCCATCCACAAGTTCAGTCGCATGACCCCGCATGCTCTTCCACGTCACCGCATACTCCGAGGGCGTCAAAATGGTGCCATCTGTCTTCTTTGGAGGCCTGCCTTGTGCAACCTTGGCAGCATCAAACGACGGATCATACGTCTTGGCCAATGCAAGAACGTGAGCCGCGCCGGAGTGAGCTGAGGATTCCTTCCTGTCCAAGAAGTACTGAGGCGCTTTAAGCAGTCTCTTCAATAGTCCTTCAACATCAGTAGGGACAGATTTGGTTGGCAGGAGACAGGCAGATAATTGTTTCATGGCATCGCAAGCCTTCCGCGCAAACTCGCGGATATACTCCAGCTGATCCGGTGTACTACCACGCTGCAATGCAGGGTCCTCACCTGCAACATGGCAGCCATCAGATTAGCACAACTACATACAAAAGAAGGTAACCAAGAAAAAAAAAGGGGCAACTGCGGATGGCAAACGTACCAGTCAACTCCTGAGTCATGATGGAGACCTTGGCATGAACAAGGTTATGGGCGTCAGATACTTTCGCCAATTTCTTCTCAAGGTGACCAATCACAACAGCCTTTAGCCACGTGTCCTCGTTGGCTTGAGTAATGGCGTCCTTTTGAGCACTGATTTCATGATCCTGCTGCTGGATCCTCTCTTGGGATTTCTGTTCAACCTTTTTAAGCCGTAACTCGGTGGCCTTGGCCTGTTCAGACAGTTTATAGCTCTCGTCAGTAAGAACGCCAATCCTGGCGTCTTTTTTCTTCAATTCAGCATCACGCTGGCGAAGGAGCTCGCGCAGATTCTCAAGTTCAGCAGGAGCCTCCTGCAATTGCTTCTCCAAAGCATGTTTCTCAGCCGTCACGGCGCATAATTCCTCCTGCAAGGTAGAAGACCAACAAATTAATGGCAATGGATAATTTTGCAATGATTTGAATACCATCACTACAAAAGATAACAATTACAAGAAATATCAAGTTCCCCTTTGCATCGAAGAAGAAACTCGATCCTTGGGGGCTAGAGACAGACAGGTCAAGATAGATAATTACCTTGCAAGCCACAGACAAGTTGGACAGCGCCTCACGAAGCTCTGCGGCTTGTTTATCATTTGAGGCAATGATGGCCCACAACAACTGTTCAGCGCGGCTCAAGGAGGAGGAGGAAGCGACCTCAAGATGCAGTGTTGGTGAATGCAGATTATCAGCCGCCGCCGACTCAACCAGCGGTGCTCTCTGTGTCCTGGGCAACGAGGAGATCTGTCCCGTCTTCCAAAGCCACCTCTTGGGCAGCCGTGTCAGGAGCAGGGGCCGTAGCCAGATCATCAGTGGTGGCCACGCCCTCCACCATGGCAGTATAAGCCGCAGGCGCCATAGGCGGCTCAGCCGTAGCCTCGGAGACAACTCCCAGATCAGCCGCGGCTTTAACCACACTTCTGCAAGAACAAGAGCTTTGTATAAGAAAGAAGCGCATATGGCAGAAAAGAAACACAATAAGCGCGAAGAAAGTTACTAACTCTGGAGCCATTTTCACAGAGGCCATAAGGCCGTCACTTGAAGGCGACAATAGACCCTGGAACCCTGCATCTACAATCAGAGGTCTATGTGTTAGTAAAAGGAAGGAAAAGAATATGTAGTCAGGACGCCAAGGCAGCTAGAATTACTAGAATGGGGCTCCATATCTTCTTCAGCCGAGGCAGTGGTCCTAAGCACACGCCTGGCAACAGAGGGAGTCGCGCCCACAGCAGGCCTGCGACGCTTGGCAGCCTCAGGATTTTCCAGAGCGTTAAGCTCTGGTTCCTCCCGGGATAGTCTCTTCGAGGCCCTGCGGGGAGTTGAGTCAGCCGCAGCAAGAGGACTCGCGGCTGGCACAGGGCTGTCGTCTTCATCCAGCTCAGTATCCTCACCATCTGAAGCCGCAGCTCAATATCAACAATCTCACTACCCTCTAAAGCGGGCAGCAGTTTCTTCCTTGTGGCACGCTTGGGAGCAGCAGTGCCCACATCAGTCGCTGGGAGCGACCAATAGATCTCCTCAGCCTGATCCAGAAAAAGGTGGATTTTAGTATCAAAAAGGAATGCAATTCTGCTACAAAGACAAAGGTCTAGAGAAGAAAAGTTACCTCGAAAGGCTTGTTGTTAGTACTAAAAGGGGCAAGCCCCACCTTGTCAAAGGAGACATTCTTCTCCTCGGTCACACGGGTGACGAACTCCACCCATTCCTCAGGTTCCCAGTCGGCAGCTTTGATGCGATCAACATCAGCAGAGGTGCCAGAGCACTCGAGAAAGGACCGCTGTCGGGGACTCACTGGTTGGATGCGCCATTTCGTCCAGCAGGAGAGAAGATCAAGGCCAGTAAGGCCATGACCGATCAAGGCACGGACCTTGATCAGCGACTCATTGATAAAGGATGTGGCGGCATCCCGAGGTTTGGATTTCAGTGCCTCAGTAGGCACGAAGGTGGTATTGGACCTGGAGGGGAGGCGAGTTTCGCCCTCCGGCGAAGTATCTTGGCAGTAGAAAAAAGATTTTTGCCAAGCCCTGGGCCGATTCGCCAGGGCTAGCTTGGGAAGAAGAGAATTTATGTGGCGTTGCAGGGAGATGGCGCCGACCTGAACATAGGCGCCACCTTTGGAAGTAAGCTGGCTGTTGCAAGAAAAAGAGGCCAGCCACAGATCAATGTTGGGGGTTATGCCGAGATAGTCCTCGCACAGTACATGATAATTGCTCACTTGGAGCATTGAGTTAGGCCCGATGTCGTGAAGACGGAGGCCCAGGCGTTTCATCAGATTGCGGAAGAAGAGGGAGCCGGACGGCGTGAATCCACACTCCACGTGCTCCACGAGCATCACTAGTTCGTTGGGCTTGGGGCGCGGCTCGATCTCGTCACCTGGCGCCCGCCAAACGTTGTCCTTCTTCGGCGGCAAGAAACCTTTGACGGCCAGATCCGCAAGAACCTCCTCCGTCACCCAGGATCCTTCCCAGTTGCAGGAGATCTTGCGCTTATCCTCGGACGGCTTTGCCTTAGGCGCCATTGCAGGAGGAGATTGGATCGGGGGCTAAACTCGGTTGAGGAAGAAGGCGGCGCGGCTAGGAGTGAGGAGAAAGCAGAGGCAAGTGAATATTGACCTAGGCCGCCGCAGCTTATAACTGGGGTACCCGAAATCAACGGAACAATTTGCGCCCGCAGAATGAGGAACGGTCCGCAATTGAAGGAAACAGAATATTCCATACAGAAGGGATGAGTCGCACAAATGAATCGCGGCTTTTGAATCGCAACAGTCAGAGATTGGCCAGAACGCTCACAGTGCGGCTCAACAACCATTTCAAGTAACCAGAAGATCCTCACCATGAAGTCCTAACCAATCTTGGGGGCTAATGTCGGGGGAATACTTTGTGGATTAACCCGCGGCCCATATTGATAAGTGCGACTCACTTTACTCGCACGAGCAAAGGTCTACATGAAAGCAAGCCCAATATCGCACCGCCACAAGGAGAAGAGTCTAGAAGACATATCTTGGAAGGCGTGAAGACTAATTAGTCTCCGAGTAGGTTCCAGTTGATATATTCCTTGTGGAGGAAGTTTCCTTTGTAACCTGGCGAGTCTCTCTGTATATAAAGAGAACTCGCATGACTTAGACGGGTCAAGCCCTCAAACCCTAGTTCATACGACGAGTACCGAGATCGGATCGCCACCATTGTAACACCTCATATATCATATCAATACCAATCTAGGGTAGGCAGGAAGTAGGTCTTTACCTCACACTGAGGGGCCGAACCTGGGTAAATCTGTGTTGATCTTTGTTCCTGCGATCTCAAGCTCGGAGACGATTGACTCGCGTAAATCCCACACCTACGATGTCATCCATGACATCTGACGTGACAAACCCACGACAACATATGCTGCGACTCTAGGCGAGTCATGTATAATATCACTTGGCATGATGACCTCTGCTCCATAGACCATAAAGTAAGGTGTATATCCTGTGGATCTGTTTGGAGTTGTTCTTAGGCTCCATAGCACTGCTGGCAATTCATCCACCCAACATCCTGGAGATGGTTCAACCTTTTTAATAAGTCGCAGCTTAATTCCATGGAGGATCTCCTGGTTAGCACGCTCTGCTTGTCTCTTGCTTTGTGGTTGTGATACTGACGTGAGGTCCAATCTTATCTCATTGTTTGCACAGAATATCTGGGTGGCCCCTTCAGAAGTGTTGCTGCCATTGTCTGTGATAATGCCGTGGGGATAACCAAAACGGAATATGATCTTCTTTAAGAATTTCACCGCTATTTCGGCTTCACAATCTGCCACTGGCTCTGCTTCAATCCATTTGGTAAATTTATCCACCATGACCAAGAGGTGTGTCTTCCCATTGGAGGATCGCCTAAAAGGTCCCACCATGTCAAAACCCCTGACTGTGAAGGGCCATGTGATAGGGATCGTGCGCAATGCTTGGGCCGGCATATGTTCTTGCCGTGCGTATTTCTGACATCCATCGCATATCCTGACAATCTACTCATCATCTGCCAACGCCGTCAGCCAGAAGAAACCATGTCTAAACGCCTTTGCCACCAAAGATCTGGACGAAGCATGATGGCCACAATCGCCTGCATGAATTTCGTTCAAGATTTTTCGTCCTTCCTCTGGCGATACGCATCTCTGGAATGTTCCTGAAATACTTCTCTTGTATAGCTCATTGTTGATGATGGCATAAGCCTTTGATCGGCGCATTATCTTTCTGGCCTCCACCTCGTCTTCCGGGAGCACCCCGCGAGTCAAGAACGCCATGTATGGCTCTGTCCATGCTGGCTGCTCATGTAGAGCCGCGACCAAAGCTGACTCACTTTCTGGTTCGATAATATCAATCTCTGTGGGAGGCCTCACTGATGGATTATGTAGTTCGTCCAAGAATACGTTGGCGGTAGTGGTTGCCTATTGGAACCTAGGCGAGACAATGCATCTACTGCCTCATTTTGCCTTCTATCAATGTGGTTTACCTGAAACCCAGCAAAGTGTCCCGCAATCTGTTCCACTTCGCGTCGATACGCCACCATGTTGGCATCTCTACTGTCCCATGTGCCAGACACTTGTTGCGCCACCAAGTCTGAATCGCCAAGGCATCGTATACGAGTTATATTCATCTCCTTTGCAATGCGAAGTCCATGTAATAATGCCTCGTACTCCACCACATTGTTTGTGCAGTTAAAGTGTATCTGAAGCACATAACTGAGCTTATCTCCTTTTGGGGATGTCAACACCACTCCTGCTCCTGATCCTTGCAGCTGTCTAGATCCATCAAAATGCATGACCCAATACTTTGTATCCGGAGTGCTAGGTATTGACTGTATTTCTGTCCAATCGTTGATAAAATCTGCTAGAGCCTGTGACTTGATAGCCGTCCGCGGCTCATAGTTGATGTGATATGGTTCGAGCTCAATCGCCCACTTGGATATTCTTCCCGTGGCTTCACGGTTCCTAATTATATCTGCCAAGGGTGCCGCGCTGACCACCGTTATTGGATGTTCTTGGAAGTAGTGCTTCAACTTGCGACTCGCCATGAACACGCCAAATACTAGCTTTTGCCATTGGGGGTATCGTTGTTTGGAAGCTGTAAGTACTTCACTGACGTAATATACTGGCCTCTGGACTGGGTATTCCTTTTCCGGCTCCTGTCTTTCTACAACCGCACCCGCGCTGACTGCTCGTGAGTTGGCAGCTATGTAAAGCAGCATGGGCTCTTTATCTTTAGAAGCCGCTAAAACTGGAGCATTTGTCAACTGGTTTTTCAGGGCCGTGAAGGCTTCGTCAGCTTCATCGTTCCAGACAAAGGTACCGGACTTCTTTAGCAGCCGGTACAGGGGCAAGGCCTTTTCTCCTATTCTTGATACGAAATGACTTAAAGCCGCAACACATCTTGTGAGACGCTGAACATCTTTGAGGCTTTCTGGCTTCTTGAGCTCTGTAATTGCCTTTATCTTCTCAGGATTGGCTTCTATGCCTCTTTCTGATACTATAAAACCGAGGAGCTTTCCTGCTGGCACTCCGAAAACGCACTTTGTCGGGTTTAGCTTCATGTTGTACTTCCTTAAATTATTGAAGGTTTCCTCAAGATCGCCGATGAGGTCCCTTCCCTTTTGTGACTTGACCACGATGTCATCAACATATGCATGCACATTGCGACCTATTTGCTCAAATAAGCAATTCTGTATGCACCTCTGGTAAGTCGCTCCCGCGTTCTTCAATCCAAATGGCATGCTGACGTAACAGAAGGCAATGAAAGGTGTGATAAAGGATGTTTTTTCCTGATCCTCCTCCCTCATCTTGATCTGATGATAGCCTGAGTAGGCGTCTAGAAAACACAGCAATTCACACCCAGCCGTTGAGTCAATCACTTGATCAATCCGCGGTAGAGCAAACGGATCCTTTGGGCATGCTTTGTTAAGGCTTGTGTAATCGATGCACATGCGTCAAGTACCATTCTTCTTCATGGCCAAGACCGGATTTGCCACCCATTTGGGGTGAAATACCTTCGTGATGATTCCTGCGGCTAGTAGCCGGGCTATTTCCTCGCCTATTGCTTTCCTTCTATCATCATGAAAGCGTCGCAGCGGTTGCCTTACTGGTTTAGCCATTGGGTCCAGTTTGAGGCTATGCTCTGCTAATTCTCTTGGTACCCCTGGCATATCTGAAGGCTTCCATGCAAAAATATCTCTGTTTTCCTGCAGGAACACAACTAAGGCTTGTTCTTGTTCCCCCTCCATGTGTGCTCCGATGCTCGCCTGTTTGGACGAATCTCCAGGAACAAGATCTATCAGTTTCGTGTCTTGGGCCGCTTTGAATTTGATTTGCGGCTCAACCTTGGGCGTTCTGACTACGCTCATGTCATTTGGGTCGATCTGCGACTTATATGCCTTTAACTCTTCTGAAGCACAGGTTGTTTCTGCAAAAGCCGCATCTCCTACTTCGCACTCAATTGCTTTTTCCCTATCTCCGTGCACGGTGATGACCCCTTTAGGTCCTGGTATTTTTAGCTGTAAGTACACGTAGCAGGGCCTAGCCATAAATTTGGCGAATGCTATCCGTCCAACGAGGGCGTGATATGGGTTTTGGAATTTGACCACCTCGAAGCATATGAACTCGCTCCGGAAGTTTTCTTCCGTCCCAAAGGTTACTCCCAAGGTTATCTTCCCTATTGGCTGGGCGGATTTTCCCGGGACGATGCCGTGAAAGATGGTTGAGGTGTGCTGTAAGCTGGAGTCTAAAAGCCCCAGGCGCTTGAAGGTGTCGTAATACATAATGTTTATGCTGCTTCCTCCATCCATGAGCACCTTGGTTAGCTTATACCCGGCCACGTAGGGTGCCACTACCAACGCGAGTTTTCCTGGTTCACGAACTTGTGGTGGGTGGTCCTCGCAGCCCCAAGTTATTGGGTGATCAGACCATCTCAGCCGTTGGAGGGTTGCTGGTACCACGGCGTTCACCTGTTGGCTTCTGCGACTTAACTTTTCTTCTCGCTTGGAAGTGTCGGTGACTATGATGTGGTACTGCCCTGTTTGCTTGGGGTTACTGGCATTATGGTTACTATTGGGGCCCATGTTTTGGGCCGTGCTGGCGCGGTTTTCCCCGCTGTGGGTTCCCAGGTTTCCTCCCTGAGACTGACCTTCATCTTTCCATCTCTTGTAGTAATTGCATTGTGCCTTTGTGTGGTCAGCAGGTCGTCCATCGCCTCCCGTATGAAGGTCGCATGGCCTATTGAAGACTTCTTCTAGGTTGATTGGACGGAATCCTCTGCCGCGACCCTTTCCTCGATGGTTCTTGGGTATGTCATTGGTATTAGCCACGAGCCCGGAGCTCGCCTCTTCATTCTTTCTCTTGCTATTACTACTGCCTTCATTGCATTGTTTGGGCGTTGGTTCCGGCTCTGCTTGCCCTTTGTGAGGCCGCCTTCTGTCTCGCCATTGGAGGCATCCTTTTTTTTTGTCTGAACCGGCGTATCTGTTAGCCGCGTCCATTAGTTCTCCCATATTTTTGACCTTATCCTTCATGCGTCCTAGTTTATGACTGAGGGCTCAAATTTGCAGTTCTTCTCCAGCACCAATACCGCGGAACTATCTGGTGTATTATCGGACGAATGCATTGTTTCTGCGACTCGCCTGATCCAATGGCGACTCGACTCCCCTTCCTTCTGGACGCATCTCTCTAGGTCCTCGATAGTGCAGAGCCGCTTACATGTTCCTTGAATTTTTTAATGAAGACCTCCTTCATCACCTCCCAAGTATGTATGGAATTGGGGGGCAGGTTCTGTAGCCAAGTATGGGCCGCGCCTTTTAGCATCATGTTCAGATATCTTGCGCAAATTTCCTCCGAGGCGTTTAGGATACTCATTCCCATCTCATAGTTGTTCAGCCAGGTGGTAGGGTCCATGTTGGCGTTGTAGTTTGCCACCTTGCGCGGCCCTTTCAAGTCTGCCGGGAAAGATTCTGATCTTATCCGCTCTCCGAAACACACCGGTCCCTTAAGTCGCGAGGCCAGGGAAGTTGATGTTCTTATTGTCTAAGCGACTCTTGTGGGCTGCGCCGGTTCCTCGGGTGCTGCGACTTGTGTTTCCACGGCATGTGCCCTGACGGGCATGTTGACTGGTGGTGGCTGTTGACGGACAACACTTGGAGGTCTACTATGGACGCTTCTTTCTGCTACTCCGTTATTCGAGGCGGCTCGTGCTTGTCTTCCGCGACTCGTCATATTCGCCTGCTGCACTATGGCGGTGCTTAGCATCTCTATGGCGTGTCGTGCTTCAGCACTAGCTGGGTCGTTTCCGGTTGGCATTATTTTAGCCAGAATACTGGTTGCCGCATACACATTGTCCGCAGGACTCGGGTAGTGCCCTTGCGGGGTGTGAAATCTCCTAGGTCGCGGCGGTGATGGTGGCCTGATTTCTCCGTTGAGCCGCTCTGGCGCTGTGACTGTTGCTTCCACCGGGAACGCTACGCTAGGGGTAGGTGGGAATTCCACCGTAGGTTGAGTCGCAGGTACTCCGGTTGCAGGTTAGCCTCCTGGACTTGAGTCGCGACTCATGCGGCGTTCGCTGTCATCTGCTGGCGCTCCTCCTGGATTCTTCGGTTCTCACGAGCGAGTCGATCCCGCTCCTCTTCCATCCTTTGCACTTCGTAGAGGAGTTCTTCCCAAGCTGCCTCGATCTCTGTGGCTCGCATGGCAGCGTTTCCGGCTGTCACGGGAACAAGTAGCGGGTTGCTGGCGGTTGCCGGCCTCTCTATTTCTCCAGCCGTTCCAGACGTGCTAGCTCCTCCCGCCATATAGATCCCAATGGGTGCTTCTTCGCATCTGACGCCGAGGTTGTCACTGGCATATAACTTGAACTCGGCGAGTTGAAGATCGTAATTTTCTTCAAAGAGGGGAATGATAGATCCGAAACTTCGCGAATCCATGCTTACCTCAGATCCTTCTTCTTCCGAGTCACCGATCTGACTTGAACTCGGCGAGTTGAAGATGTAACCGACGAAAACGTGGACGTCGCCAAACGGAATCACATGCCCAGTTTGCACGTAATCCACCTCTGGACCCCACTCTGAATCGTCGATTAAAGGAACGCCGTCGACCATCTTGACTTGGCCGGTGACGAGTTTTTCCACTCCTGGCATTGATTCGGCATGGAACGTGACGCTTTTGACCGCAGGCCCCACGGTGGGTACCAACTATCGTGGGGTAATCTCGGTAGATGTCATTGAGATGACTTTGTGGATGTGGGGTTTATGCGAATCGAGCGTCTCCGAGCTTAAGATCACAGGGCACGAGGAAGACAATGTTTACCCAGGTTCGGCCCCTCAATGTGAGGTAAAGACCTACTTCCTGCCTATACTAGATTGGAATTGATATGAATATGGTGTTACAAGGGTTGGCGATCGAGGTAGCGAGTCGCCGTATGATCTAGGGTTTAGGGCTTGGATCCCTTCTACGTCCTGCGAGTCCTCCTAATATACACGGAAGCTCGCTAGGTTACCAGGAAAGTCTATTCCCTTAGGAAAGTGTCGACCGGAGTCCTTCTAGGAGACTACATATCTTCGTGCCGTCCAAGTCAAGTTATCTGCGGTCTTCTAGATCCTTCTTGCCGCAACCTTGGATCGGCCCATCTTCGTTTAAGCCCTTTTAATCGGTGCGGCCGTGATCCCATAATGAGTCGCACTTCTCTGGTGAGTCGCGGGTTAAGTATTCCCCGACACTATGTGCTGGGGGAAACCCTAGGATCAGTGCGCTGGCCCAGGTAGCAGCGTTTGCTTTCCTTCTTGAAGGTGCTGCTTGGTACTCGACGATTCGGTGCTAGGAGCGTGGTGGTACTTCTTCGGAGGGCGCAGCGGTTGCGGGTCACCTTCGCTTAGTCAATCCGCCTCTGTCTCCATTTTTTTTTTTGGCCGTATTTTTACTGCTGCCCCAGCATGAGTCTCTCGTTGGTTGTATCGGGTGGTTGCTATATTAATATAGCGTGGCGAAATCCTATTTCGAGCACATATGTGATTGCAGGACATGCTAATGTTTTTGTGGTCAATACTCTGAATTTCATATATTTGCGAAAATAGATTTTAAAATCTATTTTTTGTACGTGCGTAAAAATCATGCAAACTTTTTTTTCACAAACTTTATATTTGATCCCTGGTATAAGTAATTACCCACTACACTCGTTTTGCTTCCCGGATCGTCTTTGACTCTTTTCCTGCCCACCGACCTTGGTCAGTCGTCTAAGCACAAAACCGAGCGGGACACTTGTCACACATGTGTTGCCGATATTAGAGGCATAATTGTAGTTACTCAGAGCATCTCCACCAGCGCGCCCAACTCCGCTCCCAATCGACGTTTCGGGCGCGCCGACACCAAATCCCCTCCCCCCAGCGGCGCGCCCAGTACGAAAAAAGTTGCTGGCATGTCCCGAAAGAACGTCCGGCAACCCTGCTTCGCACCCAGGTTCTAGGGACGCAAGCGGGCGCGCCGGCAACCGCGGCAACGCGAGCCACGTCGGATCCTGACGCACGGGACCGTCTCGTCAGCGACACAGAACTCAGAGCGACCACGGATTTATTGTGGCCAGTGTGCAGACGACGCGGACCATTGCCTTTTCTTCCCCCACGTCCCGCGACGCTGAAATCCTCCCGGCCTACCTAGTGAATCGCCGCCGGGCCGCCTGAGAGGCAGTGCGACATATCTCTCACCGCCGCCGCCTGGCCGAAGCCCCTTTTCTTTCGAGCCGCAGTTGTTGTTCACGGTTACACCGCCGCCGCCTCCCAGGACCTCCCCGCCCGCAAGGTGTTCGTCGCATTGCGCAGCTCATTTTATTGCTAATTTTGTTGCTTCGTATTTTTGCTTAACGTAGCTAATTGACTATAGATGGATAGCGACGACGAGCTCGAGATGGCCGGCGCATTGCTCACCGTCCATGCCACCGCAACCGCCGTGCTCGACAAGCAAATGGCGGTGCTCACTTGCCTGCTCGGTTTGCAAGCCCTGCTCAACGCCGCTCCTCGGATTGGAGGTTCGAAGCCAGGGAGGAGGTAGAACAAAGATCGCAATCGGATGCAAGGCCATATGACGCGGTGGCGAGACTACTTCGCCGACGATCCCACATTTGGGGATAAGGAATTCCGGTGGCGGTTTAGGATGAACAAAGATCTCTTCATGACGTGGGCTTACCATTCGGGTGCCCCACCATGAGGACACCTGGTGCACGCATAAGCTAAGACCCATGGGCAGGCCTACCCGCAATCTACGATCAAGGCCCACGAAGGGAGCCCAAGAAGACGGCGTACGCCCCAAGACAAGTAAAGCCTAAGTCGGTAGAAACCTACCTTATCAGTAAACCTAATCGGTTGCGAATCCCCGAGACCCAGCCTCCTATATAAAGGCTGGGAGGGCCGCCGATCTAGGTCACGCAATACTCATACCACCAAAGCCCTAGCGAGAACGCATCTCGCCGGGACACCATTGTAGCTCCTTTGTACACTTCATACATCAATAACCAGACAAGCAGGAACCTGGATAAACTTTGCTTGTCAGCCGACGATACTACCAGTGCTATCATGTCTCCCCCCCCCCTTAATCTTAACCGTAGGTACCGAACCATGGGATTTGATGTGCTAACACCATGTCACTTCATGACTCTTGTGATCGGTGTACGGGGGTACGACGACTAATTCAAGCTGAAGAGAGACTGCACCGGGCTGGTTGGTTTATCTTCTATTCAGAAATGCACGGCTGCTTTGAGAGTTATTGCATACGGAGCTCCCGCAAATGCAGTGGACGAGTACCTCCGCATGGCCGAGTCCACATGTATCAAAACCATGTATCGGTTTTGCAGGGTTGTGGTTGCAGTGTTCAGGGCAGAGTATTTGAGACAACCAAATGAAGCTGACACTGCTAGAATGATGGCACAAAATGCAGATAGAGGATTTTCTGGGATGCTTGGAAGTATCAACTGCATGCATTGGGCATGGAAGAATTGCTCATTCGCCTTGCAAGGAATTTACAAGGGTCATGTTGGAGAATGCAGTGTCGTGCTAGAAGCTATTGCTGATAATGATCTGTGGATCCGGCATGCTTTCTTTGGTATGGCTGGAACTCACAATGATATCAACGTGTTGCAATGCTCTTCGGTTTTTAACCGACTTTCTGAAGGCGAAGCTCCACTGTGCAACTACGAGATCAATGGCCATGCGTATGACAAGGGGTATTATCTAGCTGATGGCATCTATCCAAGTTGGTCCACATTTGTGAAGACCATCTCCAAACCTCTATGTCACAGTCAATCCTATTTTGCATCAGAACAGGAGGGTGCCAGAAAGGATGTCGAACGGGCTTTTGGCGTGCCCCAATCTCGCTTCGCTATTGTCAGGTATCCTGCTCTAATTTGGTCCAAAGATCATATGTGGGAGGTGATGATGACTTGTGTGATCTTGCACAACATGATCATCGAGAGTGAACGTCTTGATCCTCCAAAACATGATGACCATCCATACTATCATCAGGATCCTCTTGCCCAGCTTAATCCCGATTTGCCTGATGATATACCCGAAGATTTTGCCAACTACCTCACAATCAACGCTAAAATCCGAGATGGAGTTCACGAGCAGTTGCGAAATGATTAGTTGCGCATCTGTGGGCAATCAAAGGACAAAATACCGGCCAGGCTAATTGATTGTCCAATTAATTTAATTTGGATCATTGTATGAATTTTTTATTATGTTCACGAACTATTTGTAATAATTTGGATTTTATTCGAAATAATTCTGATTTTAATTCTATTGGGGCCGTCTATTGAGAGCGACCGATGGGGGGCGACGCTCCCAAAACGCGGCAACGCTTGTCGTCGTGCCCAACAGTGTCTGTCCGACAAAACAAGACGCTGTTTTGGACGCGCCCGGTGGAGGCGTGCCCAACAGCGTCTGTCCGACAAAACAACGTTGTCTTTTGTCGGAGGCTGTTCGACATTTTTGGACGCGCCCGGTGGAGATGCTCTCAGCATGGATGGTTTTCACCAAAGTCCAAAAGCCTACAGGACGAAATTTAATGTCAGCAATAACATGACTGCAGAGGGTTGTCTTTTCTACATGACCACGGTGTACGACGGGAAGGACCGAAGGATATACCCATTCGATGCTCGATTAAAGATTTTTCTCAGAAAAAGAAGGAAGTCTAAAACGAACCCAAAGGATGGAAGCACAATGGCAAAGGCAGTAGTAACATGCATCGGTGTAGATCAGGAGCATAAATGTGGACAGTAAAGAGCTAAAGACCATTCGCATAGATGAAAGGTTGGCACCACAGTACATAGGTTTTCATCCAAGGTCTGAAAACAAGCACCAAGTTCCAAAGCTTACATCAGATAGCTCACACCGAAGCAAGACTCGACGACAGGACCGAAACTAAAACAAACACACACGAACACATCACCACCACTGACCACAAAGGACCCATTTATTCTAGCGACACGGACGGCAACAGATCACACGCTGATCTCTACCAACTCGGGGTCATGGGGGCGGTGAATGCAGCTCCAGCAGCGTGACACGTTTCTGCAAACACAAGCAACAATAAAGCACATCAACATAATTTCTCAAGAGAAAGCAGAGTTATTCAAAAGATGGCAGATGAGCAATCGGTTTCTACAGACTAGCTTTTTTTATGACGATGATGTTGGTTTAGTGAAAGATGTGCAGAGTTTTCTAGTCTAGTTGCAAAACATGGTGCTTACACCAGGGGAGGATCTTCCAGCGCTGGTTGTCGCCCTCGCACCACTTCCAGAGCGCAAGGGTGGTGCCGTCGCGCACGCCGCCGTGGTCCTTGTCGCCCTTGAGGGCGTCGAAGTTGAGGTAGATGTTGTTCACCATGCGGATGCACCGGAAGCCGGCACCCACGTCGCGGCTCTCAGTCCACAGCACCGACTCGTCCTGGTAGTTGGGGTTGTAGGGCACAAGCTTCACCTGTTGGATTAAAGAACATTTTATCATTAAATCATTCAGTCTCATCGGTCTCTCAGATCTGAACCAATTTCAGACTCGGTTCTAGATAGATTTGACGAGTAGGTACTGGATTATGGTTACTTACAGGGTGACCCTCGCCTTGGGAGTGCTTGATGGCCTGGCCTGTCACCTTGTTGACGAGGGCAAAGGCAGGGTATCCTTCCTCATCCTTGATGCTGTTGCTGTGCCTCATGTCCTTGTACCAGTGCTGGTGCTCGTCGCGGGGGTTGGTGGGCGCGAGGACGACCTCGCCGTTGCGTACGGTGGCGCTGAAGCCCTCGTCGGCCTTGCAGAAGATGCGGACGGTGGGCTCGCCGCTGTGGGCGTTGGCTCTGCTGCCGCCGGCGTAGGCCTCCTCGCCCCAGGGGAGGATCTTCCAGCTCTGGTTGTCGCCCTTGGCCCACTCCCAGAGGACGACGGTGGTGCCGTCGTGCACGCCGCCGTGGTCCTTGTCGCCGTTGAGGGCGTCGAAGTTGAGGCGGGTGTTGTTGACCATGCGGATGCAGCGGAAGCCCTTGCCGACGTCGCCGCTCTCCGTCCACATCACCGACTCGTCCAGGTACTCCGGGTTGTAGGGCACCAGCTTCACCTGTAGGTAGGCGCAAGCACATCATTTTAGTTCTAACAACTAGGGAAAAATCTAGATCTAGAAGACGAACGGACAAAATAATCGTTGGATTAAAACAGGGGAACATCACGAACCGGGTGGCCCTGGCCGAGGGAGTGCTTGACGGCGAGGCCGGTGGCCTTGTTGACGATGGCGAAGGCGGGGTTGCCCTCCTCGTCCTTCAGCTTGTTGCTGAAGCGCATGTCCTTGAACCAGTGCTGGTGCTCGTCGCGGGGGTTGGTGGGGGCGAGGACGACGTTGCCATCGCGGACGGAGAGGCAGTAGCCCTCGTCGGCCTTGCAGAAGAGCTTGAAGGTGGGCTGGTTGCCGCCGGCGGCGGGGGCCTGGGCCGGCGGGGGGTTCTGGCCGTGGTGGCCATGGTGGTGACCGAGGCCGAACATCCTGCGATCTCTCTCACACGGGGGTTTAGAGGAGGGTTGGATTGTGTGATCAAATCAGAGTGAGACGGGGCGATGAGGAACTGTGATCTTTGGGTCCCATTTTATAGAAGGGGTCGGGGGGTGCCCATTCGTTGCCTAGTAAAAAGAATCCGATGTGATTTGTAAAATATTGGATGTACTACTGGTGTGAACCACGCGAATGTAACATTTCTATGACATGTGGGGCTCGCCAGGACGAACCTTCTCGACGCTAGGCGTGAACCGTTCGCTTCTCCCAGGTGTCGGTCAGTCTGGCCTTGCTGTTTAATCAATGGCACTATGACACGGCAGTGAATTGGCGAAATTATTACTGCCATAGTGTGGATGTCTTTTTGCTACGCTTATTCTCCAAGAGCATCTCCACCGGGACCTCCAATGGGGTGTCCGGCACACCCAATTGAGACCTAATTGGGTGGTGTTGGACATGTGCCCGACCAAGTTTTTGAGTCCGTCCACAGCGACGTCCTCCAAAGGCTCGCCCCCCAAACGGGTCTAATTTTGAGCATAGATCGAACACCTTGCGGGCACAGGAACTGCCGTCGGTTCACCTTCGAATCGCGTCGGAACACGGCGGTTCGTGTGGACGTGCAACAACCGCCGCCGCGTCGCTTCGGGGTGGCGTTCGCACCGCTTCGCATCAATAAAACCATCCTCGCCGGCCGCACGTCGCTCACATTCTCTCCGCACACCACCGCCCACAACTCGCTCGCCATATCGTCGCCTGAGAAGGAGGCTGTGGTGGCTGATCAGGAGCAGGAGGCCGTGGACGCTGCCGATCAGGAGCAGGACGCCGAGGACGATCAGGAGCAGGAGGCCGAGCCCGCAACTCCATCACCGGCACGCCCTGCGTACTCACCGTGGGAACCTTGGTCCCCGTGGCTGCCCCGTGTGGCTGGTGCACATGCAGCACCGGCCGCCCCTAGGCAGCAGCACCGGAGTGGCAGCCGGGAACTCCTGACGCGGTGCCGGCAGACGACGAGCCTGGAACACCGCCGCCCAATGCCAATTCGGATAACGACGAGTAGTTGTAATAAAAGTCTCCACTAGTTGCGGCTACCCAATTGTTCAACCGCCGGATAACAAATATCAAATCCCGGCCATGACATAGTTTCGACCGCGCCGGAGAACAAATCTCCAATGACGGCCATCAAAATAGGTTCGACCGCGCCGGAGAACTAATCTCCAATGCCGACCATCCATGGTGCATGCCGATCACGCGTTGGCTTCCTCATACTCGGCCTCCTCGCCTTCCTCTTCGGATTTCTCGACCACAACCGCTTCGGCCGCCGCCTTCTCTGCCTGGATGCGCCGGCGTTTGGACACGAAGTAGGCCTTCTGGTTGGGGCTCATGTCGCTCGTGTTGGTGGCCATGTAGAGACGCTCCTCCTTCTTCGCCAAGGCCTTGAGCTTGGTCTGTTGCATCTTGAAGAAGGTGTTCCACTTCTTTTCGGTCGCCTCGAAAAGCAGCTTCTTCTGGGCCATCGCTGCGGACACCTCGCTGACGTAGAGCTGCACGGACTCTTGGATGTTGCACGAGGAGGCCGTCGTCTTCTTGCCAGCCCTGGCGGCCGCCTTGCACGCCTTGACTCCCATTGCTGGACGATTCACGCTCATGGCCGGCAGCTTTCTTTGATCTCCCTCGTCTTGGTCCTTGCAAACACGCTTTCATTTGGGGCAATCACGAAGCGCTTCCCAACAATGCATCAACTTGTATGGATTCTTGCGATCCATGACCAACTCGACGTAAATGTGGTGGGCATCTTCCAATTGCGCAAACAAATACAAGTCAAATATGTGTGTAACCATGGAACTTGCTTTGTCCAGATGCCCGGCTTATTTTGTCTTGGTCATTTTTGCCACACTCATCTCTATTCATTATTTGCTCATGGCAACCATGGAACTTGCTAGTGAGCGTCGAGATGACGCGCACCGGCTTTCAACCGATTTCTCATTGCGAGCGGGCAACACATCATGAGGTGGATACGACCTTCTTTCGGTGTAGTCCTTATGGATGCGAAGCCAATACGCATCCCTCCTTTGGTTGACGTCGACCGTGTCGTGCATGCTCACGGTCATCCACGACTCGCACAACATGTCCTCCTTGTCGGTCCAAGTCCGCCCTCCGTTACCTGCCTTCCTGTCGCCATCCTCATCCTCTTCTTCGCCTTCCTCTTCTTCGCCCTCCCCTCCTTCGCCGTGGACTTGGTCACCATTCTCTTCTTCGCCATGGCCGAACTGATCGGCGTCGGCGCCTACGTTGGAACCCCCGGCGATCAGTTGAGCTATCGCTTCGGCGCCACCATCCTACGCCACAAAACGGCGACACACATTGCAATAAGTGTACATACGCACCAACAATTTGCATCCTCCGGCGCCGGCAATAAGTGCACACACCAACAATTTGCATCCGGCGCCGGCAATAAGTGTGCACAACAACAATCCGCCGGGCAACACAATAAATGAACATATCATCAAGATAAATAGCACGCACCTGGCCGAGTGGGTCGGCCGCGTTCGCGCCTTCATGCCCGAAGAGGTGGCCGCGGGAAGCGGTCGCGTCGCCGCTCTTGGATGTCGTTCGCCGCATCGCCGGCGAGTCAGCGAACACCGGCGCCTCGTTCAGATCGATGGTTGGCTCGTCGGGGGAGATGGACTGCCGCGAAAGATGCGACTGGTAGTAGGGGTCCTCGAAGAAGTCCGGGGCAGACGGCAACCCGCAAAAGCCGTCGGTGCCGGCTGGGTGATGACCCACAAGTATAGGGGGTGTATCGTAGTACTTTCGATAAATAAGAGTGTCGAACCCAACGAGGAGCAGAAGGTGCTGACAAGGAGTTTCGGTAAAGGTTTCACTGTAAATGCTAGCAGACAAGTTTTTAGGGGTTTTTGATATAGCAGGTAAATAAAATGCAGTAAGTAAAAGACAGTAATAATAATTGCAGCGAGTGGCCCAATCCTTTTTAGAGCAAAGGACAAGCCGGTTGGTTTACTTATGATGACAAAATGTTCTTGAGGACACACGGGATTCTAGTCAAGTGCTTTCGCTTCACATAGTTGATTAATCTTCATTGTTTTGATAAGTGTTGTGTGGGTGAACCTATGCTAATGCACCGCCCTTACTTGGACTAATACATACTTGTGATTATACCTCTTGCAAGCATCCGCAGTTACAAGAAAGTAATTAAGATAAATCTAACCACAGCCTTAAACTCTGAGATCCTACGCTCCCTTGTGCACCGGTATACTAACGGGGGTTTAGGTTTCTGTCACTCCGGCAACCCCACAATTAGCAACCAAATACACAATGCATCCTCTAGGCCCATAAAGGTGAAGTGTCATGTAGTCGACGTTCACACGACACCACTAGAAGAATAGCACCACAACTTAAATATCAAACCATTAAATATTACTCAACATAATTCCACTACTAACAGCGTGACTTCTCCCATGTCCTCAAGAACTAAACGAACTACTCACGAGACATCATATGGATCATGATCAGAGGTGATATAATGATGGATAACGATCTGAACATATACTTTAATTCACCGATAAAACTCAATAGCATCAACCACAAGGAGTAATTAACACCGGGAGAGTTTCCCCTATGAACTAAACAAAGTATAGCCCTAGATGTTACAGCGGAACGAGATGGTGCAGCGGTGATGGTGGTGATGGCGGTGGAGATGATGATGATGATCCCGATGAAGTCCAGCGCGATGACGATGAGGATGGCGATGATCTCCCCCTCCGGGGGAATTTCCCCGGCAGATTTCTCCCTGCCGGAGAGCTTTTTCTCTCTCTGTTGTTTCCGCCTCGTGGAGGCGGCGGAATATTTTCTCACGGACTCCCCGTGTCTTAGGGTTTCTGGGGGATGAAGTACGCGAAGGGGGAGCGCCTGAGGTGGGCCAGGGGCACCACACCTGGCTAGGGCGCGGCCAAGGTGGGCCCCGCGCCCAGGGGTGGTGTGGGCCCCTCCTGGCCCATCTCAGCCTCCCCTTTTGGCTTAGTCCATCTTCTGATAAAATAGGAACATCTGTCTTCTCGGAAATATTTTTAGTGCTCCAGAAATATAGTGCCTTGACGTGCTTTTTCCAGCTGAAATCTGACTCCGGCAGTTAATTATCCAATGATCATCAAACATGCAAAATAAGACAAAATAACATAAGTAACTCCTCTTAATATGAAATATATCATTGAATAACAGTAAATTATGCTATAAAATAGTGATGCAAAATGGACGTATCAACCCCCCCAAGCTTAGACCTCGCTTGTCCCCAAGCGAAAGCTGAGCTCAGTAAACTAGAACAAAAGTTTATGGAGTGAAGCGTCGATAATAAAGAATACGGACAAGAAGCATCAGTAATTACTAAACAACACAACTCATTTTAAACAGCAACTACTCTTCATATAACCTAACTTGAACATGAGTAGTGAAACAACCACAATAAAAATACACGAAGGAAATTATAGATTAGTAATGGCACACTTCATTCTTGGTCATAGAACAATAAGCAATCAATACTTATCTTTCGAAAGGAGTCTTTATATTAGAGCTTATATTGCAGAACTTCCACACTCAATTATCACACCTTCTTTACAGTCATTGATAACTTGCAAAGCTATATTCTTAGAGGCAAAAGTCTTTGTGCTAAGACAAGAAGGATAAAAGACATGATTGACAATATTAATGATATATATGGTTGAATCACAACAACTCAAATGCTTGCTCAAGGAAGAAGGAAATAGGTGTACTGACTCAACATGAAAAGTAAAAGAAAGGCCCTTCGCAGAGGGAAGCAGGGATTAAGTCATGTGCTAGAGCTTTTAAGTTTTTGAAATCATATAGAGAGCAAAAATTAAGTTTTGAGAGGTGTTTGTTAATTGTCAACGAATGGTAGCGGGTGAAAACAGTATTCTCCCTGTCAAACAGACTTTTAAGAGCGGCTCCCATGAAGGACGTTATTTCTACCAGCAAGGCAGATCATCCCTCTTTCTCTTTGGTTTACACACGCAGATATTTCACTGTTTGTCAATGCTTACTGATAATTCAGGGCAAAAGTGTGAAGAGAATTAAGCGTTAAAGTTGTAATTAATTGGGACTGGGCATCCCGTTGCCAGCTCTTTTTGCAAGTTATTGGATAAGCGGATGTATATGCCACTAGTCCAGGTGTAAAGTCTGTTTGACAAGTAGAATAAAGGATAACCACACTACTTCCTCATGAGCTAGTAAACATTGACACAAAAGGGAATAATAACATTTTGAATAATTTAAAGGTAGCACATGAAAAATTTACTTGGAGTGGCAAAGAAATACCACATATAGGTAGTTATGGTGGACACAAATGGCATGGGTTTGGCTCAAGGATTTGGATGCACGAGAAGCATTCCCTCTCAGTACGGTGGTTAAGGCTAGCAAGGTCATGTGGCAAGCATAAAAGTTGGGGGATACACACAAATATATGTAATAGAAGCAACCATGCTATCTTCCCTGTAAGCACAAATGTTTTAACTCAAAGAATACTAATCTTATTGGCTAGCAAGAAAGAAAGATAAAGGGATAATATTTTTGCATGTAATTCCCTCCTTCTACTTAAGTTTTCATGGTATTGTTGCTAATGACCAATACTAAGTTTGCCACAACTAATATAATTTACTTAATGTACCCAAAAGTGGCGTCAATACTAATGGCAAGATCAGCACATAAAGAAGATTGCAGGCTAAAATAAAATGTACCGAAAGTAAAGGTGGAACTTCTCATTAATATTCTGAACAAAACACACTCAAACCAACGGATACATGGATAACTAAAGGATTGACACTCCACATCGCAAACCATCTTATAAGATAACTTCTCTACTCATGATATGACCACGAAATTATAAAAACGAAAGGATAAAGATGATACTGGGCACTCCCCCAAGCTTGGAACAAGCCAAGGGAGTGCCATTACCCCTTGACGATTTAGGCTTGATCTCTTGGTGGCGACTCCCTAATGAGCTTCTCGACCAAATCCTTCAATTCATCTATCTTGTATGTGAGGATGCGGATCATCTCCGAATTGTGTTCGATGCGGTTCATGAACTGGTCAGAAGGTGAATCCCAGCTCTTGGAATTGTTTCCCCACTTCTCACTGGACTTAGGGCTTTCTTTTCCTGCATTGTTAGATCGATCTATATCCCAACAAGTAGGCAACTCCATCTCCGGAACTCTCTCAAATTGATACTTATGGATGAGGGTATGAAAGGGTTACTGGAGTTTGAGTTTGAGGCGAGTGCCTCACCACCCATGTTCAGGTTCTTCACAGGATTGAAAGGGTTGGCAGTCACCCCGATGCTTGCAATAGTAGCGCGAGGACGTGGAGTTGAGTCTTCCTCTACTTCATCATCGGTTTCGCTCTTGACCTCCTCCTCGATCCTCTGGTCCATGATGTCCTCCACGCCTCCTTGCTCTCGTTGTCGTTGGAGAAGACCATGGCGCTCTAAATCCGAAAATAGTTCCTGGCAGAAAACAGCTCGAAACAAAACTCGACGAAAACACGATATACGGACCTCGGGAGATCCGGGTGATTATATAGCAAAAAGTTTTACACAAAAGGAAGGTACAGGACGAAACGGGGTCGGAGACGGGCTCCGAGGTGCCCACACGCACCCACGGCGCGGCCAGGGTGGGGCCCGCGCCCAGGGGTGGTGTGGTGCCCTCGGGCACCGTTTCCTACCCTTTTCCGACTCATAATTTTCCATATTATGTAAAAACAACAAATATTTAGTTGAAAAGTAAATCGCGAACTTTTTCTTACCGAAACTGTTACCTATTCCAAATCAGCTTTGCAGTTGTCTGAATTTGACTTTTTATAAAATCCTCTGGAGTTACCACTTTGATAAATCAACATCTTCATTATAAGAATCTCCAGAAATGTAATGCTTGAGTCTTTGACCATTAACCACTTGTGGTCTGTCCCCATCTAGTGAATTGATTTTAATCGCACCTGAGCGATAGACCTCCTCATGATATAAGGTCCTTCCCATTTTGAAAGTAATTTTCCTGCAAAAAATCTGAGACGAGACCTATACAATAAAACTTTTTCACCTACGTTAAATTCTCTCTTAAGAATTCTTCTATCATGCCATTGCTTAACTTTCTCTTTAAAGAGCCTAGCATTTTCATAAGCTGCATTTCTCCATTCATCTAAAGAATTCAAATTAAGCAATCTCTTTTTACCGGCAAGTTTAAAGTCTCTATTAAGTTCTTTCACCGCCCAATAGGCTTTATGTTCTAATTCTAGAGGCAAATGACAAGCTTTTCCATAAACCATTTTGTAAGGAGACATTCCCATAGGATTTTTATAAGCAGTTCTATAAGCCCACAAAGCATCGTTAAGCTTTTTAGACCAATTTTTTCTAGATTTATTAACAGTCTTTTGCAAAATAGACTTAATCTCTCTATTTGACAATTCTACTTGACCACTTGTTTGGGGATGATATGGTGAAGCAATTCTATGATTAACATCATACTTAGCTAGAGTTTTTCTAAAAGCACCATGAATAAAATGAGAACCCCATCAGTCATGAGATATCTAGGCACACCAAACCTAGGGAAGATAATATCTTTAAGCATTTTTAATGATGTCTCACCATCAGCACTAGAAGTTGGTATAGCTTCTACCCATTTAGTAACATAATCAACAGCAACAAGTATATGAGTATAACCATTTGAGGAGGAAAAGGACCCATAAAGTCAAATCCCCAACAGTCGAAAGGTTCAATAACAAGAGAATAATTCATAGGCATTTCATTACGTCTACTAATGTTACCTACTCTTTGACATTCATCACATGATAAAACAAATTTTCTAGCATCTCTAAAAAGGGTAGGCCAATAAAAACCTGATTGTAGAACCTTTTGCGCAGTTCTATCTCCAGCGTGATGTCCTCCATAAGCACTTCCATGGCATTTGCTCAATATTTCTTTCTGTTCATACTCAGGAACACATCTTCGCATAATGCCATCTACTCCTTCTTTATACAAATGTGGGTCATCCCAAAAATAATGCCTCAAATCATAAAAGAACTTTCTTCTTTGCTGAGCTGTAAAGGTCGGAGGCAAATACTTGGCAACAATAAAATTAGCATAATCAGCATACCAAGGACTTTCGCGTGAGCTTACCTTTATCGCAGCCAATTGTTCATTTGGAAAACTATCATTAACAGGTATAGGATCATCTGAAATGTTTTCTAATCTAGACAAATTATCAGCAACAGGATTTTCAGCACCTTTCCTATCTACATATGTAAATCAAATTCTTGCAGTAGAAGTACCCATCTTATGAGCCTAGGCTTAGCATCTTTCTTTTCCATAAGGTATCTAATAGCAGCATGATCAGTGTGAATAGTAACTTTTGAATCAACAATATAAGGTCTAAATTTATCACAAGCAAAAACAACTGCTAAAAATTCCTTTTCAGTAGTAGCATAATTCTTTTGAGCGGCATCAAGTGTTTTACTAGCATAATGAATAACATTTAACTTCTTGTCTACCCGCTGTCCAAGAACAGCTCCTACAGCAAAATCACTAGCATCACACATTATTTCAAAAGGTAAAGTCCAATCAGGAGGTTGAACAACAGGAGCTGTGATTAAAGCTTTTTTAGAGTTTCAAAAGCTTCCTTGCAATCATCATCAAAAACAAAAGGTACATCTTTTTGAAGAAGATTAGTGAGGGGTTTTGAAATTTTAGAGAAATCTATAAAAACCGGCATGACCAAGAATACTACGGATACCTTTCACATCCCTTGGACAGGGCATTTTCTCGATTGCTTCAACTTTAGCTCTGTCCACTTCAATACCTCTTTCAGAAATTTTGTGCCCTAGGACAATTCCTTCATTAACCATGAAATGACATTTCTCCCAATTAAGAACAAGATTTGTCTCCTCACATCTCTGCAAAACTTTATCAAGATTGTGCAAGCAATTATCAAAGGAAGTTCCGTAGACGGAAAAATCGTCCATGAATACTTCCACAATTTCTTCACAAAAACCATGAAAAATAGCAGACATGCATCTTTGGAACGTAGCAGGAGCATTACACAAACCAAAAGGCATACGTCTATAAGCATAAGTTCCATAAGGACAAGTAAAAGTAGTTTTCTCTTGATCTTGTGCTTTAACAGCAATTTGTGAGAATCCAGAATAACCATCAAGGAAACAAAAATGGTTTTCTTAGACAACCTTTCTAACATTTGATCAATAAAAGGCAAAGGATAATGATCTTTCTTAGTTACTTTATTGACCTTTCTAAAATCAATGCACATCCTATACCCAACTACTACTCTTTGAGGAATAAGTTCATCATTTTCATTTGGTACAACAGTAACTCCTCCTTTCTTAGGGACACAATGCACAGGACTTACCCATCTACTATCAGCAATAGGATAAATTATACCAGCATCAAGAAGTTTTAATACCTCATTTCTTACCACTTCTTTCATTTAGGGATCAAGCGACGCTGATGCTCAACAACAGGTTTTGCATCGGGTTCAATGTTGATGGCATGTTGACATATAGTAGGAGAAATCCCCTTTAAATCATCCAAAGTGTATCCCATAGCTCCTCGATGTTTCTTTAGTACTTCTAATAGCCTTGCTTCTTCATTACCTGAAAGTTTAGAACTAATAATAACAGGATATACTTTCCTTTCATCAAGATAAACATACTTAAGATTATCAGGTAAAGGTTTTAAATCGAAGACAGGATCTTCCTTAGGAGGCGCTGAGGTACCCAAATCTTCCACAGGCAAATTATGCTTAAGTATTGGTGGTTGACGAAGAAAGGCATTGTCAATCTCATTCCTCTCCTCCATAAATACTTCACTTTCGTGTTCCTCCATGAATTGCTGCAAGGCATTGTTAGGAGCAACAGCAATAGAAGCAAGTTGTTCATTTGAGTCTCATTAGGCAATCAGTTTCATAAAGTTGTTTACCAAACTTAGAGAAATTAAACTCATAAGATTCTCCATTAAATTTAGTGTAAATTTTCTCTTTCTTACAATCTATAATAGCACCACATGTATTCAAGAAAGGCCTACCAAAAATAATGGGACAAGCTTTACTAGCAACAGAACCAAGTACTAGAAAATCAGCAGGGTATTTAGTCTTACCACATAAAACTTCAACATCTCTCACAATACCAATTGGGAGATAGTTTCTCTATTAGCAAGCTGAATAACCACATCAATCTCCTCAAGTTCGCAAGGACCAATTTCATGCATAATTTCTTTATAAAGATCAAAAGGAATAGCACTAGAACTTGCACCAATATCACATAAACCATAATAGCAATGTTCTCCTATTTTGACTGAAAGCACAGGAACACTTGTTTTCCTAGCTCTACTGGGATGTGAAACAATATTAGAGGCATCTTCACAAAAGATAATATGTCCTCCTTCTACATTTTCAGTTACCAAATCCTTTACTATTGCTATTGTGGGTTCAACCGCTATTTGTTCAGCAGGTTCTAAAGCTTTCTTTGCACTTTTATTAACCACACTAGCTATGATAGAATGTTCCCTAATTTTAACAGGAAAAGGTGGTTTCTCAATATAAGGTTCTGGCAAGATACGATCAACTGTATGAACTTCAATGTTTTTAATATTGGCAGAATTAGTATTATCTTTGTAAGGCAAGTGATACTTATTGCAACTTTCTTTAGGAACATCAAGATAAGAGGCAAAAGCCTTGTAACAGTTTGCAATAACTTGAGAATCAAGACCATACATATCATAGAGATTACGAAAATTATCAGTATTCATAAAAGTTTTAATGCATTCGTAATCATACTTTATACCTGATTCTCTACCTTTGTCGTTCTCCCATCCTTCAGTATTTTCCTCAATCCGATCAAGAAGGTCCCACTTAACTTCCTCTTTATTACGCGTAAATAATCTAGCACAAGAGGTATTGATGCATGTAAAATGCATACATGAACTTTGCACTTTAATTGCTTATATTCCAATCATATTTGCATCATATAAGGGTTATATCAATGTTTTATCATGATTTTGGGAATACTTCATAGTTTTCCATTTATTTGGAATTAACCCTGCACAGGCAGAAAACCCTAGTTTTGTATTTTAATGTTTCAGGGACCCAAACGTCAACGAAATCACCTGGAAATTTACGGGCGTCAATATTTGGAAGGAAGAAGGACTACGGAAAAAGGAAGCGAGCAAACGGAGGCCCGAGGGCCAAACGGGCATGGCCCACGCGGCCAGTACTGGCCGCGTGGGACCCACCCGTTTGGGCCTCGTGGCTCCGTTGCCGTCGATCTTCGCTCCACCGCATCGTCTTGACCTAAAAACGCCTATAAAAAAGGTCCCCCGACGTTCTCTGGAAGGAGCGCCGCACAAACACAGAAACACCGAAACGGAGATCAGGAGCTGCAGATTGGAGGGGGAAAACTCCGGCGGGGCGCTGCCGGCGTGGTCTCCATCTTCTCCATCGACTTCTCCACCGTCTCCATGATGAAGAGGGAGTAGTCCACCTCTGGACTATGGGTTTGTGGAAGTAACTTATGTATCTCTCCTCTCTTGAGCTTCACTAATTAGCACCGTATGAGCTGCTGAACATGATTACGGTCACCGTTGTAATACCTTTGTGGTGGATCTTTATGAGTTAATATATGTTTGAGATTGCAATGTTTGTTTCAGTTATGAGTATAGATGCATATTATGTACCCCGTTCTTGTCTACTTGTTTTGATCAAGCATGTTTATGAGAGCGTGTGTGGGGGAACGTGTGCATTAGTTGGAGTAACGGGGGGTGGCTAGTGCAGTGAACGTGAGAGAAAGTTCTGCGATCCACTTTGGTATCTTTACCTTACTTTGTTACCTCACTAGGGATAAACTAAAATACCATGCTACCGGGGATGTGGGCGTGACCATTGCCACTACTCCATGACTAGATCTAGCATGTTCTTATTTTCACTTCATGTCATGATACTTAATGCTATACTCTGAGTTATCTTAATTACTGAGGTGTTATGATTTAGTTCGCATCTTGGTGGAGTATAAGAGAGGTTAATAACCAAAAGATCTCTATGTTAGGACGTGATGCCCATATATCTAAGTAACTTGTTATCAAACCCTGTGTTGCAATCTCATATGTTAACTTGTGTGTTCCATTGTCTACCACTTTATAAAGAGAGAGTGCATTTGTGAAACCATGAACCCCAGTCCATTTTTAATCATAAGAAACACCTTTCCAACACCATATACCACTTTTCTATTTTCAGCCATCATTAAATCCGAAAATACAAAAATACTTTTCATCTTGCATACATCATTCAAAAACCCAAAAATATCATTTATCATTGCATCCACCATCATTGCATATTTATTTCTTGTTTGCATTGCATAACTATCCTGATATCATTCTTACACCTTGTGCTTGACAACCACAGGTGAGGTTGAGGACCAAAACATCTAACCTTGTTTTGTAGGTAACCAAAAGAAGGATAAGAAGATAAATCTACCACTTCAGATTCCCCGAGAGTTCGATATTAAACCCTCGAGTCACCCCTCGTGGGGAAAACTGTCTTCCACTTACTATACACTCTGCACTTGGAGTCTCAACCTAATCCCGTTTATTTGTGCAGGCATCAAGACTTGCTCTTCGGGATCATCAAGACGTTTTCTGGCGCCGTTGCCGGGGAATCGTAGCTGAGAGATTTATCCAAGGGTGTGCATCATCGCATTCATCTCACAACAAAGTCAACGTCACCAACTTGTGCTAACACCTAAGCTTGGGGAGGTTGCACCTACGTGAGCACCATCTTATCCATCTTTACTTACAAAGCAATTTATTTGTTTTGTTAGTGTCATTGCATATCATATCATATTTATTTCAGTTTTGCATAAAAAATTAAAAATACCAAAAAAACTTGCTAAAATGGGAGAAAGAACTAAGCTGTGTGACTACACAAACACTCCTAATGATCAATTTATCACGAGAGCTATTGCCACACCTAAGATAAATGCTGAGAGTTATGAAGTAAGTCCTAGTTTGTTGAACTTGATAACTAGGGAACAATTTGGTGGTAGTGCTATGGAGGATGCCTCTATGCATCTTCATGACTTTGTTGAAATATGTGACATGCAAAAGTTTAAAAATGTGGAAAGTGATATCCTAAAACTGAAGTTATTTCCTTTTTCACTTAGAGGAAAAGCTAAAGAGTGGTTGCATTCCTTGCCATCTGGTAGTATTAATTCTTGGGATGATCTAAAAGAAGCTTTCATTAAGAAATATTATCCCCCTGTTAAAATTTTGCAAAATAGAAACAACATCCTTTCTTTTAGGCAAAATGAAAATGAACATGTTGCTATGGCTTGGGATAGGATAAAACTTATGCTTAGAACTTGTCCCTCACATGGAGTTAATGAATGGACCATATTACACTCTTTCTACAATGGTTTAAACTACATGTCTAGAAACATACTTGATTCTGCTGCTGGAGGTGCTTTTATGAGTAAGACTATAGTAGAAGCTAAAAATATATTGGAAAGCATTTTACAAAACTATAGTCAATGGCATACTGATAGGGCACCTAATCCTTCTAAGAAAGTGAACTCTATTGAAGAAACTAATGATTTGTCATCTAAAATGGATACTATTCTTGCTTTGCTTAATAAACCTAGTGTTGAAAATGTTCCTTTGCAAGAACTAGTTGGAAACAATTCTGAAAATATTGATGTCAACTTCATTAGGAACTATGGTAATAATGGGTATGGTAACAACAATTATAACTCTTATAATAAACCCCCATATGTGCCAAATAAATATGCTTCTAGTGGTAATGTTTCTAGTGACTTGGAAAACACCATTAGATCTTTTATATCTACCCAAAAAGAGCTTAATAAGGAATTTATCTCTAAGTTTGAAAAACAAGATGCTTTGTTTGAAAGGGTAGATCAGCTTACTAAGGAAGTCTCATCATTAAAGAGCATCATTACAGCCCAAAAACATGAGGAAACAATAAAATATTGCCAAGAGGTTATCAATAAGTCTTGGGAACACATTCATGAGCAAGAGAGAGTTGCTAAAGAATCTATTGGGGTAATGAAAGAGGTTGAAGTTGAGGAAGTTAAAATGCTTAATGAAGTCAAGGATCCTTTGCTTGACTTAGAAAATTGTAGCTTGCATGAATTAATATCTATCTTACAAAAATTTGCAAGTGATCCTTCCATCAACACTAACCAAGCAGGTTTTGGTTCTTATATTGCTAATCATGTCTTGAAAGAAAAGATTGCTAGGTACAACCAAGAGGCTATGATACCACCTAAGCTTGGGGATATGTGGATACCTAAGGTACTAGTAACTATTGGAAAAGAGACACACCATGCCATACTTGATCTAGGATCTAGTGTCTCTGTTTTATCTAAAGAACTATATGAAGTGCTTGAATTGAAAAATCTTGAAAAATGCTCTATTGAACTAGCACTTGCTGATGACTCTATTAAACATGCTTTGGGAAAAGTAAGTGATGTTATGGTAGAGTTACATATGACTTTTGTGCCTGTGGATTTTCTAATCATGGATATGGGGAATAAAACCTCTAGTCCTATTATTCTTGGAAGACCTTTTCTTCGTACCACAGGTGCTATCATTGATTCAAAGGAAGGGAATGTAAAGTTTCAGTTTCCACACAAGAAGTGCATGGAACACTTTCCAAGGAAGAGGGAACCACCAAAGTTCAAGCTCCCTCATGAGCTTCGTCCACAATAAAACAACAAGTAAGAAGCCTAGCTATATGGCTATAAAGAAAGCGCTTTGCGGGAGGCAACCCGGTTATTTTTGTGTGTGATTTTTCTTTGTGTCCTCTTGCTGTAACAAGAGATTTTGTGTCTAGTTAGGTTCTGGAGTTTTTAATAAAGTGCCAAGTTTTACCCTTTTTGGTTTGAAAAGTTGCTTATAGCGTTCGGAGATTTTATTCCTGCACGAGTCAGTGCACGGTATGATTTTTAATTCTTATTCTGTAACTCCGAATGAGCTCATATTTGAACTGTAGTTGCAACTTTTCATCCTCTGTATGCATGAATTTTTCGGAATTTTTCGAGAAAGTTTGGTAGGGTAGAAAAATACGTTTTGCTGCTGCTGTTTTTCTGGACAGATTCTGTCCCATTTTGTTTGATGCATGCTTTGAGCTTTTAAGTTGAATCTTTTTGATCCAATTGAGTTTATGAGTAGGCATACAACATTATACACTTTCTGGACATGTCATATGAATTTTTGTTCAAGGATTATATGCAGCAAGGAACCTATTTGTTTATCACTATTAATGCACCCCACAGAAAAGAGATGGGAGAAACGGTGTTTTGAAGTTTTTTCACAGGGATTGGAGGAGATGCACCAAGAGCTATCCAAGGATGGTGAAGACCATAAGCTTGGGGATGTGAAGACAACCCCACTGGACCTACACACTCTCGGTTTGCACACGTCCAACTTCTGTTTTTCGATCGAAACACTTTATCGCATAAACTTGGAGCGTCGTTTTTGTTTTTGTTTGAGTCTTGAGAGACCACCACACTATCAATTATATATGAGAGAGCTACTGGAAATATGGGTTGAAATATGTTGGATGCTTTTATAAGATTGGGAAAAGGGATGTTTGACTTGATTTTTAATGATACATATAGTTGCATGATTCATGAGCTTGTTTATGAGTAATAGTTTGCAAATTCTTTTTGTAGAGCTATCACTTATTCATGTTTTGGTGCTGATTGTTATTTACTTGGTTTAACATGGATTAGTTAGTTCTATGGACACTCATGCATGCATCTAGATGGTCAACTTTCTCCCTTTTGCTAGCCCAAAAACTCCAACAAGCAAAAACTTGTTTCCAACACCTTCAACCAAAGTTATTCCAGTGAGTCCACCATATCTACCTATTGGCTTTATGCTATTCCGAGTATGTTTAACATGTTGTTTGTGTTATCTTACCTCTGAATGAAAATGTTTATGTTATTGATTGCAATGGAAAAAATTGGTTATATAGCTCTCACGAACTTGATGCACAATTTCTTTTATTTGCATAATAAAACATGACCCATTGTGATTAAGATTATGATGCTAGTGGCTTGATAAATGTTTGGGTTGGAGTTAGCCCATATGTGCTGTCACATGCAAGCTTTCAACATGCTCTTCATCTCATTTAGTTGATATCATGTACTTTTGTTATGGATGCTATCATGTGAAATGAGGTGGAAATGAAGTAGTTTAAATGAGTTTGTATAAATGGTTAGAGAGACGCCTGGGCCGCTAATCTAAGCCATGCATCATTCATGGTGGAAATTTACTTACATACTATGGTGAACCTTCTGTGATACACCTTGCAATAAAAAACTATTCCAAATGGTAAATAAAAAGGGTGTTGAGATTGTTCATTTTGTTTGTTTGTCTTGTCATTTTGATATGGGCTTGTTCCATATCTGGGACAAGAGGTACCCCAGTTGACGCTCTTGATGATACTATTATTACTTACAATGATATTAATTGAACTTGCTTTGTTTCCCAAGTTGAGTAACATGGTGTAGTACTTGTATTCAAGGGGCATGAGACATTCAACCTTTACTTTATCAAGCACACTACTCATATTTGCTTTCACTTTAACCTTAATCATTCAAGATGCTATGATAGGGGCAATGAGAGCTTGACACCAATGAATACCTTATTGCAATCATTAACTTAAGTAGAAGAGTTTGGAAGTTGGATGAAACTTATGCATGCTTTACCTCTACTCACATATACATCTTTCCAAAGTGTACACCTATCATATTCAGATTTTCATCTACACTCTATGACCATTGTAGGATGTTCTACTTATCATTATGCATACATGTGTTCCATATTACTTGCTACTATGTTACACTTTGTGAACTATCAATGAACATCCTTGTCTTGAATACTTGATATCACTTCATAAACTATTTGCATATTGCTACTCCTTTGAAGAATGAATCATTTGACTATATGTAGCAATAGTAATCATCTTTGATATCCATTGTTAAGTATTAAATTGCAAAGTCCATGTTAGTTTTATCATCTTCATACTCGAGGACGAGCATGGATTAAGCTTGGGGATGTTGATGCATGTAAAATGCATACATGAACTTTGCACTTTAATTGCTTATATTCCAATCATATTTGCATCATATAAGGGTTATATCAATGTTTTATCATGATTTTGGGAATACTTCATAGTTTTCCATTTATTTGGAATTAACCCTGCACAGGCAGAAAACCCTAGTTTTGTATTTTAATGTTTCAGGGACCCAAACGTCAACGAAATCACCTGGAAATTTACGGGCGTCAATATTTGGAAGGAAGAAGACTACGGAAAAAGGAAGCGAGCAAACGGAGGCCCGAGGGCCAAACGCATGGCCCACGCGGCCAGTACCAGGCCGCGTGGGACCCACCCGTTTGGGCCTCGTGGCTCCGTTGCCGTCGATCTTCGCTCCACCGCCTTCGTCTTGACCTAAAAACGCCTATAAAAAAGGTCCCCCGACGTTCTCTGGAAGGAGCGCCGCACAAACACAGAAACACCGAAACGGAGATCAGGAGCTGCAGATTGGAGGGGGAAAACTCCGGCGGGGCGCTGCCGGCGTGGTCTCCATCTTCTCCATCGACTTCTCCACCGTCTCCATGATGAAGAGGGAGTAGTCCACCTCTGGACTATGGGTTTGTGGAAGTAACTTATGTATCTCTCCTCTCTTGAGCTTCACTAATTAGCACCGTATGAGCTGCTGAACATGATTACGGTCACCGTTGTAATACCTTTGTGGTGGATCTTTATGAGTTAATATATGTTTGAGATTGCAATGTTTGTTTCAGTTATGAGTATAGATGCATATTATGTACCCCGTTCTTGTCTACTTGTTTTGATCAAGCATGTTTATGAGAGCGTGTGTGGGGGAACGTGTGCATTAGTTGGAGTAACGGGGGGTGGCTAGTGCAGTGAACGTGAGAGAAAGTTCTGCGATCCACTTTGGTATCTTTACCTTACTTTGTTACCTCACTAGGGATAAACTAAAATACCATGCTACCGGGGATGTGGGCGTGACCATTGCCACTACTCCATGACTAGATCTAGCATGTTCTTATTTTCACTTCATGTCATGATACTTAATGCTATACTCTGAGTTATCTTAATTACTGAGGTGTTATGATTTAGTTCGCATCTTGGTGGAGTATAAGAGAGGTTAATAACCAAAAGATCTCTATGTTAGGACGTGATGCCCATATATCTAAGTAACTTGTTATCAAACCCTGTGTTGCAATCTCATATGTTAACTTGTGTGTTCCATTGTCTACCACTTTATAAAGAGAGAGTGCATTTGTGAAACCATGAACCCCAGTCCATTTTTAATCATAAGAAACACCTTTCCAACACCATATACCACTTTTCTATTTTCAGCCATCATTAAATCCGAAAATACAAAAATACTTTTCATCTTGCATACATCATTCAAAAACCCAAAAATATCATTTATCATTGCATCCACCATCATTGCATATTTATTTCTTGTTTGCATTGCATAACTATCCTGATATCATTCTTACACCTTGTGCTTGACAACCACAGGTGAGGTTGAGGACCAAAACATCTAACCTTGTTTTGTAGGTAACCAAAAGAAGGATAAGAAGATAAATCTACCACTTCAGATTCCCCGAGAGTTCGATATTAAACCCTCGAGTCACCCCTCGTGGGGAAAACTGTCTTCCACTATACACTCTGCACTTGGAGTCTCAACCTAAATCCCGTTATTTGTGCAGGCATCAAGACTTGCTCTTCGGGATCATCAGGTATCCAATAGAGTTTTATCTTGAAGAGAAAGCCTTGCATAAAAGTTATCAATAACGACATACCAGGAAGCTCATGAATGGGGCATTGAGTATTAATGATTTCAATCTCCCCCACGCTTGGGCAATACTTTCTCCATCATGAGGCCAAAAATTATATATATGATTCCGATCTTGATGAATTTCACTAGAGGATAAAATTTAGAATAAAAGAGAGGCCCAATCTCCTCCCAGCCAATAGAACGCCCATTCTTCAGCATCCTATACCATTTGCAGCTTTACCAGTCAACGATATAGAGAACAATTTCTTCTTGACCTCTTCCATTGAAATACCTGCACACTTGAACAACTCGCATAATTCATGAATAAATAGCAAATGATCCCCAGGAGGGATAGTTCCATCTCCTGCATAGCGGTTATTCGTAACTCGTTCAACAATTTTCATAGGTATTTTAAATGGAATTACTTGATCAGCTGGTTCCTCTTCTACAGCCCGTCGATGAGGGTGTTCGAGTGATCGATCGAACAGGGCCCCCAAAATCCCGAGGCCCCCAAATTACTTTTACTGTCCAAGACTCCAAGTACAATACGTGGTTCTTGTTATTAACAAAAAGCCCAATATGAACTTGCGTATGTTCGTTTCCAGAAGCCAGCAGCCACATAGCAGGCCACGATCACCTTCCATCAAAGAAAAAAAGGATGCACAAAAGAAAGGCCACGATCTCAATCCCAATACGTTCTACATAGGATCACGGTTTCCAGAGCGACATCGTCACGCCGGTGTATCCAGATCAGCCGACAAAAAAATTGAGTTGTGCTCGGCTGTTTAGGCACGTTGCGCCGCCGACCGCTGTTCTTAGTGATCGTCTTTGCCGTTCGTCCGCCCAGCCGACATCTCACACTGATCATTTGGTATAAGATCTTATCTTCTATTAATTTGATCAACAGGCAACTGTAATCAAAGGATATGTTTATTCATATTGCAATTGAGACTGTATAGGGGCTGATTTTCCTTTTCACCAAGTTTAGAGAAACTGGCTTTTTAAATGCACTGGAAGCTGCAAAACAAATTATAATTCAGATTTCAGATGGATATTCATGTAGGGTTTCGCACCAAGCATAAATAAAAACAAAATGCCAGTTTGATGAGGCCACATTTTACAATTCGCACCGGGCCCCCCAATTTATGGAGACGGCCCTGCTCTTCTACTACCGTAGCAGTGGTAGTAGTATTTCCAAACAGGGATTCAAATGGAGATCTCTCCATGATAAAATAAAGTAGCAAGCAGAAATAAAAATAGCACCTACAGTAAAAGTTTTCCTTACCAATTCCACTCACCAATAGCACTTCACTCCCCGGCAACGGCGCCAGAAAATAGTCTTGATGACCCACAAGTACAGGGGGTGTATCGTAGTACTTTCGATAAATAAGAGTGTCGAACCCAACGAGGAGCAGAAGGTGCTGACAAGGAGTTTCGGTAAAGGTTTCACTGTAAATGCTAGCAGACAAGTTTTAGGGGTTTTTGATATAGCAGGTAAATAAAATGCAAGTAAGTAAAAGACAGTAATAATAATTGCAGCGAGTGGCCCAATCCTTTTAGAGCAAAGGACAAGCCGGTTGGTTTACTTATGATGACAAAATGTTCTTGAGGACACACGGGATTCTAGTCAAGTGCTTTCACTTCACATAGTTGATTAATCTTCATTGTTTTGATAAGTGTTGTGTGGGTGAACCTATGCTAATGCACCGCCCTTACTTGGACTAATACATGCTTGTGATTATACCTCTTGCAAGCATCCGCAGTTACAGGAAAGTAATTAAGATAAATCTAACCACAGCCTTAAACTCTGAGATCCTACGCTCCATTGTGCACCGGTATACTAACGGGGGTTTAGGTTTCTGTCACTCCGGCAACCCCACAATTAGCAACCAAATCCACAATGCATTCCTCTAGGCCCATAAAGGTGAAGTGTCATGTAGTCGACGTTCACACGACACCACTAGAAGAATAGCACCACAAGTTAAATATCAAACCATTAAATATTACTCAACATAATTCCACTACTAACAGCGTGACTTCTCCCATGTCCTCAAGAACTAAACAAACTACTCACAAGACATCATATGGATCATGATCAGAGGTGATGTAATGATGGATAACAATCTGAACATATACTTTAATTCACCGATAAAACTCAATAGCATCAACCACAAGGAGTAATTAACACCGGAGAGTTTCCCCTATGAACTAAACAAAGTATAGCCCTAGATGTTACAGCGGAACGAGATGGTGCAGCGGTGATGGTGGTGATGGCGGTGGAGATGATGACGATCCCGATGAAGTCCAGCACGATGACGATGAGGATGGCGATGATCTCCCCCCTCCGGGAGGGAATTTCCCCGGCAGATTTCTCCCTGCCGGAGAGCTTTTTCTCTGTCTGTTGTTTCCGCCTCGTGGAGGCGGCGGAATATTTCTCACGGACTCTCTGTGTCTTAGGTTTCTGGGATGAAGTACGCGAAGGGGAGCGCGTGAGGTGGGCCAGGGGCACCACACCTGCTAGGGCGCGGCCAAGGTGGGCCCCGCGCCCAGGGGTGGTGTGGGCCCCTCCTGGCCCATCTCAGTCTCCCCTTTTGGCTTAGTCCATCTTCTGATAAAATAGGAACATTTGTCTTCTCCGAAATATTTTTAGTGCTCCAGAAATATAGTGCCTTGACGATGCTTTTTCCAGCTGAAATCTGACTCCGGCAGTTAATTATCCAATGATCATCAAACATGCAAAATAAGACAAAATAACATAAGTAACTCATCCTAATATGAAATATATCATTGAATACCAGTAAATTATGCTATAAAATAGTAATGCAAAATGGACATATCACTGGGCTGGAGCTACTTTGGCTCATGGCGATCAACATCTCGACGGTATCTTTTGGCGATGGCTCATCTCGGTAGTCCTTCGCCTTCAGTCGCCTGATTTGCCGAAGTTGGGAAGCGGTTGTGCGCATCTCGGCCTGGCTCAGCGCCTTGGTCGGCCGCACCGGAGGAAGCTCCTGCGGCTGCCGCTTCATCGCCTTCTTCTTCGCTGCGACAATGCCGGCGGCTTGCGAACCACCTTGGGCTTGAGAGGCCGACGGGCTTTGGCGGCATGGTGGCAGAAGGCGAGGAGGTCGCGGCGGCGGCGCAAGGGTTTTGGAAATGGAGGGAAGATCCAGAATTTTGGCGCCGGGGTGACAATGTAGATGAAGGGGAATTGGGCGCGCCGACACTGTGCGCTCGAGCGGATCAAACTTAAAATTGAAATCCTGTCGTTTACACACTAAACAATTGAATCCCGACCTAAATTAAATTGAACTCAGGAAAAAGACTATCTCGGGAAATACCCATTGTCTCGCTTACTAGACGCGCACACATGTCACATTCATCTCCGATCCAATGTTGGGGATATCGCTTATAGGGAACTTATCGGTTGACCCAAGATAAGGGTAAATCGGCCGGTTTATCGACTGATTCATCTTATCGCTCAGACACCGGTAAGCAATAAATCGGCCGGTTTATCGGAATATCGGCCGATATATTGCACAGTGCTCCTATCCCAGTCCATCTCTCTCCTCTCTAAAAAAAAGCATAGAGAGGTGGCTTTGACATTGTTGAACTTCGGCCGCGAGCTTGCCTCTATCTCGCGTTGGTCGCCGCACAACCCTTGCCCCGCATGCTGCGGGCCTGCCTACACCATGCACTGGTCGTCGACCTACATCCACCCCGCGCCCTCCCTACACCTTGTGTCGGTGACGGACAACCTCCACCTCGTGCCTCTACATCTGGTGAATACCTCGACGAACTCCACCACACCTGTCTACAGCGCCGCCCGTAGACCACCCCATTTCACACCATCGAGGTTCTGGGCTCCTTTGCTATTTTCTCCATCACCCACTCCCCCGAGTTCACCATGCGCCCATTTATTTTGGAATCAATGCAATAACATTAACCAGTGCGCGAAGCAAAATTGCTCGCCACTAAGACATATACACATGATCAACACCGTGAGTTACAAGGGCCTCTTGCCCAGACATACCAGCACCCTTAGCAGCTAAGGTGTGAGCAACCCGATTGCAAATTTTGGGACAATAACGAACTATGAACTCATCGAAATTACAACAAGCAAAGGTCTTTATGCGATCGATGATAGATCCCACACTGGATAGATCCACCCTCTTGTCGTCAAGCGCATCCTTCAGCAGCAGTGCATCGGTCTCAAGACAAACCTTTCCCATACCATGTTGTTGTGCAATTTGGACAGCATAATCGGCTGCTAGGGCTTCAACATGCATCGCGTTCTGAAGGTGTGGAATGTACACAGCTACACACACGACAGCATCGCCATCAGACTCTCGGAAAACAGCATCCCAGCCTCCAGTCGCCACCTCAGGTCTAAAGGACCCATCAATGTTAATTTTTATCCAGTCTCTCGCTGGCGCCTCCCATTTTGGTTTCGCGGCCATCTCGTGCTTAGAAGGGGTTTTTGCCATGGTGCAAAACTCCCTTGCCTGGTATATAATCGTCGAGGCTAATTCCTCCGGCTGTCAAGCTTCCTTTCCTTCTCTGATGTTATTTCCCGTGCCCATTTCTTCAGGTAATTCCACGAGGCTGTCTGACTGCTTGACCTCAGCGCGATTTGCAGGCACGCGGCGAGTTCCTGGAGGAGTGATTTGCATGTGCACAACAAGTTCCCACGAAGAAGATGAATCTGCTATGTGGACCAACGTAGTTAGCGACAATAGCAAATTATAATTTTATTTTTGCTCTGAAAAACAAGTTGAGAGTTTAATTTAGACCGAGATTTAATATTTCAAAGGCAGGATTTTAACTGCAGTGTTTGATCCGCCCGACCTCTACAAATTTATGTTTTAAAATGGACTTTGTCAGTCTTGTTACGGAACAAAAAGTCACAACAGACCAGAAAAACAGCTCATCTTCTTGTTGGTTTTGGGTAAGAAAAACATCTGTTTTTTTGTTGCTATTTTCTCTTGGTGCATGGTGCAGATACACCATAGCATGCAACTACGGACGGTGACGGGTCAAGCAAAGCTCCGCTTTGGAACTCTCGCACTAACGTGGCAACGCAGTGTTAGGGACACGGGTTGCTGCTACGTACTCTGTAGTTGAGGCCATGGATGCCAACTCTGTGGCATCTCCTTCTACGTGTCTCGCGGCATGTCGACACCCCATGGAGAGCGCACATAAACAAAGAGGAGAAAAACTCGGTTTGCTTTAGTTTGGTTTGCCACCTTTAAACAAAGTTTTGTTGGTACTGTACGAAAATGATGGTACGTCCATGTTTGATCGCTGAACTCTGTCTGATGCGTGCGACTCAAGACGCATGATTCGCACCACGAGAAGATAAAGCAGGATCTGCAATCCGGATGGGTCCGTCGGTAAAAAGCTCTCGTCCTTTGTCTGGTCACAAGGGTAAAAAGCCACAAAGCGACGAGATGCACCGCTTAGCAATGTGTGCCTCCCTGCTCTAAAAAAAAAAAACAGTTTGTCCCTCCCTCATAAACATTCCTGTTCCATATTCTCTATTCTCGTGTTTCTTTTTTTATGAAATACTATCTCCGATTCATATTAATGGGCTTAAGACTAGATGCATCCGTATCTAGACAATGTTGAGACCATTAATATGGATCGGAGGGAGTATATTTTTTCTTCATAGTAGTTTGATTCTTGTGTGCACATTTCCCACCGGAAACAGTGCTGATTTACCTTGCCGTCCCGATCACCCGACGGACGGTGGGGTAAAACAGTAAACGGCAAGAGTGTGGATAAGATCGTAAGATTCTCATCTCACCCACGCGGCGTGTCTCTTGAGCCCAGAACGTTCGTACAGCACCCATGCTTTTTCTCATCACACGTACTCCGTCCCACCTAAAGCCCAACTGCTGCGATCTGTAAAGACAGCAGAGCAAACATCATGATTTTCCCCCTTTAAACCATCAAGATTTGTATCCCATCAGTCTCTAAACGCAGATTAATTAACTTCAGATCATGGTACGTGTTCGGTGCTCGGATGTAGAACGCCACCACACACGGTCATCCGGGAACCGGGGAAAGTGACCTTCGGTGGAGCGGGATTGCACGAAAGTTCGCACGACACAACATTTGGAAAAAGTGTCTTTGACTCCCAAGGTATTCTTTTTAAAAGAATGAAGAATATTTGCAAGTTTCAGAAAATTTGAAAAACAATCTCGGATATAACCAATGGTGTATTTCACAAACATGAAAAATATAAATTTCAAATACTTTGTATTCTAAGCTACATAAAAAAATGAAAAAATCTGATTATTTTGGAGATTTGAAAATATACAACACTCAGATCCACACTTCTATTATTTTTTTGTTGCTCACAATACAAAGTACTTGGAGTTGATTGTTTACACGTGTGTGGAGTACACCATTGGTTATATCTGGAATTATTTTTTTAAAACGAAACTGGTAAAATAATTCAATTTTTTTAAATGGCAGGATCACTGAATGTCAAGAGCACGAAATCTCCACTCAAAACCATCCCCTTTTTTCTTCTTTTTGGATGCCAAGTAACTATTCCCCTATCTTGTGTGAAAAGTGCTGTCAATTTCAGGCGGCCGACATCCATTTGAATATACGCTTGGCCACTTCAAACATCAAAGCATCCTGCAAAAGCTTGGCAAACCTTGTTCACGCTTTTATTCGCAACTAGTGACATAATCTTAGTGTGCGCACGGAGGTTAACAAGACCTCGCTGTGAAGATCGATCCATGTGTGTCTTGTGCATCCAGACGTAAATTCACAACTGCCAAAGTCAGTTATAACATTTTCTAACTCAAAAGGCACTCCTAGTATGATTAACAGGCTAATAGAACTGCGCAGCTGATAGTCACTTTACACTTTTTATGTGGAGTTGGTACTATTATTTGTGCTTGAAGCGACTCGGTTCCTGCGGTGAACCTTGCTTCAACAACTCCATTAATTCTTCTCTCAAGAATAAAAGAATAATGCCATCAATGATTATCCAGAAAAAGTACTCTAGGCAATAGGCATAGGGTTGAATCTCTCAGACCTAATCTTTACCATCTACATCCTCTGTTTTTAAATATAAGATGTTTTAGTTTTTTTTAAATCCACATGTATCTAGACACCTTTTAGTTTATATATTCACTTATTTTAGTCCTTATCTAGTTATATTTGAAATATCTAAAACATCTTAATAGAGGAAGTAGTTAGTGGGAGCTTGGCATCGACCAGTTGGCTATTGGCACGTGACCAACTGCATGCCTAGCCCCTACTCACGCTCGAGTCTTGGCTATGCATGATTCTCACGGATTGGCTGACTTTGTGGAGCACAAAGTCAGGTGACTTTGAGTCACTGACACGTGGAGCCCACCATGTGTAGGGTCCACATGTCATTGACAGAAAGTCACCATAAAGTCAGCCACCCAAAGTCAGCAAATCTCATCCCCTAACTGAGGTGGTTCTTCTTAGTATATTTGGTGAGGGATCCTTTCTATGTTTTGGACGGAACCAGCCACTAGGCATGGAGGAGGCTTAATCTTGTTGGAGGGGCCAAAATTGCTTAGAGTTACTATGCATGAATCAGATAGTTAGGGGTTAGCTTTGCCCCTCCTTGCCCCCACCCCCTTCCTCGCCCCTGATTGTGTTGGTCTTGCTTACAGCCTGAATAGAAGGGTAGTTTGAATTTTTGACCCAACTTAAAGATAATCTCATCTATTGATTATCCATTCATACATTACTGATGCATGTAAAATGAATACATGAATTTTGCATTATATTACTTATATTTCAATCATATTTGCATCATATAAGGGTTATATCATTGTTTTATATTGATTTTGGGAATATTTCATTGTTTCCCTATTTTTCTGGAATTAACCCTGCACAGGCAGAAAACCCTATTTTCTATATTTTGATGTTTAGGGACCCAAACGACGTCCAAATGACCTAATATTTTACGGTCATCAGTTTTTGGAAGGAACAAAGCGTAGGAGCGAAGGGAGTGAACAAACGGAGACCCGAGGGCCAAGAGGTGGGCCCACGTGGCCAGATTCCTTGGCCACGTGGGACCCCCCATCTCGGGCCTCGAGCTCCGCTGCCGTCGATCTTTTTCTCGAGCCTCCGTCTTGACCTAAAAACGACTATAAAAATAGTCTCCGACGCCCTTCGGAGAGGAGGCGGGGAGAAACACAAAACCACGAAACGAAGAGTCAGAAGGCTGCCGTCGGAGAAGATCAGAGGGGGGAAACGCCGCCGGAATCACCTCCGGAGGGCTCCACCCCCCTCTGGCGTGTTCATCATCAACATCTACAGCAAGATCATCTCCATCTCTCCACTGTAAACTCTTGGCAAACATGATATATGATGTAATATACTATTCCCTTGATCTATTGTGTCTCCCCATCTATGTTTGAGAAGTGATTTGTTCATGGCAATAGTGAAATAGTTCGTTGATTGGTTGCATACAAGTTTTGTTATCTTTTATGATTGTCTTTATGTACAATATATGAGTGCACACATATGTTGGGAAATGCATGTAAGGTGATCACCGGTAATGTAATGGAGTGAGGAGACTTGGGAGGACATGTAAACCTGAGACCGAGTCATGAAGTTACTTTATTGGGGGATATATATAGGGGACCTTAGAACTTAAGGCTATGGTGGGACTTTTATGTCTTAATAATTCTTGTGTGCTCATTTACTTGGCCATGAGATCCATCATAAGGGGTTTTAGTTCATTTACTTGGCTACACCTATTTATGGCTCCTTCCTAGAAGAAACAATTAAGACTGAAGCATGTGCTTCACTAATTGTGACAACCACACGAATGAAATAACAATTGCTAGAACATTTGCTCCCTTGAGATATTTGCTACTTGAGATATTTGCTACTTTGAGAACTTGCTCTAAGAAACTTGCGTTTGAAACTTGATTGAGAAACTTGTTACTAGATAAACCCATTCCACATCACTTGCTTTCATTAGTTAGTTCCTTTCATATTTAAACTTATTGCTTTGCACAAACGGCCATATAAGAGGGTTATAGGGCTTTAGAGAATAGATAGTTTACCTTCAGCTCCTCGTGGGTTCGACACTCAAATATTTATCGAATTGTGCTACAGTGATTCCTTGCTCTTGGGGATTATCAAGCACTTTTCTGGCGCCGTTGCCGGGGAGCGTTGTGCTAAGCTTTTATTCTTGTTTGCATTGCATACTAACATATAAATCTAAAACATTATTATAAAATGGAAAACAACCAAACAATTATAGAACTGTATAATATCTATCTTGAGTTAGGACATGAAGTGTTTGAGGAGAAAATTAAATTTTATTTGCATAACAATCATGTTTGTGGTAGTACTAATTCGTTGAACACCTTTATTGCTAATGCTAAGGAAAACCTTAAGCTTGGGGAAGTTTGTTTTGATGAATATGATATTTTTAGTCCCCCAAGTTTGGAAGAGAAAATTTATTTTGATGATACTATGTCTCCCATTTATGATGATTACAATGATGTATATGATATTTTCAGTCCACCTACTATTGAGGATGAAAGTGATTTAATTGAGTTTGATGATCCATTATGCTCATTAGATGATAAGTCTTTATGTGGTGATTCTATTCAAAACTATGTGGTTATGTTTAACTTTAATGCTTGCAACTATTATGAGAGAGGAAGAGATAAGAATCCCCTTTATGTTTCTATGTTATTTAAAATGCAAGCTATTGATTATTATATGCATTGGTTACCTCAAATTTGTTGTTATTTATTCATATATAAAATTCCAATGCATAGGAAGAGAGTTAGACTTAAAAGTAAATTGTTTAATATTCTGTGGTGTGTTCCTTATGCTTTAATTTCCTATTCGGTTTGAGCACACCTTTATATCTTTACAACATGTAAAATATCTTTACCTACTGTTTTGTGACAATTAGTTTAAGATTTTCATTTTATATAAAATTTGGGAAAGTAAATGAGAAGGATGAGTAATGGAGAAGTTGGGGTCGACCTTGAACATGTGTTGTTCATGCCAATGGAACCGTTGCAAAGTCTCTATCATTAAAACTTTTCCCAAAGCTAAAACCAAATAAAAAGAGTGTTTATGTTGTATATATTTGCTTCTCCTTTTGCCTTTTTGCTAAATCAAAAACAACAAAAATATTTTCCTTCTTCTTTGATTGTTTCTCTTGATTCTTGCTTGGTTCTTTTTGTTTCTTTTTGATTTTTATCTTCAGCTTAAGTTTTGGGTTTTTGAGTCAAGGTGCTTGTTTACTACCGTAACATCACCTTTGTATCTTATTTTTCATCTTAATGGCAAGAATAACCTCTTTTGAGAGGTAGGATTAAACAATAGTGATTTGCTGTCCAGAAAATAGATTCCTGAGCTTCACTGCGAAAAATGTATAAAATCACAGAAGAGGAATTTTGACCTGATATTTTACGACAGCAATATTCAGTTATTAATACACATTTCATTAGTTCAAAGTTTTCTGATTTGAGCAACGTAAGTGCCTCTGAAAATTCACTCTTTACGGGCTGTCCAGTTTTTGACAGATTTTGTCTTTATTTTGCATTACTCTCATTACTTGTGTTTTGTGTGGTTCTATTGATCAAAGAGCAATACACAACCATAGTAATATTAGCTAATGTGTATAATCAACTCATGATATGTCTTTGCTGTACCTTTGAGGATTTCATTTATGGAGACACTAACCCCTCTAATCAAGTTTTAAGATGAGTTTTGTGTGAAGAGAACTTTCAAGTGGAAGAGTTGAGGGTGATGAATAAAGATCACGAGGGACAAACACTCAAGCTTGGGGATGTTACCCCTAGGCTCACCCTACATATATCAAATAAGTACAAGAATTTAAGCTTGGGGATGCCAAGCCACCTCACTCCAACCATCTTGATACCAAGTAAGTAAGCCTAGCTATATGGCTATAAAGAAAGCGCTTTACGGGAGGCAACCCGGTTGTTTTTACTTTTGATTTTCTTTGTGTCCTCTTGCTGTAACAAGAGACTTAGTTTTTAGTTTTGTTTCTGGAATTTTTTTAATAAAGTGCCAAGTTTTACCTATTTTGGCTTGAAAAAGTTGCTATTTGCATTCGGAGATTTTATTCCAGCACGAATCTGTGCACGGTATGATTTTTAATTCCTATTCTGTAACTCCGAATGAGCTGATATTTGAACTGTAGTTGCAACTTTTCATCCTCTGTAAGCATGAATTATTTCAGAATTTTTCGACATATTTAAGTAGGGTAGAAAAATACGTTTTTCTGCTGCTGTTTTTCTGGACAGATTCTGTCCCATTTTGTTTGATGCATTCTTTGAACTTTTAACTTGAATCTTTTTTATCCAATTGAGTTTATAAGTAGGCATACAACATTATACACTTTTGGACATTCATATGAATTTTTGTTTAAGGATTTTATGCAGCAAGCAATTCATTTGTCTATCACTACTAATGTCACCCCACAGAAAAGAAATGGGAGAAACGGTGTTTTGAAGTTTTTTCACAGGGATTAGAGGAGATGCACCAAGAGCTATCCAAGGATGGTGAAGACCATAAGCTTGGGGATGTGAAGACAACCCCACTGGACCAACACACTCTCGTTTGCACACGTCTAACTTCTGTTTTTCGATCAATGCATTTATCGCTTAAACTTGGAGCGTCTTTTATTTGCTTTTTATTTCGGTTTGATTTTTGTTTGTCTTAAGACCACCACTATCATTTATATATGAGAGAGCTACTGGAAATTTGGATTGAATTAAGTTGTATGCTATTAAAAAGATTGGGAAAGGGATGTTTGAGTTGATTCAAAAAGATACATATAGTTGCATGATTCATATGCTTTTAATGAATATTAATTTGCAAGTGTTTTATCAAGAACTATCTCTTATTCATGTTTTGATGCTGAAAGTTACTTTACTTTGTTTAACATGGATTGGTTAGTTCTATGGACACTTATGCATGCATTTAGACGGTCAACTTTCTCCCTCTTGCTAGCCCAAAATTCCAACAACTAAAACTTGTTTTCCAACACCTTCAACCAAAGTTTTTCCAGTGAGTCTACCATATCTACCTATTAGCTTTATGCTATTCCGAGTATGTTTATCATGTTATTTTGTATTATCTATACTTCTGAATTAAAATGCTTATGTTATTGATTGTTATGGGAAAAGTTGGTTAAAGAGCTCTCACGAACTTGATGCACACCTTACTTTTATTGCACTTAATAACCATTACCCATTGTGATTAAAATTATGAAGTTGTGAGCTTGACAAGAGTCTTGGTTGGGAGTTAGCTCATATGTGCTGTCACATGGCAAGCTTTCAACGTGCTCTTTATATTTTGTTGATATCATGTACCTTTGTTTATGGATGCCTATCATGGTGCCAAATAAATGCAGAAACTTAGTAAGTTTAATGAATTTGTATAAATGGCTAGAGAGACGCCTGGGCCGCTAATCTAAGCCATGCATCATTCATGGTGGAAATTTACTTACATGCTATGGTGAACCTTCAGTGATGCACCACACAATAAAAAGCTATACCAATAGTAAATAAAAAGGGTGTGGAGATTGTTCATTTTGTTTGTTTGTCTTGTCATTTTGACATGGGCTTGTTCCATGTCCTGGGACAAGAGGTACCCCAGTTAACGCTCTTGATGACGCTATTATATTACTTACAATGACCTTAACTTGAACTTGCTTTTGTGTCCCAAGTTGAGTAACACCGTGGTGTAGGTACTCGTATTCACGGGGCATGAGACATTCAACCCATACTTTGTCACGCACACTACTCATATTTGCTTTCACTTTAAACTTTAACCATTCAAGATGCTATGATAGGGGTAATGAGAGCTTGACACCAATGAATACCACATTGCAAACATTAACTTAAGTAGAAGCATTTGGAAGTTAGATGAAACTTATTCATGTTTTACCTCTACTCATTTATATATCTTTCCAAAGTGTCCACCTTTTATATTCAGATTTACAAGAATAATCTATGACCATTATAGGATGTTTTTACTTTTCATTATGCATACATTTGGTCCATAGTACTTTCTTCTATGTTACACTTTGTGAATTATGATTGAACATCCTTACATTGAATATTTGATATCACTTCATAATCTATCTTGTATATTGCTACTCGTTTGAAGAATGAATCATTTGACTCTATGTAGTAATAGTAATCATCTTTGATATCCTTTGATAGTATTAAATTGCAAAGTCCATGTTAGTTTTATCACCTTCATACTCGAGGACGAGTATAGGTTAAGCTTGGGGAAGTTGATGCATGTAAAATGCATACATGAACTTTGCATTATATTACTTATATTTCAATCATATTTGCATCATATAAGGGTTATATCATTGTTTTATATTGATTTTGGGAATATTTCATTGTTTCCCTATTTTTCTGGAATTAACCCTGCACAGGCAGAAAACCCTATTTTCTATATTTTGATGTTTCAGGGACCCAAACGACGTCCAAATGACCTAATATTTTACGGGCATCATTTTTGGAAGGAACAAAGCGTAGGAGCGAAGGAAGCGAACAAACGGAGACCCGAGGGCCAAGATAGGTGGGCCCACGTGGCCAGATTCTTGGCCGCGTGGGACCCCCCATCTCGGGCCTCGGAGCTCCGCTGCCGTCGATCTTTTTTCCCGAGCCTCCGTCTTAACCTAAAAACGACTATAAAAATAGTCCCCGACGCCCTTCGGAGAGGAGGCGGGGAGAAACACAAAACCACGAAACAGAGAGTCAGAAGGCTGCCGCCAGAGATGATCGGAGGGGGAAACGCCGCCGGAATCACCTCCGGAGGGCTCCACCCCCCTCCGGCGTGTTCATCATCAACATCTACAGCAAGATCATCTCCATCTCTCCACTGTAAACTCTTGGCAAACATGATATATGATGCAATATACTATTCCCTTGATCTATTGTGTCTCCCCATCTATGTTTGAGAAGTGATTTGTTCATGGCAATAGTGAAATAGTTCGTTGATTGGTTGCATACAAGTTTTGTTATCTTTTATGATTGTCTTTATGTACAATATATGAGTGCACGCATATGTTGGGGAATGCATGTAAGGTGATCACCGGTAATGTAATGGAGTGAGGCAGATTTGGGAGGACACGTAAACCTGAGACCGAGTCATGAAGTTAATTTATTGGGGGATATATATAGGGGACCTTAGAACTTAAGGCTATGGTGGGACTTTTATGTCTTAATAATTCTTGTGTGCTCATTTACTTGGCCATGAGATCCATCATAAGGGGTTTTAGTTCATTTACTTGGCTACACCTATTTATGGCTCCTTCCTAGAAGAAACAATTAAGACTGAAACATGTGCTTCACTAATTGTGACAACCACACGAATGAAATAACAATTGCTAGAACATTTGCTCCCTTGAGATATTTGCTACTTTGAGAACTTGCTCTAAGAAACTTGCGTTTGAAACTTGATTGAGAAACTTGTTACTAGATAAACTCATTCCACATCACTTGCTTTCATTAGTTAGTTCCTTTCATATTTAAACTTATTGCTTTGCACAAACGGCCATATAAGAGGGTTATAGGGCTTTAGAGAATAGATAGTTTACCTTCAGCTCCTCGTGGGTTCGACACTCATATACATATCGAATTGTGCTACAGTGATTCCTTGCTCTTGGGGATTATCAATTACTCAAGAAGAACTCGACGATGCTCCTTCTTCGTCTCTTGAGAAGATACTTCATCATATCTTCGTTGGAAGGAGAGTTGTGTACCATATATTTGTAGAAGGAGTGTCGAAGACTAGTCCCAAGGAACTAGGGGTGTGTCTCACTAATGCTAGGAATCGGAAAGGGGCTGAACACGCAGTCAAACAATCCTCAACTACCTCGGCGACGATGCTCGTTGAGCTCGGTGAGGAACATCACGACAGAGAGAAAATACCAGCACGTACCCAGGTTCAGGCCCACCGCGAGGTGTAAAGACCCTTCGTCCTGCTTTGTTGTATTGCACTGCTTGTTGAGGTTACAGTACAATGAGCTTGCCGAGGGCTCAGCTATGGCTATGGTGGACTATGGTGGAAGGAGCTTCATCTTCTCCGCTATGGTGTGGATGAAAATGATCTCTCTCTCTTGCTCTCCTTGGACGAATGATCCGATCTCTCGAGCTCCCCTCTCCCTCGGTCGTACACTGCCTCCTTTTATTGGTGCCCCGGGCCTCTTCCCCGAATTCACAAGGCGGGAAGGGCTACCACATGGCGACAGAGAAGGAGCACAGTGCACGGCGACGGGGCTGTCCACGGACACGTCCATGGCAGAGAGCAACGTCTCCTTGGCAGAAAAAGCCACCGTCCATCCAGGACGATGGGCTGGCGCCGCAGAGGTCCGTGGGGTGCCCCACGGTGACGTTGGCTTGGAGCGTACTGTCCAACGGTCCCCTTATCACCGGAACGGTAATCCTTGTAGTCCGCTTTACATGGTGCAGCTTTGTTGACCGCCTTTAATCACCAAAGAGGAAACTGCGGCGTCGGCGTCATCGCGCGCAGGCGCGCGCGTCACTCTGCGGCGGGCGCAGAGGCCATGTGCTCTCTGCAGCGGGTGCAGAGCTTACTTCCACTTGAAGGAACCCCACGAGGGCTTGACTGCCTCACCGAGGTTTTGAAGTACTTGACGCCTCGCGAGGGGGGTCTCGCGAGGGTGGCGCAGAAGTGTACCCGGACTTGGTGGTATTTCTTGATAGAAGAAGCCCTCGCGAGGGAAAAGTTCCTCGCGAGGCTCGCCAGGCTGAAACGCGTGGTCCTTAGCAGAATCCTCTGCAGAGTGTCGAGGGCTATGGCAGGCCGGCCCGTGGTACCCTGGTTTCCACTGGGCCGACAGTAGCCCCCGGGCCCGCGATGAGCACGCTGGAGTCTTGTGGACGCAGGCGAAGCGTCGTGGGCCCAAAGAAGCCTTCCTGGTCTGAGACACGTGGCGAGCAGTGGACGCCCACGTCGCCACGATCTCCTCGTCTGTAACGGGCGTAGTGGCGGGTCCCACCACGCCTTGGTAACGGCTTCGCCGGGGCGATAAAGCCTGTGAGCGCGGCGCAGGTGCTCATTACTCCGTTCTTCCCTTTTTGCCTCCTCCTTCCCAGAGCACACATCTTCTCAAAGCTTCTCCTTCTCCGCAATCCTGCTGCGATGGCGCCCAAGAAAGCTGCAGGTTCCAGGAAGGGCAAGGAGGTGGCGCAGGCGAGCGAGCCTGCCGCGATGAAGCAGGACGGAGCCCTTAAGCCGGCGCTGTCGGGGTACCGCGTCAGCACGGAGGCGCAGCTGGACAAGGTATGCCACATGGTGGCTTCCAAGACCAACGAGCACAAGGCCATGACGCTTAAGCCAGCGAGCGACCTCGGCAAGCTCGGTGGCACCTTCTACCCCGTCTTCCTTCACACCCTCTTCGCTGGGCTTGTCCCCCCTTTCTCTGACTTTTTCCTAGCGATCCTGGAGTTCTACCAGATCCAGATTCTCCACCTCCACCCCAACTCCATTCTCATTCTCGCAATCTTCGCCTATCTCTGCGAGGCGTACATCGGCGTTCCGCCTTCGGTCGCCCTCTTCCGCAACTTCTACGCGCTCCGGTTCACGGCGAACAACGAGCGGACGGGGTGCGTCTCCTTTCGCATCACAGACGGCATGGGAGGCGTCTACATCCCCATCGCGTGGGCCGACGAGGTTGCCGTCTCCAATGTGTCGAAGAAGGTGGAGGATTTCCGCAAGCGGTGGCTCTTTGTGGACGCCAAGAGGTCAAGTCCTTTCTTCGAGTTCCTGACGCGCCCCCGACGAAGAGGATATGCTGGGCGAGCGAGGCTCTCGCGGGCCCAACACTTGGCAACCTGGTTGGGCGTCTGGCGGAGCTTCGAGAGGCTGGCCTTACTGGCCAGATGGTGGCCAAAGACTTCGTGAGGCATCGCATTGCTCCGCTCCAGGCGCACTCGCAGTCGATGTGGATGTATTCAGGTCCGACGGACAAGATGCGCCTGAACTCTGCCCTCTTCTTGAGGGGGAAGTGGATGGCATCATGGAGATCCTGTTCACTTCTCCATCCATCCCCAAGCCGTCGTCTCACTTCGCGGAGCCGCTCCACAAGTTTGAGACCGAATCTCTACTTGAATTTGTGGGGGCGATGCCCAAGTTCGACCAGTGGGGCCTGGTGCCTGAGGGGCAGGTAGGGCCCCGCGACAACCCGGCGTCGGCGGAGCAAGCGGCGCCCGCCGATGGTGGAGAAGAGGCGGCGGAGGCGACAGCGGCGTCGGACACGGATGTTGATGGTGCCTCAGGGGGCGCCAATCCCTCGGCGGGGGATGCGAGCTCCTCGAGGGACGTACCGCCTGAAGCTGAGATCTACGAGGTCTCCTCAGGCAGCGACGACCCGTATCTCATTGTCCCCTCGCGACGCATTGAGGAGGATGAGAGCAACGACGATGAGGCCTCGCTAGGCCATCGCGACCCCCGCACCAAGGCACTCCACGACAAGCCTGCTGGGAGTCCGAAGAGCGCTCCTCGCGAGGAGGGAGCGGATGCGCCCCAGGAGGGGGCAGAGGCAAGCGCCTCGCAGCCGCGGCAGACGGCGAAGAGGTGGATAGACACCGCCAAGTAAGTCTCATTTTCTGCTTGCTTTTAATGATGTGCATTTGAATGCTCTTCTTGAGGGGTTTCTGCTTGCTCTTTCATCAGGCGTCCCGCGGGAACGGAGCGGCGCAGACTCCGGAAGGTCGGAGAGAGTTCTGGTGCCGCAACAAAGCCTGCGGTGCCCGTAGCTGAAGAGGTGCCTCACGAGGCTACTGATTCCCCTCTTCCCGCGGATGAGCACCGCGGGGAGGAGGAAACTGTGGCGAAGGCGCCGTCGCCGGTGCGACCCATCACTCCCACTGCGCAGCAGGAGAAGGCGACGGAAGAGGCAGCGGCGAAGGCCGCGACGTCGGTGGAGGGACGTGTTGATGCTGAGATGGAGGAGGCCACCATGTAGCCGCCTCCACCGAACACGCGCCCTGTGGCGGCAGCAGCGGACTCCAAGGCCGCGGCGGGAGCAGCCACGGCGAAACAGGCCGATCCTGTCCCTGGCGACCAGCAGGACGTCCTCCAAGTGCAAAAGGACGCTGAGGCCCGCGGTGAGGATGCCCCGGGCCCCCGAGAGGCCCCTGGCGTGGAAGAGGGAGAAGGCTCTCACCAGAGCCCCCAGGCAGGACTTGAGCCTGCCCCAAGCCCTGAGCACCAGGCTTCGGGGCCTTCGGCAGACACCGGACCCTCCAGGCCTCTTGGGGACGCGTGGACCCTGGTTCTGCGGGTCGACGCCAGAGCGCCACTCGCCACGACTCTGTCTTTCACTTGGCTAGGGAGGCGCTCAACAGGCTTGAGGCCCATCACACCGAGGAGGAGCTCGCCGTGGCGGAGGAGCGTGCCGACCTTGCGCGAGCTTGGGATTGCTTCCGCGAGACCGTGGAGCGCTGCCATCGGGAGGACAAGGCAGCTCAGGCTCGCGCGAGGAGGCGCAGCGCTTCGCTGAGGAAACCCGCGCCAGCGTTATCCACGAGGCTGAAGAGGCTCTCGCGGAGCTGAGTGCTAAGCGCGAGGCTCTCGAGGCGGAGACCACCGCCAAGCACCAGGAGCTTGCGGCCCGCGAGGCTGCGGCCATCGTCAAGCAGCAGGAGCTCACGGCCCACGAGGAAAGGATCATCGCGGACTCAGAGACAGTGAGGCTAGGCTTGGAGAAGTTTCGCGAGGACCTGGGCACTCGCGAACGGCTGATCGTGCAGCGCGGGGAAGAACTCAACTTCCGCGAGTCAGAGCTGCGCAAGCGCGAGGAGCAGGTTGAACTGGTCGAGAAGGACCAATCCGTGCAGCGGGAGAGCCTGGAGGCCCGTGAGGGCAAGGTGGCCCAGGACGAGGACTTTTACCAGAAGCGCCTCTTGAAGACCAACGAGAACCTCCGCTTGAAGGAGGAGAAGATGCAGGAGGAATCTGCGACCAGGGGAAGCTCTTCCGCGACAGCTGCTCCAGGGAGTTCGCGAAGAAGGCTCGAGTTCAGGAAGAGCGCTTCATGAAGAAACGCGATGAGCTCAACGCTCGCATCAAGGAGCTCGAGCAGGAGAAGAGGCGGTTTGACTCCCGTCTTCAGGCTGCCCGGGACGCCCAGACCCACGCGGAGCACGGCCTTGCTTCCCTGACGGAGTACCTGACCGACATGCAACAGCAGGTGGCGCCCGTGGTGCAGCTTGTCGACAAGGCTCGGGACAACGCACAAGCTGCACGACTCTTGACGCGCCAGCGAGAGCGTATGTTCCACTCCCTAGTGGTCCGCACGCGGACTGTTGCGGATTGCTTGGGGGCTGAAGCCCCCGCGTTTTCTGTTGAAGGGAACGCCGACGCCGCCACGTACCTCAGCTTCTTCGAGCGGCTCCTCACCAGCCTTGAAGGGGTCATGACGAGCATCGACGACCTTGTCGGCACGGAGAGCCACGAGCTCCTTGGCGTCGCGGTTGGTTGCATCTTCGCCAACCTCGCACGCCTCCATCCTGGCCTTGACTTCAAGGCCGTGACGGAGCCCGTCGAGCAGAAGCATGTTGCGGAGCTGAACGCCGCGGTGTGGCCAGAAGTGGAGAGGTTCGTCCAGCGCTTCAAGAGGGTTGAGGTCGAGCAGGACCTGATCCAGGGAGGCGATGGTGAGGAAGGCGCGGAGGAGGAGGACGACGAAGCTGTCGACAGCGAAGACAACGGCGGCCCTGCTGCTTGAGCTGCTCCCGTTGCGAGCCGTGCCTGGGGCACAATTTATCTTAGGATTTGCTATTTTGTTTGTAATGACTTGTAAGACTGCTTTTATGCCAGTGTGATCGCCCCTCGGGAGGCCTTTTATTTCTTCCTCATGCCTTTTCGCTCTACGTCGTTAGGACCCTGCTTTCAGCGCTATAGCACCGCCGCTCGGTATGCCGGAGTCAGGGCTCGACAAGGCCGGGGGGTGCATAAGGCTTAGAGAGGTAAGGGCTCTCGAGGCACGATGCTCGGAGCCCCCCTTTGACGTGCAAGCATCCCATGAGGCGTAAGAGAGAAAAGGAGGCTCGAGAGGCGAAAAAACCAGCGAGGGGAAAAACTCAACAAGTTCTGGACTTAGCTTCGCGAGACGCTTGTCTCGTAGAGGGCGTCATGTTCCTTGGCGAGGCGCTTTTGCTCTCGAGGTTGCCTGGGGCTGGCCTGGAGATTCGCAGCCTTGTAGAGGGCGCCCTGCTTCCTGCGTTGGACAAGGAGGCATACCCACAAGCAGTGCACGGTTGTACCACTCATGCGCGCTCATAGGTTTCCTCATGTGTATCTCGCGAGGAGAATAAGCACCAAGATCCTTGGTGACGGGGTTATACCCTTCGGGTCCCCTATCATTAGTATACCTGGTGCAACCTAGACAAAGGCCCACCTGGCGGCCCAGCAGTTACTTGAAGCACAAGTCAAGGACTCCAAGACGTAGTCTAATAGGACTCTTGTAAACCCTACCTGGCTCCCTTTATAAAGCCAGGCAGGGGCACCCCCATGGAGGGATCCATACGAGATAGACAGATTGATACTAGATGCACAACTCGCATAGACATAGAGACATCACGTCTCACCACCACAATCGCCATTACGGCCACCATGTAACCTCATATATCATCATAATCAGACAAGCAGGAGTAGGTCTTTACCTCATAATGAGGGGCCGAACTTGGGTAAATCCTTGCTTGTCAGCCGTCCGATACTACCAGCGCGCACATCTTCTCCCTCTAAATCTACCTGGGGTACTCGACTCTGGGATTGCCGTGGCGCACCACGTCAATTGGCGCCGTCTGTGGGAAGAACGCGTGCTGGATCGCGGTTTCGGCGGCTCCATCATCTTCATCAACAAATCTTCATTGACAAGAGTGGCCAGATGGCATCTAGCGGCGGCGTCCGTACATGACAGATCCAATCTACGTCAACAACGGCGGTGACTCGCGGATCAGCGCCCGGGCTCGACATCACCATCGCCTCGTGTGCGGCTCGTCAAAACAATCAAATCGCATGTAGACGGATTATTCGCCGCAACGATCGACGAGTTCCGTCATCAACAAGGTGACCTGGAGTCCGGCACCCGACGTGCCGGCGGGTGCGTCAATCTTCCCAACCAAGCAGGCACAAAGCACGAGGAAGCCGTCATGTACCGATGTACAGCACCTGCTCTTGTTTGGCTCAAATCAGAGACTAGCGCAGACCGATTTGGGCAAAAGCAGGCAGGAAGCGACATGCATGGATCGATCTCGTCGAGAAAGCTCTAGCAGGAAAAAGTGCGCAACCGCACATGACCATGGCAGATCGCTCCTTTATCCCAATCTACTTTCTCTAATTAATTACTCATACGATTGATTGTTTTCATTATTCTAATCCATGCGTGCATGCATGCTGTTTTCATCCATCGCATGGAGGATCTGATCTACTTGGCGGCGCAGCACGCGGCTCTCCGCGTCTTTTCTGCTCCTCCTCCCGCATCCATGGCAGTGCGACCGCGGCTCCATGGCGTCGACGCGGTGGCTACGCACGGCATCTACCAGATCGACGGCTACGTGGCGCTCCGGCGGTTCGATTTCCTAGCTGCCGTCCGTACAAGTCCGATCAATCGGGAAGAGCTAACTAGCTCGTACAAGCAAAATCCATCAGCGATCAAACCACGAAGCAACAAGGCATCAGGTGCTATTTTTCTATTAAGCTGTCTCATACAAGTTAATTTGGTGGAAGCAATTTTTTCTGTCGACTTGCATTATGGTATTCGCAGAGATCGGATCGGGAAAATTTCCTGACGCATCGCACCTACACACGGCACTTGATCAAAAGTCGAGTACACTACCCAACGGTTCATCCGGCTGGAATTTGCATGCTCGACTGTTTCGCAACGGACACAGACGACCACACGGCAAATCGGCAGCATCCGATAAAGGCGAACAGCAAAAACCAGGCAGGCCTGCCATCGCGCACGGATCAGCTCACGTACACACAAGCAAACAGCCATGCACGTTGAAGAAAAAAGAAAAAGACTTAATCAGGCTAATCACATGCATCGCATGGATTCAGCGGCCGGAGTACTAATCACACGCATGCACAACCTCACGTACGAGCAATGGAAAAAGGAAGGGAGCGAGCAGCCAGCTCCGCACGGCACGGCGACATGGAGGACTCGACAACTCGGGTAACAGCAAAATTCGACTCATTCATCTTCATCGACAACCACGACCATGATCTGCATCGGTGGCACCGGCACAAAGAGCCTGCTCCCTAGAAGAGTACTACGTACCCTCGGGGGCTGGCACTCGAAATCAAAAACGGCATCAGCTTCCACCACGCTCACTCGACAAACCGGCGACTCGGGGCGGCGACGGTGCTGCACATCTTCATCAACCCCGCCACAAACCCTCGGGGGCTGGCGCTTCGACATCAAGAACAAAAAGCAACTTTACAGTTGCACCGAAAGGCGATCCGAGTGCCTTCTTCGACTCTACTTCGCCATCTCCGGACTGCCGCGTCGACACCCTGTGCCTTCATCGACTCCGCCTCCGACGCTCGGGGGCTGGCGCTCCATCATCAACGACAAACAACGATACAGATTTCCGTCGCTCATGAACAGCTAAGTCAGTTCCATATTTTATTTTTTCAATTATAAACCTGCTCTGGTTGCATCCAACACTCGAAGGCTGGCGCTTCTCGACTCCGGTCCGCCGCGTCGACCTCTTCGCCGCACAACTCCGCCGCGTCGACTCCGGTCCGCTGCGTCGACCTCTTCGCCGCACAACTCCGCCGCGTCGACTCCGGTCCGCCGCGTCGAATCCATACAACGCACAACTCCGCCGTGTCGACTCTGGTCCACCGCGTCGATTCCTTCCGGCAAAACACCGCGCGCCTCTCGACCCTACACTCGGGGGCTACGCCGCGCAAAGCCCAAACTCGCAAAGCCTTGGCCGCACCCGAAGATTCGGGGGCTGCGCCGTACAGGTTAACTACTTCAAAAACCTCAGCCACACTCGACAATCAGGAGGACACTCGCCATTGGCTCGAGTACTGCGCACCCGGCAAATGTCTACATCGGCAAACGCAAAGATTGGAGAACTCAAAAGATACTCGACAAAAACAAAAGGAAGGCAAATTGCGCCTATGCCCAACTACAAATAGTTGCACATAGCCTCGGGGGCTACTCCCATCGGGAGCGCTGACGCGCATCCTATGAAACTTCGATCAAAGACATCAAGTTGCAGATTTCACAGTCGAAGCTTACTCGACTCAGCTACTTAGCTACCCACATAAGGCAAAAGCATAATCATAATCTCCCCGAGTTGTATCAGACGATCCTCGGATGCTGCACGCACAGTGTAAAGGTAAGACCCGCCGATCCGTCGAGTTGGGCCGAGGCCCGCTCCCAACAGCGTTTGCCCTGTAACTTTCCATGTCTGACGACATGAAGAAAATCCTGACGGACGCGTTAGGTCACAAAGTTATGCTGCAGGTCGGCTCAGTAAGACCTCCGCGGCCTGAGTCGATCCTGACCAGTTTGTTCCGGGTTCGAGTCTGGGGACTCGAGCTTGATGAAGGCTAGTAAGGTTTTGCCCAAAAGTGCAGTTAACTGGTCCCGATCCGTCGAGCGTACCAGGCCTACTATGCCATAATCCCTAGGCAAAATAAACAAAGCATTGGTCGACGTGTTTTCCGACTCAGCATGCACGTTCGAGGCAATCTCGACTCAAAAGTAAACATCAGTCGACGTACTTCCCGACTCCGCAAGCACAATCGAGATAATCTCGACTCAAAATATACATAGCAAAATGAGCAAAGAATCAGATGGTGAAATACACCTGCAAATGAGTCCCTGCCCGATTCTTCGAATCGACCAGGCACTCGGGGGCTACTCCCATCGGGAGCGCTGCCGCGCACCCGACGAATTACCAAGTCAAAAGCATCTGACAATGAAGCAAAGGACGTGAAAATTGAGCCCAAGTTGAGTGCCTCCTTGGACAGCACAAATTTCATCGACTAACTCCCATCGGGAGTGCACTCGCCATCGGCTCGAGTGATGCATGGATTTCTCAAAGTCGAGTGATGGATTTCTCAAAGTCGAGTGATGCACAGATTTCTCAAAGTCGAGTGATGGATTTCTCAAAGTCGAGTGATGCACGGATTTATCAAAGTCGGGTTCTCTATAGCCCGCATCGGATTAATTATTATTGGATTTCTCAAAGTCGGTCTCTCTATAGATCGCATCGGATTTATTATTATCGGATTTATTATTATTGGATTTCTCAAAGTCGGTCTCTTTATAGATCGTATCGGATTTATTATTATTGGATTTCATACACTGGATTTCTCATAAATGATTCAACTCACGAAGAATGGATAATACAGTCATCATATGGTCATCGACTCCGCCTACTCGACATACTGTTTTGAGTCTCTGCCCGATACTTCGAATCGACCAGACACTCGGGGGCTACTGACGGGGTTATACCCTTCGGGTCCCCTATCATTGGTATACCTGGTGCAACCTAGACAAAGGCCCACCTGGCGGCCCAGCAGTTACTTGAAGCACAAGTCAAGGACTCCAAGACGTAGTCTAATAGGACTCTTGTAAACCCTACCTGGCTCCCTTTATAAAGCCAGGCAGGGGCACCCCCATGGAGGGATCCATACGAAATAGACAGATTGATACTAGATCCACAACTCGCATAGACATAGAGACATCGCGTCTCACCACCACAATCGCCATTACGGCCACCATGTAACCTCATATATCATCATAATCAGACAAGCAGGAGTAGGTCTTTACCTCATAATGAGGGGCCGAACCTGGGTAAATCCTTGCTTGTCAGCCGTCCGATACTACCAGCGCGCACATCTTCTCCCTCTAAATCTACCTGGGGTACTCGACTCTGGGATTGCCGTGGGCGCACCACGTCACTTGGTGAGGTGACATGCACGGGAGCAGGCCCATGAGTCAGAGCTTTTTGATGAGGTAACGTGCGTGGGAGCAGGCCCACGAGTTAGAGCTCGGATCCTTTAGGTTTTGCGATGCTGCTGGGATGTTCCCGCGGCACAGGCACCGTGCTCAGCCCCCGCTCGCGAGGTGCGCATGGGGAAAAATGTGAGTGCGAATGAACGTAAGGAAAACAACTCACCGCAGCAATTTTACACAACGGCGCTAAGGCGCATAGGTTCGTGCTGAAATGAAATTGTTCATTACATTTGGCGTGGCCAAAATAAACTCCGCCATGTCTGAGCATGGGGTTCCACACGGAGTGGCTAAGGCTTCTCGCGTCCCGTGGCGACGCGTTGTAGAGAGAGCTCAGATGATGTAGGCCCTCGTGGAGGGAGAGGCTTTGTCAAGCTGGGGATGTGATGGCGCACGCCTCCCTCTTGAGACAAAAAATGTCTGCCACGACTGTTCACAGGTAGAACTTGCGTAGATGCTCGATGTTCCACGGGTTTTTGACTAGAATGTCGTCCTCCGTCTCGAGCCGTGCCGCGCCTGGCCTGGAGATGTGCGCGACCCTGAAGGGCCCCTCCCACATGGGTGAGAGCTTGTGGAGGCCTTCCCTGGAGAGTATCCTCCTCAGGACGAGGTCACCTGTCTCGAGGGTGCGCGGGCGTATGTGGCGGCTGTGGTAGCGGCGGAGGTCTTGCTGGTACCTTGCCGCTCGGAGGGCAGCATTGCAGCGGATTCCCTCGAGCAGCAACAGGTCGTCGTTGCGGAGGTCATCTTGGTTGTTATCGTTGAAGGCGAGGACTCGCGGGGACCCGTGCTTGAGCTCGTTGGGGAGGAATGCTTCGGCTCCGTAGACGAGGGAGAACGGCGTCCCACCAGTGGGCTTCGTAGCTGTCATGCAGATGGACCAGAGCACGGATGGGAGCTCATCGATCCAGTTCTTGCCGCTGGCCTTGAGGCGATTGAAGCTTCTTGTTTTGAGGCCCCTGAGCACTTCAGCATTTGTCGATGGCAACGTAGAGGTAGCGGTAGCCCCCGAGCGCTCGTGGGAAGGGTCCCAAGATGTCCAGGCCCCAGACCGCAAAGGGCCAGGAAAGCGGGATGGTTTGAAGACCCTGCGCAGGCTGGTGGATTTGCTTGGCGTGGAATTGGCATGCCTCGCAAGACTGGACGATGGCAGTGGCGTCTTGAAGCACCGTAGGCCAGTAGAAGCCACTTCTGAAGACTTTCCCCGCGAGGGTGCGCGAGGATGAGTGATGACCACATTCTCCACTATGTATGTCCCTGATCAGCTGACGACCTTCTTCTGAGGGGACGCATCGCAACGCGATCCCGTTGGGACGCTTACGGTACAGATCTCCCTCGTGGAGGCAGTATGACTTGGCCTGACGAGCGATTCTTTCTGCTTCTGCATCTTCTTCAGGGAGGACACCATCCTGCAGGTATTCCTTGATCTCGACAATCCAGTCTGCAGCTTGACGAACCAAGGTCAGCAGCAGGCGATCTCCTGAGGGCGGACCCCAGTCTGGTGCACCGGTTGCTGGCGCTAGCGGGAGCTCTTCGTCAATGTCCATGTCAGCTGCTTCTTTCGGCTGTTTGACTGATGCTCTGGTGAGCCTTTCCTCAAATACGCCTGCTTGCTGGGCTTTCCTTCTTGATGCTCGCTTCGTGATGTCATCCGCCTCCTGATTCTCCCCTCGAGGGATATGCATGAGCTCCATTCCCCTGAAGTTCTTCTTGAGCCTACGGACCTCTTCGAGGTAAGCGGTCATGTGGCCATCTTTAGGCTTGTAGCTCTTGTTGGAGAAGTTGACCAGGAGCTGGGAATCGCCCTTGATGAGTATGCGTTTGACGCCGAGAGCGATTGCAGCTTTGAGCCCTACGAGGAGACCTTCGTACCCAGCAATGTTGTTGGAGATCTTGTCATTGCCCGTGAAGCACAGCTGTACATCGTAGAAGAGCTTGTCGCCTGTTGGTGAAGTCAGGACAGCGCCAGCTCCCGCTGTCGGGGGAATACTTTCTGGATTAACCCGCGGCCCAGTGCGACTTACTTTACTCGCACGGACAAAGGCCCACTTGGGAGTAGGCCCAGTATTGAACCGCCATAAGGGGAAAGATCTAGAAGACATATCCCGGAGGACGTGAAGACCAAGTAGTCTCCGAGTAGGCCTCTGTGGACGTATTCCTTATGGGGGAAGTTTCCTTTGTAACCTAGCGAGCCTCTGTGTATATAAAGAGGACTCGCAGGACTTAGACGGGTCAAGCTATCAAGCCCTAAACCCTAGCTCATACGGCGAGTACCAGATCGGATCGCCTCCATTGTAACACCTCGATTATCATATCAATACCAATCTAGGGTAGGCAGGAAGTAGGTCTTTTACCTCACATTGAGGGGGCCGAACCTGGGTAAATCTGTGTTGATCTTTGTTCCTGCGATCCCAAGCTCGGAGATGCTTGACTCGCGTAATCCCACACCTACGAAGTCATCTATGACACCTGACGTGACAAACCCACGACAGTTGGCGCCCACCGTGGGGCCTGCGGTCAAGAGCGTCACGTTCCGCGCAGGATCCATGAAGGGAGCTGAAGATCTTGTTGTTGGCCGTATCATCACGGTCAATGGCACACCCCTCATCGACGATTCAAGCTGGGGGCCGGAAGCAGATTACTTGGAGACCGGCCACATCATCCCCTTTGGATCTGTCCATGTCTTCGTCGGCTTCATTGGCGGCGAGTCAGAGGATCCATCGCAACATGGCGACTCAGAAGAAGGAGTCGCGGTAACAGTGGACCAAGAAGAAGAATCTATCAACTACGAGTCGCTGCCTCTTGAAGACGAAGAAGGCCAATCCATTGAGTATGTCCTTGAGGAAAGGCTATGCGGAGGCCCTGTGGATAGTGGCTCGCCCTCTGTAGAAGATCGGCATGTTGAAGGGGTCTACAGGACCACAGAAGCGGACGAAGGGCTGGGCATGCCACCAGGCAGCTTAGCCCCCACACCGCCGGAAGCAACAGAACAAGCCGCGCTAGACGCATCAGGAGTCGCGGCATCCGCTGCGATGACGCCAGGAGTCGCGGCCTCAGGAGTCGCAAACAGAGAGACTCCACCTGGAGTTGCGCCTGCGGAATCAGGGTCAAGGGTAGCCCCCAACGCAGCGGTCACGCCGCCACAGGGAAGCGTGTTGCTTACGCCAATATCTGCGGTTAACGCGGCTGCTAGGGTGACAGAATTGGAGGCTACCAGGATCGGGCTATATGATGAAGTCCAGAGAATCGCGGATGAGAGAGCCAGGCTGGCGCGTGAGGAACAGCGCCTCCAACAGGAGCAACTGCGACTCATCGAGGAAACCAATACTCTGCAAGGAATACAGGCCACCTTGCCACACAGACGCCACGCGAGTCGCCTGCAGCCAGGAACAGTAAACCCTATGGAGCTGTTCCAATCGCCTACCGCTGAACCAACAATTGCGGTCCGTCAGTCGCCACCAACACAGCGCACCCGTCGCATGGTCAGGGGTCGCACAACCTTCAGTCGCGGTACCCACCACATGGCACCATCTGCCATGGTTATGCGGTCCGTGGCCCCGTTAGCTGCGCCCGCGGTTCAAGCAATCGCTGTACCATCAATCGTACCAGCGGTTCCATCTTTCGCAGCACCAAGAGCAGCAGAGATACCTGGATCAAGGGCCATAGTACAGGCTAACAACAGGGCCATGATGCCCCCATTGCCGCAGCCAACCTTTGTTCAGCAGTCGCCACAGCAGCCTCAAAGGTTCCACACACCGCAAGGGCATTATGTTAGCCCAGTGGAGAATCTCTTTGCGGCTACAAACATCTTGGCCAGGTTAGCGCCAGCAGGAAACACGCCAATGGACAGAGAGGCAGGCGCGCCATTGAGATGCTGAGCACAGCAGTAATACAGCAGGCAAATATGTCCGAACACGCAGGACGGCTGCACTCCACCCCTACAATAGCAGAGCAACGGAGAGAAGCATCCACGCGGAGTCGCCGCACGTTGCGACTTCAAGTTCGGCTAGGCGACAAAGGGAAGATCAACCTGCGGCTCAAAATCAACCTCAGCAAGTTCAACCCATAGAGTTGTGCAGCCGCGCGCGGCGGCTAATCCAATAGGAAGACCAGCTTCGTCCAATCTATCGTCGCGACTCAAAGGCCCAGTCTGTTTCAGCGAAAGAATCAGGTCTGAACCGTTTCCTGCAGATTTCAAAGGGCCTCGCAAGGTCGCCAACTACAACGCAAGCATGGACCCTGTTACTTGGCTCAACAATTACGAGATGGGCATGAGCATCCTAAACGCATCCGAAGAGATCTGCGCACGTTACCTAAACATGATGTTAGAAGGCGCAGCTCACATATGGCTGCAAAATTTGCCGCCAAATTCAATAAACTCTTGGGATGAGATGAAGGAAGCTTTTATCAAGAATTTCCAAGGAACATGCAAGCGACTCTGCAGCATAGAGGACCTTGAGCGTTGTGTACAGAAGGAAGGCGAGTCGAGTCGCCACTGGATGAGAAGGGTCGCAGATCATACATTCCTCAGATAACATACCACCCAGTTCAGCAGTCCTTGTCATGGAGAAAAATTGCAAATTTGAGCCGCTAGTCCACAAACTAGGTCGCATGAAGGATAAAGTCAAGAGCCTAAGCGAGGTAATGGCGGCGGCCAACAAGTATGCTAGCTCGGATAAAACCAGGGACGCATCTGATGGGGAGGAAGAGGAAAAACTGGCAAGGGAAAGAAGGCCAGTAGCAAGCCTCAACAACAGCAAGCTAGCAATGCCAATGCGAGTTATAACAAGCGCAAAAACGAGGAAGGAAACTCAGGGTTAGTCGCAAATACGAACACTCGTTACAAACAAAGCAGCGGCAGAGGAAGGAATTTTCACCCAGTTAATTTGGAAGAGGTTTTCAACCGCCCCTGCGACATCCATATAGGAAAAGATGGGAAACCACCCAACCACACGAAGGCACAGTGTTATCATTACAAAAAGTGGAAGGATGGCAACCACTCAACACAAACAACAATCATCAAAACAACGAGGAGGTAACCACGGCGGAGGCAACAACAGCAACAACGCCGTCCCAAATCCGCAGCCAGATCAGCCACAGTTCCCAAAACAGTTGGGTCAGTATCATACCATTGTGGTGAATACTTCAAGGAGGGAACAAAAGCTGCGACGACGCAATCAGGCTGTTAACGCCATAGTACCAGCCGTCCCACAGTGGCTAAAGTGGTCCGAGCAGCCAGTAGTTTGGAGCCGCGAGGATCACCCAGGAGAAATAAATGAAGAGGGAAAACTCGCGCTGGTGGTTGCCCCTCAAGTCGCAGGGTACAAGTTGAGCAAAGTACTGATGGATGGAGGCAGCAGCATCAATATATTATACTATGAAACCTTCAAAAGAATGAACCTCCAAGAAAAGCAGCTACACCCATCAAGAACAACGTTTCACGGTGTCGTGCCAGGCATATCAGCTCAGCCATTGGGGCGAATCAACTTGGAGGTCGCCTTTGGGACACAAAGCAACTTCAGGAGCGAGTACATTTGGTTCGAGGTTGTAGATTTCCAGAGCCCATATCATGCGCTGTTTGGCAGAGAAGCATTCGCAAAGTTTATGGCTAGGCCGTGCTATGTGTACCTAAAGCTTAAAATACCAGGCCCCAGGGGAGTCATCACCATCAATGGCGACAAAAGAATAGCTCAAGAATGCGAAGAAGGCGACAAGGCCATGGCCAGAGCAGCTTGCATCGCAGAGAGCGCGCCCATGCGCGAGTCGCAGGAGAATTTTGATGACATCGTGAAGGCTAAGAGGCACCTGCCTGACTTGCGACTTCAGATTACGGCCGCAAGGGAGGCAAGGAAGTCAAAGGCTACAAGCCATTGCCAATAAGGACACATCCCAGGCATCGCGAGTTGCCATCAGCAGCCGCAACAAAATTATTAAGAGTTTACATCATCAAGCTGGCCACTCAGGGCTAAAAACTTCAATTCTGATCGCCACCTAGGCGCGATCGACCCAATTCTGGTCGCCACTCAGGCGCGACCGACCCAATGTAACACTTCTGATCGCCACCTAGGCGCGATCGACCCAATTCTGGTCGCCACTCAGGCGCGACCGACCCAATGTAACACTTCTGATCGCCACCTAGGCGCGATCGACCCAATTCTGGTCGCCACTCAGGCGCGACCGACCCAATGTAACATTCTGGTCGCCACCTAGGCGCGACCGACCCAATTCTGGTCGCCACTCAGGCGCGACCGACCCATGTAACATCTCTGGTTGCCACCTAGGCGCAACCGACCCAAGCATCACTTCTGGTCGCCACCTAGGCGCGACCGACCCTATGTATCATATAATGATTCTGAAATAAAGCATCTCAAACTACCAATTGAGCTGTGAGTCTTTTATTTTTTAATCATTGGTCCCTTGGGGGTGCGGCAGCTTTTTAGCGCGGCCTATTCCTTGGGATCGCCAAACAAGTGGCATTTATCGTGATTATACTCAACCTCTCTTGGATGCGACTTGCACTATGCGGCCAAAGTACTGGGGGTGCGGCGTCAATCGAGTTTGATTGCCTATCATGGCCGCTCTCGACCCTGAACACGCACTTTTTACCTGGGAAATACTGAGCCGCGCAAGGGCCTAAGTGAGGAAAAACCGAGACAAATCATAAGGACCAGCCTATTGGTCGAAACATGTACTGCTGAGAGTACTTAAGCAAACCATAACATTGTCTTATGACACATAAATTCTAACAATTATTACAGGCCGCTAAGGGCCAAGATCATAAAACCATTGTTTCTCTTCTTCACTTGTGCGCAGCTTTTGGCCTGGGAAGGAGGAACAGGCGGCTTACCAAGCTTGCCAGAAGGAGCAATCGCAGGCTCGCTGGAGGGCTCTTCAGTCGCGGGCTTGGGGGCTGCAGAGCTGGATACGCCTGGAGAGGGGTTCTTTTCCTGCGGAATCACCGCACTGGATGACGGAGCGGGTAACTTCTCCCATCTGCTTCCATCTGCATTATACTTGCCCATATAGGTCGCAAGATCTATCCCCTCCACCAGTTCAGTCGCGTGGCCGCGCATATCCTTCCAAGTCGCCGCATATTCTGAGGCCGTCAGTTCGGTGCCATCCACCTTCTTCGAGGGCCTACCTTTTGCAACCTTGGCAGCATCAAAAGAAGGATAGTATGTCTTGGCCAAAGCAAGAACATGAGCCGCGCCGGTGCGAGCTGAGGACTCCTTCCAGTCCAAAAAGAACTGAGGCGCCCTAAGCAGTCTTTTTAGCAGCCCTTCAGAATCACCGGGGACTGGCTTGGTCGGCAGCAGGCACTTAGACAGTGATTTCATGGCATCACAAGTTCTTCGCGAAAAATCGCGGATATACTCCAGCTGTTCTTGAGTACTGCCGCGCTGCTCCTTGGCATCTTCACCTACATCGAGGCATGTCTCCGTCAGCTCTACAACATACAGGCAAAGATAGTAGAGAAAACAGATGCAGATATGAGTCGCAACACATACCAGTTAACTCTTGAGTCATGATGCACACTTTGGCGTGGACAAGGTTATGGGCATCAGAAACTTTCAACTTTTTCTCAAGCTCGCCAATGGAAACAGCCTTAAGCCTTGCGTCCTCGTTGGCATCAGCATGGCGTCTTTCTGAGCACTGATTGGAGGTCCAGCTGCTGGACCCTCTCTTGGAACTTCTCTTCAACAGTTTTAAGCCGCAGCTCGGTGGCTTTGGCTTGTTCAGATAACTTGAAGCTTTCATCAGATAGCTCGCCCATCCTGGTTTCCCTCTTCTTCAGCTCAGCGTCACGCTGGCCAAGGAGCTCGCGCAGCCTCTCCAGTTCAGAGGAGTATCCCCCAGCTGCTTTTCCAAGGCGAGTTTGGCAGCTGTTATGGAGCTTAGTTCCTCCTACAAAGAGTACATCAGTTAGTAAGTACATATCAACAGCTAAAAGAGAAGCATCAAGTCTCCCTTTACAGTCAAAGAAGAAACTTGATCCTTGGGGGCTAGAGACAGATAAGTGGAGATAGAAGTTTACCTTATAAGCCGCAGACAGGTCAGACAGTGCCTTGCGGAGCTCCATGGCTTGCTTGTCATTTGAGGCAATGATGCCTCTGACAGTTTCTCAGCGCGGCTTGGAGGAGGAGGAAGCAACCTCAGCACGCAGAATTGGCGACCGCAGGCTGTCGCCGCTGGCGACTCAATCACTGGCGCATCAGCATCCTTGGCCATTACATCTATGGAGGAGGGTTGACCTTCTCCACGTCCTGGATCATAAGGGGATCCGTTCTATCCTCCAGAGCCACCTCTTGGGGCTGTGTCAAGAACAGGGACCGTGGCCAGTCATCAGTGGTGGCCACGCCCTCTACCATGGCGGTATGAGCCGCAGGTGATAAACGCGGCTCAACCGCGGTTTCAGAAACAACTCCAGGCTCAGCCGCGGGTTTAGCCGCACTTCTGCAAAAAGCAAGGGCATTGTGTGAAGAAGAAGCACATAAGCCAGAATAAAAGTATTATAAGCACAGGAAAAGTCACTAACTCTGGAGCCATCTTCACAAAGGCCATAAGCTCGCCACTTGACGGTGAGGACAGGCCTTGGGTCCCAGAATCTACGAGCAGAAGTTTGCGTGTCAGTAGAGGAAAAAGAATAAGCATTCAAGATGACAAGACAACAGAAATTACCAGAGTGGGGACCCATGTCTTCTTCAGTTGAGGCGGTGGTTTGACACACGCCTGGCAGCGGAGGAGGTCGCGCCCGTAGCAGGTTTGCGACGCTTCGTGGCCTCAGGGTTTTCCAGAGCATCAAGCTCTGGCTCCTCACGAGATAGCCTCTTGGAGGCTCTACGGGGAGTTGGTCCAGCCGCGGCAACAGAACTCGCGGCTGGCACTGGACTGTCATCCTCGTCCAGTTCAGTCTCTTCACCTCTGAGGCCGCAGAGGCGACAGAGGGATATCAGCAGTTTCGCTGCCCTCTAGAGTGGGCAGCAACTTCTTTCGTGCGGCACGCTTGGGAGCAGCAGTGCCGGCGACGGTCGCAGGCAGCGACCAGTAATTCTCATCAGCCTGGATCAGGAAGATATAAGTTGCAGTATTAAGAAAGGAATGCGACTCAACTACGAAGGCGAAAAGACAGAGAAGAGGAGTTACCTCAAAAGGCTTGTTGTTAACACTGAAAGGGGCAAGCCCCACCTTGTCGAAGGAGATGTCCTTCTCCTCAGTCACGCGGGTGACGAATTCCACCCAATCCTCAGGCCTCCAGTCCGAAGCCTTGATGCGATCGACGTCAGCAGAGGTGCCTGTGCACTCAAGGAAGGATCGCTGTCGTGGACTCACGGGCTGAATGCGCCATTTGGTCCAGCAAGAGAGAAGATCAAGGCCAGTAAGACCATGACCTATTAAGGCGCGGACCTTGATCAGCGACTCATTGATGAAGGGCATGGCCGAGTCGCGGGTTTTGATTTCAGTGCCTCGGTAGGCACGAAGAGGGTGTTAGACCAGGAGGGAAGGCGAGTTTCGCCCTCCGGTGAAGTATCTTGGCAATAGAAGAAAGATTTTTGCCAAGCCCTGGGTCGATTCGCCAGGGCTAGCTTGGGAAGGCAAGTTTCTATGGCGTTGAAGAGAGATGGCGCCGACCTGAACATAGGCGCCACCCTTGGAGACAAGTTGGCTGTTGCAGGTGAAAGAGGCCAGCCACAGATCGATGTTGGGGGCTATGCCAAGATAGTCCTCGCACAACACATGAAAATTGCTCACCTGGAGCATTGAGTTGGGCCCGATGTCGTGAAGACGGAGGCCTAGGCGTTGCAGCAATTGCGGAAGAAGGGAGAACCTGGCGGCGTGAATCCACGCTCCACGTGCTCCACGAACATCACCAGCTCGTTGGGCTTGGGGCGCGGCTCGATTTCATCGCCTGGCGCCCGCCAGACGCCGTCCTCCTTCGGCGGCAAGAAGCCAGCTTCGGCCAGATCCGCAAGAGTTTCCTCCGTCACCCAGGATCCTTCCCAGTTGCAGGAGATCCTGCGCTTATCGTCAGATGGCTTCGCCTTGGGCGCCATTGCGAAGGGAGATTGGATTGGGGAACTAGGCTCGGGTCGAGGAAGAAGACGGCGCGGCTAGGGATGAGGAGATTGCAAGGGCAAGTGGATAATGACCTAGGTGGCCGCAGCTTATAACTGAAGGGGCCCGCAACTAACGGCACATCTGCGCTCGCAACCAACGGCACAATTTGCGCCCGCAAAACGAGTAACGGTCCGCAATTAAAGGAAACAGAATATTTCCAGAAGGGGAGATGAGTCGCGCAGATAAGTCACAGCTCTGAATCGCATAAGTCAGAGATTGGTCAGAACGTTTGCAGTGCGGCTCAGACCATTTCAAGAGGTCAGAAGATTCTCACCGTAAAGTCCTAACCAATCTTGGGGGCTAATGTCGGGGGAATACTTTCTGGATTAACCCGCGGCCCAGTGCGACTTACTTACTCGCACGGACAAAGGCCCACTTGGGAGCAAGCCCAATATTGAACCGCCATAAGGGGAAAGATCTAGAAGACATATCCCGGAGGACGTGAAGACCAAGTAGTCTCCGAGTAGGCCTCTGTGGACGTATTCCTTATGGGGAAGTTTCCTTTGTAACCTAGCGAGCCTCTGTGTATATAAAGAGGACTCGCAGGACTTAGACGGGTCAAGCTATCAAGCCCTAAACCCTAGCTCATACGGCGAGTACCAGATCGGATCGCCTCCATTGTAACACCTCGATTATCATATCAATACCAATCTAGGGTAGGCAGGAAGTAGGTCTTTTACCTCACATTGAGGGGGCCGAACCTGGGTAAATCTGTGTTGATCTTTGTTCCTGCGATCCCAAGCTCGGAGATGCTTGACTCGCGTAATCCCACACCTACGAAGTCATCTATGACACCTGGCGTGACAAACCCACGACACCCGCGCTTTGGCATGCGAATGCTCCGTCGAAGTGCATGGTCCAGTAGTTGGGCGCTGTCCCGCCTGATGATGCGGCCTCGTCCTCCTGAGGCTCTTCCTGACACGTGTCCGTCCACTCGGCCGTGAAGTCCGCCAGCGCCCTGCCCTTGATGACCCTGGTGGTGTCAAACTGCATCTCGAAAGGTTGCAGCTCGATGTCCCATCCTGCGACGCGGTCTGTGGCGTTTGGGTTGCGCAGGACTTGCTCTAGAGGGTACGATGTGACCACCCTGATGGGGTGGCCCTGGAAGTAGTGGCGTAGCTTCCTGGAGGCGATGAGGAGCGCGAAGAGGAGCTTTTGCTGCATGGTGCACCGCTCGCGAGCATCCCGCAGTACTGTGCTGACGAAGTAGACGGGGTGCTCGACAAGCGTTGTCGATGGTTGATCAACGCTGGGCTCTTCGCGGTGCTCTTCAGGGGCCTTGTCGAGGTTTTCCTGCGGCGGGTCCTTGGCGAGGACGTTTGTTGGTCGCGCAGGCTCGACTTGGGGCTCGGGGATTGGGGAGGCATTTTCCTTGTCGGGAGGCTCTGGGCTTGGCGAGGCAGTGTCTTTCTTGGCGAGGACTGGCTCTTCCCTTTCTGCCACCAGGACCGCGCTTGCCATCTGAGGAGTGGCTGCCAAGTACAGCTTCAGAGGCTCGCGAGGTCGTGGGGCGACCATGATTGGTGGACTGGCCAGATACTTCTTCAGGTCTTCGAATGCCTTGGCTGCTTCTGGCGTCCACTTGAATGTGCCAGATCTCTTCATGATCTTGAAAAATGGCAGCGCCCTTTCGCCGAACTAGGAGATGAAACGGCCAAGGCTGGCCATGCATCCCGCGAGGCGTTGCATGCCTTGAGGCGACAAGGTGGCTGCATTTCTTCTATGGCCTTGATCTTGTCGGGATTTGCTTCGATGCCGCGGTGAGACACTAGGAAACCGAGGAGTTTGCCTGATGGTACCCCGAAGACGCACTTGGCGGGGTTCAGCTTGATGTTCACCTTGTGCAGGTTGGCAAAGGTTTCCTCAAGATCCTTCAGGAGTGTGTGCTCTTCGCGGGTCTTGACCACGATGCCGTCGACGTAGGCTTCTGCGTTTCTCCCCATCTGAGCCTCCAAGGCAACCCTCATGAGCCTCTGGAATGTGGCACCGACGTTCTTCAGGCCGAAGGGCATGCAGACGTAGCAGAACACACCACAAGGGGTGAGAAATGATGTCTTCTCCTCGTCCTCCTGCGCCATCTTGATCTGGTGGTAGCCTGAGAAGGCATCCAGAAAACAGAGGAGGTCGCAGCCGGCTGTTGAGTCCACGATCTGGTCTATCCTCAGCAAAGGGTATGGGTCCTTGGGATAGGCGTTGTTGAGGTCGGTGAAGTCGATGCAGAGCCGGCCTCCACCGGTGTGCTTGGGGACGACCACCGTGTTGGAGAGCCAAGTGGGGTGTGCCACCTCTCGAATTATGTGTGCTTCTTTTAGCTTCTCTACTTCCTTGATGATGAATTCTTGCTTCTCTGGCGCTTGGCGCCGTGCTTTCTGCTTCACTGGGCGTGCGTTTGGGCACGCGGCTAAGTGGTGCTCGATCACCTCCCTCGGTACTCCGGACATATCTGACGGCGTCCACGCGAACATGTCAGAGTTTGCCCTGAGGAAGGCGACGAACGCGCTTTCCTATTTGATAGGCAAGCCAGCGCCTATGGTGACGCTAGCCCCCGAGCCGCTGGTGTCCAGTGGAACCTTCTTCGTGGCTGCCCTTTCCTGAGAGAACAGCTGCTTCTTCTTTGCCGGCCTCGCGGGGGGCTCTTCTGCATCCTCGTCAGCGGGAAATGCCACTGCAGCGGCCTTGTAGGCATGCTCGACATAGCACACGACGTCCCTGACCTGGCCACGTATGGTGATGGTGCCGCTGCAGCCTGGAAGCTTGACGATGTTGTAGGCGTGGTGAGTGACAGCCATGAACTTCGCGAGGGCGGGGTAGCCGAGGATGGCATTGTAGTGCAGGCCGATGTGCGCGACGTCGAAGTCGATGAACTCGGTGCGGTAGTATTCTTGCGTTCTGAAGGTGACTGGAAGCCTCACTTGCCCCAGCGGGGTGGTGGTTCCCTCTGTCACCCCCGAGAAGGGCCTGGTGGGCATCAGCCGCTCATATGGCACTTGAAGCTTCTCGAAGGTCTCGACAAAGATGACGTTCAGGCCTGCACCCCCATCTATGAGCGTCTTGGTGACGGCGATGTTGTTGATGGTGGGAGTGCACACCAGAGGGATGGTGCCCACGGTCTTGGTGGACTTCGGGTGGTCGCTGGAGTCGAAGGCGATGGGGTATTGCGACCACTTGAGGGGCTGGGATGTCTCAACCCCAGGAAGCGCGACGTTGACCTCGCGAGTGAGCTGCTTGAAGTGGCGATTGGACTTGGGAGCCTGAGCCCTGCCGAGGATGCATGCTGCCCCGCGAGGGACCTGGTAGCCCCCAGGGTCCTCGTCAGGGAGATTGTTGTTTTGCCCGGCGGGTGTCTGCTGGAAAGCGTTCGCTTGAGGGTCCTGCTGGTAGTTGTTGTAGTTGTTGTTCCAGCGTCCGCCCCCGCGGCCGCCGCGACTGTGGCGCTGTTCGTGGTTGTCGCGAAGCTTCTTGAGCTCGCACAAGTCTTCAGTCGCGTGGTTGTGCCTGTTGTGGTAGATGCAGAATGGGCGATCGTCTGCCTTCTTGGCGTCCTCTGCTGGAGCGGCCGCACGCTTTTGCTTGGCGTCAGGCTCTGCCGCGAGGACAGCAGTGGGCTTGCGCTTCTCGCTAGCCTTTTTCTTGGGCTTGGACCCCTCATGAGGCTCCTCTTCCGCTTCCTGCTTGACGAAGAGGAGACCCTCTTCAGCCTTGGCGCACTTGTCTGCCAAGTCGAAGAGTTTCACCACCGAGGTGAGGGTGTCGTGGATGCCGAGCTTCTCGAGCATCCTACGGTTCGTAACGCCCTCTCTGAAGGCAGAGATGACGTGCGAGTCCGGGATGTTCCGGATCTTGTTGCGGACCTGGCTGAAGCCCTGGATGTACCTGCGGAGGGTCTCGTCTGGCTTCTGGTGCACCGGGCGGAGATCGTTTTAGGTGTGGGCGCGCTCGTACGTGCCCTTGAAGTTTGCCACAAAGCACTTGCAGAGGTCCTCCCATGTGTCGATGGTGTTCTCGGGGAGGTTCAGGAGCCATGAGTGTGCTGAATCCTTGAGGGCCATGGAGAGCCAGTTGGCCATCACCTTGTCGTCGCCTCCTGCGGCTTGGATGGAAACGGTGTAGAGCTGCAGGAACTCCAGAGGGTTGTTCCTGCCGTCGTAGCGCGGAGGAAGATCTGGCTTGAACTTGACCGGCCAGACGACGCGGCGCAAGTTGCGGGTGAAGACGGGGCAGCCAGTGGCGTATGTCACAACGCCGCCTACGAGCGCATTGCGGTTCTGGCGGCCTACGGCTGCAATCTCCTGGACAACGCGGTTGTGGCGGTCCCGCTGGCGCTCGATTTCCACACGCGCATCTGGAGGTGTTCGCTGCACGATCTGGCAGTCGTGCGGCGAGGATGCGTGCGACGCGGCATAGTGATTCCCCGCTGGTGGTCCAGTTGGAGGAGGTGGTGGCGGAGGCGGAGGGGGATGAGGAGCGCCGTGCGCTACGTTCCCTCCGCGTCCGGAGTGGTGTACCAGCGAGCGAGAGAGTGCTGGCGCTGGAGCAGGTACGCCAACGGCGTTGACGATCTCCTCGATGCGGTTGAGCCAGCCGCCGTGGCCCGCCTGCGTGGGACGGTAGCGCAGCAGCTCCTGCGCCATGAGCAGTGCAGCGGCTGGGCTGGGCGCCACCCGGCTCTGCGAGGAAGCGCTTGGGTTCCTGGACGGGTGCAGGGACGAAGCTTCCTCGTCGCCATCGCCGTTCTCTGGGTGCTCGACATGGCGCTCGGGGTCGGCGTCGCGCTCTGGAGCGTTGTTGGCGCGCGGGCGGCCACGCGGGTTGCGGTTGACGGTGGGCTCGGTGTTGGCTCTGCCGGACGTTCGGCGAGCGAGACGCTCGGCTCGCGTTTCGGCCATGGCGTGGAGAGGTTGAAGACGCGCCTCAGCCCCCTACCTGGCGCGCCAAATGTCGGAGACTAGTCCCAAGGAACTAGGGGTGTGTCTCACTGATGACAGGAATCGGAAAGGGGCTGAACACGCAGTCAAACAATCCTCAACTACCTCGGCGACGATGCTCGTCGAGCTCGGTGAGGAACATCACGACAGAGAGAAAATACCAGCACGTACCCAGGTTCAGGCCCACCGCGAGGTGTAAAGACCCTTCGTCCTGCTTTGTTGTATTGCACTGCTTGTTGAGGTTACAGTACAATGAGTTTGCCGAGGGCTCAGCTATGGCTATGGTGGACTATGGTGGAAGGAGCTTCATCTTCTCCGCTATGGTGTGGATGAAAATGATCTCTCTCTCTTTCTCTCCTTGGACGAATGATCCGATCTCTCGAGCTCCCCTCTCCCTCGGTCGTACACTGCCTCCTTTTATAGGTGCCCCGGGCCTCTTCCCCGAATTCACAAGGCGGGAAGGGCTACCACATGGCGACAGAGAAGGAGCACAGTGCACGGCGACGGGGCTGTCCATGGACACGGTCCATGGCAGAGAGCAACGTCTCCTTGGCAGAAAAAGTCACCGTCCATCCAGGACGATGGGTTGGCGCCGCAGAGGTCCGTGGGGTTCCCCACGGTGACGTTGGCTTGGAGCGTAGTGGTCAACGGTCCCCTTATCACCGGAACGGCAATCCTTGTAGTCCGCTTTGCTTGGTGCAGCTTTGTTGACCGCCTTTAATCACCAAAGAGGAAACTGCGGCGTCGGCGTCATCGCGCGCAGGCGCGCGCGTCACTCTGCGGCGGGCGCAGAGGCCATGTGCGCTCTGCAGCGGGTGCAGAGCTTGCTTCCACTTGAAGGAACCCCGCGAGGGCTTGACTGCCTCGCCGAGGTTTTGAAATACTTGACGCCTCGCGAGGGGAGGCCTCACGAGGGTGGCGCAGAAGTGCACCCGGACTTGGTGGTATTTCTTGATAGAAGAAGCCCTCGTGAGGGAAAAGTTCCTCGCGAGGCTCGCCAGGCTGAAACGCCTGGTCCTTAGCAGAATCCTCTGCAGAGTGTCGAGGGCTGTGGCAGGCCGGCCCGTGGTACCCTGGTTTCCACTGGGCCGACGAGAAGCTTACTAGAGGCTTGCACACTTTGCGCATAACATGCTGCAAGCTAGCTACACACCCGCCCCAAATGAATGCAACTCCTCACAAGACAATCAAAACCCTGCTGTGCCTGCGACTATCCACTATTGAATTCCATCAAGGAGAGACTTGTTGGCCTCTGATACCAAATATTTATATGCTTCGACAGGAGTCTCCTTCTTATAAGTTATGGTTTGATGATGTCATGCACATTAAGTTGATATTGTACCATACTTCAATGTACGCATGGTTACAGAATCATAAGAGAGTCTTTTTGTAGCACGTCACGTGAGGTCGGCGGAGCTTTTGGATGAGCGTCGTCTGATCTTGGGAGTATTTGGATGTCATGGGTTGGAAGTGGTGTAGTTCCGTATGTCGTTACGGAATAAACCCACTTATCTATGAAAATCCACGTATGGGTTGGAAGTGGGTTGGAAGTGGTGCCGTTAACAAGGCGATGTTCTTAACATGTTAATGAAGTTGCATTTCAACTAGATGAACCTTGTCTGATGGGTTTCATGACTTATTTGACCCGGATGATAGGTCTATGGGCGCTCGGGACCTGGATGGTAGGACTTACTTACTTGCCCGACCTAAGGATGGAGGAAATATAATCTAAGCATGGAACAAAATTTTAGCGACTCTCTAGAACAAATCATACTTTACCAAGTGGAATAAACTTTGAGCACTTGTGGAACAATTCATGACTACAAGCGGAAAAAATAGTTGGGCTAATTGAATGAAAATAAGTTATCGAGGACAATATCGCAACTACATGTGTAACAGAATTTCGGACCAAGTGAAAAAAAGTTCGACGCTAATGGAAGTCATCACGGGGTTTACGGATTAAAATTGTGAACCGAATGGAACAAAATGTTAGTGAGCAAAATAACATTTACATGTGGAAAAAATGAACCATAATTTTCTATCATGTGATTGCATGAATATAAGAGAAACACAAGTTTAGACAAAGTGCAAAATTTCTTGGGGTTGTCCTTGAGGAAAACGTGGAGGACAAAATCATTTGGAATCTCACACCTAATGGCGAGTACTCTGCGGCATCGGCTTACAAGGCTCAATTCCTTGGGGCCGAATCAACAAACATGAAGCGTATGGTTTGGAAGGTTTGCCCCCCCTCCCCCCCTAGAAAGTCAAATTCTTTGCTTGGCTAACTCTCCAAAATAGGCATTGGACATCTGACCGTTTGGCTACCCGAAGGGTGGCAAAATTGTGGACTTTGTCCTCTATGCAAAAGAACGCTGGAGACAATTTCTCACCTCCTCTTTGGGTGTCGGTACACCATTCGTCTTTGGAGCTTCATCAAGGATTGGCTAGGCACACATGCTTTGAATCCAAGTCAACGGACGAACCTCTCGCTCTCTAGTTGGTGGCTAAAGATGACGGGGGAAATTACCCTAAACCGCAAAGCTATGGCGTCCATTACGTTGCTTACGTCTTGGGTAATTTGGAATGAAAGGAACGCACGCGTGTTCTGAAACAAACATGCGCCTCCCATGGTACTCCTCGACAAGATCAAAACCGAAGCTCGCCTTTGGGTCTTTGCGGGCGCGAAGCGGTTGGGTGAAATAATGCCGGGGAGGGTAGTCCGGTTTGTAATATTTGTATGTTTGGACCGAGCGAGACTTTTTTCTCTTTCTCGGTCCAGGCTGTGTAAAAAACTTCTATTGTAATAAATCGAATAGGGCAAAGCTTTTGCCCCCGTTTCGAAAAACATTTTAGAGTAAATGGAACAAAAAAAATCAAATATGGAATTAAAAATTGATACTTGACTTAAAATAGCACTATTTAAAACCAAACTAAGAAATAAACTAAAGAGAAGTACAAGAAAGAAAATAAAGGAAAAGGAAAAAAAGGAGACATGTACTCGTGATGCTGAATTGATAGACTCCCGGCTAAGCTGACACACGCAAGATTACAGACGTCAGCGAGCATTTGTTTTCTCCCGTGCAAGGATCAAACCGAAGAGAACTCCTGCGTGTTAATGGGCCCAATTCAACGTTCCACACCCGAGCGATTCCGAGGTTAGGACTCGCTCGGCGATATCGAGCAATTTCAGTAGCAGAATCGGACTGAAAAGCTCTCCACTCGGTTGTACTGGACTGGAGCAAATCGAATGGCCTCTCCTTCGCACGGCCCAGCTGGCCAGTTTGACAAACCCCCACAACAACCTATAAGATGTTGCTTTGAGAAGTGCACTATATTTGGGGGCAAAGATAAAAAAAAATACGCTGTGGCACATGGCTACCAACACACCCGATATTTTTTTTAAAGTAATTCAGAAAAGTTTAAAACATCCAAAAACTAGCATTCGGGTAAACATTATCAAGTATTACACCCGTACAAAAAGCTTCGTCAAAAAGTAACTTTTGTTGCACCCTGTATTAAAGATTGCGCTAAAATAACGCTATATACACGCTATATTTGTCAGAAATTTCTCGTTTTTTTGCCCAGAAATCAACGAGAATCATTTCCTGGCCAAATTTTTTAGACGAGTAGAATACTTAGCCATCTTTGACCACAAAAAGTTTAGGAGTTTTTTTTTACCTTTTTTTGAATTTCTAAAAAAATGCGCATATCATACGCGTCGATACCCAAGAGCCGTTAGTCCGCGTCCAGGCAAAGATGGTCAAGTGGGATATAATGAAACAGTTGTTAACTAGTCTAGTTGTTAACTAGTCTGCTTGAAGAGTTTAAAAATAACTTCCTCTACATGTAGCCAATACTATCTACTCCACGCCCTTGTTAGATTTTGCAGTCATGGATAAGTCTAATTAATGCCATGGTGGCACATGTGTTTTACTAGTACTACTATATTTTACCAACCATTGAGCTGCCTTCTTTTGCAATCGGAGTACTTAAGGGTCTCTTTGGATCGCAGGGTTGAAAACCACAGGAATATGAAAAACATAGAAATTTCATAGATTTGTAAGTGCAAATAGAGGATTATAAAACACTGAAAAGCTGCAGGAATTGTCTTTTGAATAAAACCATGAAAAATACAAAAAAGTGTCTCAATCCTACGCACTTAATTTAAAAAGAGGTTGGTGTAAGATTGAGTATTGCGGAATATATTGTATTGTATTGATACTAGATTGATTACAATGAGCCACGATGGGCTGTATATAAAGGGGACAAGACTTGGAGACTACGAAACCTAGTAGAGATAGACTTGGACTACAATCCTAATACTACCAAATATAGCCTATACGTAATATAGTCCAACACCCCCCGCAGTCGGATCGGTAGTGACGCGAACAGCTGGAGCGTCGCGGACGGTCTGACTGGAGCACAATCCAAAGTCACGAACTGGAGAGGGAGCCAAGGTGATAGCCCTTAATGCCGATGTCGATGTAGCCGAGTTGTGGATGTTGTAGTCGTGGTCGATGTTGCCGTTGTTGAAGTAGTTGAGGTAGACGTCGGTGGAGTTGGTGTAGACGAGGTAGGCGGCACGCCTTGCCGAGCTTGCCGGACTCGGGAGCGCGTCGGGGACGAAGGCACGCGCCGGTGTTGCCAATACCGGACATGCGAAGACAGGGACCACCATGAACCTTGCGAGCCAGAGCCGGATGAAGAAGCAGAGAAGATCTCCGAATTCGGTCGGTGCGTAGCGCTGATTTCCGCCGTTTGTTGCCGGAGTAGACGAAAAGGTTGTAAAAAAAAATTGTGTAAAATAAAATAGACTGCAACTCTGACGACTCGGTTGCGGTGGACGAAGACGGCGTGGTGGTTGTTGAAGACGTTTGTCGGTAGAGATAGTTGTCGGCGATGTAGAGGTAGTAGTTGCCGACGAGGTAGTAGATGTCGGAGAAGTTCTTGATGTAGAAATTGTCGGCGATGATGACCACGAACATTGAAGTTGGCTCGGAGTAGATTGACTTGATGCAGACTAGTTCTCGACTGATCGGGTCGGTGACGAGTTGGGTGCAGACTTTCACGATACAGCTTGGCTTGAGTAGAAGATCCATCCTTGTCCCATGCATACGTACGCACGAGACCTGCTGCACAAGATTAGAATATTGGCCTCCGCATGCGGAAGCGTTGTTGGAGACGTCGTGCGCCTGGATTCGCCGACTCGCCGAGTAAGAGGGCTAAACTGATTTTGGTGGCTAAAGAAACAGATCTAATTGGAAACACGAAAATTGCTAAAACTACGAAACTTGGCTACGAGATGCGGTGCCCCCGGCGAGATCGTGCGGCGGAAGCGGTGGCTAAACCCTAGGCTGCGGAGCGAACCGCTCTGATACCATGTAAGATTGATAACTTGTATATTGATTGATTCAATACTGCCGCAATACATTGTTTATATAGAAGCAAAACTAACCGACTTAGACAAGACCTACTTGGACTACAAGTCTAATAGAGTCCTACTCGTATAATACTCTAACACCCCCCGCAGTCGGATCGGTAGTGACGCGTACAGCTGGAGCGTCACGGATGGTCTGACTGGAGCACAATCCGAAGTCGCGAACTGGAGAGGGAGCCGAGGTGATAGCCCTTTGATGCCGATGTCGATGTAGCCGAGGGTGTGGGCGTTGTAGTCGTGGTCGATGGTGCCGTGCGCGATGTAGTCGTCGTTGAGGATGTCGTTGATGTTGTTGGTGTTGTGGTCGATGTCGTCGTTGAGCCTTGGGAAGTTGCCGTTGTTGTTCTAAAGGAAGATGTTGTTGTCGTAGACGTAGTTGAGGTAGGCGGCACGCCGTGCCGAGCTTGCCAAACTCGGGAGAGTGTCGGGGACGAAGGCACGCGCCGGTGTTGCCAATACCGGTCATGCGAAGACAGGGACCATCACAAACCATGTGAGTCAGAGTTGGTTGGAGGAGCAAAGAAAATTCTCCGTTTGACGGTCGGTTTCCGTCGTTGGTTTCGGAGTAGAGAGAAAAAAAAAAGATATTCCAACTCTGGTGGCGAGGTCGTGATGGACGAGGACGACGTTTGTTGAAGTAGATCGAGTTGTAGAAGTAGTTGATGTCGGGGATTTAACCCGGATTCGGCGAAGAAGAACCCGTTTGGCGTTGACGTTGACCACGATCGGTGGTGGCGGCGACGATGCGGAGATGTTGGTGTAGATGGTTGTCGGTGATGATGACCACGGTGATGTTGGTGCAGCCCGATGTTGACGGCGAGGCGCGTACTCGGTTGACGTTGTCGAAGACGAGCCGGCGTAGTGAAGATGCGTGGACGATGAAGTCGGCGATGGAGCGTGGAGGCTTGGCGGAGCTGAGTCGACGACTTGGTTGGAGTAGAGGCGCGCGAAGACGATGTGCGGCGGTGGGCGACGCAATCCGATCTATGATCGTGAAAGTAGAAAAAAACGCCGGTCAAACGACCGGCGAGAAAACTTGCGGCGATCTAATCTACTAATTGCGCTGCCCCCGGTGGAGATGATCTCCCCGGGGGCGGCGCGGCGGAAGCGTTTGGTGGCTAAACCCTAGGCTGCGGAGCGAACCGCTCTGATACCATGTAAGATTGAGTATTGCGGAATATATTGTATTGTATTGATACTAGATTGATTACAATGAGCCACAATGGGCGGTATATAAAGGGGACAAGACTTGGAGACTACGAAACCTAGTAGAGATAGACTTGGACTACAATCTTAATACTACCAAATATAGCCTATACGTAATATAGTCCAACAGTTGGAGACAGTGGATGTTCAACTAATTGAGGCATAGGGACCCAATCCATAGGATTTTCATGACACCATTCGTTTGAACCAAAAGTAATCCATAGAAAAAAAAATCTAAGGATCGGAATCCTATGAAAATCTTATGAAATTTCTACAATCCAAAGAGGCCCTAAGTATGAAACATATCACGTGTCAAAAAACAATGTAAACTCCCCATCAGTGCCACAAACGCAGCAATCCACACTATATTTCCCTTGACTCTTGAGGCAGGCAGCTAAGAACGGTTTCGGTACAAGCGTGCTCAAGCTCTCCACCTTCATTTACGTAAATTACTTTCTAACTGAAGAGGCAATCGAACAATCATGAATTAGGAGATTATTAAGTCTAACGCTCTAGCTAAGATAACTTATCATATTCATGCAAGTGATCAAGGCAAGCGTCAAAGTAGGTGTCCTGTCCTTGATCTGCTTCTCTTTGTTTCTCTGCCGCGTGCATGGGCTCACGAATCGCAGTGCGCTGGACTAATTCTAGTCGTCGCTAGAACCGCACGGCCACCACGGCCGTAATTTCTCGTCACTAAAGATAGCTCTTCAAATTGTTAAAAATTCCAGTGGCGTATGGTCCGCATGATCACTGGTTCTTACTAGTTAATGGAGTAATTTCAGTGACAGGGAAGTGGGAACGGGGTGCTCTCTCAGGTGGCCCATTTCTAATAAACTAGCGTTATCCTGTGAGAAATTTTTGTTCTCGCCAGTAGTGAGGGGATGCGTGACAGGGTCGTCTCGTGTGTGAGTTGCCAGAACGGGAAAACGGCTGGGCGATTGGAGTTGGAAGATGGAATATACTTGTTAATCTATGGTAATAACGGTTAAATTATTGGAGAGGTTCTTGGGTTTGCCGTCTTACCGAGAGATTCAGCCAGTATCAGGAATGTTGTGCCGTTTCAAAGCTTATCTGCATGCATGGGAAATAAAGCACGAGCCGGGATGATAGTGTTTTCAGTCTTGTGGGAGTGCGTCGTCAATGAGCTGTACTTGCGTGTGCAGCATGGAATTTTTTTACCTACGGATAAGAATCTTCCAGTTTCAAGATTTAAAGGGTTGTAGTATCATGGCAACTAGTAGACACTGCCCGAAACTACCAGGTAAACGAGGACTCTGCCAATTACAACGTTCTCTGTTTCAGTAAAACACTAACTTTCCAGAGCCGTAAGCCGTAGAAGAGCTCTCAACACCCGGTTGAATCCAGCTAAGCTCTGATCAGCTGCCCAAACAAAGAGGCTGCATCAGGTCCAGCGATTTGACTTCTTGGAGACTAATCCGTATGGAATCATCATCATTCTGTCTTATCATGATCCTCGATGATGAATCGGCTACAGTTAATCAATAATTAGTTCTCCCTCTAGCTCCAGGGGACCTGAACTGCATCCATCCATCCATTAATTCATCCACCCAGAGCCGTCAAATGGACCAGTTTTTCTTTTTTTTGTGACACCGATCGATGTTCCTGGACTTGTGGATGTGCATGACAATATTCGAATGCCTTGGTTGCCGGACAAGATTCTACATGGCAAAGCCTCTTAGCCATTCTGAAGAAAGCTTCAGCAGCATGAAAAGGCTCGTCGCCTATCCGCCACCTGAACTGAAAGCTAAACGCCATCCACAACTTGCCTACTTTTGGTCAATTATTAAATGCCCTTGTTCCATATTCTTCTTTCAATTTCGTCCTTTTATGTGTTTTTCTGGGTTTTGTTTCCTTCTTCTGAATGGACTGATTATGATCTTGGAGCAGATGTTCGTTGTGGTGATTTTCTCGTCTCTTTGTGTGGTTGCTCATTTCTGCAATTGAAACAGCCTGGAGTACAATAATGAAACATGACATAATGAATGGCTCCATTAAAGAATCAATTTTCACTGTTTTACATGAACATGAGTATAAGCAAGGCCGGTTTCATCTTCTCTGTTACAGACTTCCAGTACGTCGATCTCAAGGTCTTATCAAGCCCTACCTAGCTTTGGTGGCTAATCTTGAAGTATGTAATATTACTATATGCATCGGAGTCAAAAATATTGTGTACACACACTACAAACCATATCAGCTACGATCCAATGACCTAGCTAGTCGTTCCACACAAGCACAATTACAATTCTTTTCCCTATATATTGACCAATGATAATTTGTCTAATCCAGACCTATGTGGTGCAATAGATCCCAATGATTATTCTTCCGATCACCCGTACGTGCACCATGTATAATTCAGAATGAATAAAGTAGAATAGCATCTATCCACCATCAGTTCATCCGATATCCCCATGTTAGAAATGGAGCAGCGTCTGATGGCCCGTGCCTAGTGACCCCTGCAACTGCAAGGCGTTGCCGCTGCCTATTTGGAACGTTGCTCCACCGAAGCAAGAGCCGTTCGTCTTCTTGTCCACTGCCGGTTGGCTCGTCGAGCCGTCGTGGTAACCACCGTCCTCTAATGACCTCTTACGCTTCCCAACGGAGGTTCCCTCGCCCGCCGCCGACGTAGACGCCGACGAGTCCATCTGCGCAAGCTGCGACATGGTGCTATTCACATGGAATTGGTTCATGATGGGGTGGCCGACGAGGGCGGCGCCATGCTGATCGTGCCGTGCCATCTCCGCGTGGCCGCCCTCATCCAAGAGCTGTGCAAGCGAATACTCGTTGAGCAGCTCTGAAATGGACGGGATCTTCGACATCCTCTGCATGCCCGTAGTCGCCCCCTGCACCGGATAGCTGCTGGCGCCGGCTTGCATGAGCATGCCAGCGCTCGACATCGGGTAGGCGCCGCAAGGCTCATCGAGCTCGTGATCCGATAGTGGCTGCACCGCCATGGGCGACACCTGGCTGGTCTTCTTGTAGATCCGGCACAGCACCCAGTCGTCAAGCTGCATATATGCCCAGATCGATCACACAGATTAAACCTACTAGTTAGCTTCAAGAAAATAAATAGATAAATGAAACCTACAATTAACCAGGTGCAGATGAATCAGTCATTAACAGAGAGTATGCATCATGCCTATCACTGTCGGATCTATTGACTTGCGCAACCATGCCAAGTATGCCTAGCCTAAAGAACATTTCTTTAAACGACACACGCACATTAAAGCAGCTCTTGCGTCCATTGGCAAGCCACTGCAAAAACTGATTCGATATTGGTAAACTGACGTGCCGACGAGACGAACCCAAGTATCAGAAGAAGAAACACCCTCTCAAAAAAATCACCTCGCTAGGTGCAGCAAAGCTGGGGATGTATATTGATCGGTATACATCTGCTAAACTCTAGGGTTATGGTTACTCGTTTCGTAGGATTAATTTGTTATTGATGTACGTGCTAATTAACGAACGACTTACCCTCATGGAGGCGTTGCGGAACTTCATGGGGCGGTAGGTGTTTCCGGCGTGCGCGTTGGCGGCGGCGAGACGGTACTCATGCATGATCCAGTTGGTCTTGATGCCCTTGGGCGGGCGGCCCTTGTAGAAGACGAGTGCCTTCTTGACGCCGACGCTCTCGTTGGTGGCGCTGCTGCGGATGGGCTTGTCGGTGCCGGTGGCCTTCCAGTAGCCGGAACCCGCCGCGCGGTTCGGCCGGACTCCGTTCGGGTACTTGCGGTCCCTCGGCGTGAAGAAGTACCACTCCCTGTCCCCGTAGGTAGCCTTGGCTGCAATTGATTAACAAAAAATAAACAGGAGAGAAAGAAAGACGGACGATTATGAATTGGCCGCAATTCATCTAGAGCTCAAGTGGGGATCGATCGTGTGCATGCATCATGAATGAATCGTGATGCGCAGAGTGTAGAGGGAGCGATTACTAACATGGCAGGTCCCATGGGTCGAACTTGTAGATATCGACATCGGCAATGATGGAGACGAGGCACGGCGAATCTGCGGCGCGGTTGCGGAGGTAGTGGAGGATGAGCTCCTCGTCCGTCGGGTGAAACCGGAAGCCCGGCGGAAGCATGGCCGGGTCCGACATGATCATCGCCACAGCACGGACGCCAACGATGACAGAAACCCTAGCTAAGCTAGCTTGGATCGCTAGCCAGCCCTCAAAGAATATCTGGCAGGAGGATATATAGCTACCGGACGGATTAGCTAAACTAGCTTCCAGCTGTAGCTATGAGAAATGGGGGACTGGAATTTTTGGAGACGAGAGGGGAGGGGCGGCTTATATGGTTGCTGATTTTTGTCCTCTTGTGTGCGTGACGCTTGGTCATGGCGCCAGGAGGAAGAGGGCTTCTCTGTGGTTTCCGGAGGGAGGGTTTATGTGGCTATCGTTGATTCGTTATTCCTCACGTCCGGCGTGATGGCGCCGAGGATTGGGCGAGGGGCCGCTATGACGTCGCCCGGCGAAACTCGCTGGCGCACGCCGTGTTGACGGCCGAGGCTTCCAGCGACGGATATGGGCCGAATCTATCGGCCGATATAACGGACACAATTAATTCCAGGCCTATTTTAGGGAAAAGAACGGCCGATGTGTTTGTAACATGCTGGTACCAGCTCAGAAGAACACGGATTGTATAATGGGAACCGACAAATCTGTAATTGCGTCCCTTCATAGCATCTTCATTGGCGCTCCGGAAATCTGTCCATCACCACTTAAAATGACACACCAGCTGGCAAAAGCACATAAAATCTTAGGAGTGGATCACTTCAGAATGGGCATCACACTAGATAAACCAGAAAAATATTACACATCGGCGTGTATAGGCACGGAAGATCCGCTCAAATCTGTACCCTGGCTGCGCGTTAGAGTGTGCGACATGTGGGCCGGGCATGCCCAGACGTTGTCCGCCACCCAAAATTTGGGGGTGACTCGGGGGGTGCCGGACAATTTTTCTAGTCTGCCGGACCGATGGGGGCTGCCGATCTGGGTTTTTTAATGTCCTAATATCCATTTAACTTTTTGGGGCTGCTTTGGTGGTGTCGGTGGAGATGCTCTCAGGGTTTAGTTAGGGTTCACTGATATCATAGCTTCCCCGCAAAAAGAAAAGATCGCATAGCTAGATTAATAGAGAGTGCAAAAGAACGAAAGGGCGCGATGCATGCAATACATGTTGACAAAATATTGTGGGTGCAGTGGCGAGGCCAGATTTAGTTCGACAAAATGAGATGGTGCGGAAACAGCTTGCGAGAGCAAGATTTGTTTGTTTGGGCATTTTTGGGATAGAGGGGCATATACTACAGACAAGGTAACTGGACCTGGCCCGGTAATAGGTCAGTCTGGCAAAATAAAGAAAGAAAACGCACTGCCACCACATGCAGTCTCTATCTGACTTAAATTTTCCCAACTCGGTAAAAGTTCCTGGTCATTGAATAATTTTGAACTTTCAGGAGTGAAACTGAGAGAGAAAAACGTGGTTAGAAAATCAGGCCTCGAGTGAAGAATTAAGCCAACCGCGAGCTCAGTTGCTTGTAATAATTCAGTAAAAATGGAGTAATGGACAAATCAAACCCTATCATGTGTTTATATTGACTGTTGGATCTTGACTGAATTGTCAGTCTTTATCCATGAAAAGGCCAAATAGCAGGTGTGAACATAACAACTCATCATGCAGCTTCATATATACCACTACGTACGCGCACCACGTATTCAGAGAATGCAATGATATTTGAAGCAATTTATTGCGTAAGTATTCGATGTGCCAACTTCCTGCAGTAGCTGTATGGACTTCGGGTTTTTCGCCTTTAAATTACAGGAAACACACAGCAATTTCTATCCACAAAACACATCACAACGATCATTTCCCAGAATTATTGAGTCATTCAGACACACGTGTACCAATAACTAGGATTCAGAAAATAATCGCAAAGTATATATCCGGGAGCGAGGAGGCCACAAATTAGGCTAGCTAACTCTATCCGCAGGGACTGATTCTATATGCATATGTAATGTGTTTAGGCAGATAAGCAAGCTAATTAAGCAAAATTAAGCTGATCGTTATCCTAACACGACCAATGGAGACCTCGATCAGCACATGCGATCGGTAGAGAAGCACAGATGGCCCACTAACCGCACGTTTGTGGTAAGCCGTGGCCTAATGGCGTGATTATCTTGGGCACAGAGGTAGGATCGATCGAGTAGCTTTTCTATGGACAGAATTAGCAGCCATGTTTATGTGGCTGGCTTTGGTTAAGCCTTTAAGGGCATGATTATTCTAAACCATATCGTCAGGGCCGGTAAGGTCGATCGCACGCGTCTATCCGCCAATCCATCTGTGTGATCTGTCCATATTCATCGATCGCTATGCTACTGCTACTATTATAGGTAGCCCGTCCAAATTCTCCAGTGACATGGGGTAGATTGTGTAAATGGCGACTGGCGACTTGTGTTTGTTGTACTTGTACACAGTGGCCAAACGGCTGGGAAGCGAATCGAGCGGCGTAGGGCCACGGTCTAGAAATAGTAGGCGCGACGGCGACGTCCCGCGGATCAGGCAGCGGATGTGCCGACGTGCCGCCGTCGGCGATAGGAGAGGGAATTCCATAACGAGTAGCTGTGCTCAAGTCATCGCGCGATTCGCCTTGTCGCTGTCGAGGCACGTGTCGACCGCCGGCGAGCTCGACCGGTGGGGGGCCGGGATCAGGGGCCGCGCTGGCGGGAGGGAGACGAGATGCGAACGAACTGAGGACGATGTCTGCGGCCGTGCGCATGCATAGGTGAGGAGATCGATAGTGATCGTCATCCTGTCCGAGAGCTTCGCGAGCGACCGATCTTGGCTACGTGCCGCGCTGCACCACCGTAAAAGGATCAGCCGTGCGAGTGATATAACAATAGTGAAAGAAAGGGGTTGATCCCTTTGACGATTACATTTGGCGAGTAAATAATTGTAAGAAGGAGAACATGTACACGTAGAAAGTTACCTGAACTATTCCAGAAGGGGACGCGTAAATATCTATGGAAGCTGAAACTCTCTTTAAAAATTAAGATTTTATGTGGTTTCTCCATCGAGAAAGTCTTACTTATTGAAGCAACCTGATTAAGAGACGTTTCACTGTGTGTAATTAACTAATTATGTGTGTTTTGTTAATCGAATTATTTGGTTGAGCATTTGTTTATATCTTGTCCCTTTGTAAAACATATTTGTAGATTTAGTTTCGTTTCGAACTATTGTATCTCACGAAATTTTAATGAAATGTAACTTTTGCTATATGTAATCTCAAAAAAAAAAAATGCATGGGGCCGCCGCTCGAGCAGTACCCCCATTGTGTGTACATGTGTCTTCCCCCCCCCCCCCCCCCCCCCCCCTCCCCCTCCACCCCCAAGACACATTTTAGAGTGTGCTAGACAAATTTCGGTGGTGCCGGTGGAGATGCTCTTGCACCCATTAACGCTCTCAACATGAGTCAACCTCGGCTTGGCGAAGGTTCCTACGCAATTTATGCAGCCTGAACCGGTGCGCCTTCAACACAACACACTTGAGAGGCACACCAGGCTGTAGTCGATGCAGATCTTCTGGCTACGGGCAACACGAGTTAAAGGGGAGTCACGCGCGAGCACTATGTTCCAAACCAACCGGGCCATGCACCGATCATCCCAGGCACGCGCTACGAATTGTGCCATCAAAAGTTGAACAAACCAACCCGTAAAGCCCTGTTTTTTACTAGATCAAATCCCACACGAATAAACCACAAAGGCCACGCCGTGCGACAACGCAATGCAGGTGGCCCGACGGAGCGCGCATGTTCGTCTAGTAAGATATGTATGGCACCAAATTTTCTTTATGAAACTCCTTACACGACATGGTTCTTGCATTTCATATATACAAAATAAATTTTAAAATACAAAACGATATGATTTATCAGCGAAAAAAGACAAAAACCTTATAGCTTATTGTCGATTAGATGATAACTGCGCGAAAATTTCTCAAACCGATTAGCCCTACGGTAACCGCTAGCACCAACATTACACGATTCCATGCGTCTAAAATAAATATTGGCTGAGAACCTACCTGTGGTAGGATGGTTAGGAGGATGGTTGTACCCCCAGCCCACCAGAGTTCAAACCCCAGGTTTGACGCTGGTGTTTCTCATTTAGGCGGAATATTCTTCAGTGAGAGGCGATGTTTCCGTCGACAGCGAGGCGTCCGTTGTGACTTCGTCAATCTCAAGACCTGATCTGCCGGCTCAGTCTTTCGGAGGTGCTCATACGGATAGGGTGTGCGTGTGTGTGTTCATAGGGGTGAGTGTATGCGTGTGTATGCGTTGTACTGTGTTTCACTTTTTTTTTTCAAGGACACGCAACAATTGTTCATAGGGGTGAGTGTATGCGTGTGTATCACATTAAGAATGGAATAGAGGTTTTACAATATTACACCCGGCCAAGCCGTCCGCTTTCCCGCTCAGGTTCTACAGACTACTCCTCTCGTCTATCCGAATTTTTCCTTGCTACATCCCACAGGGCTAATTCTTCACAGAAACTTCTTACAATAGTATTCAGGTTAGTCTATTTACCCTCGAACACTCATGCATTTCGTTCTAGCCATATCCTTCCCATGCCTGCAATCATCATAGTTGCTGTTATCTTCTGATGTTTCCCTTTTCTTGTGCCTAGTGTGTTGATCCACCAGTCTCTCACGGTTGAATGTCCCGTTGGTGTAATGTCCTGATGTTGCTGCTTTTGGCAAAGTCTGAACCAGAGCGTCTTCGCAAACGAGCAGCCTGTCATGAGATGGTCGAGTGTCTCTGGTTCTTGATCACAGAGGGTGCAAACTGCAGGTCCTTGCAATCCTCTTCTCGCGAGCCGATCTGTTGTCCAGCATCTGTCTCGCATTACTAGCCAGCTGAAGATTTTCTCCTTCAAGGGTGCTCGGCTCTTCCACAGCGCAGCTGCGTAGTCCGCTTTGATTAGGCCATGGAATCGTGCTTGATATGCTGAAGCTGCTGTGTACTTCCCATTTGCCGCCAACCGCCAGCTGAAGTTGTCTTCCTCTTCCGAAAGAGGACTGCATTCGCGTATGGTGCACCATAGATGCATGAACTGCACGATTGCAGCAAGGGTGAGGTTGCCTCTGATATCCTGGATCCACCTCCCATTCAGCAGAGCTTCAGCTACTGTTCTTCTCTTGGCTCCTCTCGCTGTTGCAAATTTGATTAGCTCCGGTGCCAGCTGACTGGGACTACATCCATTTAACCATCTGTCTGTCCAGAAAACAATTTTGTCCCCTTTCCCTAGTGAGCAACAGAGTGCCGTTTGGAACATGCTCTCGGCTTCTGGTGATAGCTTGAACTGGAGTCCAGACCAGGCGCGGAGATCCCCAACACGCTCAAACCACCTCCATCTCATACGTAAAGCATCATTCAAAAAAATTATGTTGTGAACACCAAGGCCCCCATACTTTGTGGGCATGCAAACCTGAGCCCAGGCCACACGGCTGTTGCCGCCGTTTGCTTCAGCAGAGCCATGCCAGAAGAAACATCTGCATATCTTGTTGATCTTTTTGATCACCCACTGCGGCAGGTCAAGGGATAGCATGTGGTAGACTGCTATCGCTGATAGCACAGATTTAATGAGCAGTAATCTCCCACTGGGTGTTAGCATATGAGTCTTCCAGGTAGCCAACCTATTGAGAATTTTTTGTAACGGATATCATTTGATCAAGAAGATACAAAAAGACATGGACACGGCCGCCAAGATATTGTCGGTTCACTCTCGGGAGATTGGGAGAGGTCTCGTCTTGTTCATTGTTACACTTCGCTAGCACACAAACTAGATTTTACGTGGTACTCCATCGGTTCCCACTTCCCAATTTGTTGTCACCATCTATACTATGGATTTGCACTTTCTCAGTTTACTCTCCGCAACAATAAATGAAACTAAGGGAGTACTATATTATTGGAATATTGGTTTCAAGTACATGTCTATATTATTGGAATATTGGTTTCACGTACATGTCTATATTATTGGAATATTGGTTTCACGTATATGTCCCATACGGTGCAGATGCTCTGCACCATAATTCACTAGCATACGACCCACCTGACACACAGTTATACATCTTAGTCACAATCACATTTGTCAATAACTAGTCCTAAGAGACTTTGGACAATACTGCACCGGACCTGTGACTCTCAGAACAATCTCAGAAAAGTCAAAGGTTTATAATGCTCTTCACACAAAGATAGAAATTAAAAAGCGATATTGGACCGGCTCTGAAGGTGGAGGAGTTTTAAAAAAAACTGGGAACGGCCGCGAAGACCTCGGATTATGCATTAATTACATGGTGGTCGCAGTTTTAAAGAAAGGATCTCAAAACAAAACAAAAAATACAACCCGATCGAGTTCTGGGATTTGAACACAACATGACCTAAAAGAGACCACTGAAACGCGACCGAGACCAAACACGGTGCCAGAGATCCGCCTCCAAGCGCAATCATCCCTGTCGACGTCAAGGACTATACCACTTGGACCAACTAAGATGATCATCATTGCACCGAGGTCGGAGAAGATCCTCTCGGAACGGAGGATGAAAGATCTCGAGTCACGGAACCACCCGAGTGCGGCGAGGCCACCCCGCCCAAGATACCGATGGACAGACGACGCCATCGCTTGGGGATCGCCGCATTATCCATAGAATTATCGCGTGCCAGCGACAGGTTTTCCCACCACACTCCATCACCCACGACCAGCAAGCTGCCCTCCTCCTCCCCCTCACCACCGAGGCTGGCAAGGAGAAACAGAGGGACCTGAAGATCGTAGGCATGGAGTGAAGAGCTTGCTACCATGCCCTCCTTCTCCATCTTCCTCCACGAATCAAGACATAGGCACACATAAGTATTCGCCCCGCGATGCGCCCATACGCCGCAATGGACGAGCTCGAAGACACGGCCTTATTGTTGGAGATCCTTGGCCCTAGCTCCATCGCCTACATCAGCTCTCGCCAGGAGAGTTGCGCAGCAACGGAGGCCCAGACCAATATGCACCAGATCCGCCCTAGGCATCCAACACGTTACTCCCAAACACCATCAGGCCACCACGAACAAAACCTAGATCTACTATACTAGCAAACTACCCGTGCGTTGCAACAGCTTTAGAATAAGTCACTACATGCTCACAACTATGGAAAATAACATATTTTCGTTTGATTTAACCATTTGAAATATGTTAGATTTCACTTCGCGTATCGTCCCTTGTTCCACCACAAAGCATCCATGTAGAAAAAGATACAAACATGTCAGCCGAAGATGTGAAGACAACTATTGAGGAGCAACTTGAAGTAGCCACATCGTAGACAGTGATGTGGTGGCTCCCTATCATGGTCAGACTATGCTATATTTGTCAGAGAAGACATTTATATAAGTACTGTTGTTGCTATTGTTTTGCAGAGAATGACAGAATCAATTCTAGCAGGAGTACCAAGCTTTATCTTGATCATCAGTGAATTGATCCAGAGCTTGAGGTCGGCATGGCCGGAATAGACCATCATGCATGTAGACGAACCACCATTCTTACTCAGATGTTGTTCTCACTTTTTTTTTTTTGAAGGAAGGATCCAATATATAAATTCAAGAAACTCAGTACAAATTACAAGCAGGTCCAGAAGAAAAAGAAAATTACAAAAGGACCCAGAAACTTGCACAGAGCCCCTCGAGTCACCTGAAGAAAACGCAATTGGATCCACGCCGCACCCCAAGCTCCTAGCTGCTGCCGGAGACGCTGTACCGCTCGCCGCCGGGAAGAAGGCGCCGCCACACATTGTAGAAAGCCGCAGAAGCCGTCCGCCGCCAAGCGTCGAAACTTAGTCTCGTTGAACGAGCACGGCCACAGCTCCGTCTTCCCCGCTCCGCCCATCTTCCAGCCGCCTCCGCCTCAGCCAGGACCACCACCAGCAACACCCAGCCACCTCCAGATGGCACTCCCCTCGCCACCATGGCCGGCCGGAGAGCCATCAAAGGAGTAGACCACCAGAACCACCTGCAGCAAAATCGAATCGCCCTCCACCACCACCTCCTCCCCTCGCCACCACGGCCGGCCGGAGAAAGGATGGAGAAGAGGACCCGAGCACTTCCACACCACCCTGCCCCAGAGCATGCGTCGTTGTTCTGTAGCATATCCCGTCTGCCACCATGGCGACCAAGAATAGCTCCAACAGCCACACACAAAACCAAGGCAAAGCAGCACTCACGAACCTCGAGCTTATTTTGAGGGTAGACCGCGAGATCCCCTCCGCCCAACTCTGGCCCCGACCTCCGGAGCTCCATGGCCAGGAAGATCACCGCCGCCGGCCGCCGGAGATGGCTCGAAAACTCCAGCAACTCAATCCCCTTCGGCATAACGCCATACTCCACAAGGGCACAAGCAAACCTAGCTACTCTACTACAGCTACTAAGTACAGGAGGGTGACCGGCGCTTCCCCTCAGCCAACTCCAGCCGGCGGCGCCGACGAGAGTGGCCTCGGTTCGGCCCGGGAAGCACACGGGAGCTCTCAGCTACAGGGAACTAGGAGAGAGAAGGAGAAGATAAGAATGAGCGGACTAGGACAAACTGTCAGCACATTAAGCACAATAACATAAAATGCAAAGTACGTATCAGCTTTTAAATTCCCAAATGGTTTAAATGGACAATGCAACCGGTTGTCATCTTCAAACTACCTACTTGGACATGATTGTATCTGCATAACAATGTAATGCAGAAAAACACTAACGTCAGATTAATCAATTCTTCTAACTTGTAAGATGCACATATCAGATCATCTCGATGAGTAATCATCAATCAGATACGAGAACAACACACTAATAACCCACTGCTGCTGAATACTATATCTACTTATAGTAGCGGTACTACTAATCACAACCCACTCTGTAGCGCTTGCACACCACCAGATTGCAAGACACATGAAAGAAAAATAAATTGGCAGCATCTTCAATGATCCAGAACGGTTCTTGCATATACCTACTCATATTTTAGCACAGGCAAACAAAACTGAAGCTGTTACCTCGCACTCCACTGCCCACCATATCAAAGAGCAGCCTAGCCGTGTCAAAAAAAAAAAAAAAAAAGAGCAGCCTTGCGACCTCACTCTGGTCGGTTAATTTTTTTTGATACCCATACATCATAGCAGTCTACGAACTTCTCTTGGGAATTTTATCGAACACATTCCTTGCATCTGAAATCTCATGAAACCTTGCAAACGGCCCAGCAACGCAGGACAGGGTGGGAGGACAAGTCGGAGCAGGCGAGAGGTACGGTAGCGCGCAGGGGGGCAGTCGTTCCTGTGCCCAACGTCAACGCCTTCTGTCATCGCCTGCGGCGGCCGAACGGAGCCCCGCTCCCGCCGGCTCTCCGGAGGTCGTCCCGGCAACCTGGGGTGGTGGGGTGGACGGTTTCCTCTGCGTTCCTCCGCTGCTCCACCCCGCGAGGTCCATCTCCAGTTCTCCATCCATCTAGCCTCAGGGGATAAACAGAGGAGTGAGGGGGTCGGGTGTAGATGGGTGGATCGGATTGAGGAACGATGAATCATGTACTATGTTGGTTTCTTGTTAAATCGTGTGTAGGTGTTGGTCCTGGACTCCTCGCCCCCAAGATTCCTGCCTTTCTTTGAGCAAGGTCGTGGCCGACGGGGAACGTCATCGGTGGCGCGGCGCTCCAGCGGCCGACGGCCGGAGAGCTGGGTGCTGTCGAAGCGGTACCAGGGCTAAAACGCAAAACTTGTAACTTAATCGTTGTACTGCGGGTTGATTTCAATGAAACGGGAGGGCTAAAATGAAAAACGACCATGACGTACCACCACGGTCGCTTAGCATACACAATACCTAAACAGGTCCCTCAGCCATCTCCTACGGGCGACGCCGGCGGGAGAGACATTAGTTCGGCCCGGGCTGGCAAGGAGACTCTCAAACTCTAGAGGGGGCAAAGAGAAAATAGGTGAAGGAGTTAATTACAGTGCCTGTTAACAGAGCTGTCGGTCGCTCTCTCTTTCCCCTTCTACAGTAGATCGGGAGAGGCGATTTTTGAGCAAGCTCCGTCCGACCACCTCGCTCGCCGGCGATTCGCGGGATTCCTCCCCTCCGTCGGCCGCTCCGGCGGCGGGAGGGTGGGGGATCCCCGGATCCCGGCCTGCACATAGTGTAGGTCGTGATAGGGACCCGCCGCCGGCGTCGTGGAGGTGGCGATGGTGTCGGTGGCTAGGTGGGGGTCGGCGCGCTTCCCCTTCTGCGGCAGCGTTCCTCGGAGCTTCGTCGCGGCGCGGGCGACTTTTGGTGGCCGCGGATCTTAGGATTCCTCGGCTTTTGTGGTTCTTCGTCCTCTTTGCAGGCCGGCGAGGATGAAGACAACATCGTGGGAGTTTGCAGACGGGAGGATCTTCTCCGACGGCGGGCTCGGTCGGTTCTGTGGAAGAAGGGTGGCGCCTTCGTGCTCGTCTCCGGCGGGAGACGGCGAGGGCGAGCTGGCGGTGGCTCGGAGCCGAGGTTCGTTTATCGCTCAGATTCCGGCGCCTGCGTCGGATGGTTTTTGCGGCATCTCAACAAGGTTGTTCGGGCTGCTGGATTCGGTGCGCGGCGTGCTTGCCTTCTTCCTCCCAGGCGGCGTGCTGCTGGTGCTCGGAAGAGGTTCGCGGTGTGGTGGTGCCTGGCTTCGCTGGGCGTTGAGTTCTTCCCTGTCTCTGTTCGTGTGTGCGTGTGTGTTTTATCTCTGAGGATCACGAACTCCCTTCAAAAAAAATTACAGTGCCTGTTAAAAGAAGAGTTAAATACGGATTTACGAGTGCTTACTGGACAAAAAACTGAGACGGGGACACGCATGCATAGCCTCGGAGAGTTTGTGGAAGAAGTGCAACCGGAAAGAAGTCTGCCTATGATTATCCAAGAAAGTTTTCAGCCTGTATTTCTCACACGTGCGTGCGAACCAGTGAAGAGGCCCGCCATCTCCCACGTAAGAGTCAGTCAATTAATCCCCGCAGTGTTAGGTAACGTTGCACGTCTCCTGAAGAACAAGGTAGAAAAGAACGTACTACGTGAGCTGTGATGGTGCGCACATGTATGGGCAGGGTGACATAGGAGAACGACGTCAAAAGATGGAATAAAAGTCGATTGAGGCAATTGATGTGCATGCCAATAATTCAGTTGGAATAGGATCGAGTTATCCTGTTTTTTATGTATCAACGTAATTCATTATGTGTCTTTCAAACTATCAACGTTGATTACTAGTGACCCGCAAGAAAATGGTGATTACTACCCAATGATGACTCTTGTTTTTGTAGAAACAATTTTATTCATAAGGTAAAAATGGTACTCCCTCCGTTCTAAATTATTTGACTTGGGTTTGTCCAAATACGGATATATCTATACTTGTTTAGTGTCTAGGTACATCCGTATTTGGACAAACCCAAGTCAAATAATTTGGAACGGAGGGAGTACAAGATTCAAGAAGACGATACAAACGAGAAACCCCTTGATACACCGAAACTTACATCAAAGATTATTTTCATTGTGAATAGTAACAGCATAATACTCGCTTGTACTATGCAATAAAAAAAATGTGTGCATCAGTTTGGTGCAAATGACAAGGCAGGTCGCCCCATTTTGTTTTTTTGTTCGTTGTTGATCCAAATTGTAAATATATGGTGGATGCATGTTATATTTCAATATATCGTAAATTTTTCACATAATGTTTCAACTTTCAGTATGTGTGTTTTTTTAAATTATACTTTTTGGTGAATCAGTACATGTGTACCTTTGATTAGAACCAGGCCGTCTTTGTTTCTCTGAAATCTGGTCTTGGACCGAAATGGTCCAGGAAAAAAATCGAGAAAAGCAGGAGTTGTACTGTGGAATATAGTGAAAAGAAAAAGGGAAAGTGACACGTGGCACACCTCGTAAAATCGACAGAAGAAAACGTGGAACAAATGGTGAACGTAAAGAACTTCTCCGGTAGTAGGCAAAAAAAATCAGCTGGCCGTTGAGCAAAGGACCAAGTTCCTAAAGATAGATCGAGTAAGAGAAATGACGGCCGCTGCTGACAGGTCCCCATGGAAATTTCTTTTATTTCGTTCCTTCAAAATATTTCACTTGATGTATTCTGTCACTTTCGTGCGCGTGAAAATGTTAAGCACTTCCGCGTGGAAAATGGAAAGAAATGTATAGTTGCCTATGCCCGCCTCGTGGATCTTGGCTGAGGATGGGTCGCCTCTTGATTTTGACTCATGCCACTATGCCAACTTCACAAGCTAGAAGTGTTGTTGCGCTCAACAAAAAGATGGTGATGATATATTTCTTGCCGACCGTTGCTTTCTTTCCTTTAGATAAGAAATTGATGGCTTTGGACTTGACTAAATATCTTACTCCATTTTTCTGCTCTTTTTAAATGATAATGTCTTACAATTGTTTGCAAGTTGCGAGAGACGAATAAATGCTATAATTTGCAGATTTTCGATTTTTGTCCAGTGGACATTATAACGGACCCACATCTAAGCCCTACGAATTGTGTCAATTTTCAAAACTGCAAACTTCCTTTCTGTCACATTTAAACATTCCACTATTTATACCGGAGAAATAATTTCCACTTGTGTGCTCATTGTATGACTTTAGTTTATCTTGACAACGCAGTATACATTGCACCAATCCTCCAAAAGCGGTAGCTTTTGGTAAAGTGGAAATACCCAATTCAATCTTGCATTCGATCCCATGCATCCACTTGGTATATTTTTTTGGCAACACATTACTCTTTCCTGCGTACAATTTCTATGGGAATACCCAATTGAATATTGCAACTATATGTGTCAGGCTTAGACAGGGACAATTAGTGAATTGAAAGCTCAGCGACAAAACATGAAAAAGGAGTAATTTCAACACACGGCCACCACTAAAGTGAAAACACCTAAAATTGTCAGGTTATTGACGTGGTATTTTTACACACAAAACTATTTATTTACTACCCCATCTGAGAATGTGCGACTTTTGAGCTATTACTATGGTTTTCAAGATGATACACCCACCACCCGTTTATCTCTTAACCAAATGATATTCATAAAAAAGTTGAGGATTGAAATTGTTAGAAATTTTATCCTACACGGGTTGTTTGATTCGTAGGGGTGTAACATATAAGAATTATGCATAAAGGGTTCAATCATTTTGGTCGTACACACTAGACATGTATATAAACTTGTATGATTTATTCAGAATTTTGGAGACCCAAAAAAGATGAACTTTTCGGAAAAAAATAAAAGCAGGATCACTTTAGCTCGGGAGTTATAAATGGTTTTGCTATTGTTCCCACAATTTCGGAATCCTGCTGAGTTTAAAAGACCCCTGACAGAGGAGATGAATTAGGCAAGACAGCAACGTGATGCTTATCCTTGAACCTGAACTGCACCGTGTTGGTTCTACAACGCGTTAGCGGCAGTGCGTCGGATCACGCACGGACCATGCTTCTGCCACGTCCCGCATCCGCTAGTCATCAGGAAAAAGAAAAGGCCTGCACTTATAGGGACCAATTCGTTGCGTTGAAGCATCAGCTGCGTACGTGCAAGCTGGTGAGAGGCGGCGTGCGGTCCGCGGCTGAAGAAGACGGCGCGTCGGCGCCATGCCGGCGGCCGGTTACCGGCATGGTGACCTGAGAGTTGCTGACTGTCGCATCGAGGCGGCCGATTGTGGATTTCTAGCTCTGTGCTCGTGGATTGTGCCCTAAAGTAACGCGGGTTCTTCGCTACACGTGACGCGGATCCGATTGGCGCCCCGGGACGAAAAATATCTCGGGTCTCCGACTGTCCGTCTTGGCTTAGAGTAGCACTACAAGTCAGGGTGCAAACGGGACGCTCTGCGGTAGTCCACGCGCGCCGCATACACCGCTTTTCGTACACGGTATGCCGCGTATTAACCGTGTATGCGCCGCGGTTCTTTATGATAGGTCGCTGAGGTCGCACGCTAGCCTGCTATGATTCGTACGCTAGCTTGATCGCTCAGGTAGTACTGATTCTGATAGTACAAAAGGATTATGTCATCTAAAACAGTATTGGTTCTGAATATTAACTGCTTCTGAATATTCATTAACACAAGATTCTGGCATCTAAAACAGTACTGATTTGGCACCCCAAAAAAACGATGATGATGAACTATCAGGTAACAAGAGCAATATGACACAAGGGTGCCAAAAATGCTGCAACTTAAACACTGGAGCGAACATATGGCTTGGTGGGTTGTGTGGTACTCCTGGAGCTTTGCCAAAGTGCCTGACAGCTACCCTGGCGTTCTTGGGACCCCTCAGGAGAAGCTATATTATTAAGAAAATGAAAGTTGTTAGAGTGGTTGCATAGAATTTACTCATGAATAACGACTCAAAGGTATACAACTCATATTGATGTGCATCACTAACATTGAAAAGGAGGAAACCTTTTAATCATCATAAAATGTACAATGAGATCCACTACTTTCACTACACACTAAATGTCAACATTTCTATATTCAGTATCATGTACAATGAGAATATGAGATTCTACAGAACATGTTAGGAAACAGAAAGGCAAATTGTGAGCTAGAATTACTGTCAGATTCATCCATTTACACACAAAGACAGCCTAAGAAAGTTTTGTTGATAGCATTATATGAGTGCTAATAAAGTAGACTTCTTCTGCTAATAAAGCAGGTATTTTTAGCATGCTTGGAGCACTTGCATCACAGCAGCAGTCATATACCACAGGTGCTAGCATACAAGAAAGCAAACGATGTTTTATACCACAGGTGCTAGCATACAGGAAACTAGCATCAGTAAGACATAGGGTTCAGAGAGAATGAATGTTGATCAGAACTACTTCAACAGAACAAAAGAAACAGAGTCATGATATACTTCGAATTCTGAACATATGAAAGTGGTACTGCAAGGTAAATAGGTCAAATTTTGTGCAGAACAAGCCCAAATGGCATGTAACATCATCATCAAGTGTTATTAGATAGAACCCAAGAGTGGAACAGTAGTTGATCAAACAAAGTTTTGAAATTACAGCAAGCATAAGAATAGTAGTTGTCACCTCCTGTCATATTTCTGCAACATCAAGATGAAATCCTATCATTCTTCCTAGCGTCTGAAAGTGGAAGAGAAAATTTTGAAAGCTTGTTTCATTTCACCCCCTTGATACTTGAATGCATCTATACAGTCATTCTTTATAGTTGTCCTAGATATATCTTCAAACCATGGATTCAAGGAGGCTGTGAACTCTCTAATGGTGTGTACTCAACTAAGGAAAATGGCATTTCATTTATGACAATCAGCTTTAGTAACTTCCTTCTTGCCAGCTTGGGATTGAACTTCCAATTTGGATCAATCGCATCAGGTCGACCCATCTTAGCAACCATTTCATTCATAGCAGTTTTTGCTTCACATACCTTCAAATGTCGTTTCATGTGGCTGGTCCCGGTGTCTCTACTAGCTGCAAAGATCTGCTGACAGTGATTGCATTTGCCTTCCACAAGCTTCCCATCCTTATGGATTGGTTCAGCTTCTCTCCATATGTCCGATATCAACTTGCGGCGCTTTCGTGTTGATGCTACATGAATGGGAAAAAGCTTACTTAGCTCAACAAGGTGTTGCTCACAAGCCAAAAAATAGACAACATGGTTCATGAGAAAGATCATACCCTGCGAATTGGTCGCTCTTGTATCGGGAGAAAGATCATCAAGGGAAGGGGAAGTAATTGAGAACAACTTGGTGGCTGTGGTGTGTCTTAGGTGAACCAGCCAAATTTGCTCTTTTCACTGCTTCCTTTTTCACTGCTGCGGACTTGACAAGGAAATTAACCCCCGGTGAACTCGTCACTTGCATTGGAGATCGTAGTCCTGGACTGGCTCACTTCCTAGATGCCTGTTAAACAAAGAGATATAATAACTACATTAGAACAGCACACATCAAAGAGCTGCAGAAAATATGGCATAAAAATTGCTAAAAGAATCACTTCAACATATTTGGATTTGATTCAGGCTGTTCACTACAGTTACGGTAAGACAATAAAAAGAATGTCTTCATAGTCATCATCGTTGTGCTCTGAATATTTGGAAGAGAAGCAACAAATTGATTTTGAACAGCGAGGTCGAAGCCCCAAAAGTAAAGCTGCTCAGATGTTCTAATGATTTTAGTGCTTGTTATGCTAGGAGATTTTAGTGAACAGGAAACTGCCCCTTCCAGGTCAAATATTTAGAAAACACTCATCCTTAGTGAAGAAACACACATTGTTTCAGTACAATCAATTCTAGTGAATGCACATTTGTACGAGGTAAGTAACAGGTATCAAACGAGCTGCAATTCTGGTAGAGAGATTCTACGACCCACATGCTAGTGAAGTGCAAATAGATGGAATCAACATTAAGAATTTGAATCTCCAGTGGATAAGAGGAAAGATTAGTCTGGTTAGCCAAGAACCGTTACTTTTTATGACCTCCATCAAAGATAACATAACATATGGTAAAGAGGATCCCCAATTCTAGAACAAGACCATATGAAACCTCAAGCTAAATGTTCAAGTACCTTGATGATTGTGGGGACGTGAGAGCTTTCGTTGTCCTTCTTGCGCTTCTTGACGAGGGAGCCATTCTTGGACTGCGGCCGCTTCCCGCCGGCGGCGTCTGTGCGCATCGTGAGATCACCGCCGCTTTCCGTGCGCGTCTGTGGTTCGCCGCCATCGATCCCTTGCCCACCCACCCTCCCCACGCCGTCCGTGCCACGCTCGGTTCGCCACCATCGAACCCTAACTTGCTTGCCGACGTTGCCTGCATAGCCTGCGGCTGCCCGTCGCCGGCCTTCGGGGATGTTGAGTTGAGGCAGGGATTCAAGGAGAGGGAGAGGCCCCCAGAGCCGGATCCTGAGGAGGAAGGGCGGCCATGGCGGTTGGCGGCGCCGACGGTCCGGTGGCGGAGCCGAAGAGAAGACGCTCGGGTGCTCACGTGCGATATGCGGCGCCGACGCGGCAATCGCGGCCCGGCCCATATTCGCCGTTTTTTCTTCTTTCAGTAACGTGGATGCTCGCATCTATAGTCATCTGGGCCTAAATAACGGCGCCGCGGACGGGCCGCTACCGCTTGCACCCTGAACTACAATACACGTGTAATCAGTGGGAAGGACGAAAAAATTTAAGGTAAGACGAACTCAAAAAAATGATACAAAAACTGAAGTAGAGCCAAGACTTACACTATATATTATTCATAATCACTTAATAGAATGACAATATGAATATATTTAAATATAAGTCTAAAAACATGTCAACGGTAAATCTCTACTATTTTTGTTGTTGATTTGTTTTCATAATTTTGTTGATAAAGATTGTTGAATATCCCTCCCTCGATTTAGCACATCATAAGTCATCAAGAAATTATCGCGAACATCTACTTGCGTAGCTCGATCTTGATGATCTTTATCGCTCAGAAGTCTATTCCAACTGTTTTCGTCACCATCGGTAAAACAAGTACCAACTCAATTAGATGATATACCGTAGAAAGCATGATATGTTCAAATATCAAGACAATCTCTACAATTTGCTTTGTGTATGACGAATGAATAGCTCAAGGTTGTCTTTTATATGTTTATACTCATAATTAGATAAATGTCCATGATTAATCTCTGTAAAATGAACAAGGCTATTCACCTATAGTTGGTTCGGTCACTCCCCAATAAGTTTCAAAAATACTCTCAAACCCTTATTAAATGTCACACCTAGGATATGTCCGTAGTCAGGTTTACTAAAGCACACATAACTTTCTCATACGCAGTACCTTTTTAACGTATGATCACTCGAATTAATAAAAAAAAACACGTGAGTAATAATATTTTCGCTAAGAATTAAGGTGGGAGGGCCGCCCCACTCGCCCTAAGGCTATTTTGGTTCGCAGGGAAAAGCCCGGGATCCCGGCCTTTTCCCCGGGTGGACCTTCCACGGGCCGAATTGGCCCCGGTAGCCCACTTCGCCATTTGGTTGCCCAGTGGGAGGGGGACACCGGCCCCTTCCGCGGCCTTTCCGAGTCCGGAGGTGGGGAAGGAAATCCCCAGTCTCGCTCGCTCTCCTCTCGCGAAAGAGAGGCGACGGCGCTCGGGCGATGCCCGATCTTCTTCCTCCGCCGACCGGAGCGAGGCCACCTCTCGAGCCTTCCATCGCCGTCCTCCTTCGTCCTCCACCTTCGTCCTCTGCCGATCTTGTCCTCCTTTTTGTGTGGGATCTCCGCTTCCTTCCTTTGACTGCTCCACGTGGACACCGTCCCACGATGAATCGTCGGATCCGGCGTCGGCGAGGCCAGCTCCCCAAGGCCATCGTGTGGCGGCAAGTCAAGGACAAGCTTGCCCAGGTCGCTGCCAGTGCTGGCGCGAAGGGCGAGTGAGCAGAGGCGGAGGCCATCGTCAACAAGGACGCCATGGCAGCCTTCGCCGAGAGCGCCCGCATCTTCATCCACTACCTCAGCATCAAGCCCTCCTTCCGGTGCCTCTCTAGAAAGGTGAGCACGTACTGAGCTTCTTCCCCTGGATTCTTTTCCTTGTGTTCTCCTGCGATTGAGGAACAGTGCGGCTTGGTTGGGATTCGCTTGTGCAGTGCATTATTGTTTCCATGTGATGGTGTACTAGAGTACTTGGAGTATGTCCTGTCTATAATACTCCTGTTTGATTTGCTTGGAGTTTATAAATATTTTTAAAAGTGATGGAGAAAGTAATATTGCTTGCTGTAAATATTGCTGAAATATTTTCAGTTTGATACCTCCTGTAAATATTGCTTGGAGTATGTCCTGTCTATAATACTCATGTTTGATTTTCTTTAATTGCTTATATGTGTTGCTTCGGAACAAATACTCACTGGAGTAGATGTTGCTTGCTTAGATACCTCTGGGCATTTGATGGTTTGGTCTTGGAGATGTGGAGCTTGGTAATGCAACATCATGACAATCGCCATTGCGATGTCTCTGGTCTTGGAGATGCATACTCTTCTTTGCATATGTTCAGACAATAGTCTCTGCTGTTAAAACTGATGGAAAACATAAGGTACGTAATTTGGAGCCGCACTTCTGTACTTGCTTGCACTGCCCATTAATTGTTTGTCATGAATCTGCACCTGTGGTGATGTACCTGTACACAGCCAGCTTCGTATAAAATGTAAAAGATCTAATTCTGCAAGCTGCATGCAACCTGCTAGCAAATTAAATGTGTAAGGGCAACCTACTATTTCTTCTTTAGCAAATTAAATGTACAAATTGACGAATTTGCAGGTTGGATACAACAAGAACAACCTGAATTTGCAGAGCACGGCGCCTCCCTCGCTGAAACTTTATTGAAGATGCAGAGCATGGCCAGCTGTGGCGCGTCGCGCAGATGGCGGTGGCGCTGTGCCCAGGAGCGAGTCGTTTGCTGGAGCTTGAGCATGAGCAAGAGCACGGCGAGCTGCTATTGGTGATCATGTGCGGAGGAGCTACTGCGGCTGGCGGCAGTAGCGGCCGGCGAGAGCGGAAGAGCTCCGTGGAGGAGCGCCGGAAGCGACGGTTGGCCAAGGGGAGGAGCTCCGGGGAGCAGCGGCGGCCAGCCAAGCAGAATAACAGTCTACAGTGCCAGGGCAAGTTCGAGAGAGGAGCAGCGGAACAGCAACGCGGGACAAGAGGCGTCTCGAGCGAATCGATCAGGAGACGAGCGACACGGATCTGTTTTGAACCTGAGGATAATTTTGTGAATGTATTGGGTTTTTTTAATGTACATATTAAGTGTGCTGCGTCACTTATTTTTGGAATTTGTAGAATTGATATTTAATTTGATTTTCTCGAAAACAAATTAATTATATGTGCAAAAGTTCTGTATATATCGTTTTCTGATAATTTTGTGCCCGGGGCTTTTTCCACCTCCCCTTGCTACCAAATTGCCATAGGGAATGCCCGTTGGGAAGGGGATCCCATGTGTCACTGGAAATTCCCGAAGGGCTGTTTTTTCCCTGGGTGATTTGGTCCTGTGACCAAACGAGGCCTAAGAGCATCTCCATCGGGGGCCTCCAAATTCGTGTCCGGCACCCCCCAATCGAGGCCCCATTGGGAGGTGCCGGACATGTGTCCGGCCAAGTTTTGGAGGCCGCCCACAGCGGCACACCCCAAACAAGCACGCCAAAGGCCAATTCCAAAAAACAAAAAAATCATCAACACATCGGCGGTGGTTTTAGCATTTCAATACGAATTGAAGATAGAAAATGTAATAAATATTACGTTCAAATTCGAAATATCAAACAGCCGCCGGCTGAGTCGCTTTGATAGTCCACAGGTGCTGCACGAGGTCATTGTGCAGCTGCAGATGCTTTGTTCTATCACGAATTTCTCGATGTATGGCAAGAAATTCTGCATACTGCGTCGGCACGCCCGGATGTGGATTGGCCATAGGCCCCTGGAAATCAAACACTTCGCCGACCAGTTGTCTCCTCGTATCACGCTCGTCCTCAATGATCATGTTGTGCATGATAACACAAGCATTCATGATCTCACACATTTTATCTAACGACCATGAAAGACAAGGGTAGCGGACAACGGCAAACCTGACCTGGAGGACACCAAAAGCCCGCTCCACATCTTTGCGAATAGACTCTTGCTTCTTTGCAAAATGGCAATCTGCCTCGCCGACAGGGTTGCGGATGGTCTTCACAAATGTAGACCAAGGGGGATAGATGCCGTCAGCAAGATAGTACCCCTTGTCGTACTCATGGTCATTGATCACATAGTTGCATGGTGGAGTTAAGCCATCACAAAGTTTTTTGAACACATTGGAGCGATGGAGCGCATTGATGTCATTGGCGGCACCGGCGGTGCCGAAATACGCATGCCATATCCAAAGATCATAATCTGCCACGGTCTCAAGTATAACACTGCACTTTCCATGATGCCCTGACTTGTACATTCCTTGCCAAGGGAACGAGCAGTTCTTCCAGTTCCAATGCATGCAATCGATGCTTCCAAGCATCCCTGGAAATCCTCTTGCTTCGCCTTGTGCCAAGAGACGAGCCGTGTCTGCCTCATTTGGTGTGCTCAGATATTCGCCTCCGAACACCTTCACAACTGCCTTACAGAATCTGTACTGGCTTCTACGGCGGTGGACTCAGACATGCGGAGATAGTCATTCAATGCATCGGCGGGAAGCCCGTAAGCAAGGCACCGTATGGCCGCCGTGCATTTCTGAAGAGATGAAAACCCAAGGAGGCCGCTGCAGTCTCTCTTCAGCTCAAAGTAGTCGTCGTATTCCCGAACGCCATGCACGATCGTCCTGAACAATTCCCTGCTCATCCTAAAGCGCCGGCGAAATTCATGGGGCAAGTTCGTCGGCTTCTCGGCAAAATAGTCTTGGTACAAGAGCATGTGCCTAGTTGCTCTGTTGCGTTCCTTGTTGGCCCTCTGCCCCTTCGCTGATCCTCCAAACTTCGGCGCCGCGTCTGCCTCGACCCCGGCATCAAGAAGTGCGGCCATGACCATCTCATTCGCCTCGGCATCGGCCACAAGGGCGGCATCCTCCCTCATCATTTCAAAAAACATGATCTCGTCGTCGCTGTCCATTGCCTATTGGACGAAACAAAGCAATGGAACAAAGCCACGAATGAACAATCAACGAAATGAGCCTATGAACGAATGGTCGAACAGGTTGCGGGCGGGGTGGTAGGAAAGAAGAGGCGTACCCGGCCTGAAACTAGCTACGCCGGGGCTAGACTGGTCGCAGACCGGCGGGGAGCGGTGATGCACCTAAAATGCATCTACTTTTCCAAACACTTTGCTTCATAATTTGTTCCGGAATCTTCCCATATTTGAGTAAAACTACTGAATCTGACGCTGTTTTTAGCAAAGTCTCCTTTCTGGCTATTTTTGCAGGAAATTAAATCGGGGAAAAATACCACGTCAATATTTATGGAAAAGGAGGACATTGGGTAAAGGATGGACACGAGGGAGCGCTCGAGGGCCAAAAGAGGGGGCCCCACGCGGCCCCTTGATGGTCCCGAAGAGCAAGGCTTTGATACCTGCAAAAATAAACGGGATTAGGTTGAGACTCCAAGTGCAGAGTGTATAGTAAGTGGAAGACAGTTTTCCCCACGAGGGTGACTCGAGGGTTTAATATCGAACTCTCGGGGAATCTGAAGTGGTAGATTTATCTTCTTATCCTTCTTTTGGTTACCTACAAAACAAGGTTAGATATTTTGGTCCTCAACCTCACCTGTGGTTGTCAAGCACAAGGTGTAAGAATGATATCAGGATAGTTATGCAATGCAAACAAGAAATAAATATGCAATAATGGTGGATGCAATGGTAAATGATATTTTGGGTTTTTGAATGATGTATGCAAGATGAAAAGTATTTTGTATTTTCGGATTTAATGATGGCTGAAAATAGAAAAGTGGTATATGGTGTTGGAAAGGTGTTTCTTATGATTAAAAATGGACTTGGGTTCATGGTTTCACAAATGCACTCTCTCTTTATAAAGTGGTAGACAACGGAACACACACAGTTAACATATGAGATTGCAACACAAGGTTTGATAACACGTTACTTAGATATATGGGCATCACGTCCTAACATAGAGGTCTTTTGGTTATTAACCTCTCTTATACTCCACCAAGATGCGAACTAAATCATAACACCTCAGTAATTAAGATAACTCACAGTATAGCATTAAGTATCATGACATGAAGTGAAAATAAGAACATGCTAGATCTAGTCATGGAGTAGTGGCAATGGTCACGCCCACATCCCCGGTAGCATGGTATTTTAGTTTATCCCTAGTGAGGCAACAAAGTAAGGTAAAGATACCAAAGTGGATCGCATAACTTTCTCTCACGTTCACTGCACTAGCCACCCCCCGTTACTCCAACTAATGCACACGTTCCCCCACACACGCTCTCATAAACATGCTTGATCAAAACAAGTAGACAAGAACGGGGTACATAATATGCATCTATACTCATAACTGAAACAAACATTGCAATCTCAAACATATATTAACTCATAAAGATCCACCACAAAGGTATTACAACGGTGACCGTAATCATGTTCAGCAGCTCATACGGTGCTAATTAGTGAAGCTCAAGAGGAGAGATACATAAGTTACTTCCACAAACCCATAGTCCAGAGGTGGACTACTCCCTCTTCATCATGGAGACGGTGGAGAAGTCGATGGAGAAGATGGAGACCACGCCGGCAGCGCCCCGCCGGAGTTTTCCCCCTCCAATCTGCAGCTCCTGGTCTCCGTTTTGGTGTTTCTGTGTTTGTGCGGCGCTCTTTCCAGAGAACGTCGGGGGACCTTTTATATAGGCGTTTTTAGGTCAAGATGATGTCGGTGGAGAAAAGATCGAAGGCAACGGAGCCACGAGGGCCAAACGAGTGGGCCCCACGCGGCCACAGTACCTGGCCGCGTGGGCCACCCCCGTTTGGTCCTCGGACCTCCGTTTGTTCGCTTCCTTCGCCCACAGGTCTTCTTCCTTCCAAATATTGACGCCAGTAAATTTCCAGGTGATTTCGTTGACGTTTGGGTACCTGAAACATTAAAATAAGAAAACGGGGTTTTCTGCCTGTGCAGGGTTAATTCCATAAAAATAGGAAATAAATGAATATTCTCAAAAATCATTATAAAACATTGATATAACCCTTATATGATGCAAATATGATTGGAATATAAGCAATTAAAGTGCAAAGTTCATGTATGCATTTTACATGCATCACCCCTGTACCTGGCCGCATGGGCCCACCCCAATTGGGCCTCGGGCGCCGCCTCTCCTTCGGCTTTTCGCGTACCCCCTCATATATACGAAAAAGTGGGTGCCCTAGAAGGAGAGGAGCTTTCGCGAAACACACCGCCGCCACCACCACGATCTTCGTTTTCGGAGACAGATTGATCCAGTATTTCTCCTCCGGTGGAGGGATCCGGAGACCGTCTTCACCGCCATCTTCACCGCCTTCATCTCCATCGACCATGAGCTCCCTCTCCATCACCATGTGTGAGTAGTCCGTTGTAGGCATGTGAGGTGGATGGGGATTGGATGAGATTAATCATGTAATGATACCCGTTATCCGAGATCTTAGGGTTTATCTTGAGGATATTTTTGTAGTTCCAAGTTGGCCCCGGTGAAATGGGCAGGTAGGACAATAGATGTTGTGCAAATTCTCTTGGTTAGTACGCACAACTAATTATGGAACACATACCTACATATATCGGAGTTAGAGATAAGTCCCATTGCTATTATATCTTATTATATGATCAATCTTATTCATGCAACACCCCGCTATCACCTCATGCCTACGTTTTAAATCTCTGAGTTACACTTTCACTTTTCCGGTGAAAACTGGGAAACCCTTGTTCACTACTGCTGTTCTATTTGCTACTTGAATCATACTACTGCCATCACTATCACTGCTGCAAGTTTATTGATATACAGGTGTGGTTGAGAGTGACGCCTCAATTGCCAAAGTCTTATTGGTATTCTTGTGTTCCCATCGTGTCGAACTATAAATTTGGGTAATACTTCCCAACGAAGATTTCAGCGATCCCCTATACTTGTGGGCATCAAGACATTTTCTGGCGCCGTTGCCGGGGAACCTAGCTTTATTGGTAAGACAACTTGTTATCATTTATTTGCTGCACTTGCTTGTTCCCAACTATGGGAAAGGAAAAGAATACTCCGAAGGAAGTAAGGCCTTCAACTACTCGTAGAGGTACTGATTTGCCAAGTAGGCCAAACTTTTCACCTAATGTTGCTTCTGCTATTGTTGCTAAGAAAAAAGAAAAAGCTTTATCTAGTTCACCATTGTCTAAGATGTCTACTAGTATTGAAAATAATTTAATATGTGGTAGCGTAGACAAAGAAGTGACACCTGAAACATCTGAGATAACTGAAACACCTGAATCTGCTATTATTGAAAATGTTGAGTCTGAATTAGAAGATAATGAATATTGTGATGATGAACATGAAACTTCTTCTGAGGAAGAGGATGCATTTACTATGGCTTTTATGGATTCGAATTTTGATAAATTGGATAAACTTGATATCTATAAAAATTCTCCTCTTGATGATTATTTCCCTGTTACTGAGAAAATGAATGCTCCAGCTATTAAAATTAAAGACAAAGATTATGAGTTTAGTGTTGATCCTGAAATAATTGAAAAAGCTGAGAAGTATAAGTTTTATGGGAGAGACAATGAGTTCCCTTTTGAACACATTGCTGATTTGCATGATTTATCTGTGTTATTTGGTAAAGATGAAATCCACCAACGCTATTATTTCTTAAAGTTGTTTCCTTTTACTTTGGGAGGAAATGCTAAAACTTGGTATAATCGTTTAGAACCTGGATGTATTACTAGCAAGGAGGAATGCTTGCAGGTATTTTATAATAAATATTTCCCTGCTGATAAGATTCATGGTTTAACTATTGAGATTAGCAACTTTTCACAAACAGAGAAGGAGGATTTACCCCAAGCTTGGGGGAGGTACAGTAAGATGGTTAGGAAATGTCCTACCCATGGCTTCAAGAATAATGAAATACTTGATATATTTTACAATGGACTAACTGAAAATACAAGAGGCTATCTTGATAGTATTGCAGGTAGTGTTTTCAGGGAAAGGACCGTTGATGAAGCAATGAGTTATTGGAAACTATCTCTAGAAATATGAAGATTGGAATATTGAAATAATAGATGACAGAGAGATATTTCCAGAGAAGAAAGGAGGTATTCTTGAATTAAACAAAGAGGCAATGAAGGGAGCCTCCAAGGATATGAAAGAGAAGGGAATTAAAACCTCTCATCTTAAGGAATTATCTGAAATGGGTGTTAAACTTCCTATTGATCGAATGTTTTCCAATCCCAGTCAATGCTATAAGCTCTTTGGAAGGTAATGAAAAGGTAACACCTCCTATTGATGTATCATATGTTAATGATTTTGCTTATCATAATAAACCTGAAGAGCATGATATTAGAATGAATATGATGGAAAACTCTCATAAAATTAAATTCCTTCGTGAAAATATAAATGCTAGTGTGGGAGAAGTTAGAAGAATTGTTAAACACTGTGAAATGATGAATAATCAAATTGAACAAATGGTTTCTCTTCAAAATCAATTGTATGAAAATCTTATTGAGAAGAAACAGGTTTGTGGGGTTAGTACTAGAGGTGGTGCAAGTACTCAGGACCCTGACTATCCTGAAAACCATCCCAAGAGAAAAGAGCAAGAGGCTCTCAAAAGGAAATCTTCTGCAGGAAAATCTCCCAATGGAAACAAAGGCATTGATGATTCTCAAGAACAAGACAATGATATTTCTATTTCTGATGCTGAGACCGAAGATGATAATGTTGAAGAAGAGGAATCATCTCCACCTGAAGAAGATCAACATGAAGTTGAAAATATTGCAGAACCTGAACCTCCTGAAAAGAAGACCCTCAACCATCTACTGAGAAGAACAAAAAGAAGAATCATCCAAATCCACAAAAAGGTAAAGAGAGGGATCCATGGGTACAAAGACCCATACCATATCCCCAAGAGGTAATGAAATCTTTGGATGATGCTAGGTTTGAGAAATTTTTGAGTTGATTAAAAATTTATGTTTGCAAATTCCTCTTGTTGATGCTATTAAAATTCCTCCATACTCAAAATATATGAAAGATATTGTCACTAATAAAAGGAAGATACCTAATGATGCAATTACTGCTATGCTTGCTGATTATTCATTTGAAGGAAAATTGCCTGAAAAGCGTGGAGATCCTGGTATTCCGACTATTCCTTGTCGTATTAAAGAAACTTATGTGAAATATGCACTATGTGATTTAGGAGCTGGTGTTAGTGTTATGCCTTTTTCTTTATATAAGAAACTTAACCTAAACAAATTGGTTCCAACTGAAGTTTCATTGCAAATGGCTGATAAATCAACTGCTGTGCCTATAGGTATATGTGAGGATGTTCCTATCTCTATTGCTAATGTGTTAATTCCTACAGACTTTGTTATATTAGAAATGCCTGAGGATGATAATCTATCTATTATTCTTGGAAGACCCTTTTTAAACACTGCAGGAGCTGTGATAAATTGCACTGAGAGCAAAGTGACATTTAATGTAAAAGGAAATGAGCATACTATCTATTTTCCCAAGAAGAATCCTGTTACAGTGATAAACAAGAGTGTGAATTCTATTCAAAGAAATACTATTATGATTGGAAGCTTTGAAATTGCACTACCACCTCCTGCACCAAAGTATGCTACCTTGATGATTGGAACTATTCCAATCAAATATGAGGTATCTTGAAACTCTTCTTTATATCTATAAAATAAGAATCATGTATTATATCTTTTGCATATTATTAATGAGACTTGATCAACCTCATTACTAATGTGGAAATGATGAAAACTTGATTCCCATAAAAATTTGTATTGCATTTTAATTTTATTTATCTTAGAATTTTAGAGTATATGCATAATCATAATTATTTCAGAGTTCAGAAATTCCAGAATATGAAGTTTGAAAAATTCTCTTTAGAAAATTGTCTCTGAAAATTCCAGAAAAATTTGGAGGTAAGTTATTTAACCAGAGGGACCATCTGCCAGAAGTGGGACACCAGGAGGCCACCAGGGACCAAAATGGGGTGTCCCACGCGGCCAGATTCCTTGGCCGCGTGGGACCCACCAACTTTGCCCCAGGTGGTGTTAGGTGAGTGTCCTGTGCCCATCTCCTTCCCCTCGACAGAAAACCACTTCCAGGTATTTTTCCCAAATTTTCCCGAGCTCGTTCTTCCTGCTATCCTTGGATCTCCAAGTTTAGGGCAGATTTTTCAAATCTGTTTGGTGGGATTGCTCCTTGGTATGTGACTCCTCCACCCATCCAATTATTTTTTGTTCTTGTGCCTCATGTATGAAGTATTTTGCTGCACTAGGTGTCACCTAATATGCTTGAGAAATCCATGGATTTAAGTTTTCTAGTTGATATGGATGCATGATATTGATGTGGAGACTAGTTATGGATGGCTCAATGTTGTTTTAGAGTGCTACATCTTAATTTTTGTTGAATATTATTTATGGGCAGCAAGGTACCATGATGAACAAAGGCAAGCATTGCTTGGGATGAGCTCAAGACCGAGGAGAAGAACATCTAAAGTCTCCCTTAATTATGATGACAACCATCTTTGGGAGGATGATGCAGTTTTTGTGGGGAGAAGCTGAAGATACATACAACTAGATGACAAGACCCTCATGTTCTTGAGCAGTGGGGGATAAAAGAAGACTTCGACACCTTCGCCAATGCAACTGGTTTGAGGGCCCTGAGATCTACAAGCACGGTAAGAAGAGTAAGGCACCCCCTCCTACCTTTGTTTGTAAATTTACTATGAGGGGGAGCGCCTTGTTATGTCTTTGGAGGAGTTTTGCAAAGCTATTGGTGTGGAAAACAGGGGTAGTTGGGAGGAAACCCGTGCTGACTCCAACTAGGAGCTTGTTGCATTTTGGCACTCTATTTCTGTTAACTCTCATGATAGATTGAATAGGGGTAAATTTACTCATATACAGCACCCAAGTTTGAGATACTTTGCGTTGTTCCTTGCAAGAGGATTTCTTGCTAGAGATAACAATTCTGCTTGCACAGGACCAATGGTTTATTTACTTAAATGTGCAAAAGAAAACACCACATGTGAGTATAACTTGGGAGTCATTCTTGCTAGATCCTTGCATACGGCTGTAAGTAGAAATATTACTGATCAAACCCCTATTTATGCTGGTGCTATTGCTACTTTAGTGTACGAATACATTAAAGATGAAAGAGGTTATGGTGATAACATGGGTACTCCTGTGATGGAGTCCAATTTACTCGATTTTGCTTTGACTACCCGTATGGATATAAGTGTGATGCATGGGGATCATTATTGGTATAACTATTTGAGTACTAATGGACAAAGAGTGCCCATTAGGCTCCCCCGTGCTGACCTTTTTGACAGGAGTACCGGAAAATGGATTGTGGAAGAGATGCCGCCTCAAGAGGAGCCACAAGATCCAGGGTGCAAGGCAACCAACCTCGAGAGGAGCCCCAAGACTCAGGAATGCAAGGCTACCCATATGGTTACTTCCCTGGAGGTGGAAGTGGATACAACTACTACCCGGGATACTAGCTTGATCGCAAGCTTGGGGGAGTACCTCTCTCCCTTTCCATTCATTGTGTTATACCACTGTTATCTTGTTATGTTTTAGTTTCTTGTTCTAAAAATCACAAAAACACAAAAAGATTTCTTTTGTTTAGTTACTTCTGGATATTTACTTTATGCATCTTAAAACTAAAAAGAACAAAAACATTTTCGTTTTAGTGAATCCAAAGTGAAAACGGAGGTGCAGGAATTGCTGAAATCTGCTCACTGTTCTATTTTTCATATTTTCTCTGTAACTCCGAATGAGCTAAAAATTTAACCACTACTGCAACTTTTCATAACCTACACACCCGTAAATTATGAGATTTTTCTGAAGTGTCTAGGTAGGGTAAAAACAGTACTGTATGCAGTAGCATTTTATGAAAGATTTGAGTTTTTATTGCGCAGTTCAAATTGGAGAGGAGAACAACAATGATGAGTTGATGTGCGTGAAGTGGATGAAAGGTATGACACCTTTGCCCTGCTTATGTGGACTTTTTAATAACAGCAAGTGCGCACATCATAGTTTCCTTAACATCTAGGGAAGTGGTAGCAAATGTTTATCTGCTCCGTATTCTAGCATGTTATATTATGATGCAAGTGAGATAATATGTAGCGACAACACTTGGATGTGAGTTGAGTAATTGTGGCTCTAAACAAAGGTCTATGCATCCCATGTGCTTGCTAAACTTGCCAACCAAAGAATAAAAGAATTTTTCAAATGATAAACATGAAGTCGTATGCTTGACAAGCTTAGTGGTTGGGAGTTAACTTAAATGTGCTGACACATGGAAAGCTTTCAACATTGCACTAAATTATATTTAGTTGATATCATGTACCTTTGTTTATGGATGCTTATCATGTGCGAAATAAATGTGGAAACTTAGTAAGTTTGGGGAGTAAGAATAATTGGCTAGAGAGACACCTGGGCCGCCAACCTAAGCCATGCATCATTCATGGTGGAAATTTACAGCGTACCATAGTGAACATTCAGTGATGCATATCATAATAAAAAGCTATACAAATAGTAAATAAAAGAGTGCTGAGATTGTTCATTGTCTGCTTGTCTTGTCATTTGGACATGGGCTTGTTCCATGTCTTGGGACAAGAGGTACCCCAGTTGACGCTCTTGATGACGCTTTTATTACTTGCAATGACTGAAAAACTCGAACTTGCCTAGTGACCAGAGCTGAGTAGCACGTGGTGTAGGTACTCGTATTCACAGGGCATGAGACTTTCAACCTCTAGTTGGTCAAGCATATGAGTCATAATAGGGAACACCAAATGGTTTGATAAAACTAAGAGCAAGGTTGTAAGCACAATGAGTTCATTAGTCAATAAATAAAGAATCAAAAGATCTCAAAAATCTTGTCTTGATTCAATTAATAGCGATGCAAGAACCTTTGTTTATTTCTACAGTTGGGCAAACTCATCCAAGTATTGACACTTCATGATATTTCTCTTGCAACATGTATAAATGCTTTAACACTGATTAGATATACCTTTGCTAGCATCTTGTTATTTGTTATGGAAATTATGTCTTGAATACTTGTTGGTATTAAACGGTGTTACATATGCAATGCAAAGTTCTTGTCAAAGTCTTTTTATCGCTTCTGCACTATGTTTGAGTTGTTCGAGGATAAACAACGAGCTAAGCTTGGGGGAGCTGATGCACCTAAAATGCATCTACTTTTCCAAGCACTTTGCTTCATAATTTGTTCCGAAATCTTCCCATATTTGAATAAAATTGCTGAATCTGACGATGTTTTTAGCAAAGTCTCCTTTCTGGCTATTTTTGCAGGAAATTAAATCGGGAAAAATACCACGTCAATATTTATGGAAAAGGAGGACATTGGGCAAATGATGGACACGAGGGAGCGCTCGAGGGCCAAAAGAGGGGGCCCACGCGGCCCCTGTACCTGGCCGCGTGGGCCCACCCCAATTGGGCCTCGGGCGCCGCCTCTCCTTCGGCTTTTCGCGTACCCCCTCATATATACGAAAAAGTGGGTGCCCTAGAAGGAGAGGAGCTTTCGCGAAACACACCGCCGCCACCACCACGATCTTCGTTTTCGGAGACAGATTGATCCAGGATTTCTCCTCCGGTGGAGGGATCCGGAGACCGTCTTCACCGCCATCTTCACCGCCTTCATCTCCATCGACCATGAGCTCCCTCTCCATCACCATGTGTGAGTAGTCCGCTGTAGGCATGTGAGGTGGATGGGGATTGGATGAGATTGATCATGTAATGATACCCGTTGTCCGAGATCTTAGGGGTTTATCTTGAGGATATTTTTGTATTGTGTTGATGCACTTATGCTATGCTTAATGCTTGTTACTAGGGCCCGAGTGGCATGATTTCAGTACTGAACTTATTTTGCTTCATCATATAATTGAGTTTGGTATTTATCTGCAAAGTGTATCACCTGCTATTATGTTGAACCTGCGAACCCTAAAAGTGATAGTATAGGGAAAACAAGGGGGAGATGTTTTAGTTTGAGGATTCTATGTGTTCATGAAGTGTTAATGCGTTGTTCCGGGCTATTCGAAAGGGTAGACCTTAATTACCTGTAGTTCCAAGTTGGCCCCGGTGAAATGGGCAGGTAGGACAATAGATGTTGTGCAAATTCTCTTGGTTAGTACGCACAACTAATTATGGAACACATACCTACATATATCGGAGTTAGAGATAAGTCCCATTGCTACTTATATCTTATTATATGATCAATCTTATTCATGCAACACCCCGCTATCACCTCATGCCTACGTTTTAAATCTCTGAGTTACACTTTCACTTTTCCGGTGAAAACTGGAAAACCCTTGTTCACTACTGCTGTTCTATTTGCTATTTGAATCATACTACTGCCATCACTATCACTGCTGCAAGTTTATTGATATACAGGTGTGGTTGAGAGTGACGCCTCAATTGCCAAAGTCTTATTGGTATTCTTGTGTTCCCATCGCGTCGAACTATAAATTTGGGTAATACTTCCCAACGAAGATTTCAGCGATCCCCTATACTTGTGGGCATCAAGCGGCGGCAACTGGGTCTGCGTTGGCGCTGCGGCTAGGTCCCCGAGGTGCGAATCAAGCAGGCGGCGACGAGAGTGGCGGCGATGGTGCGAATCGCCGGCGTGAGGAAAAAGAAGGAGGGTGTGGGGAGAGAATGATTCAGGTCACGCCGGCGTTGTGCGTATGACGGGCGGGCCACCCCTGTCGGAGGGCATGTCCGCCCCATGTCCAGCACCCCGAGAGCGCCTCCAAACTTGGAGGCCCTTTCGGGGGTGCCGGACACAAAATCGCTCAGGACGACCCTTTGGGGTGCCGCTGGTGACGGTTTTTGCCGTCCGGACCCCAATTGTACCTTTGGGAGGTCACTTGGAGGCCCCCGGTGGAGATGCTCTAATGGGAGCTTCGCCCCCAAGGTGCAACGAGGGATAGTCCCTTGTACCTGTACGTACAGCAACAAGTGTTCGACCAGCTGTGCAACAGCCAGATTCGTCTTGACAGGTGTTTAGTTTAGTCCGGATAAACACTCGCACATGTAGTCGTCTCTATGGTTTCACCTTAAGACCCTCCTGCACGATCAGATTTAGAACATGCGCCGCACATCGATGATGAAATATGTCACCATTTCCAGCAAGCAATTTTCTCCCAATCAGGTTTCCTTTGATATAGCTAACCATCAGATCATTAACTGCAGCATTGTCTAAAGTGATGCTACAGATCTTGTCATCTATGCCCCAATCTTCCATTGTTTTTAGCATGACATTTAACAGATTAGTGGCATTGTGAGGAGTTTCAACATGAGCAAAGTTGATAATTTTCTTATGCAGATTCCATTTGTTATCTACAAAATGGCATGTGACACAAATGTAGCCTAGCTCTTGATTTGAGGTCCAAAGATCTGCTGTTAGTGAAACTCTAGAGTTCAAATTTTTCAACACCTCTTGAAGCTGTACCTTCTGCCTATTAAACTCTGCAATGCACTCATCTCTTATAGTGGTTCTACACATAAGCTTGAAGGCAGGATTAAGACTAGCCACAAATCTCCTAAAACCGACATACTCAACAAAACGGAAAGGCAGCTCATGGAGTACGATCATCCTGACAAGTTCATCCAGGGCTTTATCTCTATCATACTTGAACCGTTTCAGTGCAGGAATTCTAGCATCCCCATGCTGCATACTACCAATCAGTTCATCCAACTTAGCTTTTTCAGTGCAGGCTAACCTATGCCTGCGGCACTGACTAGATCCAGACCTTTTTGAAGTTGGAAAGGTAGTAGCACAATGGATACATTGACCTTCTACAAGTGCACCATTGTCATCATAGATAGCAGTGAAATCATTCCATATGTCAGACGTGAGTTTCCTTTTTCTTGATCTAGTTGGAGGGCCTACATTATCAACAAGGAGGCATGTATTATAAACCAGGCAAGCTAGTGCTAGCACAACCTTAACAGGAATAAAAGACAAAAAAGAACATACCGCTAGCATCAGCTGAAGTATGTGCAGCCGCTGTAGACGTCATGGCATTTCGAGGCTGCCTGGCCGCTGAAGTGTGCGCATTCGCTGGAGATTGAGAAGCCCTGACCGATGGAGAGTTTCTTCGCCTTCCAAAGGATGGATTCAAATATAACCTGAGACCAGTAGAACCGACAACATGGGTCATTGGAGATCTTCGCTGTGATTGCTCTGCTTGCGACGATGGGAAAAAATACATTCTGAGTATAGGTTCTTCAGGAACATCATGTCCCTCACCCTGAGAGGTTGACATCTGAAAAGGACAGAATAAGACATTATTTGGTTTCTTTGTCATGAAGGCCCTGAAATGTTGGACAAATGGTCCAATAAGGTGCTGCAAAGATACATATGGTGCGTGAATGTATTGCTTACATCTAGAAAAGGCTAACTCATGTGGTACAGGAACAATGGAAAAAAGAATTGAGTGTAAACTTCTCTGAATATTACTTGACAAGTGTAAACTTCTCTGAATATTACTCGACCATAATAGCAGACTGGCTTAAAAGAACGAATGTGATCTGTATGCTCTAAATCCAGCTCAATTGTACAGGAACTAATTGTACACGAACTAACTGTACAGGCTCTAACTGTACAGGAACTACGGACTTGTCATTCAGTAAATTATAATGTTAGCAACTATGGTTGTTAATTAACCACTAACACAGGACAAATGGTCTAATAAGGTGCTGCAAACCAACAATCTTAGCTGGACAAATGGTCTAATAATGTTGTACCAGTTAAGAATCAAGCTAGCAACAGACCACTCATGGAACCAAGAAAAAAGAGACCAGGCGGATCGTGAAAATGGATACATGCTTTTCACGGCCGGCCGGACGGCGATCGAATCAACGACGATATACCGGACGGACGGCGAGTCAATGGATGATTACCTGCTGAGCTCGCCGCTGTACGGGGCAAGGTGCGACCGCGGAGGCCGCTCAGCCTAGGGTTTGAGGCGGCCGGCTTGGCCCCTTTTCTCCATGCGTATGTGAGTTGGCTTCGGCGGCAGCGCCGATAGCTGGGCGACGCGGAGACTAGGAGGCGGCGTAGAGACCGGGAGACGGCGGCGGCGGAAGAATCACGTGGGCTAGCTGGGGAAGACGGCGGCGCGTTATGGACTTCCCTGGGCTAGCTGGGGAAGAATCGCGTTGACTCGAGAGGGATAATTGGGCTGTCCCTGGGCTAGTTGGGCTCGTCCCACTCTGCCCGTACGAGATTAGTGGCCGTATTTAGAGGGACCATCGGGATGGGATGGGACACGGGATAACTGAAAAATCCCATCCCACTTGAAATCTTAGGTTTCAGCCAGTTTAGTGCATGCACAATCGTGTTGTACGACCAAGAGAGAGTTATTCTATTGTTAAAAAAAAGAAGTTATTCTAGGGCTTTTTTTTTTTTTGAGAATTAGTTATTCTAGGGCTAGTTCAATGGAATTGCCACCCCCGTACCTCACTAGCCCATGTCGTCTAATGCGGCCGTGCAATTTCTGTGGGCCGATTCATTTTCTTATCTCAGCTCTCCGGGCCAAAAAGTTTGCAACCCGCTTCCTACTTCATCAGGAGTTCAGGACGATAGGCAGTTCTCGAAAAATCAGAACGACAGGCCTGCTTCAAGCATTCAAGCCAAAGCGGCGGCGAGCCGGCGACAGGCGGGCGCAAGCCACGATGGGGAGGGCGGAGGAGAGCCGGAGAGTCCCACAACCATTTGCAGGGAAGCCCCCACTGCTGCATCTTCTTCGCGCAATCCATGTTCTAGGACCTCTAGGTCGGATCGTTGCCCTTATGTTCTTCCCAACACACTGGAGCTAGGAATTCAGTCCCAATACTACTGCATTATTACGCTACGTCTATCAAGGTTATCAACCTGCACGTTCTCAGCTTATAGTACTCTAGTGCAACCATCTGCGACGACTTGTCCAGACGGGGCTAGAACACCCGTGCCAAAAGCTTGACCATGGCGCTCCGCTGGCTCTACGCCGTGAGGGCTCCCGTGACCTCGGGCTGCCATGGCGGGCCTCTCGAGCCTGCGCCGCGTGGCGCGCGCAGCGCAGAGGTTCCCCAGCCTCACGAGGGGGCTGTGGAGCATCTTCTCCGTGCTACTGTTCTGCCTGAGAGCCAAGCCGTACAAAATCATGCCGCCGCATCGAGGTCTGGACTTGCTGGTGAGATCTCTGTTCCGCTGGGGGATGGACCGCCAGTAAAGGGAGGGATCACCGGAGTTGATTTCAGCGGAGGTGGGCGCCCGGGAGCGCGATCAGGATCAGGAGGATTTCTCGCGGTGGAACCGCCGCCGAGGAGATGGTCAGTGAGTTTCACTACAAATTTACACAAATCCTTGCACAGAGTCTATCTCGGTGAGCTGCTGTTGAGGATTCATGCTCAGAGACTGGTGCTACTAGACGAAGATGGACTTGTAGCAGACGCTCGATGCTTACGATTTGGGGAAACTGTGATGGTTGGCGACAAGGTGTTTTTCCCTTGCCATGATGTGGTGGTGGGGAATAGACTCCCGGATTTTGATTCATCGGTGGTTTCGATACCCCGTCTGATCAATATTCGCAAGCAGAATGCATTTGGTGGAGATGGTGGCAGGAATTGGTGGTTGAGAAGGTCTCCTGCTCATGTTAATGGCGATGCTAGTCTGTGGAAGCCGAAGTTCAGAGATGTTCAGTGTTATGAACACGACTGCTCGAAGGAAAAAAACTTCCGAGCCTCAGTTGGGCTTTCTGTTGGGCCTGATGGGCTAGTTGAGGAGGCCTCAGACAAGGGAGCAGATAAGGTGGAGAGATTAGGGCAACTTGCAGAGCTTCCACGGCGTCCAGAAACAGAGAGAGAAGGAGAGGATGATGGCGGGGGCGAGTCTCTGCCGCCGCCGGTGAGGAAATCTTACAAGGAGGCTCTGTTGACCCCGGTGATTGAGAGGAAGACGAAGGTTCAAGAGAAGAGGAAGGCGAAAAAGAATAGGAGAAAGATGGCGGATAGAAGGAGGACTTATCAAGATGGTGATAGAGGAAAAGGGATCCCATATGTTGATTCTCGCAAGAGAGTGGAAAATCAGAACAGGGCGTCGCCACCAAAACAGATGTACGTTCCAAAGAAGAAGCAACCACAAGGAGAGATGCAGTTGGGGATGGGGGTTGCAGATCCAACGCCTGGCAGTCGTCCAGGAAGCAGTGGAGGCAATAACCGTCCCATGAGCAGTAATGCAAAGGTAATCCCACAATCGAAAGGAACTTCAGCTCAAACTTCTGAGAGAGTGGTCACATGTTACAAGTGCGATGTTGAAGGGCATAATTCCAAAGAGTGTGATAAGCAAGTGACTTGTTTGGTATGTGAGAAGGAAACACACATTACCAGGAGATGTGTTTGGCCAAGTCAGACTAAGCCAGTGATGCCAGCAGTTGGCCTGGCTGATCCAAGCCTAGGTTTATTTGTTGCGCAATATGCAAGAACAGAGCAGAAGTCCAACAAGGTGTCCACACTCGGTTTGATCCGTGTTGTTAGTGGTTCACTCAATGCTCAGATGCTTGTGGGAGGATTGACTAAACAATTTCAATGGAATTGGGAATGGAAGGTGATTGAGAGGGGTGCTGACTTTGTAATCCAATTTCCCTCAGTTGAAAAACTTGACAGTCTGGTCGATTTTGAGGAATTCAAGCTTAAAGGGACACAGACTTATATCAAAGTGCTGAAAACTGATGATGAGGTGGTACCAAAGGCCAGGCTACACACAGTTTGGGCCAGGGCTGAAGGTGTTCCTAAGGAAATGAAACATTACAAGGGAATTTGTGAGATTGGTTCACTCATTGGAGCTGTTGATGATGTGGATATGCAAATGTTGGCAGATCTTGGTGTTGTCAGGTTTCAAGTAGATGTGAGGAGTACTAAAAAATTCCCAATGATCAAGGAGTTTGCAATCAAGCCTTGGGTATATGAGATAGTTTTCTCTATTGAAAAGGTGATTGAAGCTGGAAACATTGATGAGTTCCCTAGTTGGAATTTCAGTGCTGATGGGGATGGAAGAAAGCAAGATGATGTAAATGATGAAGAAGAAGAGAAGAGGACAGCAAAAAAATTGAAGGCTGCAGATAGCTCTGGTGGGAAGGATAAGAAAGGACCCCAGGCGAGTTCTAGTCTTGGAGTTCGTGATAATACTCCGGCTGCGACCATGGCAACGCTGGGGACTGTGATGCTGCCGGATTCGGACAATGTGACTGCGCTGCGGGATGCGAAAATCGAAAACATGAGTCAAGTTGATAAGGACAAGATCACAGCTCACCAAAAGCAGAATGTAGAAGCTAAAAATCTCTTGGAAAAGGAAAATGAAAAGAATAAGAAGATCGATGTTGATACGGTGATGCAAGAAGAGCAGCTTGGTGGCTCGGAGGTGATGGAAGAAGAGCAAGTAGATTATGAAGACAGTCAAGAAAAAAAGGAATCTCAGCAAGCTAGTGAAGCGGATTCACAGGATTCGTTCGCAGAGAAGGTTGCGGAACTAACTGGAAATGAGGAGAAGAAAAAGAAGGGGAGTGCTGTGGAAACCACGGTGGTACCAAGAAGATGCCCCAGGCTAAAAGATCAAGAAGATGCGGATAGGACGGAGCTGGCGATGAAAAGAGCGGCAATGAAGAATGAAGTTCCAGGTAGTCCAACTCTTCAAGAAATTTCTGTTTTGAATTCTGATGCTAGTTTGCTTAATGATATTGCTAGAAAAGTAGGTGTTCTGGAAGATAGTGGCAATGATATCGATAACTTAGTTGATGTAATCCAAACTTTAGAACTGGCTAGGAAAAACTTGATGGAAGAGAGTAAAAAGGAAAAAAATATGCAGGAACCTATTAGCAACGATCCGTTCACGCAGGTGACGGAAGAAGTTGCAGAAATGACTGCAGATGATGATGAGGTTGATCCGGGTTTCTTACATACTAGCCCTGAAAGAGCTAAGTTAAGTAAGAAATCTAGGAAGAAACCAAAGCAGTGCTCCCCTGTTCGGGTTGAGTTCGCAAAAAAGAGGGGGAAACCCCAGAGTGATCCATGATAGGTTGCTTTTCGAATATTAGGGGTGTGGAACTCCCTAACAAACAAAAGTTCCTACAGGATATGTTCAAGGAGGAGGGAATTAGCTTTATTGGGCTCAGTGAGACCATAAAAAGTGATTACTCTCCTGCCTGGTTTACAAAAATTGCAGGCAATAGAAATTTTGCTTGGCAATGGTTACCGCCGTCAGGCAGATCTGGTGGTATCCTGTTAGGTGCTGATACAGATCTGTTTGATGTGATTGAGCATGAAATTGGAAAACATTTTATCCGAATGCTGCTGGTAGATAAAATTTCTGTGGCACTTAGTGACAGTGTATGGTCCGGCTCAGAACGAAGATAAGGATTCTTTCCTTGCTGAGATGGCAGGTTTATGTAGTAGGTGCAAAGGAGCTTTATTGATTGGCGGTGATTTTAATATCATCCGCAAGATCAGTGAAAAAAATAAGCATTGTACCCTTTCAAGATGGAGTCATCTCTTTAATTCCGTTATTGATCTTAATGGATTAAAAGAGATTAAACTTATTGGAAGGAAGTATACTTGGGCAAATAATTTACCTGATCCTACTTATGAGAAACTAGATAGGATTCTAGTTTCGCCTGAGTGGGAGATGGTTCATCCGTTAGCGGTTGTGACTGGTATGAATAGAGATATTTCAGACCATGTGCCGTTACTTTTATCAACTGGAACCCTTCCTCCACATAGCAGCTTATTTCGATATGAGACCTGCTGGGAAGAACGGGATGGTTTTAATGATATTGTTATTAATAGCCTGAATGCCAGGACCTATTGTACCCATGACCTTGATAAATGGCAGGAGAAATACAGGAGGTTGAGGAGAAACCTTAAAGGTTGGCATATTAATGTGGAAGGTAAATACAGGACGGAGAAGAAACTTTTACTGATTAAGCTGGATGATTTAGATAAAAAGGCGGAAGATGTGGCACTGTCAGCTCAAGAGAGGGAGCTGTAGATTGATATGCAAAAAAGTTTGAAGAAGTTAATGAGGGATGAAGAGCTCAAATGGAGACAGAGGGCTAAGGAAAAAGATTTGAAAGAAGGAGATGGCAATACCAAATATTTCCATCTGAAAGCAAGTGGAAGGAAGAAGAAGAATAGGATCACTCTGCTCAGATATAATGGTGCAGATGTGCTTGGGGAAGATAACCTAATCAAACACGCGACTGATTATTACAAGCAGCTGTTTGGCCCTTTCCAGATTTCAAGATTAAGGATTGAGGATATGGGTGAGGCACAGCTCAGTGAAGAGGACAGAGAATTCTTGACAAAACCTTTTGATCTTGAGGAGATCAAAGAAGTGGTTTTTGAGATGAAGCACAATAAAGCTGCGGGGCCTGATGGCTTTCCAGTGGAATTTTACCAGCGATTCTGGGAATATATAAAGCACGACTTGAAAGAGCTATTTGATGCCTTTCATAGAGGAGTGCTTGATATTGAAAGATTGAATCATGGGGTGATTACCTTGATACCAAAGGTTCCGGATGCCGACAAAATTCAACAATACAGGCCTATATGTCTGTTAAATGTCAGCTATAAAATTATTACAAAAACCCTGTCTAAAAGATTGGGGTGTGTGATACACAAGATAATCTCGGACACACAGACGACCTTCATTAAGGATAGATTTATTATGGAAGGAGTTGCTATCCTGCATGAAACTATCCATGAAATTCGGAATAAGAAAATGTCTGGAGTCCTTTTCAAAATCGATTTTGAGAAGGCGTACGACAAAGTCAACTGGACTTTTCTTTATCAGATGATGGAAACGAAAGGCTTGGGCACTGTGTTTGCTGACTGAGTAATGAAAACTGTGAGGGTGGTAGAGTTGCAGTAAGGGTAAATGATCAGATTGGGCCTTACTTCCCTACTAAAGCAGGAGTTAGACAAGGTGATCCCCTTGCCCCACTTCTGTTTGATTTAGTGGGTGATGGTCTGGCAATGCTTATACACAAAGCTCAAGAGCAAGGAGTTATTGAAGGCTTGATTCCACATCTGGTTGATGGGGGGATTTCTATTCTTCAGTACGCTGATGATACGATCCTTCTTATGCAAGACAATGTGGAAAAAGCTCGGAACCTGAAGTTTGTACTCTGCATTTTTGAGCAGCTGTCAGGGTTGAAGATAAACTTTCACAAGAGTGAAGTCTACTGCTTAGGTGCAGCTTTGGACAGAGCGGAAGTGTATAGTAATATCTTCACGTGCCCTGTTGCGGAGTTGCCAATGAAATATCTGGGGATGCCCATAGATGATAAGAGATTGGCAAAATCTAAATGGGGGCCAATTGACGAAAAATTCGTCAAGAAATTGGCTGGTTGGAAAGGGAAATTGCTATCTGCTGGTGATAGGTTAACCTTGGTGAACGCATGTATGTCGAGTCTGCCTCTTTTCATGTTATCCTTCCTGGAGGCACCGAAAGGGATCCTCAAAAAATGGGATATACACAGGAAAAAAATGGTGTGGAATGAGAATGATGATGCAAAGAAATATCACCTGGTTGATTGGGATACAGTCTGTCTACCCAAAGAAAGTGGAGGTTTGGGTGTTCTGGACCTGAGCTCGATGAACAAAAGCCTACTTTGCAAATGGCTGTGGAAACTGGAAAATACGGAGGGCACTTGGCAACAATTGCTAAGGAAAAAATACCTCCACAATCAAGTTCTCTCTCAAGCACAAGCAGGCCCGGGCTCGTCTCACTTCTGGCAATGCTTAATGGGGGTCAATGATATCTTCCAACAGCATTCTAGGAAGATAATGAATAACGGAGAGAGAACTCTCTTCTGGGAAGATAAATGGATTAATAATATCCCTCTTGCTTCTCAATTCCCACGGCTCTACAACATCACCTTTTCGAAAGGAATAACAATTGCTAGAGTGAAAGAAGAAGGATGGGGATGTCTGAGATTCAGACGGACCCTGTGGGGAGAATATGCAGTTCAGTTTGCATCGCTTCAAACTTTAGTGGATGCGGTGCAGCTGAATGATGAAACAGATAGGGTCAGCTGGAAAATAGGGAGCACAGGGAAGTTTCAAGTCAAAGGGCTATACCTCAGTTTGAGAGCTGCCGGGACCTTCCCGCAAAAAATCCTCTGGAAATTGAAAATCCCTCTAAAAATAAAGGTTTTCATCTGGTTGACTTTGAAGAACAGAATCCTGACAAAGGATAACTTGGCCAGGAGGGGGTGGACAGGAAATAAACAGTGTCATTTCTGCAGTCAAGATGAGACTGTAGATCATCTGCTATTTAGATGCTGCCTTGCCAAGATGGTCTGGCAGGTGGTGATGTGCACTTTTGATTTGGTCAGGCCTCCAGATGGAGTGGAAGATATGTTCGGTGCATGGGCTAATTCTTTCCCAACAGCACTCAAGAATTGGGTGCTCAGTGGTGGAGTGGCGGTGTGCTGGACAATATGGAAAACTCGGAATGATGCATGCTTTAATTCTAAGTTTCCTGACGACCCTGCTGCAGTAGTGTTTAGGTTATGCAATATCCTGAACATGTGGACTCTGTTGCAGAAAAGCCAAGACAAAAACATGCTTGAGGAAGGAGTCGAGAAGCTGAAGATGGTGATTCGAGGAGCTTTAGCAAGGAGCCATGGGTGGGCGCCGACGGTGGGACGCATTACTGGATGATCTCCAAAAAGTGTTTTGTTGCCGTCAGTGGTCGTTTTGGCTGTAATAAAATGTTTCCTTTATCCCCTCCTGTGTGAGGTGGTAGTTGTAGTTTGTTTTCGGTTGTGGTTTCTCTGAACTTTACTTTTAGAGCTTAACTCTGTAAAACTCGGGCGGTTTCTTTATATGAAATCGACGGCTGGGGTCGTTAGTTCTAAAAAAAAGTGCAACCATCTGCAACCGAAAGTGGAGCTGTAATATTTTCTTATCAAAATCGAGGTAAAGGCTGTTGGATTGTAGTGGGTCGTCACCTATATAAAGCCTACAATTTCTGAAATCTCAAAGGTCCATCCCGTGTATATAATAGTGGGATTAGATTTAGTCTGAGAGAGTTGGGATGGAGCTTACAAGGTAGCCCTTCTCCCCACTAGTAAGTGAGTGAGTAAGAATAGGATGAGTCCACACGCACTCCTCATCAGGTTAGAGCATGATTTGGCGAAAGGTTAAATTTTTGCATGAGATATCACCTGTGTGTGTAGTGTGTACGTGTCACACACACAAATGTGTTGTGTACGCGTGTCAGCGTGCATGTGTGCAGACTTGACTGTTTCACTACTCTTATTCTGCATAGTAGATACTTGTCCGACAATTGCACCGTGCGGCGTTTGTGTTCTCGAACTACTCTCGAGATAAAATAGGGAGACAGAACGGGCGGAGAGAGAGAGAGAGACATCTCACTTCGTGCCACTACACAATACAGTATCTTGTTCCTTTTGTTGTGTTGTTTTTCAGCCTTCTCCATCTCGACGACCGTGTGCACGGCTATGCGAGTGAGCAGGCCTCCAAAATCCCGGCCGTTGAGAACCTGCACCGGGAGACGGCCGATAAGATTTTTGGAGAGCGTCTCGGCGCAACTTCTCGCTTTCGTCCGACTCTAATTGCGCCGATTGTACGACTCCAGCTGACCCGACTCCTACTCCTACTTCGGCTACGACTACGTCCTCGTCGACGCCATAGTCGACGACAAAAACACCGTGGTGTGGACCTTCCCGATCAACACATATATGTTCTTGTTCTCATAGTATTTGGTACATGTGTGAATCTACTAGATATTTCTGTTCTATCATATATGGTTAGTTTTGCTAGTGAATATGTGATGGTGGTCTCCCTAATCAAACTCATCCAAAAATTGCCTAATTCTTCAGCAAAAGCAATGCTTGCTCCATGATGGCCAATTAGTGAGACAAAACAGGATAAAAAAAGGGTATATGCAAGCCAAACCCATTCTAACAACAAAGCCGTCAATTCAAAGCTCAATTCACGTTCAAATCGCTTTTAGCGGTAAAACGTAAATTTAGGCCACCATAAACCATTGACAAAAGACACAACAATGCAAAGAACAAATTTGGCCGGGTGCAACTCTGCCGTCCATACTGACCAGGTATCAGCGGCTGATTTGATTCGTTGGATACCAACGAGCCGCTCCCATTCCAGTTCATTTGCTACGCCATCGGCCACAGCTCACAAAGTGTTAGTTCAGAAGAGGATACAGGTCAGAAAGGAACGAGCACACACTCGACAGGCATTTGTTGTATGCGTGCAGTACATTTGAGTCTGGAGCAAGCGAGAGGAGGTTTTTGCGGGGTCTCCAAGGGATGACGGAATCACGGGGGGTCGTACTGGAGTGGAGCGGCGCATGAGCTGAGCAGAAAGACGACGACGACGACGACGGCGCCCCACGCATCAATTGAAAAAGCTTATCTCGTCTCTTTGCTTCCTTTGGTCTCACGTCTGTGTAATTTTCCAAGCCCCGTTGGTTGCGGTTGTGCCGGCGCAGTCGTACGGTCTCCACGCTACTGGATGATGCCGTCTTGTGGAATTCTAGGTCCACCCATATGAATGATGAGTGACAAGTGTAGTATGTGGTCAGGTGCGGCGCACGCATGATCATAGACAGCAACATGCATGGTCAGTCTCGATGCAGCCATGGCATTTCCGATGAAGCACTCTTCCTTTCTAAAAGATCTGCTCATGCCTGCTAATAAGACGAGTGGGGCTTTTGGTGCGTGTAGGTGAGCAAAAGCGACCTGATGGGTTTGCAACTTCGGATATGTTTTTGGTATTTTTTGGATATGTGTAAAGTCCTAGCTGGAGTAGAACGGAGCCTCCAAAAAATTTGAAGTATAAAATGGTCCTGCATCAAGTTGAGACAAAGATGGATCCCGTTCATGTTTCTTCGCGAGAACGAAAAGGCCGATCAATTGCTTTTTTTCTCTTAAAAGGAAGCAGAGCAATTGGTTTGGTGATTGGTCCCAGTATCACCAAGACACATTCATCGCCAAGGAATACATGTAAAGTTATCTCATCGCTTCTATTCGTTATAAGGGCTCCTGTCGTGGAGTACTGTACTGAAGTGTAAAATTGTTCGGTACCAGGCCATACATTTCCTCAAGGTTTGTTGCACCCGTGAATACGCATTGTTCTTTCGATTTTTCTCTGTACGATTCGAAGGCAGTGACTATAGCAAAACGATCTACAAACGGTTAGTTGACTGCGTATAGCCTTCAGAATCAAGATTTTTTTTTCGTTTTTCAAGATTTCCCCATCTTTTTTTGCACTTGCACGAATCATGAAAAAGGAACATGCAATACAAATCTAGTAATACCGTCCCGTTTACCTCCTAAATGTTTGTTTTATTTACTTTTAATGAAGTTGGAACCAATTGGATCACATCCATTGCACATAACATGGTTCGAACTACACACATAGCCTTCGTGTTTGGACGAAACATTCTAAAAGGTATGGTCATCCTGCATGAAACTATTCACGATGTTCAGCACAAGAAAATGGACGGGATAATTTTAAGATTGACTTTGCTACAATGAGATTATTTGGTCTTTTCTCCAACAGACTTATTTACACATAAAAGGGCTCTCACTGGTGTAGCGTGACTGGATTGCGAAGTGTACGTGAGAATTAATATTAATGATGGCATCGTTATTTTCAAATCAGAAAAGGACTATGACAAGGAGATCCCATGTCCCCAGTCCTCTTCAATTTAGTTGGTGGCATGTTTCCCATCCTTGCTAAGGAAGATGGTCAAGTAACTGGCCTTTTCCGTCTTTGGTGGATGGGGAGTTTATATCTTTCAATATGCGCATGATACTATCCTTTTTCAAGGAGCATGACATTAAAAAAGGCTAGAAACATGGAGCATGGCATTGAAAAGGTAAGAAACATGAATTAACATTGTGCATTTTCGAACAACTCTCTGGTCTTAAGATCAGGTTTCACAAAAGTGAGATTTGGAAATGCCAAGGATGAGGAAGAGCAGTATAAACAATTGATCGATTGTGAGGCCGGTTCCTTCCATTCAATTATTTGGGAATTCTATCCATCATAAAAAATTAACGAATAAGGAATGGAAAGAAATTGATGAGTGCTTCGAGAAGAAGTTGAGTACTTGGAAATGCAAGGTATTGTCCTATGGTGGACGACTTGTACTAATTAACGTCATTGTTGCTAGTATCTCCATGTTTATGTTATCTTTCTTTGAAGCTCCTGAAAGGGTACGAAAAATAATGGGTTATTGCCGATTTAGAATTTTCTGGCAAAGCGCTGAAGAAAACTGAAAGTACATATGTTGCCCCATGCGTGGTTTTGGTAATTAATGACAATCCTTATGGACTAATGTTTGCTTTGAGATATACTTGTAGATCTTATCCATAGGAAAAGATTGGAGTTCATGTGTTGGACTCTAGAAGATTACATGATGACCAAGGTTCCATCCAAGGGTTTATATGAAGAATGGTCATGAGAAGAGTTGAGCTTATTGCAAGCATGGCTTGGAAAAGAAGATTGAGTGAACTTCATGTTTCATGTTTATCTCCAAGCCATCATCTATATCAAGAGAAGAATATGAAGCGCAAGTGGATACATGAAGACGGAGATTAGCGAGACTCTCCCATAATGGAGTATGGGGGAGCATTTGGAGATGTCTTCATCAAGCATGTGCTAGCAAGCGCAAATCAAGAAAAGTGGTCCACTTGAAGAGATCAAGATCGTCATCATCTAGCTCAAGTGGAATGCGCAAGGCAAAGGTATGATCTTGATAGGGTTTCTATTTTACCGGTCTCATGTTGTTAGTTCGGAGACCGGGTTATAGGATAGACTCCGTACTATCAAGAGAGGCTCTCAAGTGAGTAACTTGATCGCATCTTTGTGGAGAGCTCAAACCTTTGCATACTTGGCATATCATTCTTTCTTGGTTCTTATTTGGCTTTTATCCATGTGAGAATTTAGAGTTTGTGTTCATCTCCATACCAAGCTCTAGTTCATCAACAACGGATTCCATATGATCATCTTGTGATGTTTTTTGATGTTGGAGGTTTTACCGGTTTGTATTTTGTAGAGAGGTCAAACTCTCCTCTTGTGTTCTCCTCCTCACATGATGGACTATGATTTTTCTCTACATAATCTTGAAGGGCTCTTCGTTGCGATTCCAACGAGTCCAAGAACATTGAAAACGGAGTCCGGATGAAAACTTGTTGCATTCTCGGCTTTGGAAATATTATCGGTCCACCTTCGAGATAAGGTCCACACCTCCCATGAGTGGTATCTCCTCTATATTTGTGACCCTTAATATTTCCACTTTTTGTAGGCATTCTCCTTGTCATTACCTTTCCAACGCAATTGGATTCACCTCATTTGGAGTTCGTATGAGAAAGTTCTTGCAGGTTTTAAGTTGTGAAAAGATCATTTGCATCTTAGCCAAAAAGGCGAAAAGTTCCCAAGTGCCGGATAATCCGGGTCGTGCCCAGACCGGAATATCCGGCCCTCAAGGCTGGCCAATCGAGAATTCGGCTAAGGACTAAAGGCGCGAGCCACTGGACTCGGCCGGATATTTTGGGCCGGATATTCTACTAGGGCCGGAATATCCGGCCTCCCATCAACTGGCCATGGGATTTTCGCTAAGGAAGAATTGCGCGTCGAAGGCGCGAGCCACTGGAGTGGACCGGATATTTGTGACCGGATATTTTATCCAGGCCGGAATATCCGGCCCTCACTTATACCGGATTATCCGGCCTCCTGGAGCTGCAATGGCTACATTTCCTGGAGGGGTATAAATACCCCTCCACCTACCTCCAGCTGTGGAGCTCTGCCCAGCACGATTTTACATTCTCTCTCCTCCATTGTTGCAAGCTCAAAACTACAAGATCTCCCAATCCCTCCACCCAAACTCGTTGATCTTTGGAGGATTGAAGGAGAAGACCTAGATCTACATTTCCACCGAGCCGTTTCTCCTCTAAGTGAGTGGAACCCTTTCGATCTAGTTCTTGAAGTTCCATTTGTTGTGTTCTTCTTTGTTCTTCCTCTCTTCTCCCCACAAGCATTTGTTGCTTTTGGTGGGATTTGGGAGTGAAGGACTTGAGCACTTCTTGTGTTCTTGCCTTTGCTTTTGTGCATAGGTTTGCCTTTGCTTTTGTGCATAGGTTTGCTCTCTCCACGAGGATTCGTGGAAGTGAAGATTGTGAGCTCGTTTCTCTTGGGTCGTTGGACCCTAGACGGTGTTCTTGTGACCTTTTGTGGTCAAGGCCTTTTGTGGCTAGTTGGGACCTTTTGTGGTCCACTTGGGAGCTCCCAATCCTTTTGTGGGTTGTGCCTCAAGACTGTTGTAAGGGACTCGATTTCCGCCCAAAAGGAAATCAATAGTGGAAGGTGAACCGAGCTTTTGTGCGAGGTTCATCGGAGAATAGGGTGAGGCCTTTTGTGGCATCTTGAGTTTGATACTCACACCCCTCCAACGAGACGTACTCCCCTAAAAAGGAGGAACTCGGGAATACATCGTCGTCTCCGCGTGCCTCGGTTATTTCTATACCCGAGCTCTTTACTTATGCACTTTACATTGTGATAGCCTTCGAGCTTGAAGTATCTTATCTTGCTATCACCTTGTTACTTGTCTTGCTTAGCATAAGTTGTTGGTGCACATAGGTGAACCAAGTTTATTTAGGTTGTGTGCTTGATATTTTAAACACCTAGTTTTATTCCGCATTTATCAAGCCTAAACCGAGAAAAGTTTTAAACGCCTATTCACCACCCCCCCCCTCTAGGCGACATCCTTGTCCTTTCAAAAACCGTAAGTATAGACTAACCAAATGGGATGGTATTTGTCAACCCAAAGACCAAGGTGGACTTGGGTATGAAAATCTTGAGAATAAAAGTAAATGCTTACTCAACAAATAGTTGTTTAAACTTTTGAACGAATATGATGTTTGCCAAGAACTAATTTGTAATAAGTATCTCTATGCAAAAACCTTATCAGAAGTGTCATTAAAACCATCCAGCTCTCCCTTCTGAAAAGGTCTTATGAGAGTCGAGGAAGAGGTTTTTAGTAGAGAGTCTTTGATATTGGAAATGGGTCTAACACTCTCTTTTGGGAGGATACTTGGCTTGGAAATGACACACTTGCTAGCAAATACGCTTCACTTACAACATTGTTCGGTTAAAACATGTTACAATAGCAGAGGTGTTAGCAACCACTCCTTTGAATATTCCATTTCGAAGGTCGCTAATTGGGGCCAAGCAGGTATTCCACTTTCTGTAAAGGCTCATATCCGTTGAGCCTAAAAAATTGGATGGAAGTTTTATGCTTCATGAGTTTTCACAATAAAATCCATATATCTTGATGAGATGAATGACAAATATTTTTTTGTAGTTAGTTTATTTGGAAACTAAAGTTTCATTAAAGATAAAGATATTTCGTGTTCCTTGGGAAAGGGGCGATTCTAACTAAGGCCAATCTAGCAAAACATCGTTGAAATGGAAATAAAAATGTTACTTTTGTGTTATGTATATGTTGTTTTTAATCTTCCACAACCTACTAACATCACAAATATGTTTGGGGATTGGTTGGACTACCTTCATAAAAAATAAAGGCACAAATCCAAGTGGGCGTTTGCATTTTATGTTGTGAAATTTAGAATCATCGCAAATTAATATTGTTTTCAACAACAAAAAGTTCTCACTTCTACATGTTATACATATGTTTAATCACTGGATCCGTACGTGGTCCTTAATGTAGTGTGCGGAGGCGCATGATACACTGGAATCTGGGTGCAACCATATGAAGATGATAACACAAGTATCTTCAACCGAGTTGGTTGGCGGCCTAATAATGGGGTTAATAATGCATAAGTGCTTGTTGTAATCTTATTATGGTTCTCTCTTTTTTCTGGCCCAATGGAGTATCATCAGAATGTACTTAAATGATTACTTTGATATAATATATGGTTGTGCACCAATCAGTGCAGAGGCCAGGATCTTCCCTCCTTTTTCAAAAACTGAAAATCCGACCAAATAGTTTGCTTGGATGAATTATAATTTATTATTTCTCCTCACACGTGGGCAATAGAAAAACTATGTCTTTAACAAGCTAGATAATGGATAGTCGTACTATTATTTGAATATTAGAAGATTTGCTTAGTGCAGTGTTGTCATCATATTTTTCTTTTCTTTCTCAACACCTCTTGCCATGCACTGATAAGTCGGTGTCCATTGTTGAATGCTTCCCTTTTGTATAGCATCGAAATGCTCTACCACCTGTCAATGAAGACACGGAATAATAGATGTATAAGTGAAGGTAGCCGCCCTAGACAATCAAGAGGGATTGTACACCCTAACGAGTCGTATCACAGTGGAATCGGCCATTATCAGGGTTTGTATTTCATAAATTACTAGCTTAATAACCGGTGGTGGATCTAGCATAAAATAGTTCGGGGTGCTAAACTTAAAAAGTTCCCTATTAAGCTTCACATTTAGGCAGAAGTGGTCAAAATATGTATGAAAATACTAATGTGTAAAGGAATAACTATCTTTTTGGAGGACCCCAACTAGATACGCCCTGTTAATAACTTAGCTAAACAACAAGTTTTTTTTGCGGGGTAGCTAAATAACAAGTTTACTAGAAAGTCGAACCATTTTCGCACATCACACAGAAAAAGGGAAGAAAACAACAACTCCAGCTTATTATACAGTAGACTGTAGACCCTTGGACGAGTAAAAAATACAGCCCTAGCTGTGTCGCATGGCAGGCACACACCAACCAGTCTGGTGTTGTCATTCACACTCTTGACAGCGAAGCATCCATATTTGCGAGACAGCGAGAGCAGCCGCTGCACATGGGCAGGCATTTCAAAGGATTTTCAAAGCCGGGACAAATGCACCGGTAGAAGCCAAACCAAATATTTGTTTTTTATTTTATTTTATCCCTTTTTGCTCTAACAAAATCTTTGTTTTTCCTAATATTTCGCTTTTCCGCTCCCTTTCCACCAAAAAACACTCCTCCTCCCAACTCCACCTGCTAGGCTGCCTGCTTCCACTTAAGGGCAGTGCTAGCAATGGGGCCAGCACCGCCACCGAGCAGCATCCTCTTCCATCTTCCATCCGGTTCGAGCAGATGGGCACGAATCTGAAATCTCCCGCTTTCCCATCCGCAAGCTGCTAGTTCCTCCTCCGAAAATCTCACGGTTTGTTTCTTTTCCCTTGATGAGACAAAACCAACACCAATACTGCACTTTTATTCGTTTCTCGCAAAAATTAATAATACCCCGTTTCTTGTACTGGTAAAAAATTGCCGCCGAGCAGAAAGGGGGAATCAATCGACAGGGAGTGCTGAGAGAGCGGCTCAGGCGGCGGCGATGGATTCTTCGGCGGCGGGGGAAGGGCAACGGTTCAAGCGGACTCCGAGGCAGTCCTGTGCGCGGAACCTGGACCTGGATCCACTGGTATGTGTGTGTGTGTCACTCCCTACTCCAGTGCGCGTGGCCGTGTTTCGTTGCTTTGGTTGTGCCCAATGCGGCTGCGGTCTTTATTGAGTTTCCTCAATGCCCGAGATGTCTGAAATGCATGTGCTCGAGATCTCTCTGCATTCGTCGCTTAGGGTTTTCGAGTTTCTTAATGTGCTCATGCTTCAGTGAGAGCTGAGGAGCTTAAACTGATGGTGAAATGGTGCTGGCTATGTGCTGCTAAGGTCAAACCCGCATCACACCATGTGGTTTAATCTCCTTGTTGCCAGGATGCTTGTGTATGGGGTTCCCACGGGTAGCTAATCTTTTTACGGTCCATAAAGCTGTTCCCTTGGTATTAGTATTGCACATATTTTGTGGCTGATAGTTTAGCTTGCTCCTTTGAATTACAATCGCGAGAAAAATACAATTTAGGGCTGCATTATTGAAAATTAAGAATGATAACTCTACATGTTTTATTTTCAGCTTAATGAAAATTTGGAACAGTGGCCACATCTAAATGAGCTGGTACAGTGTTATAAGGCTGATTTTGTGAAAGATGACTGCAAATATGGACACTACGAGAGTGTCGCACCACCGTCCTTCCAAAATCAAATTTTTGAGGGACCTGATACCGATTTAGAGACAGGTAATCCACCACCCCTGTGATTGAATTAGCTTCTTATAATTGTCAACTGTATAATTTATGTATTTTCTTTTTCATAGAATTGCAGCTTTGCAACGCTAGGCATTCCAAGCCAGAGGAAACTACTGAAGATGATATTCCAAGCACCTCAGGGAGGCAAATATATGAGACTGAACCATCTGCTTCATCTTCAAAAATGGTCAGTGCATGTTTGCTACATTTCTGTTTTAGGTGGATGATTTTCATGTGCTTTTCTTTTTCACTCTCCCCTTAAGTAGCAGACTACTCGGCAAACGAATTTCTATGTAATTAATCCGAGTGCCTTAGTCCTAGTATTAGATAAAAAATATATTTTGTGCTTAATTATTTACACTGTTATCGATATTGTCCGTGTTTCAGCTACTACAATGCTTTCATGTTGAGCTTTGTTCATTTCTATCACTTGTGTGGATCCTTTAAGCGTTCAGTTGACTAGCTCTTTTCCTATTTGTTTTGATTTATTACTGTTTGTGAATCTTGTCCAAAGTGCAAACAAGTTACATTGCACATTGTTGATGCGGATATTTCTAGCATAAGCAGTTTAAGCTTTGAGACATCAAGCTGTGAATTTTGTTTACTTAATGCTCATAAGTCACCCTTCCTTGAGTTTGTTGTTTTTATGTCTCAGTTTCTTATCTGTAATATCTGTACCAATTTACCATATACTGACGAATTGGCATTAGCATATGCATTAGCATTTCCATCTTGATGTTAGCATTAACAACATTCTACTCCTCTTGGTTTTCAGCATTGTATTCTCTCACCTTTACCGGCATATGAACCTGCATTTGATTGGGACAATGAGAGATCTTTGATATTTGGCCAACGCGTACATGAAAGTCTCCCTACAACACACAGCAGGTTTGCTTTAATTTGCACACTCAAGCATTACATATATCTTTGCTTTTGTTTGTACTCCTTGCTCTGAGCAGTGTTTGTTACTACTTACTAGTCACGTGTTATAACTTGATCTGTACTGCTTACAGTGGATTGAAGATAACTGTCAGGGTATTATCTTTATCATTCCAAGCTGGATTAGTCGGTGAGCAAAAATAAATAGCCTTTGTGTTTTTTTCTCAACACTGGTAAACTGCATTATGTTCTCATTTATATTTCACAGCACGATGACTGACTTGCCTTTTGAACGTCTATCATGTGCAGAACCTTTTAGTGGTACAATATGCTTGTACAACAGAGATAGGAGAGAAAAGCTTTCGGAAGACTTCTACTTTCACATACTTCCAACAGAAATGCAAAATGTAAGGAGCAATGTACATTACTCCCCTGCTGTGCCATTATTTCTATCCTCTAATTCAGATCATTGACCATTTTCCATTATTTTCGTATTTCACCAGGCTCATATTTCTTTGGACCGTCGGGGTGTTTTTTCATTGGATGCCCCTTCACCATCAATCTGCCTTCTGATCCAGCTAGAAAAGGCTGCTACTGATGAAGGGGGAGTAACTCCTTCCGTTTATTCCCGTAAAGAACCTGTAAGAAACAGAGTCCCTCTTTTAATCACATGCTTCATTGCTCTTACCTCAGTTTTGTGACAGGTGCACTTGACTGAGAAAGAGAAGCAGAAGCTGCAAGTTTGGTCTCGAATCATGCCATATAGAGAGCCGTTTGCATGGGCAATGATTTCTCTATTTGAAAATAACCATTCTGGTGGCACTGGTGATGCTACATCTCCTAGCAGCCATTTAGCACCAAGTATGCCAGGCTCAAATTCTCAAGATAGCATTGTGGAGCCTATTTCCAAACTCACTATGGATGGAAAACTCAACCATTATTCAAGTGGAAGTTCAGTTATCATAGAGATATCAAACTTAAACAAAGTGAAGGAAAGCTACATAGAGGACTCCCTCCAAGTAAGCATTAGTAGCTGATAAAAGCCAGTTATACTCAAGTAATTGTTAACTAATTAATTATGCCAACTATTGTGTCGCTTGTAGGATCCGAAACGGAAAGTACACAAACCAGTGAAAGGTGTACTGAGGCTAGAAGTAGAAAAACTTCATAATGACCGCAATGACGTGGATACCATTTCTGAAGGTGGGAGCATGACCAGTGAATTGCATGATGCTGGTGAGCTCAATAATGGCAGACACAGCAGGAGTAGCGTCGATGGGATACATAGTGCTCTGAATTCTAGTGCCATTGTCAGAAAGACACACACCCGAGTGGTCAAAACTCGAATGCAGAGAATGTCGACAATGTAACTAGACGAGTTTCTCATCTGCCTTCTTTCGAGTTTTCGGTTTTGAAACTTATACGCATACTTTGATGTTTATATGAGACAAATTCTTTCTTTTTACAGTTCCAAGCGATCGACTTTCGGATGATGGCCCGGAGTGAACCATTTTCACAACTTTTCCACTGCCTCTATGTGTACCCATTGACTGTTAGCTTGAGCCGCAAAAGAAATCTGTTTGTAAGAGTAGAATTGAGAAATGATGATTCTGACATAAGCAAACTCCCACTAGAGGTTTGTGTACAAAGTTATTATTAGTCTTTTTGTTTTGTTGTTGGTGTCTGTTCAACATCCTTAGCGACTAGATAATGGGGTTTCAGGCTGTCCATCCCAGGGATCAGAATACAGCACTACAGAAGTGTGCTCATACCCAAGTTTCTGTTGGCACGAGAATGTCTTGCTACCATGATGAAGTCAAGATCAGTCTTCCTGCTCTATTGACGCCCCAACATCATCTTCTGTTCACATTTTTCCATGTAGATCTCCAAATGAAACTTGAAGCCCCTAAACCAGTATGCCTTCTGTTCCTTGTCAATAAGGATACGCTACTATGTTTGGTTCATTACTTCAGGTTTATTTTGCTGGTGTCTAACATGTTTGTTCCTTCAGGTGATTGTGGGATACGCTGCACTTCCATTATCGACACACATTCAGTATGTATTTAATTTGTCAACTTTATTGGTAAAACTTTGTGATAGAAAGTGAATATATGAAGAACTAAGATTTATTGGTAAAACTTGGGAAATGATCTTTTATATGTTCAAGTCGTCAAGTCATTCACTAGCAAGACTGCATAATCTATACTGCTTACGTACTTACTAGCACAATGTCCATACGTTGCTACTTGCTAAGAGCTTATACATTTTAAAGAGATAATACTACCGCCTCTGTCAAATCAAACCATGTGGGTAAAGAAAATTAAAAATGGTAGGAACCAACTTCCCTTTCAATCGCAGTTTGGACATAACATATACACGTACTTCTGGGCAAATACCTTTTCTTTTCAATGTAATGTACAAGGGCCATCTAGACATTTACATCGCATCCTGTCTCAATTGGTACCACAAGTTTGATGAGGAACTCTGAAGTGTTCGCAGTCTCTAAAATTTAAGTGTGGACTGATGAGAATGGAATTGAATTTGATATGTTCCAGTTTTGGGATAATAGGTTACTTTCGGACATATCTTTGCCAATTTTACGAGAGCTTGTTCCACATTACCTGCAGGAAACTGGAAAGGTTTGCTACTTGTCCTGTTTCGTTTTGCTGTTTTTTTCCACCTTGATTGCACAATTATCTTATAATACGTTTGCTGTAACATAGTTTACCTGAAAGTTATAATTCTCATACAGGAGAGAATGAACTACCTGGAGGACGGAAAAACTGTTTTCAGGCTGCGGTTAAGACTTTGCTCTTCGTTATTTCCAGTTAATGAAAGGATAAGAGACTTTTTCGTTGAGTATGACCGTCACACACTACATACAAGTCCACCTTGGGGTTCTGAGCTTCTTGAGGTATGCCTTCTGCTGTTGAATGGATTAGATTGGAACTTCTGTTGTTCGTTTCCGTCATGATTCCTCCCTGCTGATGTTTTCGGTTTTATGCCAAACACCTGCTTTTGCTGCCAACATATAGTTTATTTGGCTTGTTGTTTATTAATGATGCTTTACAATAATAAGCAGTAGTGCAAACCCATGTTCTTGTACTGCTTGCACATCCTGTTCCGACTGCTACCTGTTGAACCATTGCCTGCTCCGAGTTCTGTAGCAATTCGTACAAATTATTTTACGTGGTGTTCTACTGATCTTAGCCTTTTTGTTCTTCGATAATCAGCATAGCTTTTAACGTCCAGTTCATTGACATTCCTGGATGATACCAGTGAAATGCGTAAAAAATGGAAAAGTATGTGCAGTATATGTATGTTCTACAACCTGATTAAATATTGCGCCACATATCTAATTAGATATAGAATGTGGTCAGGTTCTAGAGCACAGCAAATAGTATCTGCACTGTGTATTTCAGTCTTTCTCTGTGATATTTTGCACAAATTTACAATGTATTGGTACTTTGCATTATATACCGACAATGTATATCTCTAACGTTGGTATCTTTTTTGTTGCAGGCCATAAATAGTTTAAAGAATGTTGAATATACTCCACTGTTACACTTTCTTCAACCCATACTCAATATGCTGCTGCATCTTATTGGCGACGGGGGTGAAACCCTTCAGGTTATTGCTTTGCTTATGTTTCCACTCTGCAGAATAGTTTTTCTCCTTCTCTAAAGATCACGCTTGCCTTTTTGACTGACCTGCATTTGTAGCCGAGTGTTTAGTCTTCATAATAATGCACACTAGATTTGACTCTACAGATTCAATTTTCCTGCAGGTTGCTGCATTTCGAGCCATGGTTAATATTCTAACCCGGTAATTCCCTTCTTTTTTGTTGGTTTATGCTCATGCCTCTATTTGTGTGCACCAGTTTCTTTCTAGAGCTCTAGCATGAATTCTCAAAATCCTAATTTCTAACCTTTAGACGGCCAAGCATTTACTAGAGAAATAATAAATCAAATCTTTGGATGCCATTTTCTTCACATGTGTCACAAAATCTGATTCCCTTAGTTTGTGTTCACGAAAGAGGTGCTGCGTTTTGAGTAACTATAAACTGTTAAGTTTCATCTTATGTGAGCGCTTGCTGATAACACTTGCATGTTGCAGCAAAACAAACACAGATGTTGGAAAGCTGTTAATATCATGTTGCTTTATTGCCATGCTTGTCTTTAGAGGCCCTATCACACGAGATTTTTGCGCTCTCTTCTCATCTTCAGCGAAATCTGAATCTCTGGCTTTAATTCTATAAAATATAGTTTTATGATTTTTTTTCAATAGAATTGTTCATTCAAGAGTCAGGACCATGTATGTACCTCAAATTGAGTTAAACTCGATGCACTTCTATCGCAGGGTGCAACAGGAATCATCTGATGGGGCTGAGAGAAATAGGTTTCTTGTTAACTATGTTGATTTTGCTTTTGATGACTTTGGTGATCGGCAGACACCTGTGTACCCTGGGCTATCTACTGTTTGGGGTAGCCTAGCTCGGAGTAAGGTTAGTATGGATTTCTTCTATCTGTTTGGAGTAATCAATTATTGAATTTGTTCTACTCGATTTCTTGTCTTGTTTACATTTTTTATGTATGGATGTGTTAATGATGGAGTCACTGGGGTAAACATTCATCTGAGGGAGGTCCTACGTCGATGACTTGAGATATAGAATGGCGCTATGTTACTGGTGGTAAACATCTACCTGAGGAGGGCGCCATTTGGGGGAGGACTTGACCTAGAATAGTCAGCCTAGAGGAGTGCACAACAGGACTTAGGGACTAGGATAGACTTCTTTGTTATTCATCTTTGATGTAAAGAGGTGATATGCCTTTATATAGCCGTCTGCCTTACAAGGATATCTACTGCAAACTAATAAGGTGAAGACAACATCGTATCCACCAACCAATATGCATCTAATAAATTGTAGGATATGTATCCCTCTGACTCGCCTGGCTGGCTGCGCGGGGCATCTCTACGGTCTTGTTTAGCTGCATGAGCTGGACCATGGTCACACATATGACATTGCCATTTCTCATTACTGCTGAAATATCTTAATACCTGAATTATGCCCTTGTTGACTGTTGTCACTTGCCACTAGCACCGTTGCACCCAGGACTAGCTAATTCAAGCCGATTTGATTCTTAGGGCCTGCTTGGAATGGTTAATATTTTTCTGTGTCCACCGGTATCTAGCTCAAGTAAGAGCTAAATACCGGTGGGCACACAGAAGTTACAACCAATCCAAGCTTTTACTGTTATTGCATCCCATATATCCTCTGTTGATGGTTATTTTTCTTACACTTTTCTGCTTATTTTGTTCCAGAGGTGGCTGTTTGTTCAATCAGCCTGTTTTTGACAGATGCATGTTTCTGCTGCTCTGCTTCACCATTATACTCTTTTGTCATTGTAGGCTAAAGGTTACAGAGTTGGACCTGTCTATGATGATGTGTTGGCAATGGCTTGGTTTTTTCTGGAGCTTATTGTAAAATCAATGGGACTGGAACAAAGTCGTCTCTTCTACCACAATCTTCCGCTGGGTAGCACCAACCACCCAACGCTTGTAGCTGCAGTTATCAGTTAGCAGTTTCAGTACATAAATATTTAATTACACTACAAAGTGTGGTTCTAATTGTTTGCTGTCATGTGCTAGGTGAAGATGTCCCACCACTACAGTTGAAAGAAGGAGTCTTCAGATGTATCATGCAGCTATTTGATTGCCTTCTAACTGAGGTTCATGAACGCTGTAAAAAGGGCTTAAACTTGGCGAAGCGCTTGAACAGCACTCTTGCTTTCTTCTGTTACGATCTTTTATCAATCATTGAGCCACGCCAAGTTTTTGAGCTGGTAATATTGGAAGTCACATTTAAGTTTGTCTTTCGCTGGAGTAAAGCTAGTGAGGAGCTTAATTCCAAGTATTAATATGCCTAACTAAACATCTGTGTTCTTCAGGTTTCGTTGTATATGGACAAGTTTGCAGGGGTTTGCCAGTCAGTCCTCCATGATTGCAAGTTGACATTCCTGCAGATAATATGTGATCATGATCTTTTTGTTGAGATGCCTGGTCGGGACCCGTCTGATAGGTAGGTCTCACTTGTTTCTGAATTCGTGGATTACCGAGCTAGTGAAGTATCAGTATCCCAGTTCGCCTAAAGTGTTCTAATTGGCATGTCGTTCAGAGCCTTTAGCCTTCTACTGTTCTTGCTCTAAGTTTTCTTTACTGCCCCAATAGGAAGGCATTTTATTCTGTTTACCATAAATATCATGGCATAAACATTTTATACTTTTTCTGTCCTCTGATCCTTAAATGATTGGACACAGTGTTGTAAATTACTAATCTTGGTTTACTCTTTGCTTCGGATGTTAGAATTAATTTAAGTGCAAACATTTTCTTGAAAATCCATGGATACCTCATGCGCTAACATGCTGCAAATCATTTTAGCCTTATACTTTTTGGTGAGTGTTTTTACGACAAGATCTCCTCTTTTACAGGAATTATCTCTCGTCTGTCCTTATTCAAGAGATCTTTCTCACCCTTGACCATGATGATTTATCACAGCGAGCGAAAGTAAGCATCTCAATTGCAACAAAAATACTCCGGGCTACCTCTCAATGCACTGCATAGCCATCTCACATGTCATTGCTACTTATGCTTACTTGTTTATGTGCTGTTTTGGATTTATTATAGGCGGCTCGTATTTTGGTTGTCCTAATATGCAAGCATGAATTTGATGCACGATATCAGAAAAGCGAAGACAAGTTGTACATTGCTCAGCTGTATTTTCCTCTTATAGGACAGGTGTGTGATTCACAAGTAACTTCCTTGAAATGAACATCAGTAGCCAATACTAAGTCTCTCTGCAAGCTTTGGCATACACGGTTCTTCTTACAAGTTCTTTTCCTGTGAAAAATAATTGCAGATTCTGGATGAGATGCCTGTGTTCTATAACCTAAATGTCATTGAGAAGCGTGAAGTGCTAGTAGTCATTTTGCAAATCATAAGGAACTTGGACGACACGACTCTTATAAAAGCATGGCAACAGAGCATTGCTAGAACCAGATTGTTCTTCAAGCTACTTGAAGAATGTATAACCCATTTTGAGGTTCGTACAATAACCCTTGGTAGTTCAGAATTCTGTAGTATTTGTCAGTATTATCAATTTCTGTGCCTGAATGTGATTTCTGATATTATAATCCTGACCAGTAAAACCTCAGTGCACATAATGTTTCTGACTGGGTGTACAATTAGTTCGAGGGTTTGTAAATTACTCTCAGGTGATTGGTTGGATATATCTGAATCCAACTCTTTTTCGTTGCATTCCTGTTGGATGTTTTCACTTATTCCAACTTGGACAAGCACACTCATCTTTCAACTGGTGGTATTATTGCATGATAACAATTTCCAGTCCATCTAAGAATATGCAAATAGGAAGCGCACAGTGGTTTATTATTAGTTCAAAATCTTTGTTACCAGCAAACAATGTTGATCATAATAGTTTATCCAGACCTAAATCTCTTGAATGCTCTCTGCAGCATAACAGAACAGGCGACAGCTTGCTACTGGGCTCTAGTTCTCGGAGCTCTGATGCTGAGCGCCCCGCGTCCCCCAAGTATTCTGATCGGTTATCCCCATCAGTTAATGCATATTTGTCTGAGGCTTCACGCCATGAAATAAGGGTATGTTGGCACGTTATTTGTATGAGTCTATTTTTCCAGCACTAGTAGTATTACTTATAGGTTACACCTTGGGTAGGGTTATTATAGCATGTACTGGACCAGATTCCAATACGTTGTCAGCATTATTTCTTAGTGTTCTTTTATGGGAACAGTTAAGATGCTATTGGAGAGAATGTAGACAGTAGACATCCCTACAAGAAACTGATTAGACTTGGCTGGTATTACTCAAGACAGAATATTAAGTATGGTTCATGTGTATCAAATGCGCATCATTGTAATAATCATGATAGTGTAGCTGGCAAGATTGACTAACCAGCCTATTAATCAGCCGAGATGGCTCTTTCTCACTAGACTGGTGCTGCACTTTCAACTTTGGTGCTGCTGTTTTTGGCTTGTTTATTTAATGCCACTGGTAGCGTAAAAACAATGCCACTGAAATCACGTAATTCTTCAGCCCACTGACAAAGTTAAAGGGCTTTGACCAAGTGACCCTTCTGGTGTGCCTAAGTATTTAATCTAACGTCAAGCCGACAATCCTGGTTTAATCATTAAAAAACCTGGTTTGCGGACTCAGCAAGTGACACTGCTGGGCACTAGCTCTCTGAAGTTTGCTTGAACTATTACCTATGCTCCTGAGTGTGCATTAAATCAACACCTTGATGGATTATTTTCTCTGGCCCTAAGGAGTGGTTTACTTTAAGTCTCAAGTAAGGCTTGACTTTCACTAGTATCTACTGAGCTTGCAATGGTGGACTTGAGCCTGTTTCATGCTAGAGAAGTAGATAGTGATTTTGTTTACTTGTTATAAACCCACAACACTTTGTAGAAGATGTGACAAAAAATCTGTGATCATACAAAAAAATTGCTAGTTGTTTGTCATGACTATTTTTTTAATGCAGCCTCAGGGAACACCAGAAAATGGATTCATGTGGAACAGGATTAGTCCTGAGCTAGGTTCCCCAAATCAACCATATTCATTGAGGGAAGCACTTGCCCAAGCACAATCTTCAAGAATTGGATCAACAGCCAGGGCATTGAGAGAGTCTCTGCATCCAATACTGAGACAAAAGTTGGTAAGTAGTACATTCTGTGTGAATCTTTTGGTGTTTTAAACCTTCTTGAGTTGACAGAGACTTTCTACAGGAACTCTGGGAAGAAAATCTTAGTACATCTGTGAGCCTTGAAGTGTTGGCAATAATTGAGAAGTTTTCGGTTGCAGCTGCTTCTCGTAGCATCTCGACTGACTATGCTAAGCTAGATTGTGTAACGTCTATCTTAATGGGTCTTTTATCCAGGAGCCAGCCATTAACTTTTTGGAAAGCTTTCCTTCCTGTGGTCTATAATATATTTAGTCTACATGGTGCAACACTAATGTCAAGGGAGAATGACCGTTTCTTGAAGCAAACTGCGTTTCATCTTTTGCGACTTGCTGTATTCCGAAATGATTCTGTCAGAAAAAGGGCCGTTCTTGGGTTGCAGATCCTTGTTAGGGTAAGCTGCTTGCTGAATTTTAGTTATGTAAAATCATGAAACTCATATCCTGATACAGATCTTCTTGTGCTTCTAGAACTCATTCAACTATTTCAAGAGCACCACGAGGCTGAGGGTCATGTTGACTATTACTTTGTCAGAATTGCTGTCTGATGTGCAAGTAACTCAGATGAGATCTGATGGATTTCTTGAAGAAAGCGGCGAAGCTCGGCGTCTTAGGAAATCATTAGAGGAAATGGCTGATGTAAGGAGTAAAGATCAGTTGATCGATTGTGGCCTTCCTATTACCGCACTGGACGTGGCTGCTGAAGGTTCCACAGACAGTATGTGGTCGTGGGTAGAGGTTAAGCATCTTTCAAAATGTCTAGTCCAGGCCCTTGATGCTGGCCTTGAACATGCCCTTTTGGTAAGCAAGTTTGGCAAATGAATCCTACTCTGATATCCTTATGTGCAAGTGATGTAGCATATATTGCGCTGGAACTGGCAATCTGATAAGAAAGTTATACTTTGAGCGGGGTCATATTTATGCATTTGAATTTCTTGAGCAAGTATTGAGCACTGAACCTGTAAATTTCAATGTTCTTTTTAGGGGTCCGTAATGACTGTGGACAGGTGTGCAGCTGCTGAAGGCTTCTATAAACTAGCATTGGCGTATGCGCCTGTCCCGGATCTTCACATTATGTGGTTACTGCACCTATGTGATGCCCACCAGGAGATGCAATCATGTGCTGAAGCTGCACAGTGTGCAGTTGCTGTAGCTGGTGTAATCATGCAGGTTGTCTTAGTTTCTGTTCTCCATCCTGTAATTTCTCTATGAAATTGTATGACCTTTGAACCCTTCATATAGGCACTTGTTGGAAGGAACGATGCTGTGTGGAACAAGGAGCATGTTGCTTCTCTCTGTAGGATTTGCCCCGTTGTTGGCACTGATGTGGGCACAGAAGTAGCTGCAGCAGAAGTGGAGGGATATGGTGCATCCAAGCTTACAGTGGATTCAGCTGTCAAGTATCTTCAACTTGCGAACAAACTCTTCGCGCAAGCTGAACTGTACCACTTTTGTGCTAGCATTCAAGAACTCATCATTCCTGTGTACAAAAGCAGAAGATCTTATGGGCAGCTGGCTAAATGTCACACGTCACTCGCGAACATCTATGAGTCAATTCTTGAACAGGAGGCTAGCCCTATCCCATTCATCGATGCTACTTACTACAGAGTTGGATTCTATGGGGAGCGATTTGGCAAACTCGATAAAAAGGAGTATGTGTTTAGGGAGCCACGGGATGTTCGGCTTGGTGACATTATGGGGAAGCTTAATCATACCTATGAGGCTAAGATGGATGGCAATCACACCTTACATATCATTCCTGACTCAAGACAAGTCAATGCTGATGATTTGCAACCTGGTGTATGCTATCTACAGATAACTGCTGTTGATCCTGTAATGGAGGACGAGGACTTGGAGAGCAGGAGAGAAAGAATTTTGTCTTTATCTACTGGTACTGTTCGTGCACGTGTGTTTGATCAATTCCTTTTCGATACACCATTCACAAAAAATGGAAAAACACAAGGTGGCCTAGAAGATCAATGGAAGAGACGCACAGTGCTCCGGACAGAGGGTTCCTTTCCTGCTTTGGTAAATCGTCTGGTAGTGATAAAGTCTGAATCTCTAGAGTTTTCGCCTGTCGAAAATGCGATTGGAATGATTGAAACAAGGACATCTGCGTTGAGAAATGAACTAGAAGAACCACGGAGTTCTGAAGGTGATCAACTACCAAGACTTCAAAGCCTGCAAAGGATACTCCAAGGAAGTGTGGCTGTTCAGGTAAGCCTGCACAATACTAACCAGTTTAACTATTGCTTGTTTCTCTATTTTCTTTCTGCTGCTAATTTTCCCACAACGCTGCAATGCAGGTCAATAGTGGTCTATTAAGTGTGTGCACTGCATTCTTATCTGGCGAGCCTGCAACCAGGCTCCGATCTCAAGAACTGCAACAGCTCATAGCTGCGTTGCTCGAGTTCATGGCTGTCTGCAAGCGAGCGATTCGCGTGCATTTTAGATTGATAGGGGAAGAAGACCAGGAGTTCCACACGCAACTTGTCGATGGGTTTCAGTCTCTTACCGCTGAGCTTTCTCACTATATTCCTGCTATACTTTCGGAGCTATGACTGTAGCAAGGTGGCAATTAGGTAGCATGTGAATGGTTCTTCTTCAGTCGGGGCTCCCCTCCAGATGTTTTTATTTTGAGTAGCCTGGTTGTACAGTTTGAGAACTAACCAGTCTTTGCAATTCTGCCGTGTCTCGATTTTGGGGTGTAAAGTAAGTGTAATTCTTAGTGTGATGTATCTGAATCACGGTGTAGTTTGTTTGCAGTTTGCTGACAGTGCTAGCAAATTAGTTAGTAACTGCTGGAGTGGACATTTTTACATTATTCAGGTTTGATTAATACAATGCAAATTAGCCGCTTGGAGAAACTTATTTGAAAACATGAGCTATTAAAACTGTTCATTTGTTGAATTACATTTTCAGTTACAGTATTCCAGATAGCTGTGCCTTTTGTTCGTGTTCTTGTTGTACATAGCAACTTGAATGCTTGTGCTATCAGGAAGTAATATGCCAAATTCTCTCTGAAGTATCAGTATGCGTGCGTTGCACTGTCCACAACGATAAGGCATGTATGCCGTAGTGTAAGACCAGCTCAGTTGTTGCATCAACAGGCCAATAATGCCCTCCATTACTCTGCATTTTCTTGCAGGAGTTGAACTTCGAAGCAGGGTTTATGTACATCAAAAGAAAATGCGACAACTTTCTTTCTACAGGCGCAAGCGCGACAACCTAATATTACAACATAGCATCTGTCAGCGACTCAAGAATAGCCAGGTCTTACATACACAGTTCATATACCAAGGATGGTATAAGCTCTTCCACCTTCATGGTGATCATCCAATCCAGAAGAATGATGCTTCGGTCTCGCTGAGCTATCAGCTTGCACAGGCATAGTAGTGTTGTAAGTTGTAACTTGTTCACACAGTTGCGCTTCATGAGGGTGAGGCTCGGCAAAAAATATGAGCACGTGTTAGGTACACGAGGAGGCTGAAGTTCTTATGCCATTACTGCAGTCAGCTAATCAGTTATTAGGATAGTGTCTAAATGGAGCTGTCAAACCGTTTTACCACTTCTCACACCGCCTTCTATGTCTCAGTATGTTTTAGCTTTTCCTTTTCTTTGCAGCAGGCCCAAGACATTCATAAGGATTTGCATAGAAGTAGTCTTCTTCCTTTGGCTGCCCGGCAATAACTCTTCTTCTCGTGGGTTGGCTCATTCGGCCCTCGTGCAGCTCCTTAACAGCAGTACAAATTCATCCCATGACAGTTCCTGGTCTTCAAAAAGATCTATAAGCTCAACAAGCTTCTTCCTATCAAGCTGTATAGTTCTGTGGAAGCCCATAAACCTGCATTTGCAACATATACTTTCTCAGTTAACCTACGGATGTCTATTTTGCTGGATTCATTCTTGCTCGCTACAGTCACGGTTCTTCAAAACAAGCATCTACATCCACATGAGACCACACACTACAAACCTGTGTGTGCACACAAATATTTCTTTTCTTCTCACTTACCACTCGGCTAACCATGTCATTATGATACATACACATGTGGCAAGAAGAAAAGAATTCACATTAGGGTCAGTAGACATACCTGCGGTGTCCTTCTACAACTTTAGCCATGTTTCCATCATTACTGGGAATAAAAACATCACTTGCGACAGAAACAAGATAGTCCAGGGCTGCCATTTGAGTTGAGTGTTTTCTGAAGAGGCGGAGCTCATCATCAGACAAAAGCATCTCCTTACGCACCTACAGTTCACATACCAGATAAGCATCATTCCAATGTTAGCAGGAAATTTTTGGATGTTGAATTATATCTGCTTACGATATTTGGGAACTCTCTTCAATGCAGCTAATCTTTTTTCACCACCATAGATTTCACCTGAGGCAATATATATCCGAGTGTCCCTGGGAAAACCAAGAGCTTTGAGCACTAATGTTGTTTCTCCAGGTGTAAGCGGGCACAATCCCTCTAGCCTTTTCTTCTCAGAGTCTATTTCCTTTTCTTTCCACCAGGGATATGCATACCTGAAGTCCACAGAACAGACAAACGAAATTCAAAACAAAGGATGGGAGGAGAGAGTATAGTTAATTTAAAATCTGTAACGCCAAAGAAACCTCATTCTCGTGAGCTCTGCTGTTTCCTGATTAGAACATCCGTGTGTACAACCAGAGAAGGCAAGCATATCCATCTCATATCTCAGATGAAGCACAACAAAAGATCCAGTCTTCCTGAGACTTGATATCATCTTGTTGCCTAGGGCCTCAATGGATGGTGTAAATCTTAACGCATTGTAGTTAACACGGCACCGAAGCTTTTGGAGCCTTAGAGGAAGGCCATTGTTCGCAAGGCGAGAATCTGTCCTGCTAAAACGTACAACCTTGTGCTTTCGTACAAGAGGCAAGATCTGGAAGCAAGACATCTCTGGAAGTAAGAATCAAACAGAAGACATAAAGTATAATCTATTTCGTGAGGAAGACTACTTTCTAACCTGTCTCAAATAGTATTTCTCACTAGACCAGCTGACTGGTTGCATTGATAACGGAACTTTCCCACTGAACTTATGTGGGAGTTCTCTGATAATCTTTACCTCATCTCTTAAAGAATAGATGAAATGATTTACATCAAATATATCCCCAAAATCACTGAAAAGTATAATACATTGAGTCAGCAACTGCAAGTTCTAAATGATATGCTCAACTACCGAAAGAAGTGTGAGAACCACACACCTAGGATCAGCCCAGAAGGATTGCTTATCGAGTTCAGGTACCACCATGGTCAGATTCAAATAGCGTGCCACAGTTACCATGTCACATATCTGCACAAGGAAGCTTTCATGAAGAGCATAGCATAGGTAGACACAATCTTAAAGCTACCGTTAAAAAGGCCAAAAGAGTTAGCATTAGTACTAACCGCAGCTCGCATTTGGTTCAGACCACCATTGCATGAAATAAGAAGATAGCCGTTACTTCTGTAAAGTCCTACAGAAAGAAAGAAGTTTTACTCAGACTGAACTTATTTCCACCAGCGCAAACAGTTGTCAATATCATCAACATCACTAGCAGTCTACCAGAGTGATACTGCATATATGTCAAGAAGAAGCTACACATAGGCTCAGGTAAAGATGAATAACTGTATTCTTTAGCACTAAAATTTACAGAAAATTCTTCAGGCTAGTTTCAGACTAGCTGCTGTATAGTTACAGTTTTGTGTTTCCTTCTTCAGTTTTTGGCTCTTGCCAGTTTTTTTGGAATTGTGTTAGTTTCTTTTAAGTGTATTTGTGCTGTACTTGGCATCATCTTGGCGCCTTCTTCTAATACAATGAAATTACAGCAATGAGAGCAACAAAGTGTTTATGTTCGATGTGTCATCAACATGGCGGTTAGAACCTTATGTTGTTTAATAGAGAAAAAAATTCCTTCCAAAATATCAATTATCCCATGTCTACAACAGACATCAGACCTAGCATTTCTATGCAAACGACACAAATGCACCTTGTCGACAAGCCAAAACACAAATTAAGACCACACCTTTTGGCATAAAGACAGAACCAAAGCAACCCAACAACCAACTAACTGAAAACAGCATAAGACAACACCAAAGCCATCAATTATTCTCTAGCCCGTCTCCGTCACAACAGCCCATCGAAATCCATTTTTGGCTAATCCACCAAATCGGCATTGCAAACTAAGAGGCAATCAAGAACTAAGACGCCAGACAGGGACTATTTAAGAGGAATCGTGCAACTACGGACTCACAGATCGGAAACCCTAAATCTCCGACATCCCAATGGCACCAGATTAACGATCTGCACCAAGAACGACTCAAATTGACTGGGTCGTTCGTTCATATTCCCCGTAAACGATTCGATCCAGCTCATGAATGCTGTAACCAACCACATTTCGACTGCCCCTACCGACTACCGAGTGGCAAGAAAGAAGAAACCCCTCTGAAAGAAGACTGTAGCAGGTAGGACCAGATTCCAAGAACCCAGCCAAAGAACCAAGAATCACCGAACGGCGAGATCAAGAAGATAAGAACCACTCACTCCTGGTAGGCGGAGCTGGGGGCGCAAGCCCGCGACCTCGTCGGAGGCGACGGCAGAGCCGTTGCGGTTCCCTACGCAGGAGGGCCGGGCGGCGCGGAGCGGCGAGCGGGGAAGACCGAAGAAGGTGGAGAGCTGGAGGAGCGCCGTCCAGAGCAGTATACTGGAGGCGACTCGCACCGCCCACCGCAGCAGCCCGATACCGCCTACGCGGCGGCGGATCACCGGAAGGGAAGCCTTCTGCTTGGCCATAGGGGATTCCGACTGGTGGTCGCGGTGTTCTGAACGAGCGCAGGACGGTCAGGAGCGTTCGTTGTTCACTTGTTCTGCTACGGCATTGGGTTGGGTTAGTTGGCATTTGGGTCGGTAACGTCGGTTGTAGGGTGCTTAACTGCAATGTTGGTGGTACTTTCTCATGATAATCATCGATTTGGGGTCAAGGAGTACTAGCCACTCGCTATAAATTGCATGTTATACAGTTGTATTTTGCCAAATAAATTTTATAAAGTAAGTATATACTTACTTTGTTCCAAATTATAAAATATTGCATATATTACAATTTGGACTATATACGGACACCAACACGCGTTTATATGCATGTGATTCAGAAAGTTAAACATCTTGTAATTCAGAATGGAGTGATAGTACTGCTTCCTAAATGTTTCAGATAGCTACTATTCTCCTACCAAGCGAGGCAGTATAATCAATTGTTTGCTGTTGCTCTGTCGGGCCATTTAAGTCTTGTACATTGGCCTAATTCTCTAAAATTAGATCAAAATATGAGCGCTCCAAATAATGAGTGCACCAAAAATATATCTATTGGGTACATACATTCTTTTCATGTAGACACATGGTCTCGCATACTTCGGGGGTGGTAGGGGGACTCAGGTGAAACCCTAGCCAGATCTGGCCATGGGTAGCCCACCCCGGCCCAAAAATCCCGGGTCGGGATTGCACATCGGGCCGGGATCGGATCTGATTTTTGGGCTCGATAGTCGTGTCGAGCCCTCGGGCCGGGATTTAATTCGAGATCTAATCCGGCTTTCTCGGCTCAGCTCGATTTATGTGGCCCGATAGTCGGGTCAGGCCCGGATTTTCTGCGCTGGGCCCGACCCGAAGCCCAACCTGGCCCGAGAAATGGCCAGGTATAACCCTAGTTGTCGCCCCGTGCAGGGAATGGCAGTCGATCGACCTTCGTCTATGCGCCTCTTCTCGTGGCGAGGGGACCTCCGGCCGGAGTGCGGCGATCGGCCCTGGACGACGGGTGTGAGAGGCGGAGCTTGGACTTCAGGGCGGTGGCCCCGAGATGGTGGTGGCTGGGCGGATGCGGCTACGAGGGAAGCTGACGCTAGCCCAGTGGCGGTGACAAAGATGTCGCGGCATTGTTCTTCGGGCCATAGGTCCTAGGAAAATCAGCCGTCGGTCTGGCGGCGGTGGATCTGGCCGTGATCTGCTCGCAGCACATCAGCCGATGGCGGCGCAGAAGTTTGGCGCTTGGGGTGGCGGTCCTGGATTTTACGGCGGATGTCATAGTCATTTGGATGACGCATTGGACGGATCTTCGGGTTGATGATGGTCTCCAGCTCCTTGTGGTCGATGGCCGTACGAGACGTCCTCTTCTCTAACTGCGTAGTTTCGACGCTGGCGGCGGTATGGCGGCATGGGACACCGCCTCCAGTTAAAGATTGGGTTCGATTCGACTAAGCAGGTGCTACACACAACGTATTAGGCGGAGGTGTCAGCCTTGCCACCTATGGTTATGCACAACGTCTAATGAGAAGGCATCAAGTAATATTTGATCCTGACACGTGCTACGGACGATGTCTTCTCCATGATATCAAGTCATGCATGTAGCTACTCAGTCAAAAGTTGTGCGATAGTGGCTGGAGGCGTGGCCGTATGGGACGTCATGGACTTCAATTTTCTCCTCCAACAACATCCGGTTATTGAGGAGTCGTAGGTTGGAAAAGTGATAATGATAGAAGCGTCAATATTGAGTTTGCACACTTCGGTGAAAATATCTCATTATGATCTAACAATGTCGACACACGTTTGCGTCGTGTCTTTGTTGAAGCTGGTGGCTCAAGCTCCGCTTTGGTGATGAAAATCCCGAGACCGACCTTCGGTTGGACTCGGTCATCATAATTTATTTTTTTAAAGTTTTGTCTAAGAATTGTGTATTTTCTATGTTTATACCTTTTTATAATATGGTTACGGCTAGCCTTGTGGAGATATTGTCACGAGGCACGAGGTCTTGAGCTTTTTTCCTTTAATTGTGTATGCATCAATCGATGAGTTATCCTCCTTTTCGGAGAAAAAAACATCGGTAACATGATTTTGTGTCCACTCAAAAAGTTTGATAATCAATTGGTGCCCATGTACTTGGCAATCCAGGGTACTCATATGTGTACTGTTCGGCTCTGAAAACCTGTTGGTTTGATACCATACGAACAGTTGTATTCAGCCCTGCCTAAAACTGATATGAACAGTTGTATTCAGCCTTGCGTGAAACTGGGTAAGCGACTTGGACTTTGTTCAACTGACGTTCAGAAATACACTTGATCTTAAGTAGTCAACCAATTAGTAACACTTAAATGAGGCACTTTCTCGTATGTTTATGTGCTAATACTGAAGGCTACACGCTTGTTGCCTAACAAAAAATACTATGATCGTTTAAAGCAGTTCTGAGGGTTCCGTTCTTCTACACTTTGATGTTGAACAATTCGTGGGTACAGCTCCTCTATCTCGTGGCAACGGAGAAGCCTAATTCGAATTCAGCTTTGCTACTATTTTCCTTTTTCATGAAGAACTGTCCATAAAGTGCACAAGGAAATGCAGGGAGATGGCCTTCTGAATGGAACCATGGCGTCAGAAAAGAACATGCATAGAACAACAAATTAGATTGGGGATAGGACATTCTACACGAATTACCATCAACTCAGAAAGATATTTGCTGTATTCAGTTACTTGCAATCCAACATGACAGTAATTCGTTCATACATTACATTGTTAAGTCGCGCAACAACGAGCAGGTGGAGATTACAACAGCAAGAGGCTCGAATTCAGTTTTGCTCTTTTGATTTTCCTGGCAGAATCGTCCCCAATGTCCAGATGAAACGCAAAGAGATGGCCATATGAGCAGATCCATGGCGTCAAAATAAAAATGCATCACAAGAAATTAGATTGGGGAAAGGACATTCTACACAAATTAACATTAGCTCAGCAAGAGATTTGCTGTATTCAAGTACTTGCAATTTAACATGACACTAGTTCGCTCATACATCCATACGACAACAAGCAGAAAGAGATTACAGACACAACGAACAATCAGATCTAACTAATCCTGAGTTCCTGACACCTTGACTTCGCCCGGCCAAGCCAAGCCTACTATTGTGTTTTTTCAGGAAGAACTGTCCATAAAGTGCAGAAGGAAATGCAGAGATATTGCCGTTTGAGTGGAACCATGGCATCAGAAACGAAATCAAAACAAACTAGATTGGGGTAGAACATTGTACACGAATTACCATCCACTAAACAAGAGATTTGCTGTATTCAATGCTTGCAATCCAAGGTGAAAGTAGTTCCTATATACAGTACATCGCTAGGTCGCAGAACAACAAGCAGAGTGAGATTAGAACAGCCAAAGGTTCGAATTCAGATTTGTTTTCTTGATTTCCTGACCAGAGTTGTCCCCAATGTCCAGAAGAAACGCAAGGAGATGGCCAGATTGAGCGGAACCATGGCGTCAAAATAGAAATGCATCAGAAAAAATTAGATGGGGATAGGACATTCAACACAGATTGACATTAGCTCAGCAAGAGATTTGCTGTATCCAAATACTTGCAATCCAACATGACAGTAGTTCGTTCATACATCCACACGCCACGCAACAACCAACAGACAGAGATTACAGAAACAACGAACAATCCCTTAGATCACGCCTTGACTGCGCCCAGCCAAGCCAAGCCTAGCCGCCGAAGCCGTAGAGGGTGCGGCCCTGGCGCTTGAGCGCGTACACAACATCCATGGCGGTGACGGTCTTGCGGCGGGCGTGCTCGGTGTAGGTGACGGCGTCGCGGATGACGTTCTCGAGGAAGATCTTGAGCACGCCGCGGGTCTCCTCGTAGATGAGCCCCGAGATGCGCTTGACGCCGCCACGGCGAGCCAGCCTCCGGATCGCCGGCTTGGTGATGCCCTGGATGTTGTCGCGCAGCACCTTCCGGTGGCGCTTGGCGCCGCCCTTCCCGAGCCCCTTGCCGCCCTTGCCTCTCCCTGACATCGCCGCGGCTCTGCTGCTGCTGCTGCTTTTTTTGGTGGTTTGCTGCGGTGGGATGAGATGTGATGTTTCTGGCCGTGGTGGGGTGGGCTTTTATAGGAGCGAGGATTGTGGGCACTGGGCAGGCGTGGAGGAGCGATCCGCGTGATGCCGGGTTGCAGCCGTTGGATGCGAGGATTGTGGACCGTTGGATGGTTTTGGGTTGCGCGGATCGGTGACCTGGCGGGGAGCGGGGAGCGGGAGGTGTGCTTTTCGTGTGAGGAAGTGGCGGGACAACCGAATCGTGGCCGCGCGGTGTGTTTGTGGTCGAAATTTTTGGATCGTCTCGTGGATAACGGTGGGACCGGAGTTCAGAATAATAACCCATTGAGAGTGGGCCCGGATTTTAGAATAATAATCCATTGAGAGTGGGCCCGTGATGGCAGTGCCGATCAACCGATTCTCTTTTCCTGTGAAACTGGGTTATTTGAGTACTCCCTCGTCCCATTTACATGGCGTACTTTGTGTTAAGAGTGCACTGATTCTGATCATCAATTTCGGTTAGATAATACTATATGGGAGTTGTGTCATAGAACTTATATCATTAAAATCTTTATTTGAAATCCAACAATATGATTTTTTTTAATTCACATAACACAAGTTTCATTGGTCAATTGATGGTCAAATTTACTGCACGTAAAATAATGACCCCGTATAAATGGGGACGGGGCGACAAACTACATGTTATGATCGTATCTTTTTTATCCATGATTACCCATTTATTTCGTCTCTTTTATTGTTTCAGTGCTATATCACACATTCAATTTCTGGCAAGTTGGTATTCTTGATATATCGTGTACACTTTGCACCCCCGTTCGATTCTAAACATGTAATGGATCTTTTTTCCAAACTCTAAATGTTGTGCATTTGCGTTTAAAGGAAAATCTAACTAATGCACGGGAGCAATAGTTATATCTATATAATCAAAATTTCTTCATTCATATATACTTTTTGGAAGCTCTAATCATATTTTCATCAATCAAACATGGAGAGGTTGAAAGGACATCAACGCAATACCAATAAGTGGAATTTCAGTGTTAATGACATATGAATTGTGGGACTACATGTTTTTAGCTACGCGCTTAGGTGTTAGTCCCATGGAAAAAGACCCAATGTTGGTGGGGGGCCCTCACTCCCAACCAAAAGAGAAATGAGGCTAACGATTTCTTTGTAGGCATTCCTATTTATATATCTCGAGTCATCGGAAATCTTCACTGTCACTCTATCAGGAGGGGCAACACTATATACTCTAGCACATAAGTTCGAGGTTTACTTTTACTCCAAATGTCTATACCAGTATGCCTTTGTTTCTCTCTCTGGATTGGTCCGCACATAGGCCCGTCTATCAGGTCTGGTGCCCGGGATTATCAAGGAACACTCGGGATTGGTCCGAATGGTGTTCGGACATGCCTCGAACTATTTAGACCCGTCGTGAAGTTAGATAGTAGAAAACCTTGGGTCGTTTAATTAGACTCCATGAAAAATCTCGTGCATTCGTGTTCACTTCGGTTACCTCTATCCTTATGTTACTTTGGTTAGCGGTGATCTCTAGCTTTCTTACTTGTGTATCTTATTTGTAGTACTACATTTTTGACATATATGATTGTATCAACTCCATGACAAATCTTGTGCATTTGTGTTCACTTCGGTTACCTCTATCCTTGTTTTACTTTGGTTAGCGGTGATCTCTAGCTTTCTTACTTGTGTATCTTATTCGTAGTACTACATTTTTTACATATATGATTGTATCATTTAGTTGCATTTTAGAGCACATTTCTTTTCCGCCATTTTCATAAAATCAACGGAAATGATCAAAATTCATAGTCGTCAAATCACCCTAGTCTAGTAAACCATCCTTGATCCTTCAAATGTTGAATGTTGACATCAATATGGAGGTAGTACCTTTACGAAAATGATTTAAAGTTTGTGAATTAGAAACCGGTTTAGAATAATTTGTGAAAACTAAAGGTATGAGGAGGAGAAAATTTTCTGCCGGAGAGCACGACATGGGATAATCATTTTATTTCAGAATTTTTTGTGATTGGTTCGATAAAATCCTGATTTTATTTTTAAGCAAACTCATCAAGATGTACCTATTTATTTAATTTCAATATAAAAGTACGCCATGATAGCTTCCCCTTTAAAAAAATATTATGTTGAAATTCCCAATGGCTCCCAAACTCATATGCTCCTGCTCTAACAAATAATTCAAAAAAAGAAGATTTTTAAAAAATATCTAAAAAAAGATTATGACGAACATATATAATTTTTCCACATATGTATCAAATTTCTTGGTGAAATGACATTTTTATGCTCTGTTGCAAAAAGGCAAATCAGTGGCCAAAATGAGATTTTAAAATATGTTTTTAGAGCACCGATTTTTTTTCGCACAGAGCATCACACGGTTCATTTGGTAACGAGACTTGGCACGTATTTAGAAAATATGTATATGTTTGTCATCAATTATTTTCAGAATTTTTTAAAATATTTTACTATTTTATGATATTTTGGAAAAATTGGTTATTTACCCAAAAGTTGAGCAGCCTTTAATTATGTACCCAAAGTTGAACGTACCTTGGTAAAATATCTAATACGTACGTGAAAGCAAAATAAAGACCAATAGGGACCTGAAGGCAAATTGATCGATTGGATCTTTTTTTTTTTGACTTTTATCGATCGATTGGATCTTAGCCCCCGTAGAGATCGATTGGATCTTAGTCCCCCGTAGATGATTGTGTAGGGCTGATCTCAAGCGAGTTGCTACGGACCGGCCGGCCGGCACACCTCAAGTCCTCAAGGACGCTGCAGCGAGCAGTGTATATTGCTACGTTGTGCATTCCGCACATGTATACCTGGCCATGTCTCGGGCCGGGCCGGGCTTCGGACCGGTCCTACAAAAGCCCGACACAGAAAACTCAGGCCCAGGCCCGGCCCTGTAAAAAAGCCCGAAAGCCCGACGGACGTCGGGCCATGGGCCGGGCTTCTTAACTAAATGACCAAAGCACAAAGCCCAGGCCCGGCCCATCGCATCTGTCGGGCCTAAAATTCAGGCCCAACCCTGAGAATTTCGGGCCGGGCTGCCCATGCCCAGGGCATACACATGTGATCGGATGTGCTTTACTTTTAGTAAATCATTGCACACGAGCAGTGTATATTGGCCGGTAGGTGTTAGCACCTCGGTGCCCGTACAGCAGCGTTGGAAAGAGCAGATTGAAAACATACAGGCGGACGCTGCCGGTCGGCAGCGACGACGGCCACGAGCAGACGGCTCGGCAGGCGGCGTCAGCTACGGCTTCGGCGGGGACGGTGTTGCTCAACGGGCAGATGGCGAGCGTGTACTGGTTGACCTTCTACTCCCGGCGGCGTCGCGTGAATTGACCCGGCGGCGTGATGCACGTACGGGAGAGTTGATCCAATCTATCGATCGTGGGTAGCCCTACACAATCACGTACGGGAGACTGAGATCCAATCGATCAATTTGCCTTGAGGTCCCTATTGGTCTTTATTTTGCTTTCACGTACGTATTGGGTATTTTACCAAGGTACGTTCAAGTACATAATTAAAGGCTGCTCAACTTTTGGGTAAATAACCAATTTTCCCTTTTTTTTTAAATTGAACATAAGCATGTGAGCTCGAAGGCAATCCTCTCCCCCCCGAACCTTTGCTCAGACAGACCCTCTCTCTCCCCGCGCGTCCGTCACCCCCCGTGGCGGCCCAGCTCTCCCTCGCCTCGCTCCCCTCCCTATCATCTCTCCCTCGTCGCCGCCGCCGACAGAGGCTTCCGGGGCGTTGCCCGGGGGCGCTAGCGGCGGCGGTTTCCTTCTCCCCGCGCCGGGTGTGGGTGGAGGCAGGGATCCCTCGGCCTGGTGGCGGTGCCTCTCTTGGGCGCGGTGGTTCGGCTCCGGCCGAGGGCTGGCGTGGCGGCGGCGGAGCGCGCAGGCCTGCGCGGGGTGGCGCAGTGCGGCGGGCGACGGTGGCCAGCAGGGCAGCGCGGGCTGAGGGCCCAGATCTGGGCCCGTCGGGCCCCATCTGGGTCGGGCGGGGCGGCTGCACATGTTGGGCGCTCTGCAACCTGGAGGAGAGGAAGAGAGTGCAGGGAACAACGACGACGGCGGCCGGCCAGTTGCAGCGTGGCGGCGAGCTTCACAGGCCCATTCTGGGACCGGTCGGACCCTGTTAGGACTGGTGTGCCCCGTGGGGGCTTTACGGGCCCGCTCGGCCTGGCCGGACCTAACGGGGACTGGTGTGCTATGCGGCCGCGTCCGGTCGACTACCGTCCTCGACGGTGGAGGTAGTTCCCTCCCGCGTGGCCGTGGTACTGCTGACCCCGGTTCACGCTTCTCCTCACCTCCGAATTGCAGACCTCGTGACTATAACTTCGGTGTGACGACGATGGTGGCTTCGTGACCGTTTTGGCGCATGGGTGGGCGGCTTGTTTGGTGGGATCAAGGCTCGTCCTGGTGGGGCTCCTGTGCTACGGATCGCCCGAGGTTGAGGATAGGGTTTTTCAGGAGATCCTTGTCGGTTCACCCGACACCGATGCGGTGCCACCTCCGGGTGGCATCTTTCCTTCCTGAAGGTGTCGTGGCTACCCTTCGTCCGCTTCCTTTGTGTGCCGGGGGAAACCCTAGGACCAGGCGCTGGTCCGGGTAGCAGCGTAGCTTCCCTTCTTGAAGGTGCTGCTTGACGATTCGATGCTAGGAGTGTGGTGGCTGTTTTTCGGAGGGCGCAACGGTTACGAGTCACAGTCGTTTGGTCAATCCGCCTATGTCTCCTTTTGTTTCTTCTTTTTCTTTCTTTGGGTGTTTGTTGGCTGTCATCCCAGCCATTTTTTGTTGATTGTATCGGTTGTTTGATATATTTATATTGTGGGGCTTCGGCCTATTTGGTCAAGGTCGAAACCAATACGCCTCTCGCAAGTTGACATATCTTGAATATTTTAGAATCTTCCAGTTCAGTCTTTTTGTCCCACCTATCTGCCGGTGGTTGATCTATGAAAAAGAACCCGCCGGTGGTTACTATCTCGCCGGCGATGCCAAGCAGGCAAGCGTGCTGGGGAACTCAGACCCGTATCACTCGCCACGGCGCCACATGCGCACCAACCTAGCCCACTGCACACACGCAGTCAGCCAGATCTCGCCTCGCAAGCCAAATGACCACGTTGACGCGCCTCGTCGCCGTGACCGTTCTCTCCGCCGCCGCAGCGGCCGTCGACGCGCTGGTCTTCGAAGTGCCGTCAGGAACCTCAAAATGCCTTACCGAGCGGCTACGCGGTGGTGTGCAGTCCCACATATCGTACCGCGTGGCGGAGGCCACCTCGGCGGTCGGCTCCACGGTCTCGATCCGCGTGGCGGGGCCGGACGGCGAGGACCTGCACCTGACGGAGGACGTCGAGAGAGGACGGTTTGTGTTCCAGGCGGCGACAGACGGAGAATACGTCGCCTGCTTCTGGGCGCCCCACTACGAGCGCGGCGCCATTGTCTCCGTCCACGCGCAGTGGGCCATCGGCCTTCGTGTCCACGCCGAGGGACCCTTACCGCCGTCGCCACTGCCAACAAAGGAAGCGTTGATGTAAGCTTCTCCGCTCGTTGAGTTTTTTTTTATCTGAATAATAATCCGAGATTGCTGCTACTTCGTAGTTGAGTGCAATGCAGTAATATAGGTCCATAACTACATATGATCACCTCTTTCTTGAATTCTCCTTTTCTGGTTTCCATGGATTGTTCAATGTAGATGCTGAAATCAGAATACATTTTGTTGCTGCATGCTGGTGACCACCATTACACGAATATTTGTGGGGGCAAATGCAATGCCATGCCGGATGCCTCGGGTTTAACGCTATAGTTTCTCTGCTCTAAGCCTCTAACCACCGTTTTTATCAGTTTCTTTTTTGGCTGAAACATAACGTAGCTTGACCATTATTTGTTCTGTATTTTTTATGGAGTCAACCTTCCAAAGCTTCACCGTTCAAAGTTTCATAAATTAACTTCAACTTGTAAGCTAGAAAGGCATATTCAGCAATAGCAACAAGGCACATTCAGACGCAAAATGTTTCTTGCTTACAACTTCACAGCCAAATAACCCATTTTAAGTGATATTCAGCAATTAGTAAATGACATGAGAGGCCAATAATAATATATATGTAAACTTCTGCAAATCGGACTTCGGGGTTGAGAGATCAGTCAATCACCATATAACTTTACTTAAAGAGCTAACTTTAGTAAGTGGGAACACAAGTTTCTTCTTCTACCTGAACGCAATGATTTTTTGTGTGTAAACTGTAATGAAAAAGATCTCGTTACTTTAGCGTTTCAGTTGAGTCGGCTAAATCTTACCGTCAGTTGTAATATTCAATATTTGAAATGTCTTGCCCAGTCAATGGTTGGAGAACTGAAGAACCTGGAGGATTCTGCTCGATTCATACAAGAAGAGATGGTTTATCTCAGTGGAAGGTAAGCCTATCAACCTCTGATCAAGTCTTTTTCACTTCCTCGTTGAGCTCGTGTCGCTTATCAATCCTAACAAACTGTGTTGGTCACCACAAATGCCAGGGAGGGTGAGATGCAGAGGCTCAACGAAGAGACTACAATAAGATTGGAGTCCTTCACCCTCTTGTCTCTGGCTTTATGCGCTGGGGTTGCCACGTTGCAGCTGTGGCACCTAAAGAATTTCTTTCAGAAACGACATATACTCTATAACTTGGAACGCAATGAGGCTACTCAGCTACTGCCTTCCTGACCATTTAATCCTCTAGACCTATTAGCACCGGTTTGTTGGTTGTCGTTGAGCAGTGATTTACTTCCAGAACGATCGATGCCCTTGTATAAGTGACACCGTGTAATCGTGAAGCTTCAGAGCAATCTTCTGTACAATGCCAAATCTTCAATTTTGATGTAACTATTAGTTTTACACACGGGATCGTTGTTGTCCGTATCTATTTCAATCTATTCCATCTGATGTAATTTGATTAGTTATAAAGTCAGATCGCTTGCACGAAAAATATCTAGCACAATTGTTTTTCCAGCACAACTTTTCTACTTTACTTGAGTTGTGCTACGTGCGTTTCAGCAGTTACAGGGAAACCACAAACTGATTGCGGGCAGTCCGTACTCCGCAATGTGGCTATCAGTTGAATACTAAATCTACATTCGAAATGTCCTTTCAGACCAAAATGCTTAGGATTGCATGCATTATCCTTTTTGAACTTCGAACATTAATGAAATACTCCAATGTGTAGGATTTTAATAAACTATGGCTTGTTTTGGCTTGGTGGGGATTGAAAGGAGTTAACTGAACAAGCCAAATAGTGTTCCAGTACACTATCTATTCAAAAGAGGATAGCATCATGTTCTTGCACACAAAGGAAAAAAAATACTCCCTCAGATCCAAAATAAATGTCGCTAGGCGTGCTAGTGAGTTGTACGTGCATAGTTAGTTTTTTCACGACAGTTAAAGCGGATCGGAGGGAGTAACAGTAATTTAACCGAGTTGCTCCAAAGGAGCAAAGGATAAACATGAAACTACATGACTCACAAAATAGAATTAGACTGAATAGTATAGATTTATGCCACTGCATCGAAGTCCAAAAGGATTACAGAGTATCTCATCTGGCTCTCATTAGTACAAAAAATTAGACCTTCAAATGGCCGCACAGGACAACTCCAATCTATATTTCTCTTGTATACGTTAATGTATTTAAAGGCTAAATAAATAGAATGGAAGATGGAGAACAAATGGTGAATCAAGAAAAAATTCTAAGATTAAACTTTAGGATCTAAACTCACTATTCCAGAACGGTAAGCTAAGCCAAAACTATATGCTGGGGGTTCTTCTTAATTTACTGCCCTGTTTCTGCCTATGATGAAGATGCCACCTCAATGGCGCTACCAAGGGGCCATGCTGCTTCGACAAATGAATTGCTATAAGGCACCTTCTTTACTAATGTAATATCTTGATAGGGATCCACACCTGAAAGAATGCAGGCAAAAAGGATAAGAAATATGTTGAAAGCCTCTAAAGTTGCCAATTTTGTTCTTTTACATTAAGCCATACCAAATCCATCCACAAGTAATGTGTGCTGGTAGACAAGATCCATGCAAAGGTATGGAATGTTGTCCTCTGAAACATCAGGGTAGGTGGCTTGTGCCTCCTTCACATTCAGTTTACAAACACGTCTTGCGGCTTCTTCGAAGTCTGACGGTTTAACCTTAGCAACTGTTGCCTTCGGGTTTACAAAACCAGCCTGAGCAGACAATGAGTGACAATTAGATGTCTAATGTGACAGGCAAGCAAGTCAACAGCAACCAGCATTAGAACAGTGAGAAAGTTTAGCCAGAGAAAAGACTATGGTGGTTTAGGTAATCCTAAAATACATGATTCAGATCTGCTCGACTGCATGCTGGTTACCTATGTGGTAATTTTCTTGGAAGAGAACTGTTTAATTTTAAAAAAGGGTTTAGATGGCAGGTTGCATGGTAGATGATCATATGGGCATGTCATGCAGACACGAAGGGTATTAGCTGGCAGGTTGGCAATGGTAGTAATATTCATTTCTGTGGTGGGAACTGGTCTGGAGCTGCAGTTTAGCAGTTCAATGTTGGGATATGTTCATTATTGCTCATGAGCATGGTTTTCTAGCTGATGTGGGTGATGGATCAATTTGAAATTGGCTTCCAGAAGATGTGTCGATTATTGATTGATGAAACTCAGGTTTGAACTGCTAAAATTGCTGTTTTTTTAGGAACCTGACTGAATGATTTGGAATTTTGTGAATTATATGGTTTATTACGTGAGTACATTGTAGGCTGTCATCAACTTCGGTGCATAAAACCTGTGCAAAGTCCTGCCATTTGGCAATTGCGCTTTCCACCACGTAATCAAGACCTTATGGCTCTTGGAAAATACCATAAAAGGCTTCTAACCACAGAAATTTGAGCAAGAAGCAGGATGTACATGATACTATGCCTTTTTGCAATGAACCCGAGATGGTATACTGTTTCTTCAAACGTGGGATTGGCTCAACATCATCTTATCTCTGAACTTCTTTGCATCAGCATTGGTCAAGATTTCGAATATGTATAGGTGGTGGTTAAGTGATAATAATCGGTGTGCTAAATATTGTTTGTGTGGCAGCATGATGGTGTGTCTGGAAACGAAAGAGTGCAGTTCTTTTTAAGAGGAAAGGCTGGTTAGACTAAAGGGGATGCTGTGGGCCCAGGTGGTGCTACATTTGCAAGGACCCGTTGTGTCTCCAGATCAATCACTGTATTGGAAGGCTAGAGAGCGAGTCAAAGGAACAAATGAGGATAGCCTTGAGGTGAACTGGAACATAAAGGCTTAAGGCTCTGACAGGTGTTGTGCTGAGACGCATTTATCCAAGGTGAAAAACATTTGCTGGGTCTGTGTTGTTTGCTACTTTGATCAGTATGTATTATCTGACTGCTTTGTTATTTTTGGCTTTGCTGGGAGTGGGAAGGTATTCAACAATTTTCCCGTCAGGCTGTAACATTGTTTAACTGCTATTTGTCAATGCAGTCGAGCTGTGGCAAACACTTTTGATTGAGAAAAAAGTGTATCTGTCAAAAGGACTCACCTCAGCAGCCCTATCAAAGAAAAATGATGCTACAAACAGATTCTTCTGTCCATCTCCACCGCCACCATTCCATACACCACCAAATGTGCATTTCATGTGAGTGCATGCCGGTTCATCAACTTTAAGAGCTCTCACTGCAACAGCCCTGCACTTGGAATAACTAGCACCAGACGAAGAACCTGATGCCTTAAATGTATCATCACCGTATTTGTATTTCCCTACAACACAATGCAAATGGCAATTAAATTCCAACATTGTCCTACACGATCATAAGGATCAATTGACACGGTAAATTCGAAGGAACTGCAAGGAGTAATTGACACGGTGAATTCAAAGGAATTTTTCATCTATGGGAAACACTGGAACATGCATATACACTCATACTGAGCATAATATGACAGGTGCAGTCATGCTTTTATCAATGACTTTATTATACAGAACACGGTAATACTCTATGAGAAAATGAAGGCGTGCAAAATTCTACAGGATGACAAAAGATGTTGCTTATTTTGGAACAGGATACAAATCCCTGCATAAGATAGAACTTCATGAAAAAGAAATAAATTTTAGTTTTAAAAATGAGCATCGGTCATTATGATGCTGATATATTTCAGTAAATTCACATGAAGTTCATTTAAAGTTCCAAAGATGTAATAAGGAAATGATGTATCAGTTCTAAACGTTGGAACGTTGGCTTGGAAGATTAAGGCAAAAGAAAGCAGCCATACCATGATATCCGTCCAACATGCAGTTGCTGTAATCATTGCTTTCACCCGCTTTTAAGATCTCTGCTCTAGCCGCCAGCAAACCATAATGCAAATAACTGAGGAAAACAATGTTCGCAGTTATGCAATGGTCTTTACCTATCTTATTTAAATGGAAGAAATATTGTGATATTAGCTGTAGTAAGCAACATTGTTCTATATCAGAGAGGTGACAGACAGAGTGGGTTCAAGGACATATGTAGTAACCTCCATGACAAATCATTTAAAATATAGCACGATGCTAAATTTGACTATCATGTTATAATAAACCAATTTAAAGTAACATTACAAGTCCTCAATTTTTTGGGGGGTGGGGTGGGTGGCAGGGTGGAAGGCAGCTGCGCAATATTGCCTGGGAGATGCAATCCGTACAACCCACAACTCATTGAGTAGTTTATTTCCACTCAATTCCCTCCTGCTCATGCAAGTCATGAAGCCAAATAACTAGATGAGCCATTGGGCAGCCCAAACTTGCACCTTACCTGCATGCTACATTGGGCAGTGGTTACTGGCTGGTACCAACTTCCTAAATGATGGCTGTCTTCCTTACAGTCCTTATGACCTAGGAGTCCAAACTCCAAATCCAAAATACTTGTAGGTCATTTCTACTGGAGGCACCATAACTAGATAACCTAAAGACTGATTCGGTAAAATTTGCACAACTAATAAACGTTTCTAGAGATAATTGGTGTAGTATCTTGGGCTCTTGGCAGAAAAATAACAGGACAGAAAGTTCAAAAGTCTATGGACATTTGGAATTAGGACTGCACTAACTTATTTGATGCATACCTGTGAACATAAAGATAATATGTTGTTCCCTTTAGCAGCAGCTTCTTCACGTATAAATCTTCGCCATCTGGAACTAGAGGAGCCTTTGCTGCATCCTTTTCTGAGATAGCATAAGCCATTTGGACAGAACCACCACCTAGATCAACCACTCCAACAGTATGTGAGTAAGGCTTTCCCAATTTCTCCAACAGATAGTTGATGGTAACCTATAAGAACAGTGAAGTATTCATGTTGATGTAAAAGAAGAATTCATGTTTCTTCCGAATGGTAAAGGTGGTAAAAGAGTAGCCCATCGAAATTTTTCTTTACTTCCATCGCGATCAAAACTCTCTTTGGAGGAAACATATATACAAAAAAATTGGAGGAAACGTGTATACAATTGGACTGCATTTATCATACCCACTGGAATGCACCTTCCTGAGATCCATCTAGAACGGTGACCCAATCTGGTTGGGATTTGAAAGAACTCTTGTCACGAAGAAGATCCCTAACCTGCATAATTGGTAATTAATAATAACAAAAAGAAAGAACTATTCGCTAAAAAAATCAACACAGTAAGTACCACACCAATTTAAAACATGATAGTTATCTTGACAGAATGACATGAATAAGACATGTTATTGCTAGATTATCACAAGGAGAACATTACCGCTTGCAAAATTTCTTCAGACCTTTCAGCTCCTAATGCTCTGAGACCTGCGGTGGCCTGCATAAGGGTTCAACAATGAAAAACCACCAGAATATCCTATTGCGAAATTCTGTAGATAAAGAAAACCATTACTCACCCCAACCCTGACAGGTGTTTGCTCACGCAATTCTACAGGGACTACTTTTTCAGCTTCCTCAAGAAGAGAAACAAGTGACTCAGCAGCCTCCTGTGGATCCTTGGCATAAGCACTCAAGCCTGGTTTTGTCTGAAAAGAAAGAGATATGGAATATCAGATAATTTAGTTACCCCTCTCTTTTATCCATGGAAAATTGTTCTTTTCTATTCAAGTCATTACAGCGAGACAGGAGTATTCGAAGATTTTCAAATCATTTTTTTTTTGTCTAGGAAGAAACAAACATCTTTCTCTGCAAGGTCCATGAGACTTCTAAAGATCATGCATAAATCCTTTCCAGAAGAGGATAAGCCTTAAGAAGGTACTCCCTCCGTTCCTGAAAGTAAGGCGTATATTTTTTCTGAAAAGTCAAACAACGTATAGTTTGACCAAGTTTTTAGAAAAAAAAACAGCAATTAACAAAAAAAAAATATGGACATCATATGAAAATATATTTCATGATGTATCTAACTGTATTGACTTGGTATTGTAGATGTTAATAGTTTTTTGTAAAAACTTGGTCAAACTTAACACCGCTTGACTTTTCAGAAAAAATATGCGCCTGACTTTTTGGGATGGAGGTAGTATAGTAAACTAGTGATGGGGTTTAGACGTTTAGCAACTGAATCGAACAAATTTCCCAATATTATTTCTAGAACATCATTCAGGTAAAAGGCAGGTTGAACATTTATTTTCTTAAAATATTTTAGAAAATACCAGCTAGTTTTGCTTGACATATATGCATCATTCCATAGTTCAGCCGACTGTAAAAGAAAAATGAACTCAGCTTAGTTACCTAGATAGATGTGATCATCCATATGGTTCACATAACTAGGTGACAATTATTGTTTTAGATAGACCGCCCGCACCAGGTTCTTGAGTTTATTGGGTAGTTATCAACAGTAAACACATCCATGCTTCCCACAAACTTGAGCCAATCATAAGCTGAAGGGCTGGGTTTTCGTTTATAGTTGCAAACCACCAATGTACATACTGATGTACATACTGATAGTAGCATAATTTGTGCTATTTATTCTAAGTGTCTTTAAAACAAACCACCAATGTACATACTGATAGTAGGTTCACGAGTCCAGTGTTCTACTCAGTGCTACCATATAGCTATTCATCTGCCGTACTCCGTAAGTTATTCTGTTTGCTCTCGCATGTACATGTTTTGCAGGAATGAAACAATGTCATTAAGAATATCAACCCAGTAACAATACCAGATCCACCTGACAACGCCAAGCACATTTGGTTATTAAGGATAAGTAATAAACCCAAAACAGTCCCAACCTGCTTGAAGAGCTCGATCTCATTGCCTATAGGAACGAGATCCAGGTTCCCGTCGAAGCAGTAGACGTGCACGCGGCTCCCGGAGCTCCCGGCGTCAAATATGACCGCATACCTGTTGGATCCGTCACCAACTCCGCCCACGGCCTGGGGCCCCCACCTCCTGGCGAGGAGCACACCGGAGGCCCCGCCGGTGACGGAGGCCGGGGAGCGCGGCATGAGGAGGAGAACGAACGAGACGAGGAGCAGCGGCGAAAGCAGCACCATCAGCACCCCGCGGAAGCGGTGCACGCGGTCGGACACGGCCTCCCCCTGCTGCTGCTGCTGCCGCGCGCCGGCGGCGGAGAAGCGGCGCATCCTGGCGGCGGCATCGGCGGCGGAGGGGCCGGCTGCGGGGTCGTCGGCCGGGAGCAGATCGGCCGCCGAGGGCGAGCGGTAGCGGATGCGGCCGTTGGTCGGGGAAGGCTTCACCGCCTCCGGCTGCGACGGCTCCAGGGCGTCGGACGGGGCGGCCGCGCGCGCGCGGCCTCGGGGTGGGGTTGGGGTGCGCGGCGACGCAATTGGCGCACGGGGCCTCTCTCCGCCGCGGCTCACAGCGGCCGTTGGGTTTGGCCCCGGGGCGGCATTGCGATCGGAGCGGCGAACTGGTGAATTGATTGGAGGGAAGGGACTCGTGCGCCGGGCTCGGGAAAGGGGAAGAGCTGAAGAGGGGAAAGAGCCGGTGTGGTTCGGGACGAGGTGGCGTGCTGCCTGGCTAGTTTTGTTTTTCCGGTGACGTGAAATGTGCTGGTGGGACTGCCGCTGCTCCCTGGGCCGGCTGCGAGCAGCAGCCGCCAATTGGCTACACAGCCAGCGCACCTCGAACTCCGGTGCCTGATCTAAACTAAAATGAATTAATGTTTTTTCTCTCTAATTCATACTCCCTCGTTCAGATGTTTTAGATATTTCAATATAGACTACATACCGGCTCGAACCTCCTACCTCCGTCCTTGTTATATACAGAATGAAATGAGTGAATCTACGTACTAAAACACGTCTAGATACATTCAAATCTAGAAAAGTTACAACATCTTGTATTTTAGAAACGGAGGTAGTAGTTATTCCAAGGCCTTCCCTGACACATTATATCTTAATTAACTCATTATTTTAAAGAGGTGTATTATAGGACACAATCACCCCTAATGTATTTGGTTTTAGAGGTTGTATCTAAACGAAATTTCTATCTAATGATTTTAACCTAATACTTGCTTGTAATTGGGCTAGCAACCTTTTTTTCTACGATCTCGTGCAAGATTTCTGTGTTAGTTAAGATACATTCCCAATCTCTTTATTCATAATAAAATATAGTGGTATGTCAACAAGTTACCTATGAAACCGTGCTCAGATACAAGCATTATGGAAGGCCTAAATTACTTGAAATATTTTGCTAAATTATAACTGACAATTTAAGCTATGACACTTATTACGGGGAAACGACATAGGACAATTTACGTGGTATAAAATCATAGGCATGAGTAAGTACTTTTAAGTATTTTGCTAAATTGTAACCGACAATTTACACTATGGCATCTTGTTTAGTATGTTTGTGATTGTGGCATCAGCTGAAAGGAGCTTTTCAAAGTTGAAATTGTTGAAGAACTGTTTTAAGTCTACAATATCATAAGGGAGATTAAATGGTTTAGCAATTATATGAATCAAGAAGAAATTATTGGATGAGATTGATATTAATACCATCATCAATGACTTTGCATCTAGAATTGCGAGAGGAAAATTTTGAACTAATATGAAGCTTTTTGTTGTTGAAAACATTAACATTAGATATATTGATTATTATTTTAATAGTTTGCTTAAGGGCACCCTAGTTTTAGTTTCGCCCCGAAATCTGACTGCTGTCGCACAAGACAAAATACTGGCCATTGTGAGTTATGTAGATATGATGTGATGACTCCATCGTATACCCTAATTTATCATATGTCAATTATTATCTCCAAATTAAAAAAAGCAGTTCCGCCACTATAAAATCGAAAGCGCTTGTGGGTTACACTGAGTATCCATTAGAACTTTAGAATCAATTGAATAGACACGAGGGGAAATGATAACAATGTCCATGTATGAGAGACAAATACAACGAGACATCACACATAGCTGAAAATCCTCCATAACCGTGATGGAAGGACTTGTCTGTCACAAATGAGCATTCTTACAAATTGAAACAAAAGAGTAAATATACACGCATCACAGATTTCTGATGATTCACGAAATGTGAAAGATGCAGCGTGTGACAATACAGCCGCATGCAAACTATTAGCATCATCATCTCATAGACAAAATACTCGATGCAGTTAATGGCTATTGTATTTCTTTTATAAGGAAACTATTTCTATTCATCACAATCGCTTCCAGATTCTTTTTGTTAATAAAGATTGTCCGAAACGGTTTATTTACAAAAAAATTGAACCATGGCAAAAGACTTGCCATTTTAATTAATTAATAAGAAGTGGGAATTGGCCGGTTAATTAGCGGGAAACCGGCCTAAAACCGAAACAACACCCTCGATGACCGTCATGAAACACGACCATCGTGAAGGCACACACAACCACCCTGACTACCCACACAAGCTGCACACACACCACCGAAGTTAGAGTCGTCGAGGTTGCCCCCCGTGTCATCCTCATCACTCCGCAGCAACTCCTACATCACAAGAAAAAACACCAAGGAGACCATTGCCGAAGCGGCGTCGAGAAGTCCATGTCGGCCAATGCCAAACAGATGACTCTTCGCGCAGAGGTAGACAGCTCTGATTCTGATGATGAGCTCCCGAGAGGAGATGCGCAAGACCTGCGACGAATAAGATCTTCACCACCGGACCGCCCTGCAGGTCATCGTACGTCGCTCAAAGGAAGAAACTTGAGAAACATAGCAGTTCCAACTTCCTGCCTAGGGAGACTAACACGAAGACTCTCGGACACGTCGGATCAGAGCCGACTACGAAGGCATTGCCGCGACCAGACCATCGCACATCAACATTGTCGTTTCCACGCAAACCTCCACACGGAACCACCACTTCACCCGTCGGGCACGTGCCGACCGCGAAGTTGTGTGCGTCCAGCCCACCGAGAAGCGAGGATGGGAGCAAGTGAAAGGATCGGTATGGACACCTAGAGGGGGGGTGAATAGGTGCTACTCAATTTTTAGATCTTTTCGAATTTAGGCTTGACACAAAGGTAAATTTTCTAGATATGCAACTATGGTGAATTTACCTATATGACAAGTTAACACTAGACTAAGCACGATACAAGTAAGAGCTAGCGAGTAAAGAGTAACCGAACGGGAAGCACGCGGAGACAATGATGTATTCCCGAGTTCCTCCTTTTTAGGGGAGTACGTCTCGTTAGAGAGGTGTGAGTTTCAAACTCAAACGCCACAAATGGCCTCACCCTATTCTCCGATGAACCTTGCCCAAAAGCTCGGTTCACCTTCCACTATCGGAATCCTTCAAGGCGGAATCCGGAGCGCTTATAACAAACTTGAGACTCAACCCACAAAAGGATTGGGGGCTCCCAAGCACCACAACACCTGCTACACAAAAGTAACAAGCACGTAAGTACAACAAGATGCCTAGGTTTTCCTAGTGGAAACCCTAGGAACGCTTTGGTGAAGTAGTAGATCCGGGCCTTCTCCTTCAATCCTCCAAAGATCAACGAGTTTGGGTGGAGTGATTGGGAGATCAAGTGATTCTTGAGCTTGCAATAATGGTGGACTTAAATTCTGGATGATCTAAATGGCTGGAGGTAGGTGGAGGGGTATATACCCCTCCTCGAATTCTTGCCGTTGGAAAGTCTGGGAACCGGATAATCCGATTCTATATGGAACCGGATAATCCGACTAACCGGATTATCCGATTACTTCAGGAAAATCCGATTCAGAATATCCAGCTCCCTGCAGTACCCTTCAAGTTCTGGTCCTTAGCCGGGTTTTTTCACTTTGCTTCGCCAGAACCGGATAATCCGATTGTCATCGGAATTTCCGTTTTGGAAATATCCGGTTACCTCCAGTAGCTTCTGCATTCTGGTCCTTAGTCGTTTTCTCACGTTGCTTCGACTGAACCGGATAATCCGGTTGCCCTACCGGAATATCCGGCTACCAAAAGTGTGGCTGCTCTTTTCTTCTCTCTTTTTGGTGATAATGCACACAAGCTTTTATATAGCTAACACCTGCATCACTTAGCACCTGATTAAGATCTCACTAGTGTTGTTAACTAACACACAAAATATAAGGGATCACGAAATGTCCTTTCAATCTCCCCCTTTTTGGTGTTAGATGACAACACTAGGATTTGCAATAAAGTTTCACAACTAGATCATGTTTAACAAAGAAGAAAAGGACTCCCCCTAGATGTGTGCATATAACTCGTTTGCTTTGGAATGCAATTACACACACACATAGGGAGAAGCGAATTCCGACTAGATTCAACAACATGATATTGACAAACACAAAAGCACAACATGAGACATATCACCAATTAGATTGAGACTTGAGAAAAAAAGCATACCTTGGGTATAAAGATAGAGATAAACAACCCATAGAGATCATAGCCCAAGTCTCAACCATACATAATAGAAATCCATATGTCATATGTCTCACACATAACAATTAACAAGAGGTTCAAAGCTCACAAATAACAAATAAGAGATAAATGGACACAAGCGCAATAAGAATGATAAACGCATATGCTTGTGCCCGAACCCATGCAAATCCCACACGTAGATCCTAATAGAACTACTTCTCCCCCTTTTGCATCGAAACACCAAAAAGGAGAGAAGAGCGATGCTACGCCCCAAAGGGATCACTCCTCCTCTTCTTCTTCATCGGCATCATCATCACTTGTTTCTTGGGTCTCCTCATCATTTTACTCTTCATTCTCATCATCACTCTCATCATCATCCTCATCAAGAGCAGTGGCACGAGTGCGAGGACGGGAAGAAGTTGCCTCAAGAAGGTATTTCTCCATTTGAACCCAAGGAGACAGAGCTTTGGCGTTCCAGCTGTCATAAGAAAGAGGATCTGGCACAGGAGGGTCACCGGGCTGGCTAGGGAGTCTCTTGAGGATGTTCTGACTTGCACAATAAGCATCATACTGGCCATGGCGGATGTCAACATGCATGCACAGAATATGTTTCTGAAACCAGTTGAGCTTCTTTGACTTGGGAGTAAAGGGAGGTGCAGTTGCTTGACGGGAGGCACCAGAAGTGCGTGCATCTCTCATGAATGAGTCTCTGGCAGGGGCAGGGGCAGCAGTAGTAGATGTTTTCTTCTTGTTGTACACTTTCTTGAAGTGATGAGATTCCACATCCTCTTTACTAAAATCTTGGTTCCGCAAGGTGTCCTTGATGAGCAACATCACATAGGGAGCATAAGGAACAGTGGTCCCTTCTACCATGGCATCATATATCTCATTGAAAATGAAATCCATAACATCCACCGTGAAGTCACGAGCTGGGTTTTGATTCGCAATACACTTTTCAGCAAGAGAAAGCAAGTTGACCAGTGGGCTTGTGATTGCATCGTTGTTTCCTCCACTTGGAGCAATGTTGGATCGGAAAATAGTCACAAGCTGGTCAAAGAGATGGAGGAGGCCTTCCTTCTTGCCAATGTGACCACCCGGACCATACATGTGTGCCATAACCTTGTTCCTGTTGGGTTTCTCTACATCATGCATGCGATGGCCAAGAGGAGGATCGCCACGGAAAGTGTACCCAAGGACAGTGGCAAACCGCTGGAAGCTAGACTCACACTGAGTTGTTCATGTAATCCATTTGATGGTCTTGACAAGATCATTCTTGATCACCAGAGTAGCAAAGAACTGCAACACCATAGGCACACTGAAATCACACTGAGTTTCCATGAGTCGAACTAGGCCAAGCTGTTACACCACATGCGCTGCTTGAGTATAACTGGTCTTGTCCTTGAGAGCCTGCAACTTGATGGGAAGCATTGGACGAATGGGATGCTTATAGTGCAGATAAATGTCCTGATGAATGTAGAGCTGCTCCATGCACCAAAAGTGCGGACCTTCAATGTCATTATCCCTTTGAACCCTTGTGTACCAATCGCCTTGTCGAAGCTGAGGATAGTCAATGCGGTTCATCTCCCAATAGTTTTGCCTTGGTTCTTTACCCTTCCTCTTCTTAGGGGCAGGAGATGTAGGCTTGGAAGCCGCCTTCTTTGCGGGAATCTTCCTCATAGCTGCCCTATTGCGTTCATACGTCTTCGTGGGAGGCATACTCGAATCACCTGTGAAGAAGCAATAGATGGATAGCAAAAAAGATAAGCACACACACAAGTCTTAGCAGAAGGAAATGCTACAGGGTACATTAGGGGAGCATCCATAGGTCGATAGAACTTAGGCCTAGGTAAATCAGAAGAATTCTGAACAAAACTGTCAAAATCGGATTATCCGGTTTGACAGAACCGGATTATCCGGTCAGGATTTTTCAGAAATTTTTGATTCGAGACCTAGGTCTAAAAATTAGATCTACACAAGTGGATGCTAGCCTAATGTTCCAGTATGCAGAGAATGATCCTAGGCATCATCTATTCCAAGATTAACAACAAATAACTCCACAAAGATGAACGGAACAAAAACACCCAAGATTCAAAAGTGTGAGAGTTACCCTCATCCATTTGAGGAACTGCTTGGAGGAGAAGATGCCCGAGAGGAGGAGCACCAGATCCGGCCAAGATCTGGCAGATCCGGTGGAGGAAGTCGCCGGAGGGGCACGGGGACGACAGGCGGCGGCGTTGGAGGAAAGAGGCAGTCGGGGGTGGAAGAAGGTCTCGAATGAGGCCTTCACCCCGACGGTCTCCTGATAAACGCGACGAACCGCCAAATGGATATTCCGGTCCGAACTTGGACCTCCGATCCACCGGATATTCCGGTCCAAAAAGGAATCGGATATTCCGATCTCAAAATTTCTGTGAAAGACACAAAATTTGGCCTGCTGCCCCCTTTCTTCCAGTTTCAAAGGTGGACTTGTGTGCATAAGATAGAAGGTTTCTAGGTAAGATAGGCTTGGGATTTAGAAAGCCAAACTGAAGATGGTACTTCACACTCATCCTTGCAAGATTCAAACAAACAAATGCCAAATTTGAGTGTGTTTTCCATAAAGACAACTAGGAACCAACAAATCCAAATGTTTCAATTAAGACCCAAATAAGAACCATATGACACCAACTCCTCACCAAGAAGAGGGCGGTGGCCTAGGCCACCATGTATGAGTGTATGTGGTGTGACACCGCGAAGATATATCTTGGGTTCATGGCCACTACTCGTCATTTAAGCTCACAATTCAAAGAACGAATATAGAGAACAAATGAGTTCTTGATGTCGGCATAATGGGGGAGGGATAGTCCAATGAGTTAGGACCGCACTCCCCTATGTCCATGCCTACACCTAAACACAATAATAGTCAAGACATAGGTGTGTATGCAAAATAGTCAAGCCAAGCTCCTTGAATCCACGATATTTAGCTCATTCCTCAAATAGGTGAATCTTGCTTCATCAAGAGGCTTCGTGAATATATCGGCAAGTTGATCTCTTGTGGGAACATGGCTTAGCTCAATATCACCTCGGGCAACATGATCTCGAATGAAATGATGACGAATCTCAATATGCTTGGTTCTTGAATGTTGCACCGGGTTGTGGGCGATCTTGATAGCACTTGTATTGTCACATAAAAGAGGCACTTTGTCACAATTGACACCGTATTCCTTTAAAGTTTGCCTCATCCATAACAATTGGGTGCATGCACTTGCGGCCGCCACATACTCGGCTTCGGCGGTGGAGAGAGATATACAATTTTGCTTCTTGGAAGACCAACTCACCAAGGAACCACCAAGAAATTGGCAAGCCCCGGAAGTTGACTTCCTATCATCTTGATCACCGGCCCAATCCGAGTCCGTGTACCCACAAAGAGAGAAAACCTTGTCCTTAGGGTACCACAAACCAAACTTTGGGGTATGAATCAAATATCGAAGGATTCTTTTGACCGCCACCATGTGGCTTTCTTTAGGAGCGGCTTGGTACCTTGCACACACCCCTACACTCAACACAATATCGGGTCTAGATGCACAAAGATAGAGCAAAGAACCAATCATGGAACGGTATACCTTTTGATCGACATCTATACCCTTTGGGTTAAGTTGTAGATGAACCTTTGTGTCCATTGGTGTGCGCTTCTCCTTGACACCAATCATATCAAACTTCTTGAGCATGTCTTGGATATATTTAGTTTGAGAGATGAAAGTCCCTCCCCTCAATTGCTTGATCTCAAAACCAAGGAAGAACTTCAACTCTCCCATCATGGACATCTCAAACCTATCGGTCATAAGCTTTGAAAATTCATCATTGAAAGCTTTGTTAGTTGAGCCAAAGATAATATCGTCCACATAGACTTGGCATATGAAAAGCTCCCCTTTTACTCTCTTGGTAAAGAGAGTGGGATCGATTTGCCCAACCTCAAATCCACGGTCTACTAGAAGCTCTCTAAGGTGCTCATACCACGCACGTGGAGCTTGTTTAAGTCCATAGAGCGCCTTATCGAGCTTGTAGACATGGTTAGGGAGTTTGGGATCCTCAAAACCCGGTGGTTGCTTAACATATACTAATTCTTTAAGTGGACCATTTAGAAAAGCACTTTTCACATCCATTTGTTGCAAGATAAAATTATGATGAGATGCATATGCAAGGAGGATACGGATGGACTCAAGGCGAGCCACGGGAGCATAGGTCTCTCCAAAATCAATGCCTTCAACTTGAGAGTACCCTTGAGCCACCAATCTTGCCTTGTTCCTCACCACCATGCCATGTTCATCTTGCTTGTTCTTGAATATCCATTAGTGCCTATAACATTGCGGCACTCCTTTGGCTTCTCAACTAGCTTCCACACCTTGTTGCGCTTGAAGTTATTGAGCTCTTCATGCATTGCATTCAACCAATCCGGATCTTCAATAGCTTCAAAGACTTTCTTTGGTTCCACCATGGATATGTGTGCTTGATGTTCACTAAAGTTTGCACATTGTCTTCTAGTCACAACCTTGCTCTTCAAATCACCAATAATATTTTCCAACAAGTGTTGTCTTCTTTCCATGGTCTTGACATTTCTTGCATGACGACGGGTGTCGATCTCCTCACGAGAGCTTGGAGGAATCTCTTGATCATCTTGATCATTTGTGTCCCCGTCTTGACCGGAATGATGACCTTGGTCTTCAATGTGCACACCTTCATCACTAGAAGGAGAAGATGGACCTTGGTCTTGATCATGGCTAGCATCAATAATTGGAGAACTTGGTTCTTGCGTAGCAACTTGATCAACTTGAGGAGGGTCTTGAACTTGTTCTTGGCTTGGTGCATCATTTGCTCCATCGGATGGTGCGGTTTCCACTTGTGATGATGAATGCTCCACATGGGTGGAGCTTGGTCCTTCTTGAGGCGCCTCATGGTGGATCTCGATTGGGCGAAAGAATCCCACGCCCATTCGCCTTATTGCATCTTGAGGTTCCTCATCATCTACATCACGAACATGAAATTGCGCCACTTGGGAGCCGTCATTCTCATCGAACTCCACACTACAAGATTCTACAATGGTCCCGAAGGACTTGTCGTAGATTCTATAAGTGTGGGATTCGGCACCGTAACCAACAAAAGTACCCTCTAAAGCCTTAGACTCAAATTTAGACAAACGATAACCTTTGATCTTATAGAAACACTTACAACCGAACACCCGGTAGTAGGAAATATTGGGCTTGTTGCCGGTAAGCATTTCATATGGAGTGAGTTTCTTGCCCGTGCGGAAGTAGAGGCGTTGATGAGTGACATGCCGTGGAGATGGCCTCGGCCCACAAGAAAAGTGGGGTCTTGAACTCCGCCAACATAGACCTTGCCATATCCATAAGGGTCCGGTTCTTCCTCTCGGCTACACCATTTTGTTGAGGGGTATACGCAGCGGAATATTGATGACGAATTCCCTCTTCACTAAGAAACTCATTTAGGGTGTAGTTCTTGAACTCGGAGCCATTGTCACTTCTAATGGCCAATATAGGAACATTGTGTTGACGTTGCACTTCATTGGAGAAGTCAATGACGGCTTGTTGGGTCTCACTCTTCGACTTGAAGAAATAAACCCATGTAAATCTTGAATAGTCATCGACAATCACCAAGCAATACTTCTTCCCACCAAGACTTGGTTGAGGCACGGCACCAAATAGATCAACATGAAGAAGTTCCAATATCCTCGTTGATGAAATGATGGTCTTGTGGGTGGGAGAATCATGCATCTTTCCTTCAACACAAGCCCTACAAAGACGATCTCTAGAAAAGAAACATTCTCTTTTAGTCCAAGAATGTGGCCACCCTTGTGAAGACTTTGCAAAGTTCTCATGTTGACATGGGACAAGCGGCGATGCCACAACCACCCCACGTCGGCCTTTCCGAATAGGCACATTGCTTGAGTGTTGGTAGACTCCGAAAAGTCCACCACAAACAACTCATGTTCAACATACCCAACGAAAGCGACCTTTAGAGTCTTGCTCCACATGAGTACCACAATATCAAGATCAAAATGGACGGCAAAGCCCATCTTGTTAAGTGCACGAACGGACATTAAATTGTAACCAAGGGACTCGACAAGCATGACGTTCACAAGGGTGATATCCCTTGCTACTACCACCTTGCCGAGGCCCGATACCTTAGCTTTAGACTTGTCTCCATATGTGACGGTTGCATGATTATCATTTGGTCTCATTCCGTCATAAGCTCCTTGCTTCCGGTCATATGACTTGTACATCCACTATCAATCACCCATTTCGACCCACCGGAAGCATAGTCCTACAAGAAATCATTGCTTGGTTTTAGGTACCCATCTTGCAATGGGTCCTCTTTTGTTAGCAACAAGGGTCTTAGGAACCCAAATAGAGTAAGCAATGAAACCATCATAAGGACCAACATATTTAGCATAGACATCCCATAATAATCAACATAAAGAATGTAGTTGGGGTTAGCATGTCCCGCAAAGTCACTACGAGGAGTGTTGCCCCTTGTGGCATAACTACTCGCAATGGTAGTCTTCTTTGCTTGTGCGGGCTTGGCCTTCTTCTTGTTCTTCTTCTTGGCAACATAATCAAGACCCTCTTTCCCAATGTGTGGCTTTTTGAAAGGACACGGATGTCGCCTAGGGGGGGAGGGTGAATAGGCGATTTAAAATTCTTTACGGTTTAGGCTTGAATAAATGCGGAATAAAACTAGCGTTTAATTTCTCAAGCACAAAACCTAAACAAGCTAGGTTTACCTATGTGCACCAACAACTTATGCTAAACAAGATATACAACTATGTGATAGCAAGATATATTACTTCAAGCTCGATGGCTATCACAAGGTAAATTGCATAAGTAAGAAGCTCGGGTATAGAAATACCGAGGCACTTGGAGACGATGATTTATCCCGAAGTTCACTTCCCAATGGAAGTTACGTCTCCGTTGGAGCGGTGCGGAGTCACAAAGTGATCTCCGAATAGCCGTCAAATGGCACACCGTAATCTCCTTCGTGCCTCTACCAATGTAGAGTGCCACGAGCCACTATGGGACACTTGAGGGTGGTCACCGAACCCGTACAAGGATGAGGCACACTCCACAACTTAATTGGAGGCTCTCACCGGAATCCCACGGCTCCCAAAGCCACAAGACTCACAAGGTTGGGGCACGACTCCACAACTTAATTGGAGGCTCCCAACAATCCTGTGAGCCACCAAAACTCCGAGATGAACAAGGACCGTCTAGGGCACTCCAAGTACCCAAGAGGACAAGCTCTAGGGCACCCCAAGTACCCAAGAGTAACAAGCTTCTCAACTTCGATTTCCACGTATCACCGTGGAGAACTCAAACCGATGCAACCGATGCAATGGGCAAGAACACAAGAAGTGCTCAAAATCCTTCAATCTCAAATCCCACCAAAGCAACTAATGCTATTGGGGGGAGAATAGAGGAAGAACCAAGAAGAACACCAAATTCCTCCAAGATCTAGATCCAAAAGCTTCCCCTCACTTAGAGGAGAGATTGATTGGTGGAATGGTAGATCTAGATCTCCTCTCTCTTTTCCCACTAAATGGAGGCAATAATCATGCAGGGATAGAGAGTTAGCAAAGCTCAAAAAGGTCAACAACGGGGAAGAACACGAGCTGCAAGAGTTGGCTGGCTGGAGGTAGGTGGAGAGGTATTTATACCCCTCCCAGAAAAAGAGCCGTTGCAGACAGGGGAGTCGGATATTCCGATATAAGTCAGGATCGGATAATCCGACTGAGTCGGATAATCCGATGCAACATATATTGGATATTCCAAAAATCTCCAGTGCCGATGCAACAAAACTGCCTGCAAGAAGTCCTTAGCCGATATCGAGCAATACTTGAGAATCGGATAATCCGAATCAAGGTGGATCGGATAATCCGAAAAACTCCAGTATGCATTGCTATTAAAGTCCTTAGCCGAATTCGAGCAAACCTTGAGAATCGGATAATCCGAATCAAGGTTGATCAGATAATCCGATTCCCCTGCTTGAGCAAAACTGACAGAAACAGCAAAACCTGAAATGCAATAACTTTCTCGTTCGAACTCCAAAACAGGTGAAACCAATTTTTAGCTCTTTTTCGAATTTAGGCTTGACACAAAGGTAAATTCTCTAGATATGCAACTATGGTGAATTTACCTATATGACAAGTTAACACTAGACTAAGCACGATACAAGTAAGAGCTAGCGAGTAAAGAGTAACCGAACGGGAAGCACACGGAGACAAGGATGTATTCCCGAGTTCCTCCTTTTTAGGGGAGTACGTCTCGTTGGAGAGGTGTGAGTTTCAAACTCAAACGCCACAAATGGCCTCACCCTATTCTCCGATGAACCTTGCCCAAAAGCTCGGCTCACCTTCCACTATCGGAATCCTTCAAGGCGGAATCCGGAGCCCTTACAACAAACTTGAGACTCAACCCACAAAAGGATTGGGGGCTCCCAAGCACCACAACACCTGCTACACAAAAGTAACAAGCACGTAAGTACAACAAGATGACTAGGTTTTCCTAGTGGAAACCCTAGGCTCAAATCCCTCAAGTGAATGAGGGGGAAATGAAGAACGCTTTGGTGAAGTAGTAGATCCGGGCCTTCTCCTTCAATCCTCCAAAGATCAACGAGTTTGGGTGGAGTGATTGGGAGATCAAGTGATTCTTGAGCTTGCAATAATGGTGGACTTCAATTCTGGATGATCTAAATGGCTGGAGGTGGTGGAGGGGTACATACCCCTCCTCGAATTCTTGCCGTTGGAAAGTCTGGGAACCGGATAATCCGATTCTATATGGAACCGGATAATCCAACTAACCGTATTATCCGATTACTTCAGGAAAATCCGATTCAGAATATCCAGCTCCCTGCAGTACCCTTCAAGTTCTGGTCCTTAGCCGGGTTTTTTCACTTTGCTTCGCCAGAACCGGATAATCCGATTGTCATCGGAATTTCCGTTTTGGAAATATCCGGTTACCTCCAGTAGCTTCTGCATTCTGGTCCTTAGTCGTTTTCTCACGTTGCTTCGACTGAACCGGATAATCCGGTTGCCCTACCGGAATATCCGGCTACCAAAAGTGTGGCTGCTCTTTTCTTCTCTCTTTTTGGTGATAATGCACACAAGCTTTTATATAGCTAACACCTGCATCACTTAGCACCTGATTAAGATCTCACTAGTGTTCTTAACTAACACACAAAATATAAGGGATCACGAAATGTCCTTTCAATCTCCCCCTTTTTGGTGTTAGATGACAACACTAGGATTTGCAATAAAGTTTCACAACTAGATCATGTTTAACAAAGAAGAAAAGGACTCCCCCTAGATGTGTGCATATAACTCGTTTGCTTTGGAATGCAATTACACACACATATAGGGAGAAGCGAATTCCGACTAGATTCAACAACATGATATTGACAAACACAAAAGCACAACATGAGACATATCACCAATTAGATTGAGACTTGAGAAAAAAAGCATACCTTGGTATAAAGATAGAGATAAACAACCCATAGAGATCATAGCCCAAGTCTCAACCATACATAATAGAAATCCATATGTCATATGTCTCACACATAACAATTAACAAGAGGTTCAAAGCTCACAAATAACAAATAAGAGATAAATGGACACAAGCGCAATAAGAATGATAAACGCATATGCTTGTGCCCGAACCCATGCAAATCCCACACGTAGATCCTAATAGAACTACTTCTCCCCCTTTGGCATCGAAACACCAAAAAGGAGAGAAGAGCGATGCTACGCCCCAAAGGGATCACTCCTCCTCTTCTTCTTCATCGGCATCATCATCACTTGTTTCTTGGGTCTCCTCGTCATTTTACTCTTCATTCTCATCATCACTCTCATCATCATCCTCATCAAGAGCAGTGGCACGAGTGCGAGGACGGGAAGAAGTTGCCTCAAGAAGGTATTTCTCCATTTGAACCCAAGGAGACGGAGCTTTGGCGTTCCAGCTGTCATAAGAAAGAGGATCTGGCACAGGAGGGTCACCGGGCTGGCTAGGGAGTCTCTTGAGGATGTTCTGACTTGCACAATAAGCATCATACTGGCCATGGCGGATGTCAACATGCATGCACAGAATATGTTTCTGAAACCAGTTGAGCTTCTTTGACTTGGGAGTAAAGGGAGGTGCAGTTGCTTGACGGGAGGCACCAGAAGTGCGTGCATCTCTCATGAATGAGTCTCTGGCAGGGGCAGGGGCAGCAGTAGTAGATGTTTTCTTCTTGTTATACACTTTCTTGAAGTGATGAGATTCCACATCCACTTTACTAAAATCTTGGTTCCGCAAGGTGTCCTTGATGAGCAACATCACATAGGGAGCATAAGGAACAGTGGTCCCTTCTACCATGGCATCATATATCTCATTGAAAATGAAATCCATAACATCCACCGTGAAGTCACGAGCTGGGTTTTGATTCGCAATACACTTTTCAGCAAGAGAAAGCAAGTTGACCAGCGGGCTTGTGATTGCATCGTTGTTTCCTCCACTTGGAGCACTGTTGGATCGGAAAATAGTCACAAGCTGGTCAAAGAGAGGGAGGAGGCCTTCCTTCTTGCCAATGTGACCACTCGGACCATACATGTGTGCCATAACCTTGTTCCTGTTGGGTTTCTCTACATCATGCATGCGATGGCCAAGAGGAGGATCGCCACGGAAAGTGTACCCAAGGACAGTGGCAAACCGCTGGAAGCTAGACTCACACTGAGTTGTTCATGTAATCCATTTGATGGTCTTGACAAGATCATTCTTGATCACCAGAGTAGCAAAGAACTGCAGCACCATAGGCACACTGAAATCACACTGAGTTTCCATGAGTCGAACTAGGCCAAGCTGTTACACCACATGCGCTGCTTGAGTATAACTGGTCTTGTCCTTGAGAGCGTGCAACTTGATGGGAAGCATTGGATGAATGGGATGCTTATAGTGCAGATAAATGTCCTGATTAATGTAGAGCTGCTCCATGCACCAAAAGTGCGGATCTTCAATGTCATTATCCCTTTGAACCCTTGTGTACCAATCGCCTTGTCGAAGCTGAGGATAGTCAATGCGGTTCATCTCCCAATAGTTTTGCCTTGGTTCTTTACCCTTCCTCTTCTTAGGGGCAGGAGCTGTAGGCTTGGAAGCCGCCTTCTTTGCGGGAATCTTCCTCACAGCTGCCCTATTGCGTTCCTACGTCTTCGTGGGAGGCATACTCGAATCACCTGTGAAGAAGCAATAGATGGATAGCAAAAAAGATAAGCACACACACAAGTCTTAGCAGAAGGAAATGCTACAGGGTACATTAGGGGAGCATCCATAGGTCGATAGAACTTAGGCCTAGGTAAATCAGAAGAATTCTGAACAAAGCTGTCAAAATCGGATTATCCGGTTTGACAGAACCGGATTATCCGGTCAGGATTTTTCAGAAATTTTTGATTCGAGACCTAGGTCTAAAAATTAGATCTACACAAGTGGATGCTAGCCTAATGTTCCAGTATGCAGGGAATGATCCTAGGCATCATCTATTCCAAGATTAACAACAAATAACTCCACAAAGATGAACGGAACAAAAACACCCAAGATTCAAAAGTGTGAGAGTTACCCTCATCCATTTGAGGAACTGCTTGGAGGAGAAGATGCCCGGAGAGGAGGAGCACCAGATCCGGCCAAGATCTGGCAGATCCGGTGGAGGAAGTCGCCGGAGGGGCACGGGGACGACAGGCGGCGGCGTTGGAGGAAAGAGGCAGTCGGGGGTGGAAGAAGGTCTCGAATGAGGCCTTCACCCCGACGGTCTCCTGATAAACGCGACGAACCGCCGAATTGGATATTCCGGTCCGAACTTGGACCTCCGATCCACCAGATATTCCGGTCCAAAAAGGAATCGGATATTCCGATCTCAAAATTTCTGTGAAAGACACGAAAATTTGGCCTGCTGCCCCCTTTCTTCTAGTTTCAAAGGTGGACTTGTGTGCATAAGATAGAGGGTTTCTAGGTAAGATAGTCTTGGGATTTAGAAAGCCAAACTGAAGATGGTACTTCACACTCATCCTTGCAAGATTCAAACAAACAAATGCCAAATTTGAGTGTGTTTTCCATAAAGACAACTAGGAACCAACAAATCCAAATGTTTCAATTAAGACCCAAATAAGAACCATATGACACCAACCCCTCACCAAGAAGAGGGCGGTGGCCTAGGCCACCATGTATGAGTGTATGTGGTGTGACACCGCGAAGACATAATCAAGACCCTCTTTCCCAATGTGTGGCTTTTTGAAAGGACACGGATGTCGCCTAGGGGGGGAGGGTGAATAGGCGATTTAAAATTCTTTACGGTTTAGGTTTGAATAAATGCGGAATAAAACTAGCGTTTAATTTCTCAAGCACAAAACCTAAACAAGCTAGGTTTACCTATGTGCACCAACAACTTATGCTAAACAAGATATACAACTATGTGATAGCAAGATATATTACTTCAAGCTCGATGGCTATCACAAGGTAAATTGCATAAGTAAGAAGCTCGGGTATAGAAATACCGAGGCACTTGGAGACGATGATTTATCCCGAAGTTCACTTCCCAATGGAAGTTACGTTTCCGTTGGAGCGGTGCGGAGTCACAAATTGATCTCCGAATAGCCGTCAAATGGCACACCGTAATCTCCTTCGTGCCTCTACCAATGTAGAGTGCCACGAGCCACTATGGGACACTTGAGGGTGGTCACCGAACCCGTACAAGGATGAGTCACACTCCACAACTTAATTGGAGGCTCTCACCGGAATCCCGCGGCTCCCAAAGCCACAAGACTCACAAGGTTGGGGCACGACTCCACAACTTAATTGGAGGCTCCCAACAATCCTGTGAGCCACCAAAACTCCGAGATGAACAAGGACCGTCTAGTGCACTCCAAGTACCCAAGAGGACAAGCTCTAGGGCACCCCAAGTACCCAAGAGTAACAAGCTTCTCAACTTCGATTTCCACGTATCACCGTGGAGAACTCAAACCGATGCAACCGATGCAATGGGCAAGAACACAAGAAGTGCTCAAAATCCTTCACTCTCAAATCCCACCAAAGCAACTAATGCTATTGGGGGGAGAAGAGAGGAAGAACCAAGAAGAACACCAAATTCCTCCAAGATCTAGATCCAAAAGCTTCCCCTCACTTAGAGGAGAGATTGATTGGTGGAATGGTAGATCTAGATCTCCTCTCTCTTTTCCCACTAAATGGAGGCAATAATCATGGAGGGATAGAGAGTTAGCAAAGCTCAAAAAGGTCAACAACGGGAAGAACACGAGCTGCAAGAGTTGGCTGGCTGGAGGTAGGTGGAGAGGTATTTATACCCCTCCCAGAAAAAGAGCCGTTGCAGACAGGGGAGTCGGATATTCCGATATAAGTCAGGATCGGATAATCCGACTGAGTCGGATAATCCGATGCAACATATATCGTATATGCCGAAAATCTCCAGTGCCGATGCAACAAAACTGGCTGCAAGAAGTCCTTAGCCGATATCGAGCAATACTTGAGAATCGGATAATCCGAATCAAGGTGGATCGGATAATCCGAAAAACTCCAGTATGCATTGCTATTAAAGTCCTTAGCCGAATTCGAGCAAACCTTGAGAATCGGATAATCCGAATCAAGGTTGATCGGATAATCCGATTCCCCTGCTTGAGCAAAACTGACAGAAACAGCAAAACCTGAAATGCAATAACTTTCTCGTTCGAACTCCAAAACAGGTGAAACCAATTCTGTTGAAAGGTAACGACAAAAGCTTTCCTACAAAAAGTGGAAATATTAAGAATCATAAAAGAGTTAAGTTGACACACATGGGAAGGTGTGGAACTTTCCTCACGGATAAACCGATAATATTTCCAACCCGAAAACGCAACAAGTTTTCAAACCAAAATCCGTTTACGAAGAACTTGGGCTTGTCATGAAGATCACGACAAGCACCAAAACCCAACTAGGAGAAAAACCAAATAAGAACCAAGAAAGATGATGATGCCAAGTATGCAAAGGTTTGAGCTCTCTCCAACTGATACGCTTAAGCTTTAGTCGGGAGCCCCTCTTGATAGTACGGTATCTATCCTATAACCCGGTCTCCCAACTAGCACCACGAGACCGGTAAAATAGAAACCCTATCATACCTTTACCTTGCGCATTCCACTTGAGCTAGATGTTGATGATCTTGATCTTTTCAAGTGGACCACCTTTCTTGATTGCGCTTCGCTTGGTGAAGATCCACATCCACATATTTCTCCCCATACACCACTATGGGAGAGCCTCTTCGGCATATCTTCACATGACCATTATCTCCAAATGGGTGGCAAGCTTCAAGCATATGATATCTTCGAGATACTTCTTTTGAACTTGCACAACACAAGCTCGATGACGAACACCACTTGACGTAGATCAACCTTGTATCTTTTCTTTTCTTTTCAATAGATGATGTCTTGAAGATAACCATGAATGATCACATAATCCTTTTCTTCAAGACATACTTGCGATATGCTCAACTCACATATGACCAATCATCGGATAACTCCTCGAATACCAACTTGGTCATCACATACTCTTCTTCTTGATCATATCAAGTATATATCCATACACCTCGATGATCTTGATGCCAAATACTTCATTATATCAATATATTCATGGCATCAACCTTGAATCCAACATATGGAGTTCAAGCATGGTCTATGGACAAACACTACAAGTATAACTCAATGCAAACATTAGTCCATAGGGATTGTCATTAATTACCAAAACCACACATGGGGGCACCATGCCCTTTCACTTTTGCAATTGCAAAAGATCATCAATAGGCTCACTTGAGAACTAGAGGCCTTGGCAAGTTCGCTCTTCAACCTAGCATTTTCCTCAATGACATTTGCATGATCACAAGAAGTAGTAGAGGAACTGGGAACATTTGTTTTAGATGATTGAATTTGAAGTTGTTCAAAAGACTTGGTGAGAATAGAGTGTTCACTCTCCAAGGCCTTGTGAGCCTTGGTGACCTTCTCTAACTCCTCGGTTAGTCTACCATGACCAACACCAAATTCAACCTTTTCTTTCTTGAAAAGATTATATTTTGCAATTGCATGGTCACGTTCTTTAATGATTTGAGAAAAGATTGCATTTTGTGACTCATCAAGATTTTCAAGTTTCTCTTTAAGAGAAACCCGAAGCTCATGCTCTTCTTCAAGAGCCACGGTGAGAGCGGCAATATCATTAGCATACTCTCTTTCAAGTCTCTCTTTCTCATCAAGCTCCTCTTGAATCCGCCCATAATCGCTCATTAGAGCTTCAAAGCATTTGTTGGCTTCACCTTGCAAGTTAGTCATGAAACGATCAAAAGCAACATTTTCTTCCTTTACTCTAAGACTCATAAGATCATCCATTTCATTTATAGTCTTGGAGGGGGAAGGATATGATACCTCGGTGGCTTTGGCCATGAGACACTTGGCGGATTGGATGGGGATGTTCTCATTGGGGGATTCAAAGAGAGAAGGTGATGTTGATGAAGTAATAGCAATAGCGGCAACTTCACTTGAGGTTTCCTCTTCATCGCTCTCACCCCCGGACATGTACTCCTCTCTTGTCACCAATACCATTCTTGAAGGAGGCTTCTTGTTGGGAAGGTTCTTCTTGAAGAAAGGTTTCTTGCTAGGGGACTTTGAGGCATTCTTGAGAACAAACCTTCCTACATGTTCTTCACGGTTCTCATAGGGACACTCGGCAACATAGTGATATCTATCTTGGCAATTGAAGCAAGTCTTCATTTTTGGGTTGCCCTCCTTGTAACCACTAGATTTGAACTTTCGCTCCACTTGTGCTTTAGCTTTGGATGGGTTCTTCCAAAAGGTCCTCGCCGCAAGAGCCACATAGTCCCTATGAGCAATCTTGAGTTCTTCGGGGTCCATGGAGGACACATCTTCACAATCTTGATCTTCATTGTGTTCAACCACCTTGGCCTTCAAAGTAAGTGAAGCTCCTTGATGCATTCCAATAGCACGGGCACGAGAGTCTTGTGCGATTTTGGCTTGGACTTTGAAAGATTGCATCTCTTGCATGACTTCATTGGAGGTCAATTGTGGATAGTTGTGCCTTCCTTGGAGACTCTTCAAGTCGGCCAATTCAAAGGGCAAGAGAGCATTCACATACTTCCTCTCGATCCAAGCATCATCCACATGAGTCCTACCAAGAGCTTTGTAGGCATTGGCAAGGGACTTGAGTCTTCGGTACATTTGCTCATGGTTTTCTCCATCTTCCATGAAGAACCCTTCGGACTTGTTGGCTCATTTCCTCAAACCGGTTTCTCTTCATGCTTTCATTTCCAACAAACACCTCAACAAGACAAGCCCAAGCTTCTTTGGCGGTGGTGCAATGCTCGATGTGAGACATATCATCCTCTCCCACGGCATCTCGGATCAAGTCAAGAGCGGTGGCATTTAGTTGACAATCAACTATTTCTCTTCTTGTCTTGTTGGATTCATCCACGGCTTGATATCCTTGCTCAATGATCCTCCAAAGATCGATAGATGCACTGTTCACATAAGATCTCATAGAAGATTCCCATTTAGTAAACGAAGATGCATTTAGCTTAGGTGGGTTTCCCCTTAGATGAATATGAGGATGAGGGATAGGTAGGTCGGGAGAGTATGGAAAATGAACGGCACCATATACTCCCGAACCATTAGGTTGTTTAGTTGGGGTGTCAGTTTTATCTTGGTCAACCCCCTTCTTCTTCCCATCAACCTCTTCCTCCTCGGGTTTCTTAGGAGGCCCCGAAGGAAGAAGGGTGGGTGGAGGTGAGATATCCTTAGCTTCCATGAGTTTCAAGATCATCTCTTGCAACTTGTCCATTTTAGTTTCCATAGAGGACCGAAGTGGACTCGGTGGGAAGATCGGGTATCTCAACTCCATGCTCATCGATGGTCATACTTCTCTTAGGCGGTTAAGCCCGAATAAAGAGCCGAGGCTTTGATACCAATTGAAAGGATCGGTATGGCCACCTAGAGGGGGGGGGGTGAATAGGTGCTACTCAATTTGTTAGCTCTTTTTCGAATTTAGGCTTGACACAAAGGTAAATTTTCTAGATATACAACTATGGTGAATTTACCTATATGACAAGTTAACACTAGACTAAGCACGATACAAATAAGAGCTAGCGAGTAAGGAGTAACCGAATGGAAAGCACGCGGAGATAAGGATGTATTCTCAAGTTCCTCCTTTTTAGGAGAGTACGTCTCGTTGGATGGGTGTGAGTTTGAAACTCAAACGCCACAAATGGCCTCACCCTATTGTCCAATGAACCTTGCTCAAAAGCTCGGATCACCTTCCACTATCGGAATTCTTCAAGGCGGAATCCAGAGCCCTTACAACAAACTTGAGGCTCAACCCACAAAAGGATTGGGGGGCTCCCAAGCACCACAACACCTGCTACACAAAAGTAACAAGCACGTAAGTACAACAAGATGCCTAGTTTTTCCTAGTGGAAACCCTAGGCTCGAATCCCTCAAGTGAATGAGGGGGAAATGAAGAACGCTTTGGTGAAGTAGTAGATCAGAGCCTTCTCCTTAATAATGGTGGACTTCAATTCTGGATGAGCTAAATGGCTGGAGGTAGGTGGAGGGGTATTTATACCCCTCCTCGAATTCTTGCCGTTGGAAAGTCTGGGAACCGGATAATCCGATTCAATATGGAACCGGATAATCCGACTAACCGGATTATCCGATTACTTCAGGAAAATCCGATTCAGAATATCCGGCTCCCTACAGTACCCTTCAAGTTCTGGTCCTTAGCCCTTTTTTCACTTTGCTTCGCCAGAACCGGATAATCCGATTGTCATCGGAATTTCCGGTTTGGAAATATCCGGTTACCTCTAGTAGCTTCTGCATTCTGGTCCTTAGCCGTTTTCTCACGTTGCTTCGACTGAACCGGATAATCCGGTTGCCCTACCGGAATATCCGGCTACCAAAAGTCTGGCTGCTCTTTTCTTCTCTCCTTTTGGTGATAATGCACACATGCTTTTATATAGCTAACACCTGCATCACTTAGCACCTGATTAAGATCTCACTAGTGTTGTTAACTAACACACAAAATATAAGGGATCACGAAATATCCTTTCAGCAAGGTCTTCAGGCGACACCCTAAAGAAGGAAAGCGACGTCAAGGACGACACTCAGTCACCTGACCCACCGGGTTTAGGCTTTCACCCGAATAGCTTGCTCTGAGGCCGGAAAGGTCGAAGATGACTCCACGGCGGCACCTCCAGTGAGAAGAGCGAAGCCCACAGGCGCCGTCCCCCGCTGGCTGGCAGGAGCCGGGCAAGGTTTCACTCGAATCTTCAGGACCACCACCCCACGTGACTGGCCCGAGCCGGCCACGCTTCCACCGGCTCGCATACAATGGCTTGTGAAACTCTTGCCTGGGATCCAATTAACCGTGATCAGTGTCCTTGGTGCATTTTGTGCAAGAGAGAATAATGGGACTAAAAGAGACCATCGGCTATCTCTCTGATGCAGAGGCTGGGCTCCCCATTTTGAAAAAATCGGCTATCTCTCTAGGCATTGTGATGAAAACATGCAACTAGAAGCCACCACATGGGACCGTGCAGGGCTGGCTGCTAGTTTTGCTCCTTTTCCAGCTATAGAACACACAGCGCAGGACGGGGATGGGACATGGGGCAATCATCTCCTCAGCTGTCCTGTTCTTTCATGTCTATGTTGGATTCAGTCGCAACAGTTCGCTCCTGCCTGGAGCGCAGGTTTGACCAGATAATGATTCAAAACCTAGCTGCTATTAAATCCACTGATTCCATTCCACTTGCTTACTTCTGTTGTTTTGGTTCAGTGTAGGCAACGCCTACTGTAATTAGGGATATTAAATTTCTGTGACTATTACGTTGGGTTTCTTCTATGGGCATCCGCAATGTGCAAAAAAGCACACCATAAGTCCTACGTGGCAGTCCTTGTGGTGTCCTTATACATTGTGGAGAAAAACAAACCTATCCATAAGACTAAGGTGCACCTCAAGCTTGTAGGTTACCCACAAGCAATATAAAATTATTTATCTCTCTCCTCTCTCTCATGTATGTAGCGACATGACAAGATATGTGGGTCCCAGCTTATGGCTAAAGTACACCTTATACATTGTGGAGAATTTCCATAAGATAAGTGGGACCCAGCTTATAGCAAAAGCTCTCCTTATACATTACGGATGCCCTAATAGATAATCGGCAACCCTCCTGCCAAGCTTTCGAAAAAAAGGTTGACAGTGCTTAGAGCTACTCGGGGGATTAAACCGACGAGGTTTCGGGCCCAGAATATCTCTAGCAGATCCCGTAAAACCGTAAAAGTGATCAAAACCGAATATTTGCAGTTTCGATAAAAATACACACCGAATAGATCCGTAAAACGGGATAAACCGAAAAAATGTTTTCCACCTCCCTGGATATTATCACCCACGACCCTCAGATAACCAGGTTTGGAGTCAATTTTTGGGGTGGACGGAAACGAGTCAACGCTCCTGTCGGCGTCGACGACTCCCAAGCTTGATTCCACGACGAGGAGACTCGATTCCGGTAAAGGGCACCGCGGTCCATATCGCTAGGGGAGGCTAGCGAGGGCTCCATGGTGGCCGCGGTGGTCGGAGACGGTGACACTGTGTGTCGGCATGGGCGAAAGTTACCCCCTTGGTTGGTTGGCCCTCCCGCGTGATTTTGAGAATTTTTTGGATGCCGGCTATGGATTGACAAATATACAAAGTGGACAATAAATTTTAGACAGCTCAGCAAAATTTTAGGAATGAGCACACATATGGGATATCTCTTCTTCTCTTGGAGCAGTTTATTTACTCCGAATTGGTAAAATACAGTCTTCGGGAGTGTTTGGCGGATCGGGGGGGGGGGGGGGGGGGGGGGGGGGGGATATAAGAGAGCTCTTGGTGACGCTCTTAGTTCAACAATGTATGAAAACATTAGATAGACAAGCATTGCACAAAACGTGACTTGGATGTTGGTGATGTGGCATAAATCTAGCTCGAGCATGCTCTCGCTGAGGTTCTCGATGGCATCCCACACCACCGATGATTTGGATATGATGAAAAGAAAGCCGCACCATCGTGTTTCGTTTTATATCACTATTGTAATTTATCCCATCGCTATCAAGATAGCTTCTCCTTAGAAATGTGACTGGATCGCTCGCTATACGCAGCTAGCTTCTGCCCACCTTTCCGCCAATTTTCGCCGATCTGGAAGTTCATACACCCAATTTTTCCTGTTTGAAGCGGTGAGGTCACCCAGCCTACTGAAAAGCAGCTGTTTGCTTGCTATCTTTTGCATGTACTGGCGTACCAAAACTAATGAGAGAGGTAGACGAAAGAGTCAGAAATACAGGACAGGGGAGAGGAAGCAGGAGAACCAGGCGGTTGAAGCTAATCCAAGGTCCATGTCTCCGTGACCGTGATCAGGTTGTTTTAAAACAAGAAAACTCGAGAGATCAGGAACCATCACAGACCGGCATGGCTTTTCCGCTGGAGGCACTCGTCACAGTTAACAATGGCAACGCCAGCCCTCGGAAATTTACACACCGCCCCGCCGAGCCACTCGCGAGCCAAGTTCTGTGCCCGAGAAACCCGCCCCGCGCGGCGAGAAAAGGCCGCGGTGGGCAGCGTGGTGATAGGCCGCGGCTAAGCACCAAAGCATTTGGGAAATGGAGCTGCTCAGTGGCTCAGCGGCGCAAGCTCCGGGAAGCGGAGGCTAACGAGCAACCGGTCCAAGCCAAGCACTAGCTAGTACCCTCTCCTGTAAAACACTGCACGCTAGTGCTCCTGTACACTCGCCTTGAAGCTAGCAAGCTTCTTCTGTATACATAGGGCCGGCCACGCAACAGAAAGCGTAGTAGGCAGAGGTGTGAGGTGAAGGCGAGGGAGCGAGAAGCCCGTGACCGTGAGCCGCCGCTGTGGGAGGAGGGGGAGCGAGTTTGGGCGTTTCTTTGGTGCGGCCATGGACGCCTACGAGGCGACCAAGGTGGTGTTCTCCCGGATCCAGGCGCTGGACCCGGACCACGCAGCCAAGATCATGGGGCTCCTGCTCGTCCAGGACCACGGCGAGAAGGAGATGATACGCCTCGCCTTCGGCCCCGAGGTGCTGCTCCAGAGCGTCATGGCCAAGGCGCGCAGGGAGCTCGGTCTGCTCCCGGCGTCCAGTCCCGGGTCGCCGCCCACCCAGTCGCCGTTCCAGCTCTCGCGGCAGAACTCTGGCCGTGGCGGCGCGCCGTCCCCTCTGTCGGTGTCCTCGCCGTCGTCGTGGGCCCATGCGCCGGTGTTCTCGAGGAACAATGGCGTCCCGGAGGAGATGGCGAGCCCGGTGAACGGCGGGCCTGGACCGGCGCCGTTCTTTCCTCGTGCCATGGATGACTTTCAGCTGCAGGAGGAGCTCGCGTTCCTAAACGACGGGGGTATGAACCCGGCGCACCAGCTCCGGACCTTCGACGGTGGGGAGTGCCGGAGCCCCGGTCCAGGCGACAGCGGCGGCATGTTCCCGTACGGCCCCGGCTGGGCCAACGGCGGCGTCCCCGGGCACCGCCGGAGCGCGTCGGCGACGAGGTCTGCCTCGGCGGCGACAACTTCGGCTGGAAGCCGTGCCTGTACTACGCGCGCGGGTTCTGCAAGAACGGAAGCAGCTGTAGGTTCATCCACGCCGGCGGCCTCCCCGACGACGACGCGGCGCTCGCCGCTGCTAAGATGGACGCCGCCGTCGCCGAGCAGCAGCAGTGCGAGGACTTCCTTCGTTCCAAGAGCCAGCGCCTCGGCCACGCCGCCTTCCCCTACTCCCCCACCGGCTCCCTCCCCGGCTCGCCTTCCGCCGCTAGCAAGTGCCTCAGCTTCTTGCTGCAGCAACAGCACAACGACAACCAAAGGTATGTATTATTGTCACCTCCAACTCCAACAAGCTTCAGGTACACGCTCCAAATTTCCAACCATTTCCGCACTCGTGCGTGTGCAGAGCGGCGGCCGCGCTGATGCTGGGCGGCGGCGACGAGACGCACAAGTTCATGGGCCGGCCGCGCTGGACCGCGCCGATTTCGCCAGCATGATGAACCCGGGATCGCGCCAGATTTACCTCACCTTCCCGGCTGACAGCACGTTCCGCGAGGAGGACGTCTCCGGCTACTTCAGGTATGCACACGCGCCAGCTTGATTCATGGCGAGACGAGGCGCGCGCGATCTCATTCATTGGCAATGCAATGTCGCGGTTGCAGCATCTACGGGCCGGTCCACGACGTGCGCATCCCGTACCAGCAGAAGCGCATGTTCGGGTTCGTCACCTTCATGTACCCGGAGACGGTGCGGCTGATCCTGGCCAAGGGCAACCCGCACTTCATCTGCGACGCCCGCGTGCTCGTCAAGCCCTACAAGGAGAAGGGCAAAGTCCCGACAAGTACAGGCACGCATGCATGCATTTCCAATTATAATCTTACTACTTGTGCTTCTTGCATGCAATGCAGTTAACTAACTAACCTGGTTTGTTGCTCCTCGGTTGCGGTTGGCAGGAAGCAGCCGCAAGGCGACTTCTCCGGCTGCACAACGCCCACCGGGCTAGACGGCAGGGACCCATTCGATCTGCACCAACTTGGTAACATGATTCTTCTTCATGTACTTTATGATACTTACATTAGTGTCTTCGAATTTCTGAAGTAGGGCTGACCATCTGAAGATGCTTTGTCAGGTGGGAGGATGCTGCAGCACTCCAACAGCGCGAACGAGCTGATGCTGCGGCGGAAGCTGGACGAAGAGCAGCAGGCCGCCGAGTTCCAGCACGCCGTTGAGCTCCAGAGCCGCCGTCTCATGGGTCTCCAGCTGCTCGACCTGAAATCTCGCATAGCAGCCGCAGCTACAACAGCAATGACCCCGACAACGCCCGTTGCCAATGCCTCCACCACCAGCCACCCGGCGCAAGCACCGTGGTTGAGCCGCAGCCTGACTCTGGTATGCATTACATCGACAGACCTGTTAGTGAAACAAGTTCTTCCACATATTACTGATCGTTGCAATATCTTGGCTGCTAACAGATCAGCAACTGAAAGGCAGCAGCTTCTATGATGTGGAGAGTAATGTGGCCAACGGAGGAGGCAACAAGGAGGAATCGGCGGATAAGGCGAACCAGAACACTGATAGTGACCAAAGGTTGATCAAGCTGAGCATCATTTTAATTCTGCTTGCTTATTATTGTTGGTTGTGTTGGGTTTAGCTTTGATGATCTGATAGGCAATAAGTAAGCTGAAGATTGCAACTGTTTCACTTGCTCCTAAGCTTGATCATTGCTTCTTCCATGCATATTATGCAGTGGGGAAAGGATTTGCCGGAGAGCCCATTTGCATCTCCAACCAAGTCGGCCACCCTCACTCAGAACCGTGAGGTCGCCAGTGATGGCTCCAATGCATCCCATAATGGTGTCTGCACCGGCGGCAATGCAGGTGGTGACACTAACCATCTCCTACCCTCAGCATTGGACATGCCTTCTCCTAGGCCCTACTTCTTCCCATGTCCAGGTACTACTTGTCACGGCTTTGATTACATTGGCCATTTTGTGATCCATGAGTGAAATGATTTGGGGCATGCAACGAGCAGGATGTCCTCCGATCACGGAGCAATCGGGATGTGAAGTTGTCCTTCAATCGGAAGTGAACAATACCCAAACCTAATCATAGTAAGCACTTAGACTCCTTTATTCCCACTATGCTTCAAAAAAATAAGCATTTCATCTATCTTATTATGGTGTCCTTGTGTTTTCTTTCTCCTCCTTTTGCTGTTTGTTATTGTGACATCCTTTTCCTGTTTGTAATCTTGACAGGAGAAAAAAAGGAGCTAATTGTCAGCGTAGTCTTAGCTTCCCATTCCCTTTTTAGCGGATAGCCTATTAAACCAAACCACAAGAGAAAAACATGTCATTAGCCTTTGACTAAGAAAAGCAGCAGCAGCCTATGCAGTGTTGTGAGACACATATATAAAATACAAGTAATCCAGTGTTACCTCTAATTATATTAGATAATATTAGCAGTTACCTCTACCACGAACACAATTGATGTTACCCAGTTCTTTCATTTACTACTGCAACCACCAGTTGTAGAGTTTGTACTCTGTAGGTTACTGAATGTGAGGTTAATCCCGAAGCGGCAGTACCAGCCATGTAGCATTAGTACAACCTTCAAGCCTGCAAGGAGGTTCATTTGTTGTATTCAAAGACAACCCGGGAGACTTGGAGAAAGATCACATGGCCATGGCAGATGATGTCTCAAGTATTTTACTAGTCTGCTCATATTGTCCATTGTTGTTCTACCTTGAGAACAGTGAGATCGCACACACACCTCAGACTCTCGCTTGCCAGAAGAAATCAAGCGAGTTGAGAAATAAAAGGATGACTTTTACCATTATCCTTTACTTCTCGTTAAACGAATCAACTGTAGTATAGTACTATAGTAACAGTTGTACAAAAAAATATCTTCTGGTTTTCTTCAGTTTGTTCCGTTGTGGAGGTACTCCTCCCTTCCGAATTATAAGATGTTTGGATATTTCAGTTTGGACGACCGTTTTGGTTACTGGCCGGGAAATCCAGACAAGAAGCATCGATAAGTGGTCATAGCAGGAACCATTTTTTTTGAATTTTTGAATTTTGGATTTCAAATTCGTCCGGTAACCGTAGTAACCGGTAATCCTGACCCCTCTCGGATTTTTTTTTCCTACCGGAAACCAAAATATTACGGGTATCTGGATGGCAACTTGTTACATAGATGGTCCATGCCCCGCAAATGTTGAAAGACATACTTAGCTCAACTCATGAATCATGGTACACCTTATTAGGACAGGATATGAGAGAGATTATTGCCACATTCTTGCGTCTATAATGCTGGACCGTTCTTGCCACCCGTGCACATTGATACCTGACGATCCTGATGTCTTTCTCGTTTGAATTCCTGCCTCGCCTCTATAACACAGCTTTGGGTAGAACATTAGCATCCACTAGTGCGAATGACCGACATACAGTTGACCGAGGTCGAGCCGGGAGGCGCGAGCGCAATGCGCTTCCTGTTTGTATGTTTGGTGCACGCGAGCTTGCTGGTACGACGTACGTACGTATGATCAAGATCCGGGTAAAACGGGTGCATGAGATGAGACGCGCGGTGGAGGTCCCACACTGTCAGGCTTAGTCATATCCATGTGGCTCTGGCCAGTGGGCAGCTTTTATGAAATCCAACGACGGACGGTACGTGGCATGGCCCATCTCGTACCGGTTTCTTTGCAGGCCAGCATGTGCATGCACTGCATAACTTGTCGTGCTACGTGCAGTAGGCCAGACAAGTAGTATTTGACCTTTAGTGTTTCCCGCAACTTTTCTGAAAGCTAAAAATGCAGCAACTTATTCGGCCGTGTAGTCATTCATCTATCTTGCCACCCGGATGAGGCCATTCATTTGCGTCGTCTGTTCTTGACTCGGAGTAGCTAGCTTGTTGTCAAACCTCTTGTTTGTGCTCCTACCAGAGTATTCAAAGTTGCGTTTGGTTTGCCAAAGGCAACTTTTGAAAAGTGAGGGCTCCCTCCCGGGTCGCTCCAAAAGACTTCCTTGCCAAATCTTTTGCTACACTGTAGGCTGCGAGGGCGCGCTTGTAGTGTAAAAAAAGCCTGTAAAGCTCTCTCAACATGCACAAGCCGCAATTGTTACCCAATGAGCAAAGAAATGGTGGGACACATCGATCACACATACCAACAGGTAAAAAAAAGCAGGGCTCAGACACCAAGGAGTGAGTGCTAGGGAGGAGGAGTAGATAAACCCTCCGCTCCCTGCTGGATCAAATAAACAAGCCAGGAACCTCACGGGCTCACGCCCAGAGGGCCCCAAAACGCAGAATTGCCCGGTCACCACACCTGCATCTGCATGCAGAAGTATTTGCAGTGCAGCCAAAGGCAAGGGAGTGACCAGCAAATCTAGTGCCAAGCCTGATGCTAATCTGCTTATTTGATACTAACAGCTGCTGCGTCTTGCACAGTGGTACTGTGTGATCGCAGTTAGTATAACCTTTCCACCCACGACAAGCAGGCCCGCACAGACACCCGTGTCCGGGCCCAGACGTCGCCCTTCCCATGCCTACGCGGCCTGCCATGCATGACACTGTCGAGTTTTGTTTTTGTATCCTCCGGGGATGCATGGAAGCAACAATGCAATCGCCGCCCCAGATTTCTGCCCCCGCGCGGCAGAGGATTAGGATTAGATTAGCATCATCACTCTTATCTTAAGCTGAACAGAAAGCCGCCAACGGTACGCTGCTCTCCCTGCGCACCCGGCTGGCCGTGGCTGAGCAAGCACGTACAACGAGAACCGCCGACCCTCACGCGCGGCGGGGCGGCTGCATACGTGACGAGGCGTTGCGTACTACGGCGCGCTATTCATCGATCTGTAGCTGTGAGAGCATCTCCAGTCGGGCAGCTCAAACGCCGCCCAAAGCCTTCGGGACGTGTCGGATAGGTTTTCGCTCCCACTCGCGCCGTCCAAACGCGTTTTGGGTCCGGCGCGACCTGGTTTTGTGTCCGGCACGTCCAGCCCACGCCCTCAATTTGGGGAGGCTTCGGACGGCCCGGACGGAACGAAACGCGACGCCATGTCTGCCTCCGACGCACGGGCCACGCCTGTCAGTGAGACGCGACTTCAACCGGCGGTGGTCAAAGCCGTCGTCAAAGGCGCGTGCCGCGTGGCGACGCCTCGTTTTCACTGCGGCGGACAAGAGTGAGCCGTCACGTCCCACTGCTCGTCGGCGTGAATGTGGCGCGCCTTTTCGAGGCAGCGACGTTAATTCCACCGCTCTCCGGCGGCCATAAAAGGCGTACGCCGGCCCGTGCTCGCCACTCTCGCCACCGCTCTTCTCTTCCTTCTCTGCCCGCCACCGCGAACCGCACCGCCACCGCACCAGGAGATGGCCGGGAACTGGAGGCGCACCGGGGCGCGGCGGCGAACGGCTTCGCGCCGCGCACCCTCCTCCACGAGCAGTCGGAGGCATTGCGGGACAACGGCTACCGGTGCCGCCCGACATGCGCTTCGGCCACCGCTGGGCGATCTCCGTCCGCGGGATCCCGGTACCGCGCCCGCTGACGTGGGCGAACCGCGACTTCGCCCCCGCCATGATCTCGCACTACAGGCGCGAACTGTCGCCGGAGATGCGTCAGGACCCGTGCTGGGACCCGGACAACGAGGCCAACTACGGCCGCTACGAGGAGACGTTCCAGCGCCTCTTCGACGAGGAGATGCGCCGCTGGGACGGCCCTGGGCCGCCGCCGGTGGACAAGAACGTCGCCAAAGGCAACTTTTGAAAAGTGAGGGCTCCCTCCTTGCCAAACAAATCTTTGCTACACTGTAGGCTGCGAGTGCGCGCTTGTAGTGTAAAAAAAGCCTGTAACGCTCTGTGAACATGCACAAGCAATTGTTACCCAATGAGCAAGGAAATGGTGGGACACATCGATCACACATCCATCCAACGGGTAAATAAAAGCAGGCTCAGCCACCAAGGAGCGAGTGCTAGGGAGGAGTAGATAAACCTCCGCTCCCCGCTGCTTCAAATAAACAAGCCAGGAACCTCACGGGCTCAGGACAAGCAGGCCCGCACAGACGTCCCAGATTGCTGCCCCCGCGCGGAAGAGGATTGGATTTGATCGCTTCCGTGTAGTAGATTTTAGGATTAGATCATCACCAGCGCCGCGACCCGGGCCTTCGGCGCACCGTGGTTACCAGCAGTGTATTTATTGTTCGTGCGTTGCGTACGAACAACACTATTCATTTGTACTAGCTGCAGTGACACGCACGTCTCCGGTCGGCTTTGGTAAATTCGTCGTATTGGTATCGATAGAACCCACTGGCAAGTTTACATTTTTTCTATATTTAATTCTGAATTTTTTAGATTTTTTCGCAGTTTTTTAGCAAAAACAGTAGCAACAGGCACGTGGCCCAAATCCAACCCGTCGGGCCTAAACGTGCATGTGCCGACACTTTTAGCTCATGTGCCGTGTCTGGGCCTTTAGGCCAGACCTGCGTGCTGAACGGCACAGCCTACCTATTAGACGGGCCTACACGGCCCGTGCCGTGCCAGACCCGCGTAGCTATAATCGTGCCTGCGCCGTGCCAGCCCGTTAGCCAGGTTTGGGGCAAGTAGCACTGCATCACTCACGGATGAACACAAACCACATGAGCCATCCTCTTTGCTTTCACGTGTTCTTCAGTGGTCCAAATAAATCACGTCCACCCACCCTTCGATAGGTAGACATCAAATATAGCAGTCCAGCGCTTCTATCTCGTTGCCTCGGGCTTCCGCGAAACAATGAGCTTCTGGCGGATGTTTAAGTTCGCGCGAAAAAGCGTAGGAAATGAAACATTTCCTACGGAAGGGCACGGCAGTTTCTTTTGTTCCGAACGCCTCCAAAGGAAATAATTTCATAGGAAACCAAACCTCTAGAATTCCTTTGGAATTGCTCCATTCCGAACAGGCCCTAAAATGACATGTTTATCCTAAGACAGCTCAATTCCTGTATTTTTTTCCTGTGTTCCAAACGGACTGGTGTAACACTTTCCTACGTTTTATATTTCTCACTTCTACACCTATATTCCTTTCCTATTCCTGTATTTTTCCCTATTCATATGTTTTGCATTCATGTGTTTCAAACAGGGCCTTAGGTTTGTTTTTATTGCTACGCGTAGGATTGAGGAAAATTACACACATGACCCATGTAATCAGTTTCGTAGGAAAAGAAAACAAGTAGGTAGAATCATTAGATGTATTCCTACGTTTTTATAATCACACCATGTTGTTTGCATATAACTCTCTTTCGGAGTGAGGCGTTTTGGAGGCCGAGTTCCATGTAGCTCATTTTTTTAAAGAGTTTAAATTTATATTCTGAAGTTTTAAAAAAATCTAGATGTAGATAATGATACAATCTACATGTATGCAAAAAATCTAATTCAAATTCATTGCATTTAAGCCGGGACAAATGATAATTAGATGGATCTGGGTCAGTGAACATTCCACATTTTCAAAAACTTCAGATTTTTTTCAGATTTATATTTTTGTGTAACCTAGAGCTCCATGGAGCTTGGCCTTCATTTTCAGTATCGAATCTCTTTCGTCCTTTGGTCATTCTATGTTGCTGTACTCTCCCTCTCTCTCAGATTTGCAAGCTCCTATTCCCACCATAAACTTTGTTGTGCCACTGACCAATTTAAAGCCGGGCTGATGCCTTGTTTAAAAAAAAATCATTATGATATAAGACATTTAGGGATCAAATAATAGTGTGTGCTCACATACAAAATAAAATAGTGGTAAGCGAATAGTTAGCCGATGGTATTTTCTCTTTATTTTCACATCTCCGAAGCGACATGAAATTTGTTTGGTGAATTATATATTCAGTAATCAGTACTCTACTCTGCAATTTCTTTAGGCGCTTTTCAGTACAACGTAGGTATCTCAAATGGAAACATGTATTCATCCTAGAGTACAGTATGCGAGGACTTCAAAATATTTTTTGGTCGTTTCCATATGCGTAGGGAACCTCAACCATATGAACAACCCAAGACACCTTGAAATGAACGGTACCTTAGAGCATCTTTAGCAGATACCGAATAAATGCGTAGAGCTGGATTTTTTTTTGAGACGGTACGAGTTTACCACGTCTGTTTTGCCCCCTAGTCCTACCAGTACCAGATAACAAGTTTTCATCATTTGACATTGGTTTCAACATCTCTCACCAAATATAATAAAAGTTTCAACATCTCTCACCGATATAAAGTTTATTACATAAACTACTACACAATCAAAATTATGCGTAATCTAGATAGAAATAAAATCGTCCAAAAGAATGCGCAATCAATCAACTCGATAGTGAATCAAGCATCAACAATCTCCGAAGCACCATCACCACCATGACCACCACCGCCACCAAGACCTCCATCAACACCACCACCTCCAAGAACTCCATCACCACCACCACCACCATGACCTCCATTGGCCGAAGCACCACCATCACCACCAACATCACCACCACCCCCTTCATTGGTTGAAGCACCACCACCACCAACATGACCACCACCACCACCAACATCACCACACCTCTATTGGCCGGAGTACACCAACCATAAGATCATTAAGCTCTCGTCTCCTCCGATACATGATCTCCGATCTTGTGAGTTTCCAAAACTCTCTTGCCATCGATTCGACGGCGGGAGGACGGGCGGAGTCTGCAACGAGTCCATGGGGGCCGAATCGGTGTTGCGGCGGCGGGCGGGTCACGACGGGGAGATCTGCGGCGGCGGCGCCAAGCTCGAGCGGGTAGCTCGGATGAAACTTCTGCGCGGCTAGTTCGCGCCAAAAGTGCAGGGTGCGGGAAAATCCGCCGCAGAAACGGAACAAGTAGAGCACGGGGGGCGAAATTTTCAGCTCCACAGAGAAAAAATTAGGCAGGAGGGCTTATGTCGAATCTGTTTTGTCCTGGATTTCGCCCCAGCCAGAAGGAAGCAGTTATTTTTCGGGCCGGGGGCTTATCCGGTATCTGATAGAGATGCTCTTATCCTCGCCACACCCTCTCCGTTCCCAACAATGCTTTCAGATCCAAGTACCTACTTCCCACAAATACATGAGGCCAACTACCACTAAGGACTAACTTAGAACATAATGTTTCATACAACGTCATAGTTCTTACATGGCAATGTACTAATATGTCATGGTGATTACACTACACTAGAAGTAATAAAAGAAACAGTCATCTAGTCTTCTTCGCTCTTCTACCACCGATCCATCATGGTTTCCATGGTGCTGGAGGCGGCGGGGGTGAAGGGAACATCGGCGGAACAGCAGAGAACATTGTGTTCTTGTCCACTCCATGGCCTTCACCCGATAATGCAACCAATGCTGCGACTAGACCAGCATTGCCCGCTAGGGTTGCTTCCGTGTAGTTGCGGTTCTTCCGGGCATCTTTGAAGCCGTCATGTTGATCAGGACCGGCGACCATAGCTCCATCAATGATGTTAGGGTTGGGTTTCTTGCTGTCCCTCCAGTGCCACCCTCCTGTGCAGCCACGGTGACCACCTTTCTTCGGGATTGAGGCACCCCGGTGATGAACATGCTTAGGGTAGCGCTTTCCATACCCAACCACGTAGCTCATCTTCAGAGGATTTTTGCCCAAGATGTACTCGATCTGACAAAAGTATTAAATCATAACCAGGATCCAAATTGCAGCAACCACACCAAAATATTCAGATATTCAAATGGTAGAAACATACCTGAGTCCTTGCAAACCTGCGAAGAACTTCAATCGAGTAGAAATGGGGGCCACAATACCACCCAGGGGTATCTGCAGCCTCAAGATAGTCACTGAACACAGAAGCAAGGAATGCAGCATTGGCGACATACTGGAGATGGTGTGGCATCCCGTGATTCAACTGTATCAGGCCACCTGTAATGCAAGATAATTCAGTAAACTGTTGATAATGTGATTTAGTGAGTTGTCAGTTCAAACCTTTTGTTCTGTTGAAAGATTTAAAAACCGGAAGGTAAGAGCACATGATAATGCTTGTTTGATTGTGGAACGTCCTCAACATCTCTTCATATGGATACCCAGGACTCAAGAAGAGCCTTAACCGGCTCAGAAGAAGCTGAAACGCCAGAACAATTCAAATTAAGTAAAGATAGGTCATGTTAAATTCACTTGACTATTCAATATAGCTTTTTTTTTTGTAAGCTTGGGGTACATGATAATACATCATTTGGCCCTACATTTGTTTTACATAGCAATGCTACCATGGTGTATGACACGTAAATTGAAACCTGCAGCATTGAATCTTATGGAAATTCTACCATATAGCTATGGTTTGCTTGGATTGCCACATGGCTCAAAGCCTCAAGCAAGCAGATTGGAAAAAGAAATCAGGTCAGACAGCTGGAGTAGTATGCACTGTTTACTTGCAAGCGTATGCATCTGAGTCTGCCAATAACAAAGTGAGTTTCTCAACTAGTTAATCCAAAATGCAGGTTCCATGCTGAAGGCTGTTTTCATTCTAGCTGCCCTTTTCAAGGATAAGAATCGAAATACAGAAGACGAAATCATGAATAAACTGTCAATTCTAATTGTCAGCGTGTTAGATATGGAATCTACTTGACAAGTATTATACAAACTAAAATGCCAATGGTTCAACATGGGGAGTGTCTAGAACTAAATTAAACCAGCTACACTAATATATTTACCTGTGCACCAGGGAGCTTATTGTCCCAGCTGAACACCCCATAATCCTGGCCAGGAGAGAAAGCGCCAGCATGCCTTGCAAGCTTGGGATCTGTAATCAGCTGGAGGTATGATGAATTGCCTGTTGCGAGGTACATCCACGAACCACCCCACACAAATTCATCGTAGTAGCGGGTTGAATTGTAGAACTTGGCAGCATCTGTCCCGGGTGCACTATAACTCCCACGTCTACCTTTGTCCCTTGCAAAGTTCCAGACAGTGGTGGCACCATGTAACAGCTTGTGCGAGTAAGCCCTATTATCCTTGAATACGATGGATGCTGCGGCCAATGCCGAGGCTATCTCACCAGCAAGATCGGGGCAATGGTTGCATTCGACGACCGGACGTGGGTAGTCGATGTTCTCTGGCCTCATCCAGCAATACTGGTCATTGGGCTGAGTTGAACCGGGCGACGTTGCAGCACTACCCACCTGCGCCGTCAACAAAATGCACATTAGCAGTGAACGGATAGCAAGAACGACACCCTTTTGTGTACTACATCTTTCTATACCTGTGCAACCACTAGATCAATGGTATCTGCAGTAGAGTTGAAGGTCTTCAATAAATAATCCGCCCCCCACTTGATGGTATCACGGACATGGCCAAGTTCCCCAGCAGCCTCGTACTTAGCACTGTACTCAATGACGCTCCAGCTGAGGAGGGTCATGGAGAAGGCAGCTGGGAAGTTGAACTTCACAGCGTCACCGCCGTCATAGAACCCACCGGAGAGGTCTCGCCCGAATGTCTGGTCCGAGTGTCCGTCTCTCAAGCACGAGTCACCTCGCCATGGTACATTGTTGTGCTTGGGCAGCTTTCCGGCTGCAGAAAGTTCGCAGAACAAACAGATCAGAAAATAGTTTTTAGTTGGGGAGGATGATTCTTGAAGATGCGACCTAGCAATCCTCCGAATGGATCTGAAGGCTGGGAGGGGCAACTGGCCTCTTCCATTTCAGGTACGCAACAGAGGAGGAAACCTAGCTAGTAGTAACGCATACAAATCCCCTCTTTCGAATCCACCCCGAATAATCACCCTCATAAAAAACTTGCACTGAAACAACCCAAATCAGCGCCCGCCGCTCGAACATATTAAGAAAAATCTAATCTTTCCCGTCTAACAGAACCACAAAATTAACAAAGGCAGAAGATAGGAGCAGAGGAAAAAAATCCTCACATACATTTCTGGGCATTGAAGAACCTGAGCGCCTTATGCAGCGCGAGGGTGAACTGGTCCGGCGGCGGCGCGGGGCGGTGGTGCCTGGGTATGGCCTCGGCGATCCCTGCGGCGATCCCCGCGAGCACGGCGGCGGCGACGAGCACCCCGACGGTCCAGACGAAGAGCTTGCGGCTGACGAGGAGGCATCCGAGGTCGACGTACCTCTTCTTCTTGCGGGCCTGGTCCCCGGGCCCGGCGAGCAGCCAGCTCTGCTGCGTCTCGTCGAGCGTCCGCGAGAGCGCCGCCCGGTCCAGGTCCATGTTCCGGCTCCGGTCGTCGTCCGTGGCGGAGTCGTGGCATATCTCCAGCGGCCCGCCCCACGGGTCCCTCCCGTACATGCTCATTTCGCCGCCCACCCAATCCCGCGAATCCCCTACCACGAAATCCCTAGAGACTCCGGCAATGGCACGGGCGCGGCGCCGCCTCCCCGGTGATTCTTGGAATGGGGAGGAGGAGGAGGAGAAGGGGGGTTTTTGGCGTGCGCGGCCGTGAACTGGGATTTAGTGCTGGGGGAGTGGATTAGGGATGGGGACGCGGTGGTGCTTTGGCCGTTTGCTTAGCAAAGTGCTGTGGTACCGTGGGTGGAGTGTGGTGCTGGGCCGGGGACAGCGACGGATGCTTACGAGGTAACCTTTTTCTTGTTTGACCGGACCCTGGTCGTCCGGTTTAGCGAGAGGAAACTCTTTTAATTTAATCGTTTCATAGGCAGTTTTTAATGTTCGCCTGCTTCGTCTTTCTTTATGGTCGCCGGGTATATCTGTCAGTGTTCTTTTATCATGCCTGACTATTATTTGTAGGAAATTGTGTCTTGCAATATTTTATATATTTACTACATTGTCCGGAATTAAACTTCAGTGTGAAAGCATCACGGAAATAACAGGGAATTAATGATGTGGAATTGTACTTAAGGAAATATACTTAAGGGGAAGCCGGTACGGCTATACTGGAACACAGTGTATATTAATATGCTGGAATTATACCCGGGAACAGTATAGAGCGGAATGCCAGGTTGTTCATAGGATTGGCTCTATGGATTGTTAAAGCTTGCGAGTTTGATTTTGTATTCAAACTCGACGCATGACTCACACGTGCGTGCTGGGACCTAATTGTTTAACAGTAATAGACTCGGTTAATGGCTGTTAATGATAGTGGTTGGTTTAACAAGTCACGAGTCCTATCTGAAAACAGATTGAGTTATCTGAAATTTAGAGTCTATATAAAGGTCCCACCCTCTAGGCTCAATACGCATTGTGAGCGGCACCACCGATAAGGCAGAGAAATAGAGGTAGACCGAATAGCTCCTAACCCTAATTTTCTACATTGGTATCAGAGCCGAAGGTTCGTCTCCGTGAACTCTGTCGGCCGGTCGTCGACGCCGCGATCATCCGCTGCGAACTACGGATCCTATCGATCGGCTCCTTGTGCCGCACCAAGCCTTCACTCGTCGCCTCGTCGAATGTCTTGATTGATTTGCCCGCTAGCTGCACTATTCTCGCCGAGAAGATTTTGTATGCCTCGCTGGAATCGAGGAAGGTATGGGAGCCGCCAGCACCAAGCAGCGATCGAGCGAGCAGATCGTGGAGGGAGGCACGCGAAAACTACTCCGCTGCAAAGATTCAACGTCGCCGCTGATCCGACACAGATCCGAGCTCTGCAGTCGAGGTTGTCACCGTGGCGATTGTTGTCTTCAGTTACAAACTCGGTTCTGTCGCACACGCCATCGCTGGGCCGTTTACCTGGGCGCCTGCGGAATTCATTGCAACAGTCGCCGAGAGGAATCGCTTTAATTACTCGGAGGGATCAACTCGATTCAATCGAGGAAGGAAATTCTCTAGCACGGAGATTGAGCAGGGCACGCTCGATTTTACCACTGTGCGACACGGGCATGCAAGTGATTGATCGATCTGGAAAACAAAGGAGCTTGTTGTTGCTGTAGATGGATCGATGAAAATATTGTACTTACTGCTCAGTTGATACTGCTGTCCGGAAGTGGGTTTTTTATGTGGAACGATGAAACAAGATGCAAGTGATCTATGGGGTACTACTAGCAGCAATTCACGTCAAGGCTTCATAAATTACGCGCCGCGAGTGCGGAAAGCAGCAGGAAATTAATTCACAAACTTGAAGTCTACTCGTCAGTACACTAACTCTCCGTGTTGCGGTTTCTCAGATAAGTAACACTTCCCTAACATTATTTTTCTCTGAGTTATTTAGAATCTGCACTTTAGATGGCTCTTATTACACGGTTTAGAGAGGAAAATCATGTATTTATTTCAGCTGAGAGCATTGATTATGTTGCTGATATATCTAACCGGAATAGCCAGAGGAAATAGAAAACCGTGGAATTTGGACTAAGGAAAATAAACTAGTTCAATATATATGTTGAAATCATTGTTTGATTATTTAGCTGCTATATATATGAGTGAACAGATTACGTGGAATATTTACGTAACCAGGAAAACGAATTTTATTTATTGTTGAATGGATAAACATACTTCTTTTATTGGACACCACTCGCTTTTAGAGGAAGTTGCAATTCACTCCGAGGAAATTTCTTAAACTCATTGTCAGACGATTTTTTTTGCTACTATGTTTTTTTTAATTGCTACGGGATTTACATTATCGCCGGAATATATTGGACTCATTGGATTACTCCGGAATCTATCGGAGTATTTTAATAATTCATCGGAATTCTCTGGCGCGACGATGATGAGACGACATGCATGAAGCATGTTTATAATGAAGGTGACATTACTTATTGTTTTGGAGGAATATGGGAAATACTCCAATGGAAGAGGAAATCGATATTTACTCAACGGTATGTCCAATGTTATTTCTTGCAATAAATATTTGTTTGTCACTACTTTTCCATATAGCTGGATTATGGACTTTGCCTCTACATCATAATTTGATGGAATACAATAACAAATATACTGACATGTGAACAATTCCAAAGGAATAATAAGTGTATTAATTAGTCACTAATAATAAATTGTATATACTTTGGAATTGGAAATTATGTAATCGAACTCTGTTTATGGAGGAACTTTCTTTTTGTCACTTACGAGGAGAAGGAATTTTAATTTACACTTCTCTATCGGAATTTGATAGAGAATTTGTTGATTATGTATGCTATTTGGAAAAGGAAGAGTGAAATTATTGCTCAACGGATAGTGCACTATGGAATTTAACACAACGGTCTCATGTTCTATTAATTCCGTTGGAAGTTTGTTGTGAAGATAACTCCATAGGGAGGAATACTGATAATAGGAACACATGCTCGGAATTTATTATTGATGTTACTTACGACTTGGTCATACTCTACAAACATAATTACACTTGTTAATTATGGAATTATAAACTTTAAGTGGGAGGACTATCAGTTATGGATTTCTCTTCAATGTGACATTTGGTTTTACACTCCCATTAGAGGTTCAATTATTTTATCTCATTTACAACTTGATCACATATCAAGGAACATAATTAGTGGATTATTAATTCTGGAATTCTAAGTTTTAGTGGGAGGATTATGATACTTTATCAACACATATTTACGGTATTTTTGGACACTCCTACTTGAGGTGGATATATTTATTTATTTAATGATTCACTTGATATGGTTATTAATATCTTTGACAATACAAGTCGGAAGGTTTTTTGTTGTATTAACATCTCATACTGAAGTGGAAAATCAGTTCATCAAAGGATTACAAGGTTTGAAACTGATTGGTGGGGGAAGTACACTTCAGGAATATTAATTGAAACTAATGTGATGAGCATGGAATTATTCACCGTTGTCTTATGTTATATATTCCATGGTTGAGGAATACAACTCTTGGTTATTCACTGGATTATGAAAGCATTACATACTACTATTTGTTGAGTAAGTCATTATTTATCACAATCACTGTTTATATTTTGTGAACTGGAAGGAAGTATTCTATTTATATTTTGGTAGTATGGAATTGGAATCATTGTTTTCTACATAGCACACCAAGATTTTATATTAATGTACATGTTCTAGTGGATCAAATGGTATTTCGTTTTTGATCTGGAAAAGGGAAAATTGGTGGAAAGTAGGAATATGATATTTTCTCATGAAGGGCGTGTTTATTAATAGTCACACCGAAATATATGTGCTAAACTCAATGGAGAATACCAAGTTACACTCCCAACACTAACATGTTTAGGAAAAGTGGGAGGAATTAAATTGGGCCATCATATCTTGGCTACTATTGTGTGTTATTTGAGAAAGTTACTCTATATTTTAGAGGAAAGAAAAATACTAAACTTGTTCCTAATGTTAACTACGGGTGGAAACATTGCGGTAAGGAATAAACTCAATGATGAATAATAAAAGTTTGGGAACTTGTTATTTTACCAAACAACTGCATGCCTATAGGTTGTTATTGGATTTATTTACAAGGAAGTTTAATGCAACATTCTTAGTGGAAGTTACAATTCTAAGTTTGTTGTTTAATTCTTTACACAAAGGAAATATTTATACTTTGTGGAAACCATGAAATTTAGAGGAGGTGTTGTTATTTAATTCTTTACACAAAGAAAATATTTATACTTTGTGGAAACTCTGGAATTTAGAGTAGGTGTTGTTGTTTAATTATTTACACGAAGAAAGTGTTATTCTTTGTGGAAACTCTGGAATTTAGAGGAGGTGGGAACAATGACAGTGTTTGCTAATTGAATTGATAAATTCATGTTTTTGGAACAAGCTTCACATCAATGGAATATCAGGTCATACTGTTACTGATGGAAGATATTCATATACAAAGGTTAGTGTGAATTGTTTTGTGTTATCATTATATGGAAGTGAAAGCTTGGTTCAGTTATAACTTTAATATGAAAGGTATGTCTAAAGCTTCCTGCATTTTGGGAGTGGAATTACATAGATAATATTTTGATAAATTTTTCTATGGAAAAGTGCAAATCTGTCATGTACCTTTTGATTAAGGGAATGATACTCTGCGAGGAATTATATTTAAACTCGTGAGGAAAAAGGAAGAATAATTGCCATCCTCAGTTATTACGGGACATTATTCGTGCGACCTGATCTTAGCCATGTCGTTGTAATTGTTGCTATTTTGATTAGCACGGAAATGATTTGCTGGAATTATTAGCTAATGGTATATAAATCTTATTGAAATTTTTGGAATCACATAATGGACTTGTCGCGCAATGTCAAGGAAATATGGATTACTCATTATTCATTGATGATCTCAACCTTCAACTACGAGGATATATTGACGCTATTTGTGATCTTGGTGAAAGGTAATCTATTTTATGTTATGTGTTTATATTTACTTTTGTAGGTTTTTATGGTGTACAAAGGAAACATGATTTAGTACTCGTTATTTATGAAATATGAATACTTTGATGCATCAAGCATTGAAGGAAGGTCTATGGCTAAGGAATTTTCTTTGTGGACTTAAGGTCGTGGAAAGGTGCATCATAACCTGTTACTTTGTGATAATTTGACTCCAAAAGTCACAAGGTTTATATACAACGTGAGTGCACTGAAGGAAGGAAGTAACGCCTGACCATGTATAGCATGGGAATTCACTGAGCTGAAATAAAATGTTTTCAGTCAAGTGGGAGATGTAGGAAATTGTGTCTTGCAACATTTTATATATTTACTACATTGTCCGGAATTAAACTTTAGTGTGGAAGCATCACGGAAATAACAGGGAATTAATGATGTGGAATTGTACTTAAGGAAATATACTTAAGGGGAAGCCGGTACGGCTATACTGGAACACAGTGTATATTAATATGCTGGAATTATACCTGGGAACAGTATAGAGCGGAATGCCAGGTTGTTCATAGGATTGGCTCTATGGATTGTTAAAGCCTGCGAGTTTGATTTTGTATTCGAACTCGACGCATGACTCACACGTGCGTGCTGGGACCTAATTGTTTAATAGTAATAGACTCGGTTAATGGCTGTTAATGAAAGTGGTTGGTTTAACAAGTCACGAGTCCTATCTGGAAACATATTGAGTTATCTGGAATTTGGAGTCTATATAAAGGTCCCACCCTCTAGGCTCAATACGCATTGTGAGCGGCACCATCGATAAGGCAGAGGAATAGAGGGTAGACCGAATAGCTCCTAACCCTAATTTTCTACATTATTCTCTGAGATAATAAACAAATAATGTGAGGACATTCTGTAGAGCCGCTAAATAATAAATATGGAGCCACTGCAGGGATTTTGCATCACCCTGCCCAATCTCCGCAGCAATCACGTGAGCCTTTGTGTGCTGGAAAGCATTCCCCTGATTTAAGTGCTACAAATTTATTTGTGGGAATGGGGTTCGGTGATCAAACCACGGTACCACACTTACTTCACGACACCTCCAGCCAGCCTCCGTCAGCGGAAATTATGACAAAAGAGACCACTTCGCGAAATGAATTGTCAAAAAGGACCACCTCCGAAAATTATTGTCAAAAAGGACCACCTTCATCGTGGCGGCAGGCGCGCCAAGCGACACGTGGCACCTGCCGCCACGGACGGAGGCGGCAAGTCCTGCGGCCTGAGGCAGTGGCGGCACGCTGGGTGAAAAGAAGAATTAGTGGGCCCAGCCGCCATGCCCAGTGGCGGCATGTTGGGATCCCTTGCATGGCCTCGGCCCAGCATGCCAGCATGCATGCGAGCGTGCACTTGCCGCCATGCCCTGTGGCGGCTGGTTCCTGCCCAGGCGAAATTTCTGTCAGATGGCTGCCGCCTCCGACCGTGGCGGCAGGTGCCACGTGTCGCCTGGCGCGCCTGCCGCCACGATGAAGGTGGTCCTTTTTGACAATAATTTTCGGAGGTGGACCTTTTTGACAATTCATTTCTCGAAGTGGTCTCTTTTGTCAAAAATTCCCGTCAGCGTGGAGACACCTGGTTTGGGCAACGCGTCTGTGCTCGATATGAGTTGCATATAGCTGTTAGACTAGCCACAATGAGGGTATCATAGATAGTATCATGCATGCCATGTCAGCAAAAAAATGACGTGGCAATGCAATTAATGAAGAGAGAGGTGATAGTGGTATCATAGGTAGATACCGTAACATAGCGGATTACAATGCAAAATGAGTCTACAACATAATAAATACAATATTATATGATACCACACATATGTTACTAACCATTGTGGAAGTAGTAACATACACTAGTATCATATGCATGATACTAGTGTATAATACTCCACATTGTGACTAGTCTTAGGGCAACTCTATAACTCATTTGGTCCGGTCGCGCTCCTTTCTGTCCGCGCGGATAAAAATCACGGCCCAACGTACCGTCACAAACGAAGCGATGTTCGTTTTTCTGTCTGCGCGATCTATTTCCGGTTCATTTCCGGTTCAAATTTGAACCGGATTTGCGTCTTCTCCGGAGTGGACGACCACGGTGTTCTCCCTGACCCGCCTGCCTGTGGCACACAACCCTCACTCCAACCCTTTCCTCTCCCGACCCCAGCGAAAACCCCATGGCCGGTACACCACCCGCCGGCTGACGAACTCACTCCCATCCGCTCGGTGGCCAATCCGGCCCTGGCTGCCCCAACCCCGCCTTGGTGAAGCCAAAAAAGAGCTCACCCCGGAGCAGAGAGATTCCGAGCCATAGAAGCGGAACAACCAGAGGAGAAAGGTGAAAAGCAAGGCCGAAGAGACCGCCGCCGCCAAAGTTGCGCAGGCGCTGGCCGCCGCTGCGGACAAAGTACATCGCGGCCAAACCGCGCAAGCTACCCTCCTCGTGTTAGGGATCGTCCACGAGCCCTCGCTGATCCTGGCCGCCGCCGGTGTGGCCAGCTCGGTCTCTCCCGCGGCCTGACCGCCCCTGAATCCGTCGCTCGCCGTGTCAGCGCCGCCGTCGCCACTGTATGGCCATCTTCCCGGACACGGCGCCGCTCCAGTAGGAGGGTCTTGTTTCTTCATCTAATCGGAAGTGGGTGATTCCGCGCTGATCGTCGTCCCGGTCGTGCCTCCACTAGATCTCAGTGCGGTCCCTCTAGTCGGCGACTCGCCTAGGACGCAAACAAAGCAGCCACAAATCATCTCTAGGGCCAACCTCCCCTTCACGTGCAACCTGCTCTACGAAATGATAGGGTCGATGCTGGACGACCCCAGGTACTACGAGGAGCTTGGTGGTGAGGGTTTCAGGGTGGACATGCCCAATGAGGAGATTAAAGATTGTCCAAAGTGGAAATAACTCGTCGGGTCATCCCGAAGAGGTGGGGGCGAATCAGCCGTCGACCATGATGAGGCTGGTGCAAGTGAGAAGAGGCCGAGCGGGAGGACCAACACCAAGATAGAGGCGAAGTGTGATGCTTCGACAATTGCCTTGGAAGAAACTTTGAAGGGGTTCGTATCCCATAAGGACAAGGCAAGTGAGAAGAAGCAAGAGAGCGAAGAGAGGAAGCATAGGGAGAGAGAGAGAAGAACGCAAATAACTTTTTCGAAATACAAAAGAGGAAGCTCGAGATCGATTTGAAAATGCCCGTTCTAAAGCCATTGAAGTGGAGTCAAAAGCTCGCCCAGTTCACTGAGGAGTACCAGATCACGACGAACGACTTGAGTAGTTTGAACCCAAAAAAGGGCTTTGGTTTGCAAAGAAGCAACATTTTTATATGGACCGAGATGCCTGATCATCTCATTTGTGTGTTTTCCATGAACTACGGCCTGGGCACATTTGGGGTGCCTCGCGCGATTCTTTTGGGTACAATGTTCTATGCCCGCATGGCATGATATTCTTTTGGTACTATGAAAAATTGCAAGTTATGTTGCCAAAATATATTTGGTACGTTATTTTGGTGATGTACAGACAATAATCAAAAAAGGAGAAAAAATGAACATGACTGACTAAATGGATCGCCCCATTAGGTGCAGCGGCCAGGGAAGGCCGGACATGGTTCGTACGCATGTCCGTTTAGCGACCCAAACATATAAAAAATCAGACACATTTTTTGTCCGTTTTAATCGTCGCGTTGAAGTTGCCCTTACGAACGCCATGGAGGTGGACAACGCGGCGAGGCTTCTCGACGTTTTAAGGAAGAAGAAGCATTACCTAGTCTTACACCCACCGGATTTTTTTGAGCAGGAGCCGATTTCTCTTGCACGATAAAGGCAACGACGGGCGGCCAACTTTTTCCCAACAGGGTGAACCCCCTTTCCATTAGTTTCTTAATGGAAATACAAAGTGTGTCCAACAACAATGAATAAAACAAACGAAAACAAAAACAGAAGGTGGGGTGCGCGAGTTGGTGCAGCAGCCAGAAACCCGGTGAGAATGTTCGATCTTGAATAAACTTGTGGGGGCGAAAACCTGCTACCACAATCAAGTTCAAACCGCCGAACAAAATTATTCAAACATACTAAACAAAGATAAGTTAACCGAGAGACAAACTCCCAGGACTACAAAGCCTGAATAACAACAACATCACCTAGCTTTGACCGATCAACCTCAACAAGCTTCAATTGATTAGCAACCAGGTGTACCTGATCCTCAGGAGCGCTGGAGCACACGTAGTGGTCCTAGATTTTTTTTTTCATCTACGTAGTGGTCGTAGATGGACCTCCTCTTTTCATCACCTCTGGGGCCAGCCCATAGGACGGGCAAGAAGTGCCGCCGTCGAGGGTCTCGAGAAGAGAAGGGCCCAAAATGGTAAACTATATACTCCCTCCGATCCTAATTAAGGTTCGTGACTTGTACTGTACATTTACACTTAGTTAGGTGTTTCTCTCCGACGCTTTTTCTGGATCGGAGGAAGTAGTAATTAATATGGTATTTTCCTTTACACCCAACTCATTCTATAAAAGTTTAACGGTGCGTTTTTTGGCAGCAGCGTATTTTTAATTTTTGTTGCAATACTATGATTAATAATTTTACTACAGTTTAACACACTTTGAGGTGTCCTCTATAAATATTGTAATTTTAAAAACCACAATATTCTCATTTTTTTTGGGAAAAAGTGGTCCCCCCCTCTTTTTTCCAAAATTGAGAAAGGATAAAATCGAAATTATTGTTTCCACGGGTACTGAAATATTATAATATCAATATATTTTTGGTTTTGAAAAATAATGGAGATTCCAAACAGAGCCTAAAGTATGAATGAATTTAATGGTCAACAATGCACGGCTTTGAATTTTATTTTCACATACAATAATCTCAAAAATAGAATAAATACATATGAATAAAAGTATTTCATAAGAAAAAATGCATCAGTGCCATTTAGACAGCTCAATCCATACACTTCGGAAGTATTTACATGTTTAATTCCGTGCACAAAAATTTATTTCATAAAGTGACAGGGGACATGTATATACCTAGATGATGACAAGCATATTACATAAGAGCATGTGAAATAAAATGTAGATAGGAAAAAAAATATAATCCACACCAATTTATATTACTGATGATTACTCTAAACAATGTTGTTATAATACTAAGTTCAGAACGTGCACACTTTGTTAAATTTTGACTTGTTATACGATTTTGACCATGAAAAGGAGTAAAGAGTAAATTGGTTCGGTTTATACTCTAAAAGTTTCTATAAATATGCTTAATTTACCATACACTAGAAACCGCTATCGAGATATTTGTTAGATCGTGTTATTTGCAAATCTTTAGGATAAATATATACCAAATATATAGATTATGTGTTATAGGAAAAAAAATTAGAACAAATTTATTATAAAATATAGATCGCTATATTTCCATGATATTCAATGCAAATAAAAACACACCAACTAATATATAATAAAGAAGTGATTCTAACTCCCTTGGTTAGGGAAGTGGATGTCCACATAGGTTCAAGTTCTCACATAAGTGGATTTGGGTTCTTATTATTCAAAAGGATGGTTGTAGGAGGTTCCCCTACCCTATTACTTAAAAAACTAATATTTTGTAACATTGCCGATTAGTGGTTAAACTATGCCAACATATGGAAAATCATAACTTAGTAAAAAATTGCAACATGCTAAAAATAAATAGAAAGCTTAAAAGTTTAGTACGAATTGTATCATTCTGGGCCCAAATTATGTTTCTTGAATGTGATTTTGGTCCTGGCAGTCAAAATTGACCAGCAAACAGGAGATAAGAGTAAGGAATAAAACTTGTTCCCATCGGGCCAAAAAACATGAAACCTAGGAAAGCATTGTCAAGATCAAGGGTTAGTTTTGGAAAAATAACCAATGCATCCTCAAATAACCTTAGTCGAACATCATCCAAACAACAAATGATCCCTAGTCTCAATCAGATCGCGAAAGGAACATGTAGGGTTAGGAGGCCACTTCCTCCTGTTCATGTTATCTTTTGTTAAAATTGCATTATGCATCACTTATAATTAGGACCAAAGGTGCAAGTATCCAACAGTTCTTAACAAGCCTTTGTACTAAAAAAATTATTAGCAGCAAGTTACCAAAAAAATTGAATCCTCCCCATCAGATAAAGGAATATTCTTAGCCCTTTCCACTATAAATTCCCATCGAGCACCCAATTCTTGATACAACCTTCTCCTGAAAGGGATCTCACCATTTTTAAATGTAATTTTAGGCATTTGGCACACATCATATAAGAGAGGATACGCTTGCATCAAGGGTATACCATCCATCCAAGGATCTTTCCAAAAACACAGGCCAATCCTACTCTATTAGTACCGGTAGGCAGCATAGGGGTTAAAAGCACTACACCTAGAAAAAGGAAAGGAATCAACAAGATAAAAACTTTGTTAGAAATTAGCCCTTTCCTGATCGGTATCGGGGCTGGGAAAAATGGTTGGGATAACAAACAACCATTAGGTTTGTACTTTGGATACCCCTATAACCATCAAAGATCGTTGAAGTGGCTAATTCCTCTAAATAGGGGGAGTTGAGAACAAAGAAATTCTTGGGGCTATCGTTTTCTTCTAGCATTAATAGAATTCATTGGTGTTAAGAAAAACCTCTTCCGGGAAGGTTGGCTAGAGATTTCTTGGAAAAATACCAGCCCCTTTCGATTCATAATGAGACGGGACTAATTCTATTTTGATTCTATAGATTATTTCGTTTAGTACTATGTACAGAAGGGAGGTGCCGTATGAGATGAAAATCTCATGTACGGTTTTGGAACGGAGATTTTTTGAATAGAATGAACGGATGTTGGCTCAATCCGAAGGAAATTATGCGGAAGCTTTGCAAAATTATTATGAAGCTACGCGACTAGAAATCGATCCCTATGATCGAAGTTATATACTCTATAACATAGGCCTTATACACACAAGCAATGGAGAGCATACAAAAGCTTTGGAATATTATTTCCGGGCACTAGAACGAAACCCCTTCTTACCGCAAGCTTTTAATAATATGGCCGTGATCTGTCATTACGTGCGACTATCTCCACTATAGAAAGGAAAAAGAGAGGATCAAATTTTCTAGTAAATACTAGAAAAAAGGGCTTTCTACATAGGGATCGTAAAAACAATGATTTTTCCCTATCAGCTGTAGGAAGGAAGAATTGCTCAAGTTCCTGTTCAACGCTTCTTGTCTAGCTCCAGTCTAGCACTTGTACCAGTCGCCTACCAGATCACGGCTTTGCTCCAATTCTAGCAGTCTCTCCAATTATGCAATCCTCTCCAAAATTGGGGCTTTTCTTCACTTCAGCACTTCCCCTCGTGGAATTCGTCATCAAGATGGATCGCCCTTACGCGGTCAACGAACTCATACTAATGCAAGGACTGCTCGCAAGCAAATTCGGAAATGAAAGAAGGCTACTGAAAGAACAAGCAACGGATTTCGCGCTCATCCCTTGCTAAAGCGCATACGTTTTCTTGCTCCTTGGTACTTGTCTGATCAATCACACTGTTCATTAGTTCGCTTGATTTTTCGTTCATTATGCATTTTTACCCCTTACCGGTGAGATAAATGTCTCTCACTAAATCTCGTCGAAAGTCAAAAGCAAGTTACCACTTTCTAATGTCTACTGTATACTACTCCCTCCGTCCAAAAATTAGTGTCTCAAGTTTGCTCAAAAGTGGAGCTAGACGTAGATACCTTCACTTTTGAGCAAACTTGAGACACTTATTTTTGAACGGAGGGAGTAGGTACTTGTAGCCACTCTGTCGGTGCTTAACCCGTGATGCAATTGGCGGTTGAGCTGTAGCGCAATCTTATCTTTGCTGAGGCCATTCTGATCAATCCCTGCGCTCCTTTCTACATCAACGATTTTTTAGTTTCACCTTTCCTTTTGTAGCCCAGACATACCAATGCGGCAGTCCACTGTTCTCTTCCTCCTTTGGCCTTAATCGTTGCCCTCTTCTCTTGCGTGGCCAAAACCAATTCCCGTTTCGGCATTTCAACTCTGAGTGCGATCTACTCAAGTTACCCAGATTAACTAGGGACTGAAAGTTCTGGAGCTCACTAGACACGGTCTACTCGTACGGAAAAGAAGTACTACGTGGATACAGCTGGATGCAGCTTCGTTGCTCCACGGGCGAACAGAGCTTGGGGGAACGGCGTCGCCACGCGACAGACTTCACCTCGACTGACTGACTGACTCGCCGTTTGGTTCTGGACTCACGAGGTTTTGGCGCTGTACGCGTCGGGAATTTATTGATCGGGTACGTTCACGTGCTGCCCGCCAAGCTTGCCGGTACGTCTTCGAAGAGGCTTTGTGCGTGGGCTGTAGCCGCGCTCACCTTTGCTCTCTTTCCACCGCGGTTCTTCACTGGTATTGTGGTGTACCCACCACCGCAGGATTTCCCGGAAGATCTAAACTCACGGAGGCTCAAGTCTTAGTATTGTCTGGTTAGGTCTAGCTTGCGCACGGGTGACGTGCGTGTGGTGTTGTGTGTGTGTGGAGTGCGTAGTGCGTGAGTTTAGATACTACAAGATGTACTAAGACCTGGAAATCTCCAAAAAAAAAAAAAAACCTTTGCTCTCTTTCCAGCTCGTCCGACCATGGGCTTCAGACAAATGCCTAACTTGGTGGGTAATAAATTACCAGTGAACAGAAAGAGGCTCCAAATTTTAATCTAGCCCAGCCCAACTCACCTACAGCCAGTATACTAGTATGGTTAAGAGAACGTATTCTGTGAAACGGGCTAATCAAGTCAGTGATCACCCTGAGCACCTGGCTATGGCCGCGCTGCAATTCCCGTGTGCGGTGAAGCAATTCCCGTGCACCTATCTCGGTCAGCCGCTCTCGTACAAGAGGCTGCCCAAGGCGAGCTTGCAACCGGTGGTCGACACTATTTGCCGCAGGCTGGCGCCGTCCAAAGCCATGTTCTACACCATTGCAGGCCGCCTCGTGCTCATCAAGTCAGTGATCACCTCGATACCAATATACCTCTCAATCGCTCTCGAGATGCCGGCTTGGCTGCTTCAGTTGTTGGAGAAAAAGATCAGGGCCTTCTTCTGGAAAGGTACAGATGTGATCCAAGGAGGCCAATGCCTTGTGGCCTGGGACAAGGTGTGCCAGCCGGTGGAATATTGTGGTCTTGGGGTTCTGAATCTCAAGCTGCTCGGGTTCGCCCTGCGTGCACGCTGGCTCTGGTTGAAGAAGCGTCAGACTGGATGCTGGACGGGCCTGCCCCTGCGCGTCGAGCCGGAGGTGCAGGCTATCTTTGACGCGTCCACCCGTGTTGTGCTTGGCGACGGGCGTAGGGCGCTGTTTTGGTCCGATCCGTGGTTGGAGTCAATGTCCTTCACGAGATCTGCGCCGGCCCTGGTTGCGGCAGTTACGCCACAAAATGTTTCATCCCTAACTGTCGAAGAGGCGTTATCAGGGAGGCGTTGGATCCGCGACATCACCGGGCCGCTGACAGTCCGGGTTCTGACGCAATTCCTTAATTTGGTGGATGCGTTGCAGGCAGTCGTTTTGTCGCCAGGGACGCCTGATCAATTCGTCTGGAAGTTGACATCTTCGGGGGTTTATTCTGCCAGTTCTGCATATCGTGCTTTCTTCCTGGGACTCGAGTTCTCCCCGTTCGGCAAAGCAGTCTGGAAGACGTGGGCGCCGGCGAAGTGCAAGCTTCATCTCTGGCTGGCTTTGCAACAACGGCTATGGACGGCGGACCGTCGTGCGCGCCATGGGTTGAACTCCCATGTCAACTGCCCGCTGTGTGACCAGATCGCCGAGACTTCTGACCACCTTGCGCTTGGATGTGTGTTTGCACGGGAAGTTTGGCACTGTACACTCCAACGCTGCAATCTTGAGGCTTTGGTCCCCAACGCTAAGGACTCCTTGATCGAGTGGTGGCCGGCTGCACGGCGGCGCGCGCCGCCGCAAGCAAGGAAAGGCTTCGACTCGCTGGTCATGCTAGTTGTCTGGTTCCTGTGGAAAGAGAGGAACGCCAGAGTCTTCCAAAGATCAGCTGAGATGGTTACCTCGGTTTGCCGCAAGATCGCCGATGAAGTCGAACTATGGATCCTTGCCGGCGCTGTTGGGCTGGGACTAGTTTGGAGATAGAAGCCTAGGTCTTTTTGGGCGCTGTTTTTGTTTTGTGCTTCTGGAGTGTTTTTGCCCAAAACACTCGCACATCTGTATCCGCATCGGTCTGATGCTGGAATCGCTGTAAATCATGTTCTCTCTTTTCTTTCTATCAAAGACGACACGCAAAGCTTTTGCGTGTTCGCAAAAAAAGAAACGGGCTAATATGTGCACTCGGTGCACCCATCTCCGGTTTAGCACCAAAAAAGTTTTCAAAAATAAGTCTGGACATTGACATAACATATATATATGCATCGTCGCAAAAATTCAAGTTTAAATCTGAAACACAACATCAACACTGAAAATGACAAATTTGTTATCAATATTGAACAATGGGCCAAATTTGGAGCCCAACAACATTTTGGCACTATTCATTGTCAGATTTGTCTATTTTATTTTGTGACCTGTGTTATGAATTTTGATTTGAAATTTTGTGACATGTTAAATATGGATGGTACCAATGTCCAAACTTTTTTGCAGATTTTTTGAAAATACTTTAGGTGGTAAACTAAAGTCGGATGCACCGGGTGCATAGATTCTCCCGTTTCACTGGATACATCCTCGTATGGTCAACACCCTCAAGTGAACAACTTTGTGTAAAAAAGAAAAAAAAATCAAGGGAACAACTAGAGAAGTGTCCTATCAAGTAAAAAAAGAAGAAGAGAAGTGTCATATCGGGTTAGCCTCATGGGGCCTGTATCGCTACACCGTTTTTTTCTCTGTGTTTGGAAGATATGACGGTTTCTGAAAAATATATGGTTTTAAATAACTTGAGTTGTTTGGCTAACAGTCCAATAAAATACCACCGTTTTGAAACCATGGTATTTCAAAAACTGAGGCATTTTCACACTATAGAAGAAAGAGGTCTAGACCTCTTTTTCTCCAAAATTGTGGTTTTCTAAACTGTATTATCCCATGCCAAGGCGCTAAAATACCATGGCTACAGAATACTTTGGTTTTGCAAAAACAAGCTGCCAAACACAGCCTTGGTCATTTCGAAGGAGTGGAGAGGAAAAAAACAACTAGCCACCGCCAAATGGATCCTGATTTCACGGTCTATTTTGACCTTATGGGGACGGTTACAAGGCAGAGCCCCTCTCTCGGAAGAAGAGGACAACTTCAGATGGCAGCTAACAGCAAATGGTCAGTACTCAGCCTCCACAGCCTACTTGGCATTTTTTCATGGAACAACAGAGGCAGAGACGGACTATGCAAAAACGCTTTGGAAAAGGTGAACCCCACTCAAGGAAAAATTCTTCAGCTGGCTCGTTATGCGAACTGGCTGGACAGCGGATCGCCTAACCAAAAGAGGACTTAAGGGCCGGCGCAATCTCCCCTGTGTGATCAGGAGCAAGAAACAATTAGTCACATGTTGATTAACTACCCCTTTGCGAAGGAGTTTTGGTTCAGGTTCAGTAGACCTCGGATGGTGGATATCATAGCACAAACACAGCTAAAAAAATAACAAGACTGGAGGGGGACTCCCCCAGCTTTGTCATTAAGATAGAAGTGAGGATTCGAACCGGGTGCTGGCGGTTGGCGCTTCAGTCTGCCGACCATTGCACCACGGTAGTCTCCTCGCACAAACACAACTCACGGTCAGAGAATGGTGGGTACAAACCTCGCGCCTCGTCGTGACTGTGACATGGGTGTTGTTAATAACGTTGCTTTCAACACTGGCATCATCTCTCAGAGGCACGAGTTGTACCGTGTAAAGACCTCGTGATTGTGTTTTGGTTCTCCAGACACTCTCATCACCGGGTAACAAGATATTTTCCAAAGTTTAATCCAGGCTAACAGCTTGGTCTAGTTTCGTAGTTGTAATCTTAATGTTCCTGCAAAAAAGAATCCAATCATGCCATGAAATTTACCCTGGTCCCAGACCCATTATCCTGCTGCCGTGCATGGTTCATAGCCTTTCATCATCGGCGGCAGCAATTACCATTATGTCTGTTAAAACGCACGAGAAAGCGGGTAGAATGACAGGATGGGTCTCAATTTCACTTCACTGTCGACACACAGTAACATCAGGCGCCAGTCACAGTCCAACTATCCTGACTAAGAAATACACTGGCGCTTTCTCCTTAAACTTACTTATTTGATCGCCCTTTTAATAACCACGATTTAATCAAGCCATGGTTTTGCTACGTACTACAAAATTAACCTACAATACGACTCAAATTACATTTCTTCGCGTGCAAAAGTTCCAGCAAAAAAGGATCAATCAATCATGGGCATAATTTATTTTATTTAATCCCCACCAAATTTCCCTCTTTACGTGCCTTGAGTCACACCCCTAATCATCACTAATCTCCTCCCATCATCTCCATTATAGGCCCCATGAAAAATTAATTAAGAAGCACCATGACATGAAACACCAGCACACTAGTGCACTACTACCGACTAAACTCAGTGTTGGCGGAGGAGTTGCCGTAGAGCGAGGTGCATGCTCACCAGGCCGTATCGATCCGACGATCCTCCCTTTTGACCACTCCCGCGGTGCCTTCCACTCAGCTAGGCGTGCTCAGCTACAGCCAGTCAGCCAGTCACGGAGGGAATTTGCTGGGGACTGGGACACTCAGAGCTCTCGAGCTAGCTAGCTTGGCTTGCTTTCAAGTCAAGTCGTTGGCACCACCTCCTCTCCAGCCCCCTGTATCTTTCTCTCCAAAAACCTCCAATCCTACTATCATTTTAACTTGGCGAATGCACGTCCCATCATGAGGCGCATCATGGGGCTGCGGTTGTGGTGCCGGTGGTTGCCTCGCGATCCCGAGCTTTTGTCCACTGCCTCCGCGACCTAAAACCGCACCTCACCACACCTGAGACTCGACGCAGTTTAGTTAGCATGGAGGAGGCTGCAGCTCCTGGATCACGCTCTGCGAGGATGGTGAGACTCAGAGAGGTGCTTCTCGTTGTGGCCTTGGTGCTCTCGGGTTCGTGCGAGCAAGCCATGGCGTGACGGACAGCCAGGACAGTGAGTATCATGCATAACTCAGCCTTTCACTTTACTACGTGAAGTAAGAGATGAACCGTGGAGTTGATTGATTGCAGCTTCTGTTCTCCGAGCGTTGATGGATCATGGCAGAACGCGCCGCCGACGTGGGGGCAGTCCGATGATCCCTGCGGTGCTTCGCCGTGGGACGGAGTGATATGCAGCGACAACAAAGTGATCTCCATGTAAGTGCCTCCCCCAGAGCTCAAGAGAATTTTCACTGACACTCTGCCAAGTCTACTCACCATTATTATGCAACCGTGTACTTCAGCAAAGTGTCAACCATGGGCATCAAAGGAGTTCTACCTGCTGACATCGGGCAGCTGACCGACCTGCAATCACTGTACGTGGCACCAGAGCACTGCAGTCTCAAGCTAAATATGTTCTTAAAATTTTCTGTTCTTGCAGCTCTGTTTTCTCACGCGAACCACAAAATGAGCAATTATGTTGCGTTTGCAGGGACCTTTCATTCAATAATGAACTTGGCGGTGTGCTCACTCCTACCATCGGCAACTTAAAGCAGCTCACCACTCTGTAAGTTTCTGAATGTGATCTGTATTAAGTTTCTGCCTCAAGAGCTCATGCCTGGCACCGCTTGTTTTGAAGGATTCTAGCCGGCTGCAGCTTTCATGGTAACATCCCAGATGAGCTAGGGAGTCTCCCAAACTGTCTTACATGTAAGCAATAAATCATCAGCTTAGATGATACTGCGCATTTGTGCCTCAATCTGCAGATAAATTAAGATGACATCAAACTTTTTTTCAGGGCTCTGAACTCAAATCAGTTCTCTGGAAAGATACCAGCTTCTCTGGGCAATCTCTCCAGTCTCTACTGGTTTGACGTCGCCGACAATCAACTGACCGGTTCCTTACCGATCTCATCAAACGGCGGAATGGGTCTAGACAAGCTTACCAAAACAAAACACTTGTAGGTTCTAAAAAATCATTCATTACATTCCTGAAGCAGATGAAACCGGATTGTATCTCTAACCATACTGTTTCTGGTTCTCTGCAGCCACTTCAACAAGAACCAGCTGTCTGGTCCAATCCAGATGCTCTCTTCAGCCCTGAGATGACACTGATTCATCTGTGAGTTCTTGAAGCCCTGTTACTAAAAGAAAAAAAATCTTTTCTGGCAAGATGTACTGACCTGAGATATTTGGTGCAGGCTTTTCGATGGAAATAAATTCACCGGGGATATCCCAGACTCTCTTGGGTTTGTTAGTACACTTGAAGTTGTGTAAGTGTCCTTTTCAGATGAAAACTCTGCTCAATTCTTATTTTTGCGATGGCACATATGAATCCTTGGTCACGTTCTATGTTAATGTCTGGACAGCCGGCTGGACAGAAATTCCCTCTCCGGCCCAGTCCGGCAAACCTGAATAACCTCACTAACGTCAACGAGCTGTAAGTTGTTCAAGAGCTGCTAAATACACCGTGCAAGTACAAAGCTATAGCCATTGTAAGCACATTATTGTCACATGTTTCAGCAACTTAGCCAACAACCAGCTTACCGGACGGTTGCCCGATCTATCTGGGATGACTCTTCTCAATTATGTGTAAGCACTAAGGAATTCAGCACCGCACAAGATTTCTGCTGCTGATCTTTTCAAACCGCCACAAGTAAAGCTTGATGATTATTCTTCTGGTCTATTTGCACCACAGTGATCTGAGCAACAACACGTTTGATCCTTCACCAAGCCCACAGTGGTTTTGGAAATTGCCACAGCTCTCAGCCCTGTAAGTTCCCACTGAAAATTTGCTTCACAGTGCATATGCTCGGATGCCTAGATCTGACATTGTCTTGTGATGCCAAATCAAGGATCATACAATCCGGGAGGCTCTACGGCACGGTGCCGATGAGGCTGTTCAGCAGCCCACAGCTGCAGCAAGTGTAAGCTCACGCGCCAACCCCTTTTTTTGTATCTCAACAAAATCAGATGAAAACCAATGGCTTTTAGAGTACAGCGGCAGCAAATCTGACAATGCCTCTTGCAGGATCCTCGATGGCAACGCGTTCAATGGCACCCTCGACCTGGGAGGAGCATCAGCAGCGAGCTGAGCATGGTGAGCTTCAAGGACAACGACTTCTCCTCCGTCACGGTGACCTCCAGCTACAACGGCACCCTCGCGTAGTACTGAGTAGTGACCAATTCCAGTTTCCAGACAATGGCAGTACTGCTGCTACGTACACTGTTGTGATCTTACTTACAACGGTGTTGTTCAGGCTGGCTGGTAACCCGGTGTGACCATCTGCCGAACACGGCGTACTGCAACTTGACGCAGCATGAGCCGTCGCCGGCGTACACGACGAGCCTCCTGAAATGCTTCTCGGGGGCATGCCCGCCGGAGCAGAGCATGAGCCCGCAGAGCTGCGGGTGCGCGTACCCGTACCAGGGGGTGATGTACTTCCGCGCGCCCTTGTTCGGGGACGTGGGCAACGGCACGGCGTTCCAGGAGCTGGAGAGCAAGCTGTGGACCAAGCTGGAGCTCACCCGGGCTCCGTCGCCCTGCAGGACCCCTTCTTCAACAGCGACTCCTACATGCAGGTTCAGGTCAAGCTCTTCCCCTCCGGTGGCCCCTACTTCAACCGCTCCGAGGTCATGCGCATCGGCTTCGACCTCAGCAACCAGACGTTCAAGCCGCCCAAGGAGTTCGGCCCCTACTACTTCATCGCCTCCCCCTATCCCTTCCCAGGTCTTACCCAACGACGATACTTGTTACTGAAGTGCCGATGTTTTTGTGACTGCGTCCTGAGATTGTGTGTGGGGTGGATGGTTGCAGATCGAAACGGGTCGGCGTCGAGGAGCAAGGGCGCAATCATCGGGATCGCGGTTGGCTGTGGCGTCCTGGTCATCGCGCTCGTCGGAGCGGCAGTCTACGCGCTCGTGCAGAGGCGGCGCGCGCAGAAGGCTACAGAAGAGCTCGGCGGGCCATTCGGTAAGCAAAATTTTTCTCGAAAATCGAAAAAGTTCCCATGTTCACCGGGAAGCTACGGCCGGAGTGATGAAACTGCTGCAGCGTCGTGGGCTCGGAGCGAGGAGAAGGGCGGCGCGCCGCGGCTGAAAGGGGCGAGGTGGTTCTCCCACGAGGAGCTCAAGCGGAGCACCAACAACTTCGCCGAGGCGAACGAGCTGGGGTACGGAGGGTACGGCAAGGTGTACAGGGGCATGCTGCCCAACGGGCAGTTCATCGCCATCAAGAGGGCGCAGCAGGGCTCCATGCAGGGCGGGCAGGAGTTCAAGACGAGATCGAGCTGCTCTCCCGGGTGCACACAAGAACCTCGTCGGCCTCGTCGGCTTCTGCTTCGAGCAGGGGGAGCAGATGCTCGTCTACGAGTACATGTCCGCCGGCACGCTGCGCGACAGCCTCGCGGGCAAGAGCGGCCTGCACTCGACTGGAAGAAGCGGCTCGGGTGGCGCTCGGCGCCGCGCGCGGCTCGCCTACCTGCACGAGCTCGCCGACCCGCCCATCATCCACCGGGACGTCAAGTCCAGCAACATCCTCATGGACGAGCACCTCACCGCCAAGGTCGCCGACTTCGGCCTCTCCAAATTAGTGTCCGAGAGCGAGAAGGGGCATGTCAGCACCCAAGTAAAGGGACGCTGGTAAGGCTCAGCAATCGGCTCTTGCACACACACACATCCATGCGGATGATCCTTCCGGTGATGTGACTTGGTGTTTTTTGTTCTTCACCTGCAGGGCTATCTGGATCCTGAGTATTACATGTCTCAGCAACTGACGGAGAAGAGCGACGTCTACAGCTTCGGCGTGGTCATGCTCGAACTGATAATTGCGAGGCAGCCGATCGAGAAGGGGAAGTACATCGTCCGGGAGGCGAAGAGGGTTTTCGATGCCGCCGACACTGAGTTCTGCGGGCTCAGGGGCATGATAGACTCCAGGATCATGAACACCAACCATCTCGCCGCGTTCAGCAAGTTCGTGCAGCTGGCTCTCCGATGTGTGGAGGAGGGCGCTGCCGCCCGACCGTCGATGAGTGACGTTGTCAAGGAGATTGAGATGATGCTGCAAAGCGAGGGGCTCAGCAGTGCCTCGACGTCCGCCTCCACATCAGCAACGGATTTCGGCGTCACTAAAGGCGCACCTCCTCGCCACCCTTACGACGACCCTCTCCCAAAGAAGGAGAAGGACATGAGCACCGACTCATTCGAGGATTACAGCGGAGGATATTCCTTTCAATCCAAGGTCGAACCAAAGTAGCTGATTTGTGGATCAGGATTCTCTTTTGGTCGGACCGTTTCTTCCTTCTCAGCAAGTGGCTTGCCGAATATGTAGATGAAGAACTTGTATTCTATTTGATTTCCATTAGCACTCCCTGAGTGATTTTGTATGGCGGAGTTCTAATGTATGGCTAGAAGAAGAATCAAGAACAAAGCCAATTCTGCAGAAATAGGATAAATATAAAGAACAGGCCAACATAGGTTCCTAGGCCGAACCTAGATCAACCTTTCTACAGATGTACAAATTCAGCTCATTCTCTAGGTCATTGTCCTCTGCTCTCCACTCTCCAGAATGTAAACTTACAGGGCTTTGTAATCAGTTCGCCTCGTGCAGCTGACCTGGGAATGAAATTAGGCGCCCCTGGCACCACTGTTTGTTAAAAAAAAAACTACCTCGGAATGTGCTACTAACTGTTGGGCCTGTTTGGTTCACAGCCACATTTTGCCAAGACAAAGTTTGGCAATTTGGTATGTGTTTGGTTTTTGCCACACTTTAGTATTGCCACACTTTATTATCCATATGGCTCATCTGTCATAGGGTGAATTTATTGCCAAGTTTTGCCACACTTTGTGGCGCCCAATTTCTTGGCCACACTTTTGTGGCAGCCACATTTGCCAAACTTAGACTTGGCAAAATGTGTCCGGGAACCAAACAGACCCCAACTATTGGCAGTTCTGAGTACTTCCACTGATAATAGGGGGAAATCCAATTTATGTGTACTTCGATCCTAACTATTGGCAGGACTAGCTCATTGCACCAAAACGTGTTCCTATCACATAAAAAGAATGTTTCCATCGTACAACAGTTTTTACATGGAAACGTCTCAGAAAATAATGTCGTTATACAACAGTTTCTATGTTGCATATGCACAGAAAAGATGTTGCCATACAATTTTCGTGTTTCAATGGTAGTCCAATCCTATGTCAGGAATTTAGGACCAGACTACCAATTCCTAGTTCTTGCTCTGATGATAAAAAGACGATACAACAATTTAAACAGGACAACGGCATTTGTAATTTCAAGTAGAATGATAGCAAGACATTTATCTATATTGTATTTCCTGACGGCTAATACTATCATACTTGGTACAAAAGCTATTACCAAGGGCACATAGCTTGCATTTTGGTTTTAGTCATCATACACAACAGAGTTACAGAACACAAGATAATCTTAAAGCACAAATTCTGATCATACAGAAATTTGTTGTGTCTTCTCCACATGGAAAGATTTCATCCATTTCATAAAAAATGAACCAATTTCGTTACAGAGGAACACACTCAAGGTTACAATGGTACAATGACTATTTTCTATAAAACTAGCTGTCAAAATTTCCAATCACAGGTCCTTCTTCCTACCTACTGGTCTAGGTTGGAAGTCCAACATCCATTGCTTATAATTTGTATACAGGCTCAAAATAACAAATTGTGAGAAACAGATGGACATTATCAGTGCATCAAAGAGGAAGGGATACCTCTTTGGAGGCTCTATTTGCAGGTATACAATGTGAAGTATGATCGAACATAATAATGGCAGGCTCAGAGCTGCCTTGATTCCAAATAGAATTTTCACCTCCTTTCCATAGCTTCCACCAGGTGAGTAGTAAATAAGAAAGAATAAGCCAAGGACAGCTATATACTGTAGAAGAAGCTGATCACGGCAGATAAGCGGGAACATCGAAAAAAGTGCATAGTACGTGAACCATCCATACATGTGAGGTTCATGTAATGCTAAAAGGCTTGCAGGTAAAAGAGGAAGCAAAATTGATTTCTCGTGCACTGCAAATAGGAAAAAAGGAAACATGAAATCCAAGAAACATGGCGTACACTTGCCCCAAAAAAAGAATATCAACTAGCAGTTGAACATACCTTGGTACGAGAACATATAGAACGAGAATGAACTGTTCAACAGAGAATAGAGGAAGCCAAGATTACTCGGTGACTTGACTTGCTGAAGAAATGAAGGCAAGAAGGCCAGGATGGTAGCAGAAAGACTCATGAGTTTCAGCGGCTTTATTGCAAACAATCTCTTCCACTTAATAAGAACTGAGGTGCTACACCAGAAATTTGCAACGTAATCCTCATATATGCCTCTCTCAAATGGGGCTAATCGAGAGATCACCTGACAGTAGATTTCACGTGTTTAGCAATGATTGACAAACAGAAGCCAATATTTCATAAAATAAGTTTCATTCTTATGAATCGACCAGCTCAGTAAAGACATCTCTACATGTTACACAATATTTCTTCATTATAGATTGTGGTTGCTTGAACAATAAATAACCAGACAGTTTCGTATTCATTACCTGTATGGCAGTCTCATAAGAATGCAAGTATGGCCACCAAACAATAGAAAAAGTTCCCAGTACAACAAAACCAAGTTTCATGATCTCAACAATTGGATACTTCCGCTTCATGCATTTCCCAAGAAGATGCCCGAAAAAAGCCGGCGCAAAGTACATGCTCATCTGCAAGATACCAAATATGGCCCATGAATTTGTAGAATCACAATATGTTTAAAAAACTCTGTATATGAACAAGGAGAAAACGGTGCAGATTAGTCTTATGGAAGCAGAACAAAAATTTGTAGTAGTTTCAAATTCATGCAAGACTCGTAGGCTCGTAGCTGACACATAACTCCATTTCCCATTGAAGTAGGAAATAGTTTTCAAGAAAACAGTTTCACCTCCCTCTAAGAAGAAAATTATTCCAGACAAGGGAGAACCTGCTTATGGTTGATGGCAAGACTAAAGAGAGCAGCAGCAACAAGCTCGTTCCTGGACAAGACACCGGCAATCGCTCCCAGTGTGAGCCCAAGGCTGATACAGTTGTACTGAAACAAAAGGATATATCAGGCATAGAATGGAATGGAACACAATGGACAATGCAGCCAGCAATATTGCCCTGCTCCAATGCACATACACCACTAGTATAATCCCCACCTGAAAATGGCCGTGGTCGATTAATACTAAACACGGGTTGATAAGAACCATGGCGAGAAGCCACATCCACCCATCTCGCCTCTCCCTGCCACCACCAACCGCATTATTCATGTACGTCCACACGAACCACAGCGCCGCGGGGAAGAAAACCATCAGGTCGGACGAGAGCACCGTCCACCGCATAAGCAACTTCCTACAGGAAACAGGACGCAAAGACTTAAAACAAACACATAGTTCTGCACATTACGATGTAGTAAACGCTAGTCCAGTGGGGTGCGTACGATTCATGGGACTCGAACCCGCGAGAGGATCGGAGAGCGACGGCGTCGGGGAGGGAGGCGTTGATGAGGCGGGCGTGGATCCAGCTCTGGTAGGCGGAGAGGGGTGGGTAGTCGAGGCCCCAGTAAGCGAGGTCGTTGGCGGAGGTGTTGCGGTACCAGTCGGGCGAGGGGAGGTGGAGCGTGAGCTCCATCCAGTGCCGCTGAGCCTCGTAGTCACCGAATTTGGGCGCCGTGCCTTGGCCCGAGTAGGGGCCGACGGAGACAAGCGCGCGGACAAGGAGGGCGGCGAGGGAGATGAGGAGGGCGGTGGCGAGGGGCGGCGCTGGGGGGTGCCATGGGAGCCGGGCGGCGGCGGGCGGATCTGGGGCGGGGCTCCGGGACTTCTTCGGCTTCGCCATTGGACGGCTTCGCTTCCAGGAGATCTTCGTGTTGGTTTAAGAGCATCTCTAGCAGAAAACAAGTTTCCGTTTCCTCCGAAACTGATTTTTCACTTCGCAAATGGATCGCGCAAAACAGATAGCGAAAATTTGTACTGGAAATTTAAAAACGAACTTCACGCTAGATTCAATTCATCACACCACCGAAACATGGTTCATCAAACGACATAAAAATTAGATTTTTATACACACATAGAAACTAGATTTTTATATACAAAGAATCATCCTAGCGCCGCTGCTCCACTAAGACTCAGCCCATTACCGACGCTTCGTTGATCACGGCGGCCCACTCGTCGCGGAACAGTGTCGCTTATTCACGGAGCGCACAGACTTCTCCTTGATGCACGCGAGCAGCTCGTCGTCGTTCATGATTGCAGCAAGCTCCTCCGCATCGGATTCCCTGGTGGTCTCGGTGAGCGACGAAATGGAGGAGTCGGAGTCCTCGGGGTACTCTTCGGAGGAGGCGGAGTCTCCCGGGGCCGCAGCGATGCCCCCGCCGCACTGCCGTGCCCGTGCTCCATTTGGCGCCGGAGGAATGGACTAATTGCTCCGGAGCAAACTAACCCTATCGGCGTGGCAACTAAATCGCGGCGGAGTTATGGGGAAGGGGGCGAACCTTAAATGGCCCCCGGTACCGATGATATAGGGCCGGAGTCACCGCTTATCTGCAACCCTGGATAAAAAGTTTCCGGGACGGTCTGATATGCGGTACTTGTCGGCCCATAAAAAAGATCCAGTTCGCCTATCGGTCAGAATTTTCCGGGTCGGGGCGCTTATTCGGTATCTCCTAAAGATGCTCTAAGTAGTTGAAGGCGGTTTCTATGTGCGAGCCGTCGTAGTACCAAACAATTTTGGTAGGAATTTTCCTAATCTGGACAATTACTCCACTAGTTTTTTACAGTAATAAGTTTAAATATGAACTGAAACCATGATATTTATTTCGCAACGGAGGGAATATTTTACTACAGAGTTTTAAGCTAGTGTGATCTCCTGTCAGCGGTAGGAGTACAAATTTTCAGTTTCAAACATGATCCATTGATCGATCCATATGGGAAACGAAGAGGTCATAATAGACGGATTGTTCTTTTGGGAAAAATTGTGACATGCTTAGACTAAATAACATTAGGCGTAAATTGGAACAATATTTGTTACATCATCTATATTAATTTTTGATGTTTAATAACATCGTACCCGAAAATATGTGCGGCACCACCGAAAAAGTCCATTGGGAAGGTGAATTGGGACGCCGTTGGAAGTAAATTGCTCCACAAAATCAATAGCCGACCCTCGTTGGTCTCTCTCCGACGGTCGCAAGAGAAGTTCTCGATTCAGAGGTCGAGAAAATGGCTCTATCCCCAAATTATTCTCGCATATAACATGAAAATTGCTAACCTGGAGGATGTGATTGGGTGCTAAATCATGAAACTGGAGACGGTAGAACTTCACTGGCTCGCGGAAGAACATGGACACCGGAGGAGCAGGGCCGATCCAATAAAAATTTGGCCCGAGGCGAATCAAAATGTAACAATTTATACTAAATTTTTATACTTCTCTTGATCTTATTTTAGCATATTATAAGTATAATTTTATGTCTGTTCACATATTTTAACCTTATAACTGACAATAATAATAATATTAGTTGGTGACTTTTGCATGGAAAAAATAGGCGCTATGCCGCCGCTAATAGCACACTATATCGTTTTGAGAATTGTCTCACTAAATAAATCAGTGTACAATGCCTCGCTAATAGCGTATTTTAAGGCCGACACTGTTTTGTTATAGCATGCTATTTTTTCCTTTTTTTTGTAATGAATTCATTGAAAGATACAAAACTGTATTTTGTAACAAAGTGTATTTTAATATTGTGCATGGTTTCTACAATACATTATCAATTTAAATTATAAATATATATGGTAAAGATCGTATAGAGTACGATGTAACAAATATCTCGGTAGCATTTTCTAGTGTATGAATTAAGTAAGCATTTTTTTAGAAACTTGTAAAGTAAAAAACTGAACCAATTACACTATTTTTTCATTGTCAAAATTATCTAGCAAGTAAAAATTTAGCAAAGAGGTGTGTTTTTGTATTGGTATTAAATCATCATTGCTTGCAGTAATCACCCATGAAAAAAATAGTGTGGATTTATGGTATGTTTGCGAATGTAAATTATATTAATTGATATGATCTTATGCAATGTGGTAGTTATTATCATGTGGTGTACATAAGTCCACCACCAACTTATAAAATAAAAATTGTTGCACGCAATTCAACATGAAAATATAGCAACATAGATTTCCATAAAATGATTCACCAGAAAGAGAATAGCACGGTAACAAATTTTGTTGTCGCCTTTCACCTTGGTAGATTCAGTTATCTCACAATTGGCGCATACAATTACGAAATCAAGTCATCTTATTAAAGTTAGTGCTGGAAAGTCAAATTAGTGTTTGGCTAATGGAGATGCTAAGTTTCATATTTAAGCATATTTCTCAATCATGTGAGATTAGAAAAGTGCTAGGAGTATAATTTAATACTCCCTCGATTCATAATTATCGCTGAATCGGATGTATTTAACACTAAAATATGTCTATATACGTCCGATTGAGAGACGGTTAATATGGACCGGAGGGAGTATTACCAATATTGAGTTATTTCTCTTATGATAAAGTTTTTTTTGCCTCCTAATGAGAAGAGAAATGAAATGCTTAACAATACAGGATTCTACTTCTTACTATGCACTTCTGCCAACCAAGTAATTTTATTTTGCTGCACTAAGTTTGATGGAGCTAAATTGGTTTTGGTATTATTTGCACCAATCATGGGATAACTGATAAGCTGATAGGTGAATATCATAGATATCTAATGGTGGGCATGCAATTTAGAACCCATATAGAAATTGCACCATATGGGTCAATGAAATATAGAATGGTTGACCTAATTATAATTTGTTTTACCCGACAATATCAATAGACTTTTCACACCATACTACACTTGCATAAAAATAAATATATTTTATGGCCACGTCTAGAGAGCAACCGGAGGCTCAGTAGTCCAATAGAGCAAACACCCCAATTAATGAAACGAATTAACCTCACGTGCACGTAAATCACCCCCATGCACGCAGCGCTGCTTCCGCACGTGCATTTTATTTCGTGCAGAAAAATTCAAAACGCCATAACTCTTAAATCGTGTATCAGAATTGCGACCGGTTTTCAACATTGGTTCTCTCGCGACTAGCTTTTCAAAACTAGATCCTATTTATATATGTTTCGACAAACTTTTTCTCGAAACCAACTTGGTGTTTTAGGTCAGCAACCTCATACTAAGAGTTGCTTACGATACTTTTCTCTATTTTGTAGTCATCTTAGTTTCCGAGGTACTAACTTAGCAACAGTAGTGAGCAACTTCAAAGTACCGAGAAAATCAACTTTGTACTACTAGTTGCCTATCATACTTTCTAAAACCGTCGGCGACATGGTTTCCGAGATAGAAAACCTAGTAGCGACGATGTTTCACCGCATAGTATTGTAAAAGGAACAACGGTATACAACTTAGAATCAATGATAGGCAACTTTGCGACAACACCGATCAACTTCAGAATCCATACCCCAATGTGATTGCGTTTAGTGCGGCATAGTTAGTATTTTAGTTACATCCGTCCGCTATTATGCTAGAACTCGAGAAGGCCCAATTGCTACACTGCTTAAAAATAAGTTGCTCCTGGTGATGTTTTAGTTGCAGTCATCCCCACTAGGTGCAACTGGAGCAAGCAGTGTTGCCAAAACTCTCCCGAAATAAGTTGTTGGTGATATTTTTAGTTGTAGGCATCCCCACCAAGTTGGAACTGGAACACGCGCAGTTGCCGCGCTTATTGAATAAGTTCTTGTTGATAGTGTTTTAGTTGCAGCCATCCACCACTGGACTGCAACATGAGCTAGCACAATTTTTCTCCAAAAAGCAAATATAGTGTTTCGTCAAACAACTTCATACTAAGAGTTGCTTATCACTACTTTAAAGTTGTTGTAATTTACAGATGAGGCTTTTACAGAAATAAGTTGTCGCACTCCTTGAAATAAGTTGTTGCACTCGATAAAATAAGTTGTTGCTAGTGATTTTTTAGCTGCAATCATCCATAAAATAAGTTGTTGCACTCCATAGCAACTTTGGTGTGCTATGAAGTAACATTTGTGGGCGCCGAAACAACTTTTGTGGGCGCCGAACATACTTTTGTCAGTGAGGAAGCAACATTTGTCGACGTTGAAGCAAGTTTTGTGGGCAAGAAAGCAACTTTTGTGGGCGTCGAATTAACTTTTGTGGGCGACGAAGCAATATTTGTTGGCGCCGAAGCAACTTGTGGGCGACGGAGCAACTTTTGTGCGCACCAAAGTAACATTTGTGGACGTCAAAGCAAGTTTTGTGGGCGAGAAAGCAACTTTTGAGGACGTCGAAGCAACTTTTGTGGGCGACGAAGCAACATTTGTTGGCGCCGAAGCAACATGTAGGCGACGGAGCAACTTTTATGCGCGTCGAAGCAACTTTTGTTGGCCCGAAGCTGTTAGAATTTGGGCCCAATATGGGGCAGCCCAAATAAGCAAATCTGAAAATCTCAAATTGGCCCATGTGCATGGCAGAATTTTGGAGGTGCAAAGTGGTGCTAAAGTTTAGTCCCACATTGCTTGTTGGAGGAGACAAACACCACCTTATATAGTGGAGTGTTGTACCACTTGGTGTGCTAGTTGAGAATAGAAGGCTCTCTCGTGCGCACTCCTCCTCCGCCGCCGTCCGTCCGTCCGTCTCATCACGACACGACACGACACGCCGCAGGTTGCGGGAATGAGCCGAGCCGATGCCTATATTTTTGCTATTCAGAAAAATCGAGTCGTGTTAGCGTACGTGTACATCTTAGCCAATTCAGATCATGGGTTGCTGTAACCGACTCGAACGTGTGCGACGTGGCCGGCCCACGTTCTACCCGTTAGGGTTTCCTGAACCGCACTATATATTGCCTTGCACTACCGTGCGCCGTCACACACCTAACCAATCTAGGTTTTGCCAATCTCGTGCCTTGCGCCGCCACCGTAGTCTACTCCATCCCGTGCGCCGGTGTGCACCGGCGAACGGGACAGCAGGTCTCCGGAACCACTTGTCCTTATGATCCTGTACGAGAGAGGGAGAATAAGGTTTTTGGGAAGCGCCCCGCGCGACTGCTTTCAAGTTCTTCATCACGGCTCGACTTCCTGGACGATCTCTGGGTCCGCGGGCGACTCGTCTCCAACGTCGTCTTCTTCGAGCTGCTACCGTCGCCGCTCAAGCTGCTGCCGTCGCTGCTCCAACGACTACTTCATATACAATTGTTCGGTACGTTCGTCACGTTCCGATGGCTGTGTTCGTAGATGTCTTGCTGCTATTCATGTTAATTAATACGTCTAATATTTTTGAGATTAACATGTTTGTAGCTCTTGCGATCATGGTTTATATTCTGGAATTAATCATTGAAATTATGCCTAATAATCCAACAGAAGCTAGTGTTGCGTTTTTTGATTACCGGCAACTTCACAAACAACGGTTAGCAATTTAGCAATATCAAAAAGCAACTCATCATAAGTATAGATAGACAAATTTATAATCAAGATACGTCAGCTTAGCTTGGGCTAGCAGGGTCGGAGCTGAGCCCGAGCAGCAACTAGAGCCATGACCTTGGCCCTCGCCGCTCGACCGCTGCAAATTTCTGGCCCATTAGCACATCAGTTTAGCTCCATCCAAAAGGAAGCCCACCCGTTGACACGAACGAGACCTGCGCCTCATTTCCAGTCGATGAAGACAGTGCCGCCGCCAGCCCTACGTTCGCCGCCTCTGCTCACCGGCTCCGCGAAGAGCTCTGACAACAACCACGCCACCTCTTCCCCTGTCGTTCCCCGGGCACAGCCCGAGCTGGAAGCCCCCTGCGCGTCGCTGCCTGTCCAGGCCCTGGCCATCTCCATGGTTTCCTAAATCGAGCACCTCGACGACGCTCGTCCTTCGTATCCACTCCCAGCGAGGCCGAGGCGGCGACGGGTTTTCCTTCCCTAGGCGGCCGAAGCTTGGGGCGTGAGGAAGGGTGGCTTCCAGAGCTCCCCACCGCAAAGATGCAGTCGGGGGAGATGAATTAACCATGGAGGCGGCCAGAGCTTCGGAAGGCCTCCCGCGCGGCTGCTCCCCGTCGAGCGTCGACGCCCTCGTGCGAGTGGCCGCTGTCCGTCTCCGCGCTCGCGCGACGACGAGCTCCATGGCCTCGCGCGCCTATCCGATGGTGCGACCGCGCGCTGAAATTGCCGGCGCGAGCCTTCGAGATTGCGAGAGACAGAGAGGGGAACGAAATGGAATGGATAGAGAGGGGAACGGAGTGGACGTCGCTGTCCGGACGGAGCGGCTCGCGTGGCTTGATCACGTGCATCGGACGGACGAGAAGCGAGTGCTCGTTTGTGTCGAATAGCACCCGTGCACTTTTTAGCAATTGGGTATATTTTATCCCTAAGAAAGTTAGTCATATCTAAATAATACTAGTAAACATGCCCGTGCGTTGCAACGGGAGATTAAGAAATCAAATTTTGGTTAAGAAGCGTCACCACGTAAATTTTGCCCCAGACTCGATGGAGCCATGTAGAGTAATACTCCAATGAACATCAAGTTAACACAACAGCAAACTGCCCGTGCGATCAAACTTATTCAATTTATAAAAAGAGTCTTGCGAGCATGTCCGTTGTTGCAACCAAGGTTTTGGTTACCGTTTCAAAGAAAATTTGGTCGGTAACCGGTTCAAAATTCCGGCAACAATTTGGGATTTAAACAAAAACATCGAAAACTTTCAAATATAATTTTTGGGAGCATGAATTTGGTCCAAATTTGAATATTCCAGGATTTTTCTTCCGGTATACACAATTACCAGGGGTGGCCGGTAAATCCGGTTACCGCGGTATTTCGGCCGATAACCGAAACCCTGGTTGCAACACGATTTTTATTGAATATTCTGGCTGGTGTCTCGCCGATGGATTTCCAACACCTTCGGTGACAATTCGCGGCACCATTGTCGTGTCAACATGAATATGCTCACCCGAAGTAATAGATTTTGATCCTGTCGAAACTCTGTTGTCTTCCTTCCGCTTTCTCCCATCTGGTGACCACTATGGCCTCCTCTACTCTTTCCACTGAGTTTTTGGAGAAGTGAGGAGAGAGGTTGTCACCTGAACACTTGACTCAGGAGGAATCAAACCTTGCATTTGCCCTCTTAGCCATCTTTGTGCCAATGGAGCTGCAACGGTAGTTGTCTTAGCACTTGCCAGACTCCATCAAAATGATACCCTGCGCTAGTAAGAACTGAAGTTTAATCTATCAATGTTAACCCAATTTCTAAAATTGTTTCAGCTCATCAAATACTTACATCGGAAAATAAAATTTGTGATATGTCTCACCGTCTATGAAGAATATTTCTTGATATATAAAATATGTGCAATTATAGCTGATTTCACGTGGTAATTAAAATTAAATCCTCAGCATATATCTGTTTATTATGAATGGAGACATGATTCGTTACATCAAACTGGTATAGGAAAACCAAAGCGTACATGTAAATGTGATGATGCTAGGCTTCTCAACTGCGATCATGGTTCGGCAATGTAATCCTTTGACATGGACAGGGTGGTTCAAGATTATTGCAAAACTCACTTGTTTGCATGTACTCACAGTCTGACACATGAGTGCTTTACGGAGACAGTTTTGTCGGATGGAATATCATGACAAGAATGACTAAAGAGAGGGCCATTCTTGTGGACTAACTTCCATTGTTATTATTTAGATTACCAGTTGAATGGATAACGCAAATACTTTTTTTGATGAAATGAATTGTGAACTGCATATAGCAAGCAACATGCTTGATTATGATGTGAAATCTAAAATGCAGATAGCTGAATGCAAGATGGAGTGGACCTGGTGCAAGACCGAATGTCATGTGCTTTGTTGATGCCATGATGGGCTGGAGGGGAAAATTCGTATTGACTGGTATTATTGCGAATTTTATCAAACACACAGAAGGTCCGGTACTGTTAGAAAATTCAGAGGAATGGAGTCAAGCTATAACCAAGATCAGAGATGATGATTCTTAAATCTTATCCCATGATGGTGGAGACTGGACAGAGGAGGCAGCGTTGACGGTTGAATGAGACTACTGACGGTCGCTGGGTTAAGCCCTGTCTTCTCCAATTGGGTTAAGTGATTCAGTCTTGCCATTACTCTAGTAGGCTAAGCGAGTAGTAGAAAAACGTCACCATGATAACATGAGGAGGTCGGCAGTTCTGTTCCTCCCCCTAAACTCGTCTTCGTCTCCGGAGGCCTCTGCCACGGGGCCGGGGAGCTTCTTATCCAGCAGAGCGGCAGAGCGACTGCGACCGTGGTGGCTGAGGGAGCGGACGTCTCCGGCGGAGCGGCAGCGCGACAGACGCAGTCACGCAGGGGTGCTGGCCGCCTCGGCCGGGAGGCGGCAGATGCGGCTTTGCTCTGCCTCCTCCTCGCCGTATTCATCTGCGGAGCAGTGAGTCGCGGGGAGGGCCGTCTCCGACGCAGCGGCGGCAGCGCGACAACCGCAGGGGTGGCGCACACCTCGGCGGTGACTGGGAGGCGGCATTGCTCTGCCTCCTCCTCGTCGCCTTCGTATGCGGAGCCGTGGGGACGGATGTCCCAACACACCGGCGGCGGTGTGGCGGCCATGGCCTCCTGCCAAGCAGCTTTGTCTCGTCTCGGTTTAGGGCGGGGATAGATCATGAGCTAGGAACGGCCACCGTTGGGCGGGCTGCCGGGTGCCGGCGAGGAGGGTTGTCGTGCCTGCTGCTCGCACACACAGTGGGCTGGTTTGGCCAGAGATCGTGCGAGCAGCGATAAAAAAAAAGGAAAATCGAAAAGTTATGTGACTTATGGGTGGCATTGGTGGGTAATTTGCGTCAACTTTAGAGGTATTTTTAACGACGAACGAGAAGAAACCTTAATGCTTTTATTATTAGGTATAGATTGTTGACATACTGTACATATATTTTTTCTCGTCCGTGTCGAATAGCACCGTGCACTTTTTAGCAATTGGGTATATTTTATCCCTAAGAAAGTTAGTCATATCTAAATAATATTGTTGACATACTGTACATATATTTACCCCTTTTAGGATATGTATTTATCCCTTTTCAGGAAAAAAAACCGCGGCGTGCGTGCAAGTGCAATGACCGTGGAGCAGCCTCCCAGCCGTCCAAGTTGGCCGCACGGCGGCTGAAAGGGCCCTATCCGCAAAAGGCCACCACGCCCATGGTGCGCCTTGCCCCGGCAGCCAACTGGTTCTGGTGGTGGTGGGCGTCGTCCTCCTCTCCTCTTCCCTCCCCTTGTGCGCACCAGGTTCCCTCTCTCTCCTCCATTCCCGCAGCCTCCCCACCCCCATCGCGACACACTGCCACGGGTGACGGGCCAGACCTCCCTCTTCCCCCTCCCAAAAAGCCGCACCGAGCGAGCAGAGCAGCTTCCTCACAACCCAGGTACGGACGCGCCTCTCCCCCCAAATTCCTCAATTCCCACCTCCGTCCTCTCGATCGCCCGTCGCTCCTAGCTCGTCGTATCGGCGCGATCGGTTCCGCCGAGGCGATTTCAGCTGTAATCGGGCCGATGAGACAGGAGCGCGCTGGCAGTCGGGGTTTCTCTAGGGTTCTGATCGCGACATGTGGGGGTTCTATGTGAGTTTAGCGACGAGCGGTGGCCAGCACACGTACTCGTGAATTGTGATGGTACTTGATGGAAATGATTGGGGATATTTGGTGGGGTTGGGAACTGGGAGCAGAATTAGGTACCCTTCTGATTGTCCTGCTGCTCCCAGGCTACAGTTGCCTGACCCCTGGGGTTTAATTCAGATCTTGTAGGGCTATCATCCTGCGAGTTAATAGCACATGCCACATCCTGCGAGTAGGTACCAAGACTTGTTTGACTATGGTGTGTCTCACAGGTTGCACAGTAAATAGGAAGCTTCAGGGTGCGCTGCGCAGGGTGTGAAGCTTCTCTGTAGAATTCTGCATGCGGGTGTTTGCTGTTTCTTGGATTTTCGCACATGACATCCACATCACACCAAGTAGATTGCTGCTTAGTGCTTACTCATGGTTGATTCCAGGATGCAGAAATGCGTGCTTGATATGTTAGCTATGGTTATCCTATGTTTATGCTGGTTACATTTCCTACGATCTGACCATAATTTCCCTTTATTAATTCTTCATTTCTTAACCCGTGACAGATTAATGGATCAACAATTTTGGTAAGGCTGCCCTGTTGGAAGACATCAAAACCAATTTATGGGAAAGAAGCTGAGCTTGTGCACAATTCTTGATGAGGAAGTGTGATCTGAGGCAGTCTCACAACAGCAGGGTTTCTGGAGCAATGTCATCCTCTCTACCTATTCTGCCGAATTCTTTGAAAGAGAACTTCCCCGGGCCTCATAATCCCCAACTTACTCCGATGCAAAGGCAACTGACGAATGATTCTGTGCCCTTATATCACAGTGCACTTCAGTCTGCTAGTTTGCTACCACTCGCTGGTGCTATGAGATCATCGTATTCAGCTTCACTAGGATACCCTGCTAATCCACTTAACTCTGTGCCTAACCACGAGAGCCAGTCTATGGTTGCTTCTTTTGCTCCTCAGTCATCAGATACTGTAGTATTTCAGCCTTTATCTAATAGCATCCCTGGAGGACACACTGAAGAAACTTGGTTCCCAGGTTCGGTTGATGGTTTGTCAGATTACAGAGATAACATCCCTGCTTCTGGTAATCAGATCCAGAATGGCAGTCCTGCTGTGACATCTGATGTTGTTGCTAAACAAAATGAATGGTGGGCAGAGATAATGAATGATGATTGGAAAGATATTCTAGATGCAACGACCAATGATTCTCAGTCAAAGGTATGCAAATGAAATACCAAAAAGAGTCAGTGTGGTAGCTGTGTATTGCGCTCTGGTAGTTAATTTTAGGGTTTAGAGAAAGTTTGACTTCCCGTATACTTTTCAGGGCATATTCGGTATTTCTGTAAATGGGCTCATACTCGTTTTTCCCCCTTCCAGTGTCTTTTTGAAATAGATAAGATAGGGAACCATCTCTTCCTCTTATTAGAAGCATAAAAAGGATTTGTAATATGTTTTGTTAGAGTGATAGTGAGGTCACAGAGTAATGATTCCACTGTTTCAAGAGTCTGTTGTTAGGTTGACTAATAGAGGTTACATTAGAATCTTATAATGAATATTCATGTTTACATTAGAATCTTATAATGAATATTTATGTTCTTGACAATGAGTGTCTCTCTGGAAATTCTAAGTGATATATGTTATGTTACATCTTCTCTTTGGCACAAAATAGAAATGTGAGGTCCACTTAGTTTTAAGGTGGAAACCCCATAACTTGTTGGATTTATAGTTTTTAGAGTGATATTTGTTTAAATTCTCACTGTGAAGCTTTTGGTAATCCAATTCCTTATGTTTCTTTCCTGACCAAAAGTTTCTTTCCGGCCTTTGTTCTAGTCCATGGTTCAACCTTCCAATTCGGCTGCATCACAACCAGCTGTGAACCAGACAGCTTCATCTCATGGTGGAGAGATTTGTAATGTAGCTAGTCCTCCGAATAGCAACTCTGCAGCTAAACAACGGATGAGGTGGACCCCAGAACTCCATGAATGTTTCGTAGACGCTGTAAATAAGCTTGGTGGTAGTGAAAGTATGTCTGCTGTGTTATTGTTCTCCCATAAGTATATCTTATATATGTATCTTGTTCTACCGTCCTCTAATGCTTGCATTTATTTGTCTTGTGCCTTCAGAAGCTACTCCTAAGGGTGTGCTGAAGCTTATGAAAGTTGACGCTTTGACAATATATCATGTGAAAAGCCATCTGCAGGTTTTCTGTTATATTTCTGAATTCTCATTCTAAGTAGTACTGTTGCCCGTAAGAGACCTGGTACTCACATTCTTATCTGATCTGGTTTGAATTGCAGAAGTACCGCACAGCCCGCTATAAACCAGAACTAACTGAAGGTTTGTCTAGATTATATTTTTGTGCTTGCATTTTATCTTGGATCTTCCTTGTGTAGTTGATTTTTTCATGAATCATGATGACGGGCTATTGAGTTGAGTATATTTTTCTGATAATGGCTAGGGGCCGATGCTTATATATATATATATATGTAAATCATCTCGTGATGCCATTTGTTTTGTAAGGATCCATTAATTGAATGCATGCATGCAGCCACATTGTGACTGATGTAATTGTTAACATAACATGACTATTCCTTATCTGATTATTTAGGCACAACAGGAGAAAGATCTACCACTGAAGAATTGACTCTAGACCTGAAATCGTGAGTGAATAATAATTTTATTATTCTTCTTCTCTTGTTCCATTGTACTCTAGCACGATGTACATCTCTCTTGATGCTTATTGGTAGCAGGTTACTATGCGATGTGACAAAGACACACACATCAACTATCCAGGCTAACACCAGTACTTAGTATAATTAGGATGTTAGTTTAGTTTGTAAAATGGAATTCAGAATAATAGTCAATAATTGCGTTAAGAAAAAGCTGATGCCAGTTTAGGTTTGTGATTCAACTGCATTTAATGGGGATTACAAAAAAATAGCAGCAATACATTTACGGAATCAAGTCAATAATTTGGACTTTTTTCCATAGATCTCCTGGTATCAATCTCATTAAAACCGTTAATAAAAGGGCAACTAAGATGGGATGTAAAGCAGAAAATCTTTAAGGAATTCACGCCTACCAACAAATACTTTTGTTAATTCAGTTATCAGTTATCTCACAATTGGCGCATACAGTTACAAAATCAAGGTAGCTTATTAAAGTTAGTGCTGGAAAGTAAATTACTGTTTGGCTAATGGAGATGCTAAGTTTCATATTTAAGCATGTTTCTCAATTACGTGAGATTAGAGAAGTGCAAGGAGTATAATTCAATATTACAAATATTGAGTTATTTCTCTTCTCATAAAGTTGTTTTTGCCTCCTAATGAGAAGAGAAATGAAATGCTTAATAATACAGGATTCTATTCCTTGCAGTTTTAATATCTTGCAAAATTTAAACAATGCTTAATATGCACTTCTGCCTCGTCAGAAGCCAACCCAGTAATTTTATTTTGCTGCACTAAGTTTGATGGAGTTAAATTGGTGTTGGTATTCTTCGCACCAATTATGGGATGATTGATAACCTGATAGGTTAACATCACAAATATCTGATGGTGGGCATGCAAATTCCTTTGTTTTACCTTGTGTTGCCTTCAATCTTGATATTTTCAGGGTATTTAACAAGATGTTTAGTACATTTTGCAAACATATAGCCGAGTGGACAGATATACCACCTATTTTGAATAAATGCACGTTTAAAAACCATTGTTGCTTATGCTCCAAGTGCTGTGAATTTCCTAGAAGCTGACCCATTTCCGATACATTGGTTATCTGTAGCCGTGATATAAGAATTGTGTCCACAATTATGTTCCCTGGTGTTGAACGGATAATTAAAAAACTGGTGTTGTTTATGCTTAGTCCGGACCAGTGCTCTGAATGTGTTTTTGTCAAATCCAACCTCTCTTGTGGGAGTTTCACGAGGACTGTTGTGCCCATTCTGTATTCACTTTCTGCTGGGTATTTTTTAGGCTTCATGTCAAGCCATGATTAACACACTTTGCATGATGTTCACTTTCTTACACAGGAGCATGGATCTTACTGAAGCGCTGCGCCTTCAGATGGAAGTTCAGAAACGTCTTCATGAACAACTTGAGGTACTAGTTCAAAAGCTCGTAGACTTGTTATAAATTTGGGTGCTGTCTCGTTTCATGACAAATAATGACCCAATAAAGAGTGGCATGCCAAACATAATACACTTTTGGACAAACAAATGTGAGAACTGGTTCTTTTTGTACGCTTGATTGTGATCATAAATCAATTTGTGACTGCAGTAGTGTGGTACTCGACCAAAGAAACGCTTAGTTGCATTTATCTTTACACGATATGGGCCAAGCTCAATGAGACTATCAACATGTGACCAGGCACGCATAGTCTGAACTTCATTCCATCTTTCCATTGCAGACTCAGAGAAAGTTACAGTTGCGAATTGAAGAACAAGGGAAGTATCTGCAGATGATGTTTGAAAAGCAGTCCAAATCCAACAAGGAGAAGGTGCTGGATCTGTCCTCAGGAGGTACAGCATCCTTATCATCTGAACCGAGCAATTCCGCTAACAGAAATAGGGAGAGTGATGCAGATGATGACCTAAATAGAACAGGAGACAACCCCGGGAGCGCAGAATTAAGAGAAAACTCGAAGTGTGCTGGTGGCAACCAAGAGACAGCAGAAAGTGAGTCGTGTGATCTCCTAGCAAATACAAATGATGGATCTCAGGCCTCCCAAGAGAAGCGCCGTAGGGTGCATGATAGCTAACCCATCAGTTTGGTAATCCAGATCATAGCAGTTCAGTCAATCTATTTGGTGAAAATGGTTCCATCCCTCGTTTGTGCTATTGGGCAAGTCTATTGAGCTGAGCCACCTATATCTAATTGGAATCTTCTGGTGGCCGCTTGTATAAACTCTTAGCAATAAATTAAATTATCTCCTGACGTATGGTAAATAAGTATGTCTTGAGATCTAGCAATCTTTTAGATATAGCTGTTACTAGATTTGCTAATTTAGACACCCTCATAAAAAAGCTAATTTAGACATATTGGTCTCCCTTTGATTTTTCTCTGCTTAGAGATGATCCCGTTATTAATTTTTATTTTAATATATATGTTTTTAAATATATTAAGATAATAGGCACCAACATGTTTTATCAAATTATACCTTTTGTCGATATACACCGCAACTGAAAGGGATTGTCAGTTATATCCAGTGGATGTATTATCCTTACATATAATTTTCTATAAATTTTCGCATGTATTATATCGACAAAACATTATGAAAAATAGAATCCGTAGCAACGCACGGGCATTCAACTAGTTTTGCTTAGTGTTGGAGTTGCAACCTCTTGCAATGGTCTCCAATTGTTTTTTTTGACGGGTCGACTCCAAATATGAAGGATAACCCTCATCTAGTTTCTGGAGTTGGAGTGTTGGAGTTGCGGTGTATATAGCCCATTGCTTAGTGTTGGAGTTGCAACTAGTTTCTGGAGGCCCATTCTAGCCCATGGAACTAAGACGAACCATAATATAGCCCCTTGAAGGACGGACGGAGACCAACTCATCCATCTTCGAAACCCGTCAAACCCTCACCGCAATGGCCAGGAAACCCTCGGCCGCCGCCGCCGCCGCCGCCGCCGCCGCCGCTGAGGCGGCCGACAACGATTCCGTCGCCGCCAGTGCGAATGCCGCCGAGCTCCTAGAAGCAGCGGCCAACTGCGACGGTGCCCAAGGTCATGCCCTATTCTTCGACGCCCTCGTTCAGCTTATCCCCCCGCGCTTCTACCTCTCCGTCGACGACGAGGATCGCCCCTACTACAATGGGCTCTCCAAGTCCGCCAAGGCGGCCATGAAGGCTCAGTCCCGCGCCAACATCAAGGCTGCCCGCCGAGCCCGCCTCGACCCCGCGGGGCCGCCTTCCTCCACCCTTGACCTCCTCAAGAAGTCCGTCGCCGACCAAGAGGCAGAGGAGGAGGAGGAGGAGGAGGAGGAGGAGGAGGAGGAGGAGGAGGAGGAGGAGGATAAGTCACAAGACGAGAGCCAGGAGTCCGAGGGCGAGGCAACCACAGAGGGTGATGACGACGGCAATGATGATGAGGAGGAAGAGGAGCAGGAGGAAGATGGTGGTGATGAGGAGGAGATGCTGATGGCCCCGGCAGCAGTTGTTTCTGAAGACCGGTCGGTGACTTACGAGGAGCTTCGAGAGCGGCTTCATCGCCGCATTACGGAGCTCCGTGGGAACCGGTGCACCAGGCCGGAGTTCCTGAATAAGCCCCAGAAGGAGAAGAGCAAGAAGGTGAAGGGTACTAAATTGAGCAAGGGGAAGGACGAGGGTACAAAGAGGAAGCGTGATGATGGCACTGAGGATGCAGATGGTAAGGATGGGAAGAAGCAGAAGAAGGAGTCGGATGAGAAGGGGGCAGACATCATGTATGGCAATGTGTTGGTTGACCCAAAAGATGCGAGGCGGAGGAAGAAGAGGAGGATCAAGAACAAGAAGAAGGAGCTGGAGCAGGCTAAGCGGATGCAGCGGGCAAAGGAAGATCCTAAGAAGGCTACCAAGATGGCCTGGGATGTGGCAACAAGGCGTGCTGCTGGTGAGAAGGTGCATGATAACCCAAAGTTGATTAAGGAGAGTATGAAGAAGGATAAGAAGAGGCAGCAGAAGGCCGCAGAGCAGTGGAAGGACAGGCAGAAGACGGTTGACAGCAAGAGGAAGGAGAAGCAGAATACACGGAAGGAGAACATCAAGGAGCGGGCACATGAGAAGAAGGCGCGCAAAATAGAGAAGCGTGAGAAGAAGCTTATGCGCCCTGGTTTCGAGGGCCGCAAGGAAGGATATGTCAATAAGTGAGATCTACATTGAAGATGATAAGGACTGGGTAATTGTATCTGCATTATGTTTGCAAGGCTGCAGTTGTTGATGGTGGTGTACTCGAAATAGGTATCCCAGTCTTGACTGTCATACTTAGCTATAGCTTGAAATTGGAATGTTTGGCAGGTCGTCTAGACAAGATTTTGTGGTGTTCCTTCAGCTGTATTTTCATATGAGCTTTGATAAAATTGGCAACAAAAGTTAAGTTTGGCTTCATATTTTTCTGTAGCACGAGACTGCAGAAATCTTTATGTTAAATTATGCTTCATGGGGTTCTGTTTTATTTTTTGTTAGTTCTAGCAAGTTGGTCTGATGGATTGGTTATGTCAAAGTCTGCATATGATGTCCTGTGTATAGGGCTTCTCTGATCTTTGATTGATAAATTAGAATCCACAATGCCAACTTCTCATCATGTTATCCATACACTGGATGTCAATTATCTATCAAACTTGTGCTAGTAATCTGCGATTCTCTTCGCCTTGGTAATTTACCTTTTGCAGTGCCCACTTGAATTGAAGGCTAGAAACGTGTGGAATTTATTTTCCTAAAAATACGATAGTGCTGTGGCTCTCAGTAGACCGTTGCTTCTACTGCAAGTGGCTCTGTTTGTGGAAGTTGGCTCATCAGCTTATGTATTTGATACTTTATTGGCTGTTATTACACACAAGTAGGGCCTGTTTTATATTTTCCTTAAGAATGTGGATCACATTTTATACTGGCGAGGAAACAGTTTGAAGATTTATTTGTGCACCTTGTGATCTATGATGTCTAGCATATTAATTTGAGTGTGACCCAGTTCATCCGACAGACATGCCAAATTCAGTTAGTTAACCTTCTCTTTATGCGCTGTGAGTATTATAAACGAAAAATCTAATGGTGCTTCTTTCATCAAGGTTTGAATTGGTATGGTCCGGCTGCAAGGTCTATTCATCTAAAGATAACATCCTTGCTCTAGCCAGGAGGCTTCACAGAGCTTAGACCACCGTGACCGTCCTATAGAAACTTGATGTGATCCTGTCCGTTGATTTCTTACTGCGCGTGTGGTATATAAGCCGCTCCCACGCGGTGGAAAACCCTAGCCGCCAGGCGCCAGCCCCCAATCCCTCACGTGTCCCTTCCTCCCCCAATCCCGTCGCATGTGCTCCTCCCCCAATCCCCTTCCTCCTCCCGCCACCACCACCATGACACGGCACGTCCTCCTCCTTGCACGCATGGCGGCTGGCCACTCCCTGCTTCCCGCCGCTTGCACTGCTGCCGCCGCTCGCGCGGTCGCCTCTCCATCCTCCCCGGCGAGAACTTTGTTGGAGGCAGCACCGACATGCGTCTCGGTCTGAATCGATAGCGCCGCACGGATCCGATGCTGGTTGAGGTAGGTTGTGCCTGGATCCTCCCCCTTTGCTTCACCTTTTCCTCTGTTTGCGCTGTAGGATGGATCCGGCTGATAGAGGTTGGCCGCGTGGCCTTTTTTTTCTTTGCAGTTGCTGCTGTGAACTGCTCTTTTGTTGGATCCATTGCTTGACAGGACGCACTGGTTGGAGGTGAGTGCAGAAATCAATTTTTTCCCCATCGGGTGGTATTGTGCAACAATTTTTTTTTTTTGCCAGATGTGCTTGGTGGCCATGCGTAGAGGTATAGGTAGATGCAGTTTCTAGCTAGGTCGGTGGTAATTTCTTGTGAACAACAGAATTGACACCATCGTTACATTTGGTTGTGTGCTTTGTTCATCTGGTTATAAACAGATCTATTATTTGTTGCTGATTGGTAGAGTTTTTGTCAGTTCCTGTTGTAGCTGTGTTCTTTCTCAACGGCTTACAATCCTTTTTTCTGTCATAGGTTCCAATAATTTTGATTGGTTTCTTGCAGTTCGTCTGTTGCATGCAAGTTCCCACTGGTGAGCAGTTTAATATTCGAGTTTCTATTTTCTGTTAGTATATATGTCTTCTGTATCTCTGTGATTGCTATTGTATGCATCTGCCTAACAATGTCCTTTCGCAGGAAGAAAGTTTCGGACGCTTCTCTGTCCGTTTGCTTGCTGTTAGAGTTCCCTGCTACATTATGTTAGGTAGCGGTATTCCTTTTTTACTGACCGTGTTTAAAGTTCTATGCACCTTTTAATGGCTATTTCTTATGGATGTGCTTGTGGAATTGCGGTATGACATGGGAGTGTCGAATTATTTTCTTGCATGGATTGTTTTTTCTTTTGTGTTGGGTAATTCATTTCCTAGCTTTTCTTTACGGCAGGATGTTTGTTGTCTATTCGTCTTACATGCATTTGTTGGACGTCATTGCGTACGAATCTGGACTGCCGTTTTATTCATGTGTGAGCGAGGTGGCTGATGATGGCGATGTCCTTGAAGGGGCTGAGCTTGAGGTCCCTGTTGCTCAGCACGCAAGCGTGTTGTTGCAGCGCCGCTTTTTTGTTCTGGGCATGTGCCTCTGCTGGTTTGCCTTGCCCTCATGACCTGGCTGCTCTCCAAGCCCTTTCTTTCCTTCAAGAGTTATATGGGTTCTAGCACTTGAAGGAGGGATTGTTAGAATGTTTTGGGCAAATTTACCTGCTTGGTTATTGTTCTTCTAGGATACTCCCAACTTTTGTTTGGTTACTCTTACTTGCTTGAGGGAATTCTTTGAATGGCTCATAAATAAGTTGTTGCTTCTTTTTTCCCCATTTGCTTGATATACTGAATTGGTCATGTCGTGTGTATAGAAATGGAGAATTGGTACCGCAATTGTTTTACTTTGCACTGATAAGCATATTTAATTATATTTTACAACTTATATATTGTTGACGCTTCTGTCCTGTATTGAATTTATTCGGAATTGTGCGGTTGTAGTCCTATAGTAGTTACGATTTAGCATGCTTACGGTTTTGTGTTCACTGTGCTAAGGATTCAGTATTATCACCATTTCTAATCTCATTATTCTTGCTGGTCACGAACAGGGCACATCTTCATTTATGTTGCCATTGGTCCTATCTTCTAACTATCGACCATTTGTCTCTACATGAAGGTTTGAAATGGTTGTCGATATCCATGATGGTAATAAATAGTTGTTATTCTCCTGTTTTATATGAAATCTCTTTATCGGTGTGCTCTGTGAGCCATTTGGTTCGCTTTTTTGCTGAATGAGCCTATAGTAGGAAGTATTATTCAGATATCTACATAGGAAGGCATCAATTCTGTCGACAAGTCACAAAATACATTCAACATTTGGCCTTTTGTTTGTGTTGTGTGTTAGCCCATAATTAGTCATGTACTCCTGCTAAAGTTAAATCAGAATAGAGTCTTAAATTTAGTATGTTAATAATAACTTAATCTTTTGATTAGTTTGCATTTATTTTCCCCTTTTGGTATTGGTAATCATGTTTTGCTAAATTAAATGGCATCCATTTGTGTATAGTTTTCAACTTAATTCCTTTGGTTTTCTCTATAACAACATATCAGTGTTATCTTATTGATTCCTTCCCAATGTTTCCTCATCAGTATGTTGACTACTGAAAAGGATGGCTTGGGTGGGTTATCACTCTAAATTATTTGAAAGGTACTATATCGATCTTAATATGTTGGGAAAATCGTTCTGCTGATTATGTATCCACCAACTTATAGGCTCTCTTTTCTCTTATTTGTATCTATGTTATTTAGAAGATAACATAAGTTGCTTGTGCAATTGGATTTCGTGTTACGTACTACAAATTGGGGTAATGGGGGGCACGGCATCAGTTAGTTATATATGGTGTATACTAGAAGGACAAGGCGCGCGTTGCTGCGCCCGCTACAATATGACTGAGAGAGAATGGAGATTTGTTGAAAATGGAAGTACCAGGATCATATTCACAAGGGATACACAGAAAAATAGTACCGTGTCAACAAGTAAGCATAAGGCACAATCCCAGCTAAATTATAACCAAGAGGCAATGGAGGTTTTGTTGGAAATGGAAATACGATATCATATTCATAAGGGATTCACCAACCACTTTACGACACAGAACAAATAGTACCGCGTCAAGTGTTGAGCAAGTAAGAATAAGGCACAATCATGTACTTTACGCAGTGCGTACTTATGATATAATGCAACCAAAATGGCAAGCTTGAATTCACTATAAATAACAATATACATATAAAGCTATAGGGTTCAGACACCGAGATGTTAAAATATTGACATTTTGTTTTGAACTAATTCACATATTAGCATGTTCTCAAGTTAAAGATAATTAGGCACTTGGTTGGCTAGTACTTAAAACAATGCAAAATGACATGTATTCTAATTTACAACTCAGGCATGCAGCTCGGCTTAATCTATGTAGTGCTCACATGGGATAGAACTTCTTGGTGGCCTCCGAATATAGCGTCTTAGGAATATTCAATTGAAAGGGGGTTATATTCAGTTAATGTTCAAAAAGAAACAAAATACGAAAACAGAAGAAATTAGAGCTGCCGGAGAACAGAATTGCAAGCAAGCACTCAGAGAATTGGGTAGCAATGCAAATCTCTCAATTTTTGAAGCAAAGTTTAATACGTGCAATGTGTAAAAGAGAAATTGGAGAGCACGTCAAAGCAAACCATGGTTAAGAGAAAAATATGCAAGAACTGTACATACTAAGCAATTCCAACAATGTGAGACACAATCATACACGACATAAAATTGAGTATATTCTACTATGACCCTCTCAGGAGCAAAACAAAACATCTCCTAGTGTCAAAGAAAAAACACCTATATAATCTGATTAATGAGGCTTCATGCATACAGATTTGGCCCCATCATGTGGCGTTTACTGGATGAAGTAAAAGATTAGCCCATACAAAGCATTTATGCCTGATACCACCTTTTGTATTGCAGCGACCTAGAAAAAACAAATGATGTTAAAATTTTCGCACAAGCTGACTAAATACAGAGAGTATATCTATTTCTTATTGTAGAAGAGATGAGCACAAAAGAAGATGATGAGGATATATCTATAGATAATGGTGATTATCCATGTTTGAACTGGAAGGAAATATTGAGTCTAACCGATGATTATTATAAGGTGAACTCATTCCTGGTTGGACATGATACTTTGATATTTCCTTCCATGTTTGAACTGGAAGGAAATATAATCTTTGGTTAGACTCAATATTTCCTTCTAGTTCAAACATGAATAATCACCATTATCTATGGATATATCCTCATCAGAAGATCTTTCTATAGTAAATACTCGTAGTTCTATACTGAAGCTAAATTGAAGAGAAAGAAAGCTATTTTCATTTAACATTAAGCATTTACATGGAGCCTTATATTAGAAATAACTATAATAAAGCACCACGCTAACTGTTGCTTCCACTGTACTAAATGAAAGCAGAAAGGAAGACATCCATTCATATGTGGGATATATATATGTATATATCAATCTCAAAGCTTAAAGTAGTCTAACTAACTTTATTTTGCGTAAAGAGCAAGTCAGATTATCCATCCCTAAGCTTGAAGCTTGAAGCTTATGTATGGAACTCATATTACACAGGAAAATCATGCAGTAGGCAAAGGAACGAACAACCATTTTGAAATGCGAGCATCAGTGAGTACTTGCTTCAACCGGAAGACTGCAGGCGAAATAAAGGTCATATTGCAGCTCTCCGATGGACTCCTAGATGTCCTGACTGCTAACTTTTTTACATAGGATAAATTGAGCTTATTTGACAATTAAAATCGTCTCCTGCGTATCCTGATCGCTGGAATTCTTACATAGGATAGATTGATATTATATGACTATTAAAATCTTTACATAGGATAGAGTATCTCGTGTTTGCGCTTGTTAAAATCTTATTACCCAATCTTACTATTTGTTGTGCACATATCAGTTAGGTGCTCCAATCTGAATGTAATATTATTGTGATGCAAGGATATATTTCAGCCATGCTCCATACTATTTTGGTAGGTGTTGGGAAAGTTGAAACTTAGTCCCTTTTAGCATATTAGTATTTGATGAACAATCAAAAGTGCTCAAAGAAATATTATGTAAAAAACTGTATAATTAGAGAACTCTTCTTATTTCAGCACAAATCTAAAGTTGTGCGATGAGACAATCTCTATGGGAAATTGCTTGAGTGAAAAGAACACATTAATATAGAGCAAGCAAACCTATTATTTGGAAGTGTAGCATGTAAATTAGAAATGCTCCAGCAGCAACTATAGACATGGCTACAGGAACATAATAAGCTCAGTTTGAATACTACAGCCATCAAACTTGAGTAGTTTACCTCAGATTTGTATTGACATGCATGAAATGACCAAAGATGAGCATTCATTTCCATCTACAGGTTGAAGTATAACTCTTGTGCGCTGTATTTGACTTCTGGTAATTTTTCTGTTGCGGAGTACTATGTTTGGAGATGATGATACTTCAGGATCTCTAGAAGTTGGCAAGCAGAAACAACCTGGTTGCTTGTTAATTAGTTCCTAGTTTTGATGAACAATCTTTCCTAAGTAGATACCAATCGGTATCGTATCGGAAAATTTTGCCCCAGTTTCCATCTACCTCCCTAGGAAGATTAAGTGAACGTGAGGTTCTCTTAAAGAAATATGGTCCTCATACTGAATCATACAGGAAATCTGTCGAGCAGCTTAAACCTGGTTAGTATATTAAGCTTATGGACTGCTACCATTTTTTCTGGATAGCCTCCCCTATTAAGTAGTTCAAGAACTTCAATACTGGCTCTCCTGGGAGTTAACGAAACATGCTGAAAAGTAAAGTTATTCATTCTAGCCCTGCTTTTTCTCTATCTTCATTTGGCTTATGACTACAGTAAATATAATAAGCTTTTTTCTGTGAAAAAAGCACGAACCAATAGAAGATTAAACAAATGCTTTGTACCAATGAAAGTATGGCTCCATCCGACATGCTAATTATTCAACGAATGAAGCATACATAGATGACAACATAAAATACATATTTCTTAGTAGCAGAAGTCTGGTTAGGCTTGAGTACGGTGCCAACACTAATGGATTGACATAAGTTAAAAAAAAGTTCGAGTAGAAATACTATATAAGTGCACACATGAAGAAAAGAAACATGTACGAATTATAACCAAAATCCCGAACTAAACAAAAACTTGTATACTGAAGGTAAGAAACCCCAAAACATTAATTTGAGCTAGCAATGCAAAAATTATCCGGAATCAGAATTTATAACCTGTGGCACTGGACCATGAAGCCATGAAAGAACTCAACAACATGAAATGGAGCATGAACCCAGAGAAAATATGGATTATTCATACGCAGTATTCTTATATATGCAAATGAGATTCTGTGACTTCTGCATGCCAAAATAATACACGAGAGACTTTGGAAATTATGATTGGCTAGCATATGGAGTAACCCTCTAGTTGATGAACACTTCTGGACTTAGAGAAGGCATGGCTTAAAAGTGCCTAAGATTGTTAGTACACAACATATGTGACATGCAGAATTATGGTTACAACATTTATGCTACCACTTCCTGAGCACATACACGGCACTTATACTGATACATGGATACAACATTTCTGAAAAGCCACAATAAGAGGATAGTTTTGCTATTTAAAAACAAATAAATATGTCATCGCTAGTAACCGCAAATTATCTTGATGTTTACTATTTTTCTAAGCATAACAAAGATGTGAATTAGATAGAAATAGCGTAAGTTCTGTAACCTGCAGGGACAGGAAGGAGTTGCCATTACATAGAAATTTATAGGACATGGAAGAGGCCAAGAGGGGGATAAGGAGAGGAAGCACCAAAGCACACCTTGATGCTGCTGGAGCCTGTCAACGCGGAGAAAGGGAGGAATCACAACCGGCTTGCTGCCAGCGAGCTGTTGCTGGAGTCTGAGAAAAGGAGGAGGCCATGAGCACGCCATAAGATATTGCTGCTGTAGTATGAGAGGCAGAATCTGAGTATCCCACCACGCCAAGGTACTACTGGATCCTGGTAGGGCGAGGAAGCGAGAATCACGCCCGTGAGCTGCTGCTGGTTCCTGAGATGGGGACGATGCGAGGATCCCCACACTGGTTTGCCACTGGCCTGCTGCCACGAGCAAGAAGGCTGGATTCGAGTTAAGCAGAGAGGGATGGTGCGGGACACAGACCTCGTCGAAAGTTGTGAGATCGAGGAAGGCGACGTCGCCCTTTCGGCTGTAGACATCCTGTCCAACGCCGCCGCAGCGCGTGCGCGTCCCCGGCGGCGGCGGCCCGCCATCTTGTCCAGCGCCGCCGCATCGCGTGCGCGTCCCCGGCGGCCATGCGGCCCGCCATCTTGTCCAGCGCCGCCGCAGCGCGTGCGCGTCCCCGGCGGCGGCGGCCCTGGCTGCCTCCCGCAGCTCCTGCACCACACGCTGCTTCAGGGCCAGCGCGTCGTCGTGGACGGCCATTGCTTCGCCGCCGTACATGGAGAGATGGGGGACGGCATGGCGCAGTCGCCGTAGTCGTGGATGAATTAGATTGGGCAACAGTCTGGAGGCGAGGACCGACTAAAGCCCACACCCACGCACAAGGACGGTTCGCAAAGAGCCACTGACAATGTGGGCCATCGTTTGACCCGGCACCAAACCATCCAGCGCCTTCCATCCCACGCGGCGTCCACCTGCGATCCCACGCTGCGCCCAACAACAGCATGACACGCAAAGAACTAACAAGGAATCACTAAATCGATGTGTCACTGATTGGTGGGCCACAACGTGGATGAACCACAAGCCACCAATCCTTGGGAGCTTAGATGTTGTAGAGATTTACTATGGTAAATCAGATGCACAAATTTCAGTATTTGACAGCCAAGTGTTGTAATTGGTCTGACTGTAAAAGCCTCATCTGAAGAAGGATCATTTGAAGATGGAGGTACATTTCACCATTGAGCGGTGCTTCCCTTGCTGCTCCTCGGATAACTTTTTTTATGACTACTAGCTGGGTAGAAGGTGCAATCAGATTAGAATCGTGTCTTATTTGTGCATCTGTCTTAAGATTAGTGCATTCAGTTATGTGTACATGATGAATATTCCTTATCAAAACCACTTCATTTATTGATGTTTCAGGCTTCGGTCTTATTATCGATTGAGTTCAGCTGAAAAGGATGTCTTTTCTGAATTTCTTGTAAGGCTTCTCCCTGTTATTATTTATACATTTGCTCTAATAGAGATAGCACAAGCTGCTTGTGGAATATGATTTTTTACAGTTTAGGTTTGAATCTTTCTCTGGCCTCGGCTAGAGGATTTGTTTCTTTCTCCACCTAGATAGTAATAAGTTGATTAGAAATTAGGTCTCACATATGGAATTGCAGTGCAACTTAATTGGGAAATTTTACTTCTGTGATTCCTATAGATACTTCGGCACTTTTGTTTTTGACTTGCTTTTCAGTCGATTGCCATATTGTTGGATTTCTTTCTCATAAATAGAAGTACATGTTATTAATCTATATTGTTTAAATTTTGGTCTATGTATTACTTTTCAGTCGATTGCCATATTGTTGGATTTCTTTCTCATGAATAATACATGCCACCGCTTTTTATGAATATAGATTGTATCTACGTGGTAAATTGATATTTGTGTTAGAATATATAGTACAACAGGGGAACACCAGATCTTGCTCGAATATATAGCCTGCTCTACGTGGTAAACTTATTTGTCTGTAAGGGATATATGTATGTAGGAGAAGTACGCAAACAGGGCGCGGGCGAATGACAAGCTGGAGGAGCAGGTTTTGTTCCTGAAGATACATCTGAGTTTGAACCAAACTTGAGCAGGTCCTGCTGTCACTTTATAGTGCTAGGTTAATGCATTCATTATTCATGCTGAATCATACATATGCTTGGACTCTGAAGCTGTTTTGCAGGAGAAGAATGAGGTTGTGGTTGAGAAGAACACCATGCTGAAGGAGCAGATGCATGGCTGCTCTATCCACTTCTTTCCTGTCTCTCAAGGTACAGTTAACTTGATTCCCAGTCACTGTAACTTCAGCAATTGCACCAGTTGTTAGATCTCTGATTTCTTGTCATGTCAGCATTACATCAAAACCTATGCCTTATTACATTTTAGCATTTATTAGTCAATCGCTAATAAGATTAGTTTAAATTATTCGATTTGAAAGTCCATGCTTAGTTTATCCTATGCAATTAGACACTTATTCCCGTGGATTCTGTGTGCAGGGTTTTGAGAGTTTGCGTCAGATTCGGTATCCAAATGCAGAAACCTAGCTGAAGTTAAACTCAATTGACAAACGAGAATTATGTAAGCTATTGGCCATGTTTGCTATTTTTTTCCAAGGTTAAATTGGCTTTCTGAGCAAATGCCAATTTTCTTTCATGGTTCAGTTTTTCACTCCACGAGAAAAAGATAAAATAAGAATGATAGTTAATGTACAGATTTTCTATTAGCCAAAGAAAAGAAAAAAGGAATGGGTTTGTATTCAGCCTGATTACCAGTTTTTCTTTGTTGCAGCCAATTTTTTTTTATGTTTCCTACTATTAGATTGTGTGGAACTTCTAAGAAACACACTGATGTTTAATTATTTATCTATTGTAGAGGGTTCCTCCAGCCGCCAACCATGGGTGGCGTCTGTTCCAAGACCAAGGTGAATTTTTGCTTCCCCTTTCACCGCTGGCATTAGCGAGGAGGACCTCGAGGGGAGGCGGCGGACCATTTGGTTATTCGTCATGGCCTACGTTGGTTGATCTGGTAATATCTCTCAACTTGCCTTTCCCTTTCGATTTATCTAACTTAATTAGCTCAATATCTCTCACTTGACACCCTGCGTATGCAGGGGCTGCTGCATGAATGTGAAACAATTTTCCTCTTCTTTTTTGTGTGATGCGCTTTACTCAGTGTCATGCATTTTAGAAGCTTCAAGCTTGAATGATTTTCTTTTATGGTTTCAGCATGTAAGCTTATCTAGAGTTGTCATTTGCCAGTCAGTAAGGTAGAGAAAAACAATGTTCCTAACCACCGGAATACGATTTTAATTACTTGCATATAATTCTGTAGGCTCGAAGGTGTCTTGTGTCTTCCAGCTCTTGGTTTGTTTGGATGTTTGGATAACGATTGTTACATTGATATCTCTATTGTTGTTTCTCTTCTGTAGGCTCGAAGGTGTCGTCGGTTTTCCATCTGTTGGTTTGTTCTGCCCGAAGGTTGTCGTGGGTCAGCCGTTGATCGTCCAGGTTTGTTTTCTACATCTATCCAGGTTCAGTTAGCCGTTGTAGTAAAATTTATATATGAAATAAATAGGTGGTCCAAATGAAGGATGGCAACTACTAACTAACAATGCATGGGTTGTGCAGTACATATATGTTAGTCTGGCATCGGAAAGCTAAGTTATAAGTTGCACAATATATTTTGCTTGCTTACTGGAAATGAATTGTTTTCATGTGCGGAATAGTCTCTCACTTTATCTTGGTAAACTGTGTTGAGCATGTTAACTGCAATTATCACCCAAGAGGCTCACCTTTCAACTGAGAATGTCATTAGTGAATAGAGGTAGAAAGTGCAAGATTTCTACTCTGTTTCATGAGTTGTATCTTTCTGATTTTGGAACACTATTCTGATTAATTAATATGTTTCTGCGATCAATGAATTAGTAAGGTTGTGAAGCATTGTGACCTACCTTGGAGGCTTGGAATGCTTGAACAGATTTTGTTTGTCCTTAGCAAAGAAGTATTTAGTAGATATATTATTTTTCATGTGGTCTGTGGTGATCACTTAGTTGGCATTATTGCTCCGTCAGTCGTGTTCGGGAAAATATCCTTCCAACAATCTATTTTAGTGTTATCTAAGCATGATTGTGACTCTCCCAGTATGAACTGGAAGCTAAACCTTACTTGGCATAGTTATAGTTAAGATCAATGCTTACTTTAACAATTAAATATTTTGTGATTTATGTTTTCCAAATTTATAACGAGCATATGTTCTTATGCTGCAGGTTAGTTCAAGATGTCCAAGATAAATAGTAGTAAAAAAACAGAAAACAACATATCTATATATGCGGAGACATTGTATCCTTACTTTTTAAATTGACATGTTAAACAGTTAAAGGTACACTACCTTGAACCTTCCATGTTGCCATCATTGTTTTTTTTAAACAGTTATGCTCTTGCCTATAATATGATCCTTTTTAGAGAGAAGAATGCGCTTACTGATGTTGCTTAGTTTGAACTAGATTGTGTATTGTTGTGCTGAAAGAATAGTGTATCTGTTCTACTCCTGATTCTTAATTCATATCCTTTGTATTTTACAATTATTTATTTGTGGCTCTCAATTATCATAAAACTCTAGGGGTTCTGTCAAGAGATGTAAGTTGTATATAGTATATATATTTGTGCATTCCCCAAATTAATAGTGCGGGTTCGTACTTCACCTGATCATACAAACATTTCCACAAGCATTTGCTTAAAATGCAAGAATGTATTTGGTTTGTCTTCATTAACATGATGCTAACACATAGCATTACTTTTTGAAGTAGCACGAAGGGAGAACTTAATTGTCTTAGTCAACATGCTTGGATCGGTTGGGAGGCTTGATCGGACAGGTATACTATGCCATCTGGCTGGTTGTGTGCACTTTCTTAGGCATGCAAATTATATTTGTTCACATGTTTTCCCCGCAATGCCTTGTGTGTATTTGCCTAATTGCAGTTCAAACTTTCAGATCGTTGAGGTTCAATCGGTCAGCTCATATGGTGATCAATTCCTCCTACGATTGTGGATCCAGCGAGAATTCTTGCGGCCCCAACATTGTCTGATTATATGTGCTTCTCTGTTCTTAACTGCGGGCGTAGTTCATCATCCAGGGAAGGTGCAGCTATGGCGGCAGCCAACAACAACATGTCCAATACAGAAGGCCCACTGTGGTAGTACTGTCAAGCTACGTAGCACCGATACGGCGAGACGGATACGGCGACACGGGTACGGCGATACGGGATACGGCAATTTCAAAAAACAGCAATACGGCGAGTACATATGTAAAAATAATAATATGCCATGTAATAAAGACAGAAAAATTCAAATGCTGTGGGATACTGAGATGGTGAGATGAGATGAAAATACTGCCCTATTTATTGCCTTTTCATGTCCTCAATGACTGAATAGTTATCATTCATCAATTCCACAATGCACTAGCCCCAGCCCCAGCTTCTTTACCATCAGTAGCTAACTAGCACTAACTATTTTTGCTTGAACTACCACCAAAAGAAGACTGGCTGCTTGCCATGCCGATGCCTGCAGACGACATGTCGTCGGTATCTCACTCCAGATATTGGTAGCACCAAAAGAAGTCTGGCTGTCTGCCATGCTTCTTCACCATCAGTAGCACATAGATTTCAGGTATCGGTATCTCGCTTCGTAGACTCCAGGTATCGTCGAAGTATCCTCGGAGTATCGGCATTCTTTTCTTTCTTTTTTAATTCAGGAAAATAGGATACGCCAGGGATACGTGTATCGGAGTATCGGCGGAGTATCGGAGTATCGGCAAAGTACGGTACGCGGATACGCCAGGTTTTGAAGTATCGGTGCTACGTAGCTGTCAAGCATGATCATGTTTAGTACTAATTCAATTTTTTCATGAACTGCCACAACTCTTGGAGGGTGCTATTTTTGATGTGCTTCTATACGAGACTTGTGATATCCAGCTGTTCTTGACTTCTTGCATCGCTGTTCTTGACTTCTTGCATCAGCTCCTCTGAAACCCAGTGACCATGTTTCCACTATCTGAACTTGATCACCAGTATGTGATGTTAGTACTTTATACAACCTATTATCTTATGTTTTCCATTTGAATGTGGGAATGTGTAGTGGTCCTTGGTGTGGCTACTTTGACTCTGTATGCCCATGGTGCTCCTATCTGCACATTTAAAGCTATCTCTATTTTGAGTGTTATGTTAAGTTGGTCACATGAAACTCATTCGGTTGCTGAATGTCTCATTGTTAGTGCTGTTGAGATCAGCTACCTTTGCCTTTTGAAATCATAGTTAGTCACATGAAACTCATTCGGTTTGAGATCATGTCTCCCTGTCTACTTTAGATCAGTTATCTCGCTATCTGATCAGAACATAAGCACCTGGTACTATTTTCTATGTGTGCCTGTAATATGTGTATCTAGATGCGACTCATAGAGCCATCTTATGTTAAGTCAGTATGGTATGATTATATGAATTACGGTTGCTATATTAATATAGCGGGGCGAAAGCATATTTCTTCATTATATGAATTACTACCCTTGTGTGCTTCATCACTGCTCTGATTTGTTAGTTCATGTGTATGCTTGGTTAGTAAATTTCTTAATCTATGATTGTGTATGTGAATTGAGCGGGTCTTACGGCTCTGTCTATTTTGTGGTGATCGATGTTAATTCTCATAGTTCATCTTATGTTAAGTTGATATAGTAAACCATTAGGCTCTTGCCATTGTGATCAAAACTTATGTATTAAATGCGGTGTGAATTTCTATATTACTTCCCCAGTGTTCATCACCATTGCTTTGATCTTCCTGTTGCTTAAGACTTTTGTTGTACGATGTTCTGATTACCGATTTCCTATGATCTGGAAAATACGCTTCCAATCTATATACTTGGGATCAAATTCATATGGATATAAATATCCTTTAAGTGATCTGTAAAAATGGTGGCAACCACGGGCAAAAAGTTCAAAGAAGCAACAAGCGCCGCGCGGCGAGCCGCGCCGTTCGAATCTAGTATTTGACAAGCTTCTACCTTAATCGCCGATCAAGGCATGATATACAGATGGTGCTTTATCTCACGGCCTCTGGCTAAACTAAAATGCAGAATATGAGTTGCAGGCCAAATTGCCTGGAAGGATGGAGTTGTTTGTTATCTGAATAAAGTTCAATCTGACCACACAGCATCGAGTAATTAATCCGCCAGATAATTTCGTTATTAGATGTTGTATACTTTCTGAATACTAGTGAACGTGCACGTGCAACGCACGACCCTACAGTTGATCAATATATGTAAATTCTAAAAAGATAGGTTGCAAATTATTACAATTCAACCTCCGTTCGAAGCTAAGCTCAAAGTAATAGTATTCACTTTTAATTCTAAGTCACATTTTACTCCATAGCTAAGTAGAGGAAGATGTAAAGATAGGTTGCGCGCTCTGTTTAGTAGTGCATAGAATTCATAACAGTGTTTAGGAATTTTCATGTACACCGTGGAAAAATCCACACAAAAAATCATAAATGCTAGCTGGGCAGTTGTCTTGCAAGCAGTATATCAGATCAAAATGATTGTTACATGCAGCAACGTAGAGCCAAATCTCTTCCTAGTTGGCAAAGCAACAATCAGCTCCGTAACACAACTCAGTTTCTATAGATATATGATTATGCAAGTAAAACAAATTTATGTAAAATGAAAACAGTTGGTAATTTATTTTCAACTCTCTTGCCATATAAAATATACACATGGTTTGAACACCTTCTTGGCTCAACTTACAATCAAGTGCACAGATTACGTTATATAATGAACCATTGTGCTAAAAGGAGAACATTCAGGTTGTCTTCACTCTTAGTTAGATCTCTATATAAAAAAAATGACATAAAAAGTTCTAGTTCTACTTCCACCTAAAATTCATATGCTGCAGAAATACCTCATTTAACTGAAATATTGATTTGCTGAAACAAACATGTTTGTGGTCAGATTGCAGCTTGCGAGAAATAAATTTGTTCAGAACCTCGATTACCACTATTTATTTGGTTCATGAACACATTGGTATATACTTGGGTTCATTGATATGTACATGTTAAGAGCACCAGAAATGTTATATGAATGACAAGGAGCTTATTGGAGAATCTTTTCTTCCCTGAACCTGCACCTTATATACGGTTCCAACCCAAACTTTCTGAACATATTAGCTTCCATATAACTCGACGAATGATCACCTACAGTACTGGTAATTAAAAAAAGCTCAGTTTATTTCTCGTTTTTCTTCTCATATCACTACACATCTGGGAGGCAGAAATACAAGTAAATCTAAGTAAAAACGAATACTACCTCATATGAGTGGCATTCAGCTACAAACATGATTTACATCACAGTTTCAGAATTAAAAGACTTAGTTAACAACAGGCACTCTTATAAGACACAATTCGGACTACAGCTGTCACAACAAAAGCATACCAACAATTAAACCCTTTTTGTTTAGGTTCGAGCAGTGTGCAAAAAATCAAAAGAGACGTTGAGAAAGACAACTCTGAATTCACAACCACAACTCAATAAGTTTTAACTCCGCTGGAACTACACCATAACCGACAAAACCATTGTCCGACATGAATAAAGATACACCAATTATCAGCTAAAATTTGGAGATTAAAGGTTCAACAAGATATATGTTTAGAAATCGTTCATCACAAACTACCAATTATCAGCTATCCAATTTTGACAGCAAACAGAGCAACCATCTATGGAGTTCTCAATAGACGAAAGATGGAGTTACATTGCGGACAGATCAATTAGCCCATCTACCAAGCTTCAAACAGTGCAGCAGATCGGCCAATCGATCAATCAAGCTAGCTTATTTGCTACTACACGCACGGTTCCTCCCGGCTGGCTACGCCTCCAGAGAAGCAATCTCAAAAGGTTCAGCTCATGGATGTTGGTAGACATGCATCAAGTTTGTACCACAGATCGATTGGCCTATCTAGCTAGTTTCAAACATGGGTTATCTTGGGTGGAGCAGGGTCGGACGGACTGAATCTTGAAGAAAAAACTCGCAGCAGGCAAAGGCGCAGTTCAACATATAGGAGTTTATTCCCCAACCTGCAAAATCGAGATGAAACGCGTCAGGCTAGCTGCCTGAGATGCGTTGGGAAGGAAGAAGAGCAACCGCGGCACGGTCGTGGTAGCAGGCCATGGCGGGGATCCATTGGCGACGAGGGGAGGGTGCCCTGGCCGGCTCTGAGGTGGACCCGGACCGGCGGCAGTGGGCCGAACTGAAGCAGGGCACCGGTGGTGGTGGAACCAATCCCCCGCGCGCTCTACTTTTGGCCGGCGGGCAGATAGGACCTCCAGTGCGTGAGCTCGCCGGCATTTTCTAGCGTCAGTACTCGGCAGAGATGGGCTGCGCGCGGCGCGTGAAGTCTGACAGGGGCACCCGGTGCGGGAGGTCGGCGAGTGGAGGCGCCCGACGCGTGAGGTCGGCGAGTGCACGCTCACAATCCCGCTCGTGCTCTACTTCCGGCCGCGGGCAGAGAGGAGCTCCGACGCGGGAGGTCGGCGAGTGGAGTCCCGCAATCCCGCTCGTGCTCTACTTCCGGCTGGCGGGCAGAGAGGAGCTCCAGTAGCTCTTGTCTGGCGTGAGTACTCGGCGGAGATGGGCGGTGCGCGGCGTCACGTGAAGTCTGGCAGGGGCGCCCTTTGCGGGTGGTCGGCGAGAGGCGAGTGGAGGCGTGCCGTGGCAGATTGAGGAATCGATTCTTTTACCCGGTGGCAATCCATGTAATTTCCACAAAACGTAAAGATTTGTTGAGTTGTCAAACATTGAAACGATCTGGGTCATTGATCAAATATTGAACGTCTCAGATTTAATGTATCAACACAACTCAACACATGTTTGCTCTTTTAATAGTACTAGTAGACGTGCACGTGCCAAGCACGTCTAATCTTAGAAATATCTTTATTCATACAATATTTAAATAAAATCAGCCAAATACAACATTGGAGGCATAGAAACACTAATTCAAACTAATATATGTCCTCCAATTTAGCAAAGAAAAACATAAATTTTGATAATTAAGAGAATTACCTAATCCATTGGCTCAAAGAATGGAAATATCCCATGCGGCGTTAGATTTGAAATGAAAACTGTAAATATTACACATGAAAAATATGAGCGGATTAATTAACATGCACTACCTAGTACTGTAAATATTACACATTCAAATTCTAATCAGATTGATAAATCTTTCCACGTCGCATTAACAAAAACATCATTGTATTTTACCTGACAGGGAAACAAATTAAGAACGCAACTTATAACTTATGGGGCTATCTGCTCTTACCAACGACCTATGCAAAATCCACGAAAAATATACCTTTTTAACTTTGAAGCGCCAGAAAAATTAGGGATCAGAGACTCATATCTGAACAAATTGATGGCATGATCAGGCTCCAAGTCGAACAAAAACTGAAAATTTGCCTCAACTACACTGGCGCACAAGTCAAAACACATTCAAATTCTAACCAGATTGATAAATCTTTCCAGATCGCATTAACAAAAACATCACTGTATTTTACCAGGCAGGGAAACAGATTTAGAACGCAACTTATAACTTATGGGGCGATCAGCTCTTACCAGCGACCTATACAAAATCCACGAAAAATATACCTTTTTAACTTTGAAGCGCCAGAAAAATCAGGGATCAGGGACTCATATCTGAACAAATTGATGGCATGATCAGGCTCCAAGTAGAATTGAACTTCGGCAAGGCTATGTAAAAATCAGAGGAGTGATTCTACCTAATTAACCGTGCCTCTCTCTATCTCTCAATCTCCCTAGGAATTTTAATTTGGACCAGTAGACAACACGTTTGTACTGTTGTACAGTGCACCTGAACCTTACTGCAGTCAAGCACTAACTCGCCTGTACGAATTATCACAAAAGGTTGTTCTTTCATGTTTATCTAAACATTAAATTGGACAGCAATTAAAAAATAAACAATACATATAGAGATCTGCGTGCTAACCTGCAAGGCCTGCACTATCCATTCGCCTTTTCCTTTCTAATTGCTGGGACTGAACGACCAAGCTGCTGTGAGCCAGGCACTTGCACGCGCATTCGTACAAACTAAACAAATCGTGCACCGATGAAACAGCCTGTCGAGGAAGCAAAGTAAACCTGGAATTTGTCCTAAGCGACGGCGGTGCAGGCGGCGGGGCAGCCGGGCAGGCAGTTCGTGTGACCGTGTGTGATGTGGCCGGCAGCGGATTCTCGGCCGTCACGTCCAGGTCGAACTCATCGAGCAGGGGACGAAAGTCATGGAACGGTGATAAAGGGCAGGGGATGGAACGGGAGAGCGGCGATGCGGGCGTGAGGCGAGCGGCTAGCGGACCGCATTGTTCTGTTATTTAATTTCTTTTAGCGGTGACAAATCTCGTAATTATCACGAAATAAAACGAACCGATACGATGGCATTAGCAGTATTATGTGATTTGGTGGGAGGGTAAAACGGGCAAAAGTGGATTTGTGTTGAGTTGTCAAACATTGGAGCGATCTGGACCGTTGGCCAAATATTGAAGAGCTCAGATTCAATGTATCAACACAAGTTTGCTCTTTTAATAGTAGTATAGACTAGGAAACGTGCCCGTGCGTTGCACCGGGGAGATAAAATTATGTGTCGTGAAGGCTTCATCAAGGTTTTCTTACCACACATGTAAACATAATTCTTGAGCATAGAAAGAAATAGACACATAATATAAAAAAAACTAATTCTACTTCGTTTAATTAAAATTTAATTTGTTAAAAATATACTAATAAACTTACACGGGAAGAACAGAAATGTTCGTCGCTCAACTAAAAATATGTTGCACCCAGCAGGGCACACGGTGGCCTCCGCCGACACGAGCAAAAACTGAGACTATGTTTTTTGGTGAAAAAATAATACTCTCTACATTCATGTATCAGTATGTAAGGTGTATAGTTTTTTGAGAAAAAAAACCAAAATATTGCAATTTACGGGCACTTCTACCCATCCAAAAACGAGTTTCAATCTCGAACGGAGGGATTTTACGGATTGTTTTCATTTGATTGCTATTAGGGACTTCTCTCTTTTGAATTTTTTTCATAAACAAATGAGTCCACTGCGTGCAATACCCTGTCTTAATATATTAAAAAATGGAGGGAATAACAGGAAGAACAGGAACGATAATAACTGCTCAAAAAATATACATCTTATATTAAAAAATAGAGTGAATAATTAGTAAACCCTCACATATCTTACATGCATGCAGCAAATTACTGCAGCGTCAGTGCAATACTCCAGTTTCTAGATATCATCTTCATTTGAATCATTCTCCTATTATGAGAAGAAAAATCAAGCACCCCGTATAAATAATGTTAAATATTTTGAAATTCAAATACAGCGAAGTTAAAGTAAATTGACGTCGGATAATCAAGCAAGCAAACAAAATGTGATCAGTCTCCCGTGTCTTCTCTGCTTTATCTTCAACTTGTGAGAAAATCTTCTTCAGTTGCTAGGCGCAGACTCGACCCAACGTCATACCTGCAACAAATAGGAAAATGTCATTGACTCAAGTAAGACCTACTATTTTTCTGTTTTATTTCCATGCTCCTGAAAATTATCAATGAACGTTTACTCGAGAAGTCAGTACCAATCTAGTCCTGCACTTGAAGAAGCACTTGACATGTTTAGCAACTCTTTTTGAGAGCCTAGGCTGGCAAGTCAACCGCTCAGCCAGAAGCCGCCGGCCGCCGGCCGTAGGGCTCCTTTGCACGGGCAGCGTTAGTAGCTGCAACGGTGGCGACATCAACGATGTGCTCCTCTATGTAGCGCGAGCGGCGATCTCCAGCCCGAGGCAGCTTATACGTACATTGGCCAGCAGGGAGAGTTCCGCAGCGGCAGTGCTATGGACGCCGAACTTGACGCCTTCCGCACCTGTACCGCGACGATGTAGCGCGCCATGTCGCAGCGGTCGTCGGCGGCCGTGCAGGCGAGGTGCCGGAGCATGGCGTTTGGGTCTTCGGGAGGACCGAAGGATTGATGAGAACACACCGTACGAGTTCGGCGCCGACGCCGGGATCGTCAGCTTCGCGTCCCTGGCCGTACAGAGGCGCCGCGGTCGGTTGTCGGGAGCAGACTCCCGCCACGCGTCGTGCGCCGAGGCGTCCGCGGCTCCCAGTACCTGCATCGGTCGCGAGGACATGGCCGGTCTCAAATCCACATCCAGCTAGCGCAAAGAGCCAGCGGCGTCAGGCTGGTCATGCACGCACCGCATTGTTACGTTTTTTAATTTCTTTTAGCGGTGGCAAATCTCGTAATTATCACGAAACGAAATAAAACGAACCGGTACGATGGCATTAGCAGTATTATGTGATTTGGTGGGAGGGTAAAACGGGCAAAAGTGGATTTGTGTTGAGTTGTCAAACATTGGAACGATCTGGACCGTTGGCCAAATATTGAAGGGCTCATATTCAATGTATCAACACAAGTTTGCTCTTTTAATAGTAGTATAGAAGTATAGATATAGATGTGTTCCTGAACTCAGTCTATCTTTTCGTATTTTAGATGCTGAAATACGTTTTGAATATGTGTTCCTGAACACAATCTCTCCTTTTTTTTGTCTGTTGAATGGAGTAATTTCTAAACGTCTGTTCCTGAACAGTCTCTCTTTTGCCCTCTTTATTTCCACGCTCTCTCAAAACATTAACCGAATGATTATTTATCTCTGCTCTCCGCCTCTCCCTACCGTTTCTTGACTAGTCCGCTTGCTAAACTGAAACGAGCGTTACATTTCCACACTACATTCGTTCCAAGACACATGACGTTCTGGATATAGACATGGTCCAAAGATACAACTCCGGCTATTGCTTTTTATACAAATACATTAATGAAATTATAAAATAGGTCAATGGAAAGTATTTTGTATACACTTTTATGAAGTATTTTTGATGAAAAAATCTGATAATATTATTATCCTTTGAGCAATCTCAGTAATGTTCTCATATATCAATAATCGAAGTTAGAGAAGTTCTATACGCTTTCTACTAAGTCTTATATTTTAGAAGAGAGAGTATGCCAAGTTCGATAACTTGAGAGGGACGTCGGCTCTCATAATTCCTTGTTCATCTTTCCTACTGTACTTCCATAGGTTTGAGTTGGTGAGTTCACTCACCCTTCTCTATTATTAGATGTGTTGCCTTTTGCAAAGTTTGTATTTCTGCTGCTGTTTTTTTTGTTGACAGAAGTGTCGGCTGCATGGGAAGTTGTAATGTTCTGAATTACTGTAGGATATCTATATATGTCTGACTATTTGTACCTGATGTCTTGTCTGATCTTCCAGAAACTATCTGGTATAAGGATTTTTGTTTTTTGAGAAATCCCCACCTCTATATTATATGGAGTTATAGACGTTCATACAAACACTATCAGGTGGATTATTGAGCCACAAATGTCTGCCATGATCTAAGACCAGAGAGCTCCTTACCAGGCGATGTGCGTTAACGTTTGATGCCCTCCCTTCATGAACAAATTGTACATGCTGGAATTAGGGGTGGAGCAAGGAAAAATCTATCAGGGAGCCAAAACGGGAAATATCGGTATAAGGGGGGCCATAACGGAAAAATATGTTGCATTTAGCATATGGGAGCAGGGACCAAGTAAGAAATATGAAATCTCAGGGGGGCAAGGCCCCTGCTGGTCCCCCTGCTCCGCCACTGGCTGGAATCCAGCCATCCTTGCTTTTACTTCGTGGACAATATGGCCATACGCCCATACCTTCTCCATGAATGTTGTGTATCACGTTACTGCAATCAGACGCAACTCTGAACCGCTGAAGAGGAGGTCAGCTGCAAGAGCTAGGCCTTCCCTGCAGGTCATTGCTTCCAACGTCTCTGGGTCTGTGACTCCCTCGACCACCACCGAAGATGCTCCCAAGAATTCACCAGCTGATCCCCTCGCCACAGCTGCAAACATCAAGTTAGGAGAGTTCTTCGCTGGCGCTCCTGTACATCGCACGTGAAAGAATCGTATGGCGCCTGGGGGGGGGGGGGGGGGGGGGGGGTGAATAGTTGCTACTCAAAATTTTAGCGTCTTTTTCAATTTAAGCTTGACACAAAGGTAAATTCTCTAGATATGCAACTACGGTGAATTTACCTATATGACAAGCTAGTAACTAAGCAAGATACACAAAGTAAGGACGGTAAACAAGGATAGAGATAACCGAGGTGAAAGCACTCGGAGATAAGGATTTATTCCTGAGTTTCTCCTTTTTAGGGGAGTATGTCTCGTTGGAGGGTGTGAGCTTCGCCACCACATGCTTACTCAGCGCCACAACAGGCCTCACCCTATTCTCCGATGAACGGCACCACAAAGGATTGGCTCACCTTCCACTATCGGTTCCCTTCGAGGCGGAAACCGGAGCCTTTACAACAATCTTGGGGCACACACCCACAACCGAATTGGGGCTTCCAAATCAACAAGCTAAAACAATAACAACAAGTGAGTACAACAAGGAGCTAGGTTTTTCCAATGGAAACCCTAGCAAATGGTTCCTCAAGTAAATGAGGGGAAATGTAAATCGGCTTGGTGAAGATGTAGATCCGGGCCTTCTCCTTCAATCCTCCAAAGATCAACGAGTTTGGGTGGAGGGATTGGGAGTTCTTGGAGTTTTGAGCTTGCAACAATGAAGGTCAAACGATTTTGGGCGAGCTAGCTGGCTGGAGGTAGGTGGAGGGGTATTTATGCCCCTCCCAGAAATGTAGCCGTTAGAGAAAAATAACCCCGGAGACTCTGGACTGGGGAGGCCGGAGTCTCCGGTCTGAGCGGAGTCTCCGGGCCCTGGAGGGGCGGATACTCCGGCCAGACTAGAGACACACGATGTCTCCGGGTCACTTCCGGGCACGATACCTAGAGCGTCGTCCTCGGAGGCTTTGAGCACCAAACCAGCAGGGCGGATACTCAGACCACTAAGTGCGGAGACTCCGGCCTGGAAGTTCATGCAACCACTATCTCTTAGGAGCCATCCTTCACCATTGTTTATTCGATCTTTTCTCTTCTTTGAGGTGACAACCACCGTCTTGTGCAAATAAACAAATGTGCCTATACAACCTTTTGCACGCTGTGAGATCAACCTTATGTTGTTAACAAACACACAAAACCAATTAGGAGGGACATGTTCTTTCAGCACGTACGCACGCACGCTGTCATGGGCCGTGGCCCACGAATCATCTTCTTCTTCTTCTCCAAACTCCTTTGACTCCATCGACTCACCCGTCGCCACCTGATACGTCTCAAACGTATCTATAATTTCTGATGTTCCATGTTGATATTATACCAATTGTTACATGTTTTATATACACTTCATAGCATTTTTATGCATTTTCCGGGACTAACCTATTAACAAGATGCCACAGTGCTAGTTCCTGTTTTCTGCTGTTTTTGTATTCCAGAAAAGCTAGTCTGGAAATATTCTCGGAATTGGACGAAACTTGGACATAACCTCCTATTTTTCCAACACGAAGACGGAGTCCAGAGGAGACACGGAGGGGGGCCGCGAGCCAGCCACACCATGGGCCGCGCGGGCCCCCCCCGCGCCGTGGGGTGGTGTGGGGCCCTCGTGGCTCCGCAGCGGCCGCCCTTTCGCCTATTTATTCCTCCCGACGCGAAAACCCTAAATACCCGAGCCATTATCCACGAAAAGTTCCAGAGACGCCGCCGCCGTCAACCCTAGCTCGGGAGGGTTCAGAAGCTCTTCCCGGCACCCTGCCGGAGAGGGGAATCATCACCGGAGGGCTCTACATCACCATGCCTGCCTCCGGAGTGATGCGTGAGTAGTTCATCCTTGGACTACGGGTCCATGGCAGTAGCTAGATGGTTGTCTCTCCACTTTATGCTATCATGTTTAGATCTTGTGAGCTGCCTATCATGATCAAGATCATCTTATTGTAATGCTACATGTTGTGTTTGCTGGGATCCGATGAATATTGAATACTATGTCAAGTTGATTATCAATCTATCTTATATGTTATTTATGATCTTGCATGCTTTCCGTTACTAGTAGATGCTTTGGCCAAGTAGATGCTTGTAACTCCAAGAGTGAGTATTTATGCTAGATAGTGGGTTCATGCCTCCGGTAATCTGGGAGAGTGACAATAACTTCTAAGATTGTGGATGTGCTGTTGCCACTAGGGATAAAATAACCGATGCTTAGCTTAAGGGTACGCCGTTAGGTCTAATGCATTTGTTTACATTACGCACATTACTTAATGCAATTATCCGTTGCTTGCAACTTAATACCAACGGGGAACTCGGTATGACAACCTGGCGGTGGATTATTAGTCATAGACGCTGTTGGATAACGGTCTATGTATTTTGTCGTAATGCCCACATGAATATCATAGTAATCATCATGTCATATATATGCATTGTCATGCGCTCAATATTTTGTCAATTGCCCAGCTGTAATTTGTTCACCCAGCATGTTAGTTATCTTTTATGGAGAGACACCACTAGTGAACTGTGGACCCCGGTCCATTCTTTTACACTGATAATACAACCAACTGCAAACATTGTTCCTTTTCATTCTCTGCAATTTACTACTGTTTTCCACACCATACGTTTAATCCTTTGTTTTCAGCAAGCCGGTGAGATTGACAACCTCACTGTTTCGTTGGGGCAAAGTAGTTTGATTGTGTTGTGTGCAGATTCCACGTTGGTGATCGTAAACGCGCCACCAACAACCTTCAGAAGTGATTTCTTGCTCCTACTGGTCGATTAAACCTTGGTTTCATACTGAGGGAAACTGCTGCTACACTGCTTCATACCTTCCTCTTGGGGTCTCCCAACGAACGTGTGATCCACGCAATCAAGCTCTTTTTCTGGCGCCGTTGCCGGGGAGCAAGAGGATTTCTGCAAGGGGAGTTTCACGCTTCCAATCTCTTTACTTTGTTATTGTCTTGCTTAGTTTATTTTTATTTAGTCTTGTTTGCTTTATTTATCAAAAACACAAAAAAATTAGTTACTTTTATTTTCGAATTGTTATTTTTCAGTCTTGTTATCATGTCTAGCTCTGCTCCTTTTTCCGTAGTGCCACCTGTGGGAGAAATTATTACCTTTAACAAAAAAGTGGGGAATCCTTTAGGAATGCCTGGGAGAGAATTTTGGAATTGCACAAGAAGGTGCAACATAAGATGGATTTGAGAGTTCTTATAAAAAATTTCTACTATGGTTTATTTTCTGTTTATCAACATGCTCTAGATACCATGGTAGGGGAAACCTTTTCTGAGTTTGATACAACAAAGCTCATAATATTTTGAGTGGTTTGTCAATTTCCCAATGGTGGACGAAACTGGGATATTCACTAAGCTAGATAAAATAGAAAAGTCAATTGATAATTTAACTCTGAGCCATAATCTTAAAGAACAACCTTTAGTTGAGCTAAAAAATGATTGGGAACCATTCATTGAGATTAATATTGGTAATGAAAAGTTTCGTGCCTACTGTGACCTTGGTTCAACAATGTCCATCATGCCTAAAATGGTTTATGATCTATTAAAATTTGATAATATGGTTGATTACCCTGTTTTTCATTTTCATGCTGATGGAACAATCACAAGAAGCATAGGGATTATTAATGATATTATGGTCACTGTTCAAAATAAGACCATCCCTGTGAATTTCATGATCCTTGCAAAATCTCCCAACCATATTGTTTTAGGGAGATCCTTTTTAAAGAGTAATGGGGGTTTTATCAATGCAAAGTATGGGTTTATGAAATTTAATGCTCCTATCAATCGGAGGTTCTTCTTCCCGATCAAAAAAGATGACCCCACCGAAAGGTTGGGAGATTTTAATGTCTTTGGAAACACTTGATTCTTACTTTCTGCGCCTAGCTGAAAGGCGTTAAAGAAAAGCGCTTATGGGAGACAACCCATTATTTTATTTCTGCAATTTTTCTTTTTTTTGAGTCAAGGAGTTGTTTACTTCTGTAACAATTCCTTTGTATCTTTATTTTATCGCATTGTTGTGCCAAGTATTGCCTCTAATAGGAAGATGATGCTAGATTTGGATTTCTGCGCAGGAACAGATTTCTGCTGTTCACCGTTTTAATTCTGTAAAATCACAGAAAAATTATTTAAATCTGCAAATTTTTGTGCGTGATCCTCAGATATGTACGCATCTTTCGTTAGTTTAAAGTTTTTCGATCTGAGCAACGTAAGTGCCTCGAAAAAATTCGTCTTTGCGGACTGTTCTGTTTAGACAGATTCTGTCTTTTATTTTTCGCATTCTCTCTTTTACTAGTGTTGAGTGGAATTCTTTTTTAGGGTGAAGAGCTTCACATAACATCAGTGGCAGTAGCTAATGTTAAAAGTAACGGTCATGTTTGTGTCCTTATAGAACATGTGAGTTTTTGATTGTGCACTAACCCTCTAATGAGAATTACTTTGAGTTTGGTGTGGCGGAAGTTTTCAAGGGTCAAGAGAGAAGGATGATATAATGTGATCAAGAAGAGTGAAGAGCTTAAGCTTGGGGATGCTCCCATGGATCACCCCAGCATATTTCAAGAAGACTCAAGCGTCTAAGCTTGGGGATGCCCAAGGCATCCCCTTCTTCATCAGCAACTTATCAGGTCATCTCTAGTGAAACTATATTTTAATTCTTTCACATCATATGTGCTTTACTTGGAGCGTCTGTGTGCTTTTATTTTCAGTATTTTATTTTTCTTATGGTCAACTTGATTGGACCCCAGCATTCTTGATTGGGAGAGAGACACGCTCCGCTTTTTCATATGAATACTCCTATTCTTCACTTATACTTGTTGAGTATTCTTATCTAGCTATTGCTATGCTTTTAGCTCCTGTTTTGCATGCATCTCTTATTCAGAGCTGTTAGTTCTTTTAAAGAAAGTACTCTCTTGCTTCACTTATAATTGTTTGGAGAGTTTATGTTGAAATAAATTGATTGGTGTTTGGTTGGAACAGAAAATGTTGCATGTGGTAGATGGTATAATGGAAAAAGCTTACATATTCTTGTAGATCACTGTATTGGATAATTTGATACTTGTCAATTGTTTTGAGTTATCAAGTAGTTCATGTTTAAGCTTTTGTATCATGTAGTTAAAACCTATTAATGAAGAACTACCGTAAAGCTCGTTGAAATTTGGTTTGCATGATTGGTATCTCTAAGGTCTAGATATTTTCTAGTAAAAGGGTTTGGTTAACAAGGAAGACAGTGTAGAGTCTTATAATGCTTGCAATATGTTTTCATATAAGTCTTGCTGTGTCGGTTGATATCCTGTGTTTGCTTCAAATAACCTTGCTAGCCTAAACTCTGTACTGAGAGGGAATGCTTCTCGTGCATCCAAAACCTTGAGCCAAAATCCATGCCATCTGTGTCCACCATAACTACCTATATGTGGTATTTCCTTGCCATTCCAAGTAAATTTTTCATGTGCTACCTTTAAACTATTCAAACTTTATTACTCCTATTTTGTGTCAATGTTTACCAAGCTCATGAGGACGGGGTGGATGTCTTTATGTCAACTGTCAAACAGACTTTACCACCGGACTAGCGGCATATACATCCGCTTATCCATTAATTTTGCAAAAAGAGCTGGCAAATGGGGTGCCCAGTCCCAATTAATTACAACTTTAACCGCTTAATTCTCTTCACATTTTTGCCCTGATTTATCAGTCAAGCAATGACAAACAGTGAAATATCTGCATGTGTAAACAAAAGAGAAAGAGGGATGATCTGCCTTGCTGGTAGAAATAACGTCCTTCATGGGAGCCGCTCTTAAAAGTCTGGTTGGCAGGGGTCATATTGTACTTTCCATTTTCTGATTCGTTGACAATTAACAAACACCTCTCAAAACTTATTTTTACTCTCTATATGATTTCAAAAACTTAAAAAGCTCTAGCACATGATTTAATCCCTGCTTCCCTCTGCGAAGGGCCTTTCTTTTACTTTTATGTTGAGTCAGTTTTCCTACTTCTTTCTATCTTAGAAGCAAACACTAGTGTCAACTTTGGTGCAACAATTTTTATATGCTTATATTGCACTTATTATATGCTTTGTGTTGACAAATATCCATGAGATATATATGTTGAAAGTTGAAAGCAATTGCTGAACTTAAATCTTCCTTTGTGTTGGTTAAATACCTTTTACTTAGAATCTATTGCTTTATGAGTTAACTCTTATGCAAAACTCTTTGATGCTTGTCTCGAAAGTACTATTCATGAAAAGTTTTTGCTTATATGATTCAGTTGTTTGCTCATTATCTACTTGCTAGCAAACTATAGACCATTGACCTGGATCACTTCATTCATAACATGTGCTTTACAATATTATTTGATCAAGATTATGATTGTAGCATGTCACCTCAGAAATTATTTTGTTTTTATCGTTTTACCTACTCGAGGACGAGTAGAACTAAGCTTGGGGATGCTTGATACGTCTCAAACGTATCTATAATTTCTGATGTTCCATGTTGATATTATACCAATTGTTACATGTTTTATATACACTTCATAGCATTTTTATGCATTTTCTGGGACTAACCTATTAACAAGATGCCACAGTGCCAGTTCCTGTTTTCTGCTGTTTTTGTATTCCAGAAAAGCTAGTCTGGAAATATTCTCGGAATTGGACGAAACTTGGACAGAACCTCCTATTTTTCCAACACGAAGACGGAGTCCAGAGGAGAGACGGAGGGGGCCACGTGGCAGCCACACCATGGGGCCGCGCGGCCCCCCCCGCGCCGTGGGGTGGTGTGGGGCCCTCGTGGCTCTCAGCCGCCGCCCTTTCGCCTATTTATTCCTCCCGACGCGAAAACCCTAAATACCCGAGCCATTATCCACGAAAAGTTCCAGAGACGCCGCCGCCGTCAACCCTAGCTCGGGAGGGTTCAGAAGCTCTTCCCGGCACCCTGCCGGAGAGGGGAATCATCACCGGAGGGCTCTACATCACCATGCCTGCCTCCGGAGTGATGCGTGAGTAGTTCATCCTTGGACTACGGGTCCATGGCAGTAGCTAGATGGTTGTCTCTCCACTTTATGCTATCATGTTTAGATCTTGTGAGCTGCCTATCATGATCAAGATCATCTTATTGTAATGCTACATGTTGTGTTTGCTGGGATCCGATGAATATTGAATACTATGTCAAGTTGATTATCAATCTATCTTATATGTTATTTATGATCTTGCATGCTTTCCGTTACTAGTAGATGCTTTGGCCAAGTAGATGCTTGTAACTCCAAGAGTGAGTATTTATGCTAGATAGTGGGTTCATGCCTCCGGTAATCTGGGAGAGTGACAATAACTTCTAAGATTGTGGATGTGCTGTTGCCACTAGGGATAAAATAACCGATGCTTAGCTTAAGGGTACGCCGTTAGGTCTAATGCATTTGTTTACATTACGCACATTACTTAATGCAATTATCCGTTGCTTGCAACTTAATACCAACGGGGAACTCGGTATGACAACCTGGCGGTGGATTATTAGTCATAGACGCTGTTGGATAACGGTCTATGTATTTTGTCGTAATGCCCACATGAATATCATAGTAATCATCATGTCATATATATGCATTGTCATGCGCTCAATATTTTGTCAATTGCCCAGCTGTAATTTGTTCACCCAGCATGTTAGTTATCTTTTATGGAGAGACACCACTAGTGAACTGTGGACCCCGGTCCATTCTTTTACACTGATAATACAACCAACTGCAAACATGTTCCTTTTCATTCTCTGCAATTTACTACTGTTTTCCACACCATACGTTTAATCCTTTGTTTTCAGCAAGCCGGTGAGATTGACAACCTCACTGTTTCGTTGGGGCAAAGTAGTTTGATTGTGTTGTGTGCAGATTCCACGTTGGTGATCGTAAACGGCGCCACCAACAACCTTCAGAAGTGATTTCTTGCTCCTACTGGTCGATTAAATCTTGGTTTCATACTGAGGGAAACTGCTGCTACACTGCTTCATACCTTCCTCTTGGGGTCTCCCAGCGAACGTGTGATCCACGCTATCACCACCACTGGGCGTACCCGCCTGTTCTCGTCCCCGGCGCTCAGCGCCGCTACTGCGTCGCCTCCACGCCCCAACCTGTTGAAGTTGTGGCCTCCGCCCGTCCACCTCCACCCCCGGCTTCACTTTAACCCGCCCCAACCCAACTTGTTTTTTGGCGCCGGCCACCCCACACCCTCCCCCCTTGTTGCTCCCTCACCTCCACCTACGTCGCCAGTTACGGTGAGGTCCATTTCTCACCTGGCCGACGACGTCGCGGCGAGCCACGCCGTCGGCGACGAGGTCGTCCTCCATCTCATTCTTTGGTGCTCTCCCCTGTCTTCTCATTCTCCGGCCGTCACTTCCTCCCTCGCCACACCTGTTCTTCCTCATCTCCGGTCGTTGTAACGGGTCAGGCCATAAGCGAGAGGGGGTATGCGGGAGCCCACGGTACGGGCGATATAGGATTTCCCGTTCTTCGCCGTATATACGAGTTTTTTTAGGGTTAACATATCTCTTTATTGCTCTAAAACATTGTCATGGATACAAAGACCATCAGGGGCGTAGGAGCCAAACCTGACGTCCAAAGTTTGCAGAAACAGTAGATCTAGCTATTCTATTAGCTTCGGAATTGGAAAGCCTATTCTCGTGAACAAAAACTAAACTGGAAAACTCACTTGTTGCCGCCTTAACTTCATCAAGTACCACACTGTAACTTCCTGCGAAAGGCTGGTTCATGTTGTTCACCACTGCCAAGCAGTCAGACGCGACCGTAACGCGTGTGAGAAGCAGGTCCCTAGCCAGGGCAAGGGCCTCCCGACACGCGATCGCCTCCAGGGTTGTCGGATCGGTAATACCAGGAACCGTCAGAGCCGAGGCCCCGATGTATGCTCTTGTCTCGCTCCTGCAGATGGCTCCCACCGCCCCACCATTGCCCACCTTGGACACCGCTGCATCAACATTGATATTAACACAGCCTGCGCGTGGTGGGATCCATTTGGGGTGTGTACGTCGTACTCCAGCTTGTACTCTAGGCTTCTCCTTGATAGAGATGGAGAGGTCTTGTAGGTACCGCTGGATGAACAAGTTTGTGGATAGTGGACTTTGGAATTCGCCTTCATGAATGATCTTCCTCCAAACATACCAAATCGCCCACAAAGTTACTGCAACCCCAAATCATCTCGCGACAAGGATTCCATCATTGCAAACAGCCATTGCTTGGCAGATGGATCCCCATTCATGATCATATGCTCGGTAACACCTTCATCAGCTAACGCCCAGACGCTCCTTGCGATAGCACAGTCGAGCAAGGAATGACGCCAGGAATCCTCCGCTCCACGAATAGAGCAGATACTCGTCTCCGCCATGTGACGGTGGTGGCGGACATCACCAGTTGGTAGAGATTGATGGGCCAACCTCCACAGGAACACGCGTAGCTTGGAGGGAACTTGTACCTTCCATAGTCGCTGCCACGCCTTGCTCTCACCAACTGTATCAGAGCCAGAGGCACGCCCCTCTAGCCAATATTCCCTCCTTTTCTTCGTCTAAACAAGGAGTCTATAAACTGAACGAACTGTAAGCATACCGGACTTCTCATAGTGCCAAGCCCAGCAATCTCTCGTCCTCCGTGTACTCAGCGGAATGGATAGGATGACAGCAGCATCCATTGGAAGAAATAGATTATCCAGCGCGTCATTGTTCCATGTAGCAGTTGTAGCATCAATAAGCGAGGCCACCAACATTGGCGGATCCGATGTAGGGCATGCCAACGGCCTTAACATAAAATCACGAGGCAACCAGTTGTGGTTCCACATATTTGTATCTTCACTGGTGCCAATGCGGCGGATCAGTCCCTGCTTCATCGCATCGCGGCCTTCAACGAGAGCCCACCACACTTGGGAAGGAGCAGAGCCAAGAGATGCCTCCAATAAATCCCCATTGGGGAAGTACAGTGCCTTGAGGATTCGGGCACTCAAAGCATCAGGGTTTTGCATAGGAGTTGGATTGTCCATACGGCGTGGGCTAAAGATAATGGGTAAGCGAGGGGAATCACGGCCCAATAGGCCCAGCACTGGCTGTTCCCAAAAGTCCTCTTGTTCGATCTGCACAAAACCTAAAACCCAAAACCCTTACTCGCTGTGATCCAATTCCATTCCACCCCAAACAATGTCAGCCCTCGCCTCCATCCTTCGCCGCCGCCGCCGCGCCGACGACCTCCTCCGCACGCTCTGCACTACCGCGGCTACCCCTGCCGCCCCCGCCCTCTCATCCGCGGCCGCCAAGACCCGCCTCCGTCGCGAGTACGACGCCGACCGCGCCATCTCCCTCCTCGAGGCCATCGACACCGCCTCCCTCTCCGCCGGCTCTACGCGCCACGCGCTTTCCCTTGCCGCACACCGCCTCTCCCGCGCCGGACGATATGCCGATGCCGAGAAGCTCCTCTCCTCCCACATCCAAGCATCCCCAACCGAGCCACATCTCTCGGCCATCCTCTGCTCATACGGCTCCGCCGGCCTCCCCGAGAAGGCCGTCGACGCCTTCCGTGCCGCCGCGCCTTCCCTCCCGTCGCCCATCTCCTCGTTGCCCTTCAACGCCCTCCTATCGGCCTTCGTCCGGTGCCGCCGCCACCACCGCGTCCCCGTCCTCTTCGAGGAACTCTCCAAGGAGTTCTCCATCACCCCCGACGCCACCTCCTACGGCATCCTGGTGAAGGCTCACTGTATGGTTCGCCATGACGCCAAGGCACACGAAGTGTTGGCCCGAATGGCTGAGGAAGGTATCTCGCCGACCACCACCATCTACACCACAATGATCGATTTGATGTATAAGCAGAAGAAGATAGAGCAGGCGGAGACTTTGTGGAAGCAGATGTTGGAGAGCGGATGCAACCCGGACCAAGCAACATATAATGTGAAGGCGATGAACTATGGACTCAAGGGCAAGCCTGATGATGTTCTCCAGGTGATGGCGGAAATGGAGGCTGATGGAGTGAAGCCAGACACCATCACCTACAATTTCCTCATGACGGCCTATTGCAAAGTTGGGAAGATGGAGGAGGCCAAGGCGCTGTACCGTTCGCTAGGTGACAAGGGGTGCACAGCGAATGCAGCCACATATAAGCATATGGTGGCAGAGTTGTTTGATCATGGAGATTTTGATGCTGCGTTGGACATTTTTAAGGAAAGCGTGAGCAAGTTCAAGGTTCCAGACTTTAAGACAATGAAGGGATTTGTTGAAGGATTGGCAGAGGGAGGCAGGGTGGCTGAGGCGAAGCAGGTTATTTCCCAGGTAAAGAAGAAGTTCCCTGATAATATGTTGTCCGGTTGGAAGAAGCTGGAAAAGGAGCTTGGGCTCTGCTCAGATAGTGGAGATGCAACCCCTCAGGCAGAATGTACAGCTGAAGAATCAGTTTCTGAGACCCAGACTGCTACTGTCGAGGCACTTGAACTAGAAGATTCTGCTGCCGAGGAAACGAGTGTATCTGAAGAAGCGCCTGCACCTGAGACTTCCAGTGACGAGGAAGCGCCGCGAGGTCCTGCTTAATTTAAGATTACTAAGCTCTTCTTTGAGTTCAGTTTGGTTCGGATGTTTGCATTGGCAGTCTCAACATTGAAGTACTGTGGATGCTGTGTCATGGAGAGGTAAATACTAGGTTTTGAATCCAGACTCTTTGAATGCTAACGTGAATAAATTATAGGATTCTGTCACTTTGGACTTATGAGTCGCATGTTACTGTGTGCTGTATGCACGGTGTTTTGTTGATGCTTGTCTTTAATTAAACCCATTGGGTATCGCCATTTTATTGTTATTATGGGTTATGTATCCAAGCTTACTTTGTATGAATAGTAATGTCTGAGTTATTAGCAGGGAGGGTATGCTCATCTACTGAATTATTATTGAGAGCTCAAAGATACTTTGTAAGTCTTTTAGAGTAACCAAGTCCTTGGCCTTCAGCCCACCTATTGAACCGACTCATGTGCCATTCTCTTGTACTTATCAAGACTTAGACCTAGGCCTTCTAGCTGTTGGTGATCTGAGTTACCTATATATTCTGCACTCCATCAATGAAAACACCAGCTTGTGTATTCTACTTTTCTCTTCATTCTAACAGAGACCAGCACCACTGCAAGTGAGTGAATTGACGTCATCATCATTAACGGTGTTGGTGTTGGGTCCTTTATCTTCTCATATCAACGAGCTGTAGTTCATGCTTGCTTCGATGAACTACGTGTGATACGAGGAAATTGCACTGCTGGTGGTCTGGTTTTGGGGCCTCTTTGGATTGCAGGAATTTCAAAGGATTTTCATAGGATTCCAATCCTTAGGATTTTTTCTTATGGATTGCCTTTGGTTTAAAGGAATGGTGCTACTGAAATCCTATGGATGGCATTCCTATGCCTTAATTCCATAGGAATTTAAACATCCACTCCAACCTCTTTCTTAGACTCAAGTGCGTAGGACCGAGACACTTTTCCTGTATTTTATCTAAACAACAATTCCTACAATTTTCCTATGTTTTACAATACTAGCTAATTGCCTGTGCGTTGCAACGGGAGAGAATAAATTATTCTCATGAAGTCGCGTAAAGTAGGTTCTCATTGGTATAGGAGGAAACAAAAATGACCAAACCAAAACTTATGGTTGATAGTTGCTACAAAATATGATTTCAGTATCACAATTTGTTCCCTTCGTTTCCCTCCAAAACTGTGATCACGGATGACTTTGGATAACTATTACTGAGATTTTGTCAGGCCGACCCAGTCCACACGCAATCAAACATGTTCACAATTGGAAGTGAAATCATATTTGTAACTTTGTATCAACACCCAAAGCAAAAGATAAGATCTAGTTAGCTAAATGCCAGTTCAGATGGGAAGTTCCTACCTCGTGAAACTGAATAGTGCATCAAGCATTGTATGCATTAGTCCAGACTCCTAAGGGAAAATGAATAACGTTTTATTAAAGATAAGATTCCCCCATAAAATGTAATATTCTAGAGTGCATTATATTCATGCAAGACAACTGTTGGTTGAAAGCCTGAAAGTGTAAAATCATTGAAAATCACACAGATGAACATATCACCTAACTAACCTCCCTCGTGGCCACGAGCCACCACTAACAAACTACCACGACGACCCTCTACTGCCGGTGGCACCAGCTACTTATACCTCTGCACCAGCGCTGACTCCCTCTCACCCTGGTCTATATCCATGGCCACAACACTGCGTGGTGGTCGAGATGTGGCTGCCAAGAAGCTACCGGTAGAAGAGAAATGAGCATGTCAATATTCAGGTCATGCTTTTCTGAAAAAAGAGCTATTGTGAATAAGATGAGAAATACTGTACAAGCTTAGAGGACACTCTAAACAACATTTAAGTATGAAAAATTCTATAACTCATTCATATCTTTAGATACATTCTATAAGTTCATATTTCTTCAGGAGTACATGCATAACTGAGTTGTAAAAAAAATTGCTCGAGCCTAAATTGCTTGAGAAGTCATAGCATAATATCGTAGAACTCATTGTGGCCTCGCTTTTCCCTACTATTTTAGACCGTCCATCAACCTGCACCAGAAAAATCAAGGTGAATCAAAATGAAATAACATGTAACTAACAGGGCCTAAATGTCATGCCCTGCTTGGGGGACAAGTGTTCAAGGTTTAGAGGTTGTTAGATCATAGAAAAGACACAAAACATACGGTCTAACTTGTCTATACAACTCGATGTCCGATCGAATGCCATCTAAGGAACCGCTTGCAGTGTAGAACATACTAGAAGAGGATGGCGCGCTTTGCTGCGCCCAAACGTACTATTATGGTAATAAAAACATGACATGTTATTTGAGTAACATTAGTCGCTCAGATCAGGTACAAATTCATAATCTTTTTACAGGCACCTATTGTACGTAGGTGGCCAGGTATCAGCAGTATAAACCATATAATGCACAAGTATCAACTTTTAATTTCTTAATCTTCGTTCGAGGAGATCCCTGCACCTGGTGCATGCATGGAGGCAGAGGAGTCATAGCGAGGCGGGGGTTGGTCGAGGTGCAGGCGGAGGCAGAACTTTCATGCGTCGCCCGTGCGCGTGCTTGTGGGGAAGGAGGAGGCACGGTGAGGAGGGGGTGGAGAGAAGGGTTGCTCGGGTGGCTCGTCGGCTGAAGCTATGGACAACCAGGAAGCGATGGTGCCGCGTGGGGAGGAGAGCAACGACAACCCTCAAGGTCGAATCCCTACTGTTCCTTTGATCAAAGGTGTTGAATTCACGACCGAATCGATAAGTGTTGTGATAGAGCGGCAAGTTCGAGTCCAAAGCGATGGGAGAGGAGGCAGTGCGGTCACCAGATAAGAGGCGGGAGGGCAACATCAAACTTTCAATTACTAGTTGGCGTGCCCATGTTGCCCTTTTCCCATATAACAACAACCCAAGGGTTGTATTTTGCATAACCTTTTTACATGCAAATATTGTAGGTGGCCAGGTATCCGCAATATAACCCATATAATGCAAAAGTAACAACTTTGAATTAATTTTCGAACGAGGCGAGCCCTACGCCTGGTGCATGGAGGCACAGGAGTCTTGGTGAGGCGGGGTTGGTCGAGTTACAGCTGGAGGTAGAGCTTGCATGCGCCGCTCGTGTGCGTGCACATGCTTATAGGAAAGGAGGAGGCACGATGAGAAGGGGAGGAGAGGAGGGTTGCTCGGGCGGCCAGTTCGAGGCCAAAGCGATGGGAGAGGAGGCAGCGCGGTCACCAGATGAAAGGACATAGTCCGTTAACCTTGTTTTGATGTTTGATCACAACACTTGGAAGTATTTAACGCATCGCTAAGTATCCACAGGGAATATGATTGTCAACACCAAAAAGATACTAGTGTTTATATCACTATGCAAAAAGGGAAGAAAGCAGGTCATCGGAAGGTGAAGAAAGAAGCGAGAAGGCGCGCAGCTGGGCGGCCGGTCTCCCAGCCGGCCCAGGCCGGCCCAGGCCGGCCCAAGGCCGGTGGCCTCTGCCACCCTGCCGGCCCCCAGGTCGGCCCTGGCCGGTTCCAAGACCGGTGGCCTCTGCCCAGGCCGGCCCCCTGGCCGGTTGCTTCGGCCGCACCGCCGGCCTCCCTGCCGGCCCAGGCCGGCCCCAAGGCCGGCTGCCTCTGCCACACCGCCGGCCCCCAGGCCGGCCCTCCTTCCTGCGCGACGACTCCTACCCTTTCAACGGCCATATTTTGAAGGGGACTATAAAAGCCTCTTCACCTACCTTTGGACAGCTAGCTTGACTAGAATTGAAGACACCATTGTTGCAAGCTCAAGAATCATTAGATCTCCCAATCCCTCCACCAAACTCGTTGATCTTTGGAGGATTGAAGGAGAAGGCCCGGATCTACTACTTCACCAAAGCGTTCTTCCTTTCCCCCTCATTCACTTGAGGGATTCGAGCCTAGGATTTCCACTAGGAAAACCTAGGCATCTTGTTGTACTTACTTGCTTGTTACTTTTGTGTAGCAGGTGTTGTGGTGCTTGGGAGCCCCCAATCCTTTTGTGGGTTGAGCCTCAAGTTTTGTAAGGGCTCCGGATTCCGCCTTGAAGGATTCCGATAGTGGAAGGTGAACCGAGCTTTTGGGCAAGGTTCATCGGAGAATAGGGTGAGGCCATTTGTGGCGTTTGAGTTTGAAACTCACACCCCTCCAACGAGACGTACTCCCCTAAAAAGGAGGAACTCGGGAATACATCTTGTCTCCGCGTGCTTCCCGTTCGGTTACTCCTTTCTCGCTAGCTCTTACTTGTATCGTGCCTAGTCTAGTGTTAACTTGTCATATAGGTAAATTCACCGTAGTTGCATATCTAGAGAATTTACCTTTGTGTCAAGCCTAAACTCGAAAAAGAGCTAAAAATTGAGTAGCACCTATTCACCCCCCCTCTAGGTGGCCATACGATCCTTTCAATTGGTATCAGAGCCAAGTTCTCTTATTCGGGCTTAACCGCCTAAGAGTAGTATGCCCTCGATGAGTGGAGTTGAGATTCCCGAGCTTCCCGCCAGCCACTTCGGTTTCCGTGGAGGACTTCAATACCTTGAAGTCCCTATGGAAACTAAAATGGACAAGTTGCAAGATGATCTTAAACTCATGGAAGCTAAGGATATCTCACCTCCACCCACCGCTCCTTCTTCGGGGTTGAAAACCCGAGAAGATGAAGTTGGTGGGAAGAGAAGGGGGTTGATCAAGATAAAATTGACAACCCAATTAAACACCACCTAATGGTTCGGGAGTATATGGTGCCGTTCCGTTTCCATACTCTCCCGACCTCTATCCCTCATCCTCCTATACACCTAAGGGGAAACCCACCTAAGCTAAATGCATCTTTGTTTACTAAATGGCAATCTTCTATGAGATCTTATGTGAACAGTGCATCTATCGAGCTTTGGAGGATCATTGAGCAAGGATATCAAGCCGTGGATGAATCCAACAAGACAAGAAGAGAAGTAGTTGATTGTCAACTAAATGCCACCGCTCTTGACTTGATCCGTGATGCCGTGGGAGATGATGATATGTCTCACATCGAGCATTGCACCACCGCCAAAGAAGCTTGGGCTTGTCTTGAGGTGTTCATTGGAAATGAAAGCATGAAGAGAAACCGGTTTGAGGAAATGAGCAACAAGGCCGAAGGGTTCTTCATGGAAGATGGAGAAGACCATGAGCAAATGTATCGAAGACTCAAGTCCCTTGCCAATGCCTATAAAGCTCTTGGGGGACTCATGTGAATGATGATTGGATCAAGAGGAAGTATGTGAATGCTCTCTTGCCCTTTGAAGCGGCCGACTTGAAGAGTCTCCAAGGAAGGCACAACTATCCTCAATTGACCTCCAATGAAGTCATGCAAGAGATGCAATCTTTCAAAGTCCAAGCCAAAATTGCACAAGACTCTCGTGCCCGAGCTATTGGAATGCAACAAGGAGCTCACTTGCTTTGAAGGCCAAGGTGGTTGAACACAATGAAGATCAAGATTGTGAAGATGTGTCCTCCATGGACCCGAAGAACTCAAGATTGCTCATAGGGACTATGTGGCTCTTGCGGCAAGGACCTTTTGGAAGAACCCATCCAAAGCTAAAGCTCAAGTGGAGCAAAAGTTCAAATCTAGTGGTTCAAGGAGGGCAACCCAAAATGAAGACTTGCTTCAATTGCCAAGATAGATATCACTATGTTGCCGATGTCCCTATGAGAACCGTGAAGAACATGGAGGAAGGCTTGTTCTCAAGAAGCCTCATCGTCACATCCCCTAGCAAGAAACCTTTCTTCAAGAAGAACCTTCCCAACAAGAAGCCTCCTTCAAGAATGGTATTGGTGACAAGAGGAGTACATGTCCGGGGGAGAGTGATGAAGAAGAAACCACAAGTGAAGTGGCCGCTATTGCCATTACTTCATCAACACCATCATCCCTCTTCGAATCTCCCAATGAGAATGTCCCAATCCAATCCGCCAAGTGTCTCATGGCCAAGGCCACCGAGGTATCATCTCCTTCCCCTCCAAGACTATAAATGAAATGGATGATCTTATGAGTCTTAAGTAAAGGAAGAAAATGTTGCTTTGGATCGTTTCATGACTAACTTGCAAGGTGAAGCCAAGAACGCTTTGAAGCTCTCTTGAGCGATTATGGGCGGATTCAAGAGGAGCTTGATGAGAAGGAGACTTGAAAGAGAGTATGCTAATGATATTGCTTCTCTCACCGTGGCTCTTGAGGAAGAGCATGAGCTTCGTGTTTCTCTTGAAGAGAAACTTGAAAATCTTGATGAGTCACAAAATGCAATTTTCTCAAATCATTAAAGAACGTGACCATGCAATTGCAAAATATAAGCTTTACAAGAAAGAAAAGGTTGAATTTGGTGTTGGTCATGATAGACTAACCGAGGAGCTAGAGAAGCTCACCAAGGCTCACAAGGCCTTGGAGAGTGAACACTCTATTCTCACCAAGTCTTTTGAACAACTTCAAATTCAATCATCTAAAACTGTTCCTAGTTCCTCTACTACTTCTTGTGATCATGCAAATGTCATTGAGGAAAATGCTAGGTTGAAGAGTGAACTTGCCAAGGCCTCTAGTTCCCAAAGTAAGCCTCTTGTTGATCTTTTGCTTGCGCAAAAGCCACACATTGGGAAAGAGGGCCTTGGTTATGTTGCCAAGAAGAAGAAGAAGAACAAGAAGAAGGCCAAGCCCGCACAAGCAAAGAAGACTACCATTGCGAGTGGTGATGCCACAAGGGGCAACACTCCTCGTAGTGACTTTGCGGGACATGCTAACCCCAACTATATTCTTTATGTTGATTATTATGGGGATGTTATGCTAAATATGTTGGTCCTTATGATGGTTTCATTGCTTACTCTATTTGGGTTCCTAAGACCCTTGTTGCTAACAAAAGAGGACCCATTGCAAGATGGGTACCTAAAACCAAGCAATGATTTCTTGTAGGACTATGCTTCCGGTGGGTCGAAATGGGTGATTGATAGTGGATGCACTAGTCATATGACCGGAAGCAAGGAGATATGACGGAGATGAGACCAAATTAATCATGCAACCGTCACTTATGGAGACAAGTCTAAAGCTAAGGTATCGGGCTCGGCAAGGTGGTAGTAGCAAGGGATATCACCCTTGTGAACGTCATGCTTGTCGAGTCCCTTGGTTATAATTTAATGTCCGTTCGTGCACTTAACAAGATGGGTTTGCCGTCCATTTTGATCTTGATATTGTGGTACTCATGTGGAGCAAGACTCTAAAGGTCGCTTTCGTTGGGTATGTTGAACATGAGTTGTTTGTGGTGGACTTTTCGGAGTCTACCAACACTCAAGCAATGTGCCTATTCGGAAAGGCCGACGTGGGGTGGTTGTGGCATCGCCGCTTGTCCCATGTCAATATGAGAACTTTGCAAAGTCTTCACAAGGGTGGCCACATTCTTGGACTAAAAGAGAATGTTTCTTTTTCTAGAGATCGTCTTTGTAGGGCTTGTGTTGAAGGAAAGATGCATGATTCTCCCCACCCCACAAGACCATCATTTCATCAACGAGGATATTGGAACTTCTTCATGTTGATCTCTTTGGTGCCGTGCCTCAACCAAGTCTTGGTGGGAAGAAGTATTGCTTGGTGATTGTCGATGACTATTCAAGATTTACATGGGTTTATTTCTTCAAGTCGAAGAGTGAGACCCAACAAGCCGTCATTGACTTCTCCAATGAAGTGCAACGTCAACACAATGTCCTATATTGGCCATTAGAAGTGACAATGGCTCCGAGTTCAAGAACTACACCCTAAATGAGTTTCTTAGTGAAGAGGGAATTCGTCATCAATATTCCGCTGCGTATACCCCTCAACAAAATGGTGTAGCCGAGAGGAAGAACCGGACCCTTATGGATATGGCAAGGTCTATGTTGGCGGAGTTCAAGACCCCACTTTTCTTGTGGGCCGAGGCCATCTCCACGGCATGTCATTCATCTAACCGCCTCTACTTCCGCACGGGCAAGAAGTTCACTCCATATGAAATGCTTACCGGCAACAAGCCCAATATTTCCTACTACCGGGTGTTCGGTTGTAAGTGTTTCTATAAGATCAAAGGTTATCGTTTATCTAAATTTGAGTCTAAGGCTTTAGAGGGTACTTTTGTTGGTTACGGTGCCGAATCCCACACTTATAGAATCTACGACAAGACCTTCGGGACTATTGTAGAATCTTGTAGTGTGGAGTTCGATGAGAATGACGGCTCCCAAGTGGCGCAATTTCATGTTCGTGATGTAGATGATGAGGAACCTCAAGATGCAATAAGGCGAATGGGCGTGGGATTCTTTCGCCCAATCGAGATCACCATGAGGCCCTCAAGAAGGACCAAGCTCCACCCATGTGGAGCATCATCATCACAAGTGGAACCGCACCATCCGATGGAGCAAATGATGCACCAAGCCAACAACAAGTTCAAGACCCTCCTCAAGTTGATCAAGTTGCTACGCAAGAACCAAGTTCTCCAATTGTTGATGCTAGCCATGATCAAGACCAAGGTCCATCTTCTCCTTCTAGTGATGAAGGTGTGCACATTGAAGACCAAGGTCATCATTCCGGTCAAGACGGGGACACAAATGATCAAGATGATCAAGAAATTCCTCCAAGCTCTCGTGAGGAGATCAACACCCGTCGTCAAGAAGAAATGTCAAGACCTTGTTAAGAAGACAACACTTGTTGGAAATATTATTGGTGATTTGAAGGGCAAGGTTGTGACTAGAAGACAATGTGCAAACTTTAGTGAACATCAAGCGCACATATCCATGGTGGAACCAAAGAAAGTCTTTGAAGCTATTGAAGATCCGGATTGGTTGAATGCATGCATGAAGAGCTCAATAACTTCAAGCGCAACAAGGTGTGGAAGCTAGTTGAGAAGCCAAAGAGTGCCGCAATGTTATAGGCACTAAATGGATATTCAAGAACAAGCAAGATGAACATGGCATGGTGGTGAGGAACAAGGCAAGATTGGTGGCTCAAGGGTTCTCTCAAGTTGAAGGCATTGATTTTGGAGAGACCTATGCTCCCGTGGCTCGCCTTGAGTCCATCCGTATCCTCCTTGCATATGCATCTCATCATAATTTTATCTTGCAACAAATGGATGTGAAAAGTGCTTTTTAAATGGTCCACTTAAAGAAGTGGTATATGTTAAGCAACCACCGGGTTTTGAGGATCCAAACTCCCTAACCATGTCTACAAGCTCGATAAGGCGCTCTATGGACTTAAACAAGCTCCACGTGCGTGGTATGAGCACCTTAGAGAGCTTCTAGTAGACCGTGGATTTGAGGTTGGGCAAATCGATCCCACTCTCTTTACCAAGAGAGTAAAAGGGGAGCTTTTCATATGCCAAGTCTATGTGGATGATATTATCTTTGGCTCAACTAACAAAGCTTTCAATGATGAATTTTCAAAGCTTATGACCGATAGGTTTGAGATGTCCATGATGGGAGAGTTGAAGTTCTTCCTTGGTTTTGAGATCAAGCAATTGAGGGGAGGGACTTTCATCTCTCAAACTAAATATATCCAAGACATGCTCAAGAAGTTAGATATGGTTGGTGTTAAGGAGAAGCGCACTCTGATATGTCTCAAACGTATCTATAATTTCTGATGTTCCATGTTGATATTATACCAATTGTTACATGTTTTATATACACTTCATAGAATTTTTATGCATTTTCTGGGACTAACCTATTAACAAGATGCCACAGTGCCAGTTCCTGTTTTCTGCTGTTTTTGTATTCCAGAAAAGCTAGTCTGGAAATATTCTCGGAATTGGACGAAACTTGGACATAATCTCCTATTTTTCCAACACGTACACAGAGTCCAAAGGAGAGACGGAGGGGAGCCACGAGGCAGCCACACCATGGGGCCACGCGGTCCCCCCTGCCGCGCCGTGGGGTGGTGTGGGGCCCACGTGCGTCTGCAGCCACCGCCCTTTCGCCTATTTATTCCTCCCGACACGAAAACCCTAGATACCCGAGCCATTATCCACGAAAAGTTCCAGAGACGCCGCCACCGTCAACCCTAGCTCGGGAGGGTTCAGAAGCTCTTCCCGGCACTCTTCCGGAGAGGGGAATCATTACCGGAGGGCTCTACATCACCATGCCTGCCTCCGGAGTGATGCGTGAGTAGTTCATCCTTGGACTACGGGTCCATGGCAGTAGCTAGATGGTTGTCTCTCCACTTTATGCTATCATGTTTAGATCTTGTGAGCTGCCTATCATGATCAAGATCATCTTATTGTAATGCTACATGTTGTGTTTGCTGGGATCCGATGAATATTGAATACTATGTCAAGTTGATTATCAATCTATCTTGTATGTTATTTATGATCTTGCATGCTTTCCGTTACTAGTAGATGCTTTGGCCAAGTAGATGCTTGTAACTCCAAGAGTGAGTATTTATGCTAGATAGTGGGTTCATGCCTCCGGTAATCTGGGAGAGTGACAATAACTTCTAAGATTGTGGATGTGCTGTTGCCACTAGGGATAAAATAACCGATGCTTAGATTAAGGGTGCGCCGTTAGGTCTAATGCATTTGTTTACATTACGCACATTACTTAATGCAATTATCCGTTGCTTGCAACTTAATACCAACGGGGAACTCGGATGACAACCTGGCGGTGGATTATTAGTCATAGACGCTGTTGGATAACGGTCTATGTATTTTGTCGTAATGCCCACATGAATATCATAGTAATCATCATGTCATATATATGCATGTCATGCGCTCAATATTTTGTCAATTGCCCAGCTGTAATTTGTTCACCCAGCATGTTAGTTATCTTTTATGGATAGACACCACTAGTGAACTGTGGACCCCGGTCCATTCTTTTACACTGATAATACAACCAACTGCAAACAGTGTTCCTTTTCATTCTCTGTAATTTACTACTGTTTTCCACACCATACGTTTAATCCTTTGTTTTCAGCAAGCCGGTGAGACTGACAACCTCACTGTTTCGTTGGGGCAAACTAGTTTGATTGTGTTGTGTGCAGGTTCCACGTCGGTAGCTGATGTCTACGCACGGTTCTATTCTTGTAGACAGTGTTGGGCCTCCAAGTGCAGAGGTTTGTAGAACAGCAGCAAGTTTCCCTTAAGTGAATCACCCAAAATTTATCGAACTCAGGGAGGTAGAGGTCAAAGATATCCCTCTCAAGCAACCCTGCAATTAAGATACAAGAAGTCTCTTGTGTCCCCAACACACCCAATACACTTGTCAGGTGTATAGGTGCACTAGTTCGGCGAAGAGATAGTGAAATACAAGTAATATGGATGATTATAAGTGGTAATTGCAATCTGAAATAAAAATGGCAGCAAGCAAACATGTAGCAGAACTGAGAGTAAACGGTGTTTCAATGCTTGGAAATAAGGCCTAGGGATCATACTTTCACTAGTGGACACTCTCAACAATAATAATATAATTGAATACATAGATATTTCCTCTTCACTATGCTACCCGAACTATCCTCCGGTTGGATAACGAACACCAATCCATTGCGTAGGGCTATAAAAGCACACCCTAAAGTCCGTGTTCCAAACCGAGGGCACCCCACACTGTCAACATGAGCACCCCAAGTAGTACTAAACAAACACCACAATATCATAGAGACATCCAACACAAAGAACAACTCATGGCAAGTATTCACATAATCTTTAATCCAAAGAGTCACACACACGGCACGCGCACTGTCAACTTCGCACCATGGGACAAAGGTGACTCCGGAGATTACATTAATAAAACCACTTGAGTAGCATATTCATAATATAATGAAGAGTAGCATCTATGAATTCAACTAGATTACAAATCTCATGATCACATATAGATCACATCATGGGAGAGAGAGATGAACCACATAGCTACCGTACGAGCCCTCAGCCCCGAGGGAAACTACTCACACATGGTCATGGTGATGAGGAGCTTGATGAAGAGGTTGATGAAGAGGTGCAGCCCGGAGTGGAGACGGAGCCCCGCATCAGCCACGGCGCGGCGGCGGCGTGATGGCGGCAGCCCCCCGGCGCGGGAGCGGCAGCCCTTGGCGGCGGCGGCGGCCCTTGGTGATGGAAATGGTGTTGAGGAGGTTCTCCTCCCTAAGGTGGCTGCTGGGGAGGAGGAAAATTCGTGGTATGGGGGTCCTTCCACGACCTAGGGTTTCCTCCCTTATATGGACTCTCGGATTTCCGTCATCCCATCTAGGGCTGCAGTAAATCGGGAATATCGCGGCCGTCCGGACTCGGAATTGGACGAATTTTATGTCTAGATCGATTCTCGGAAAATTCTCTGCAACTTTGTCTTCTGTCAGGTTTCCGTTTGACGTCGGCTTCGGGCCCAAACGTGACCATCTTCGAAAAACGTTTCCAGACAGATTTCAGAAAAGTCCCAATTCGACTCTAATATGGTTTCCTTTTGTATTTTTGTTAATTCCTACACAACAAATAGGAAAACAAAAAGATTTTGCACTTTGGCAACTATTAGTAGGTTAGTCCAATAAATGCTATAATATAATATAAATGTGTAAATAAAACATGTGGTATTAATATAAAATAAGCATGAAACATCAAAAATTATAGATACGTTTGGGACGTATCAGTAGCCGGATTCCCTGGTGTTGCGCCGTGCCATATTCCGCCACCAACAACCTTCAGAAGTGATTTCTTGCTCCTACTGGTTCGATTAAACCTTGGTTTCATACTGAGGAAAACTGCTGCTACACTGATTCATACCTTCCTCTTGGGGTCTCCCAACGAACGTGTGATCCACGCAATCGAGCTCTTTTTCTGGCGCCGTTGCCGGGGAGCAAGAGGATTTCTGCAAGGGGAGTTTCACGCTTCCAATCTCTTTACTTTGTTTTTGTCTTGCTTAGTTTACTTTTTATTTGTCTTGTTTGCTTTATTTACAAAAACACAAAAAAATTAGTTTTCTGCATCTAGTTTATTTCGGTTTGTTATTATGTCTAGTTGTTTACTTGCTATCAATGGCTGGTCTCTCTGAAGCGAAATCTTATTGGCTAAGTGGGTTCACAGAGGAACAACAAAATTATTATAAGGAATACCGCTTATCTCAAAAAGGGAAATATTTATGGGAACAAATAAGTAGATTGAATTATTTTGCTAAAAACTTGTGCTCTACTTATGATGAATCCTACTGCTTTAATGAATCTTTATGTTGTAGAAGGCATAAACACCTCCCTTTCCAATGTGATTATAATGATAATGAAACCTTGGCTGCTTATGCTAAAGGAAACTATGACTTTGTTAATCTTGAACAAATTGAAGAATTTTTTGTTTTTAAGGGTGCCTATGAAATTGCTGGTTATATTCAAGATGATGATGCTCCTTATAGATCTGATACTTTTGCTATGCTTGGATATTGCCTTGAGTATTATAATGATAATCCTTATATTACTGAATTTCTTGAGAAAAGACATCCTCAAAAAGAAGAGACCATTGTCTTGCAGGAACCTGTAGAAGAAGAAACTACTGCTGAAGCTGAAAGCTCATTGATGAAAAAGAGGAGGAGAGTGATGAACAAAAGAAGGAAGAATGGATTAGCTACCCATGCCTACCTTCTAATGAGAGTAACTCTTTACCTCTTACATTATTTGATCACCCTCCATCCTTATCAAAGGAGGATGAATGTTATGTTCCTGTGGATTCTCTTGAAATATTCCCTATGAGTAAAACTTGTGGAAATGAGTATGCTACTGTTATTTATGATAATCCATGCTATTTTGATAAATCTTATGATAATCCTTTATTTGTGCGTAATTTCGAAATGCATGGTAATGAGAAAGTTTGTTTAGAAAATGTTTATGATAAAGCTCTAGATGATGGTCCTATATTGCTTGATAATATTATGTATTCTACTAATGAAAATGGGATAGGAGAGGTCTTGAATTTATCTAGTACCTCTTGAGAATGATCAATCATCTTGTTATAAAATGGTTAAAAGTGGGTTTGAAAGTTTTAATCCCACTATTTTGGAGCTTGATAAAAAGTATGTGTTTGTAGATCATGAAAAGCATGCTTTATGTGATAGTTATATTGTTGAGTTTGTTCATGATGCTACTGAAAATTATTATGAGAGAGGAAAATATGATTGTAGAAATTTTCATGGTACTAAAACACCTCTCTATATGCTGAAAGTTTTGAAGTTGCTCTTGTTTTACCTTCCTATGCTTGTTACTTTGTTCTTTATGAATTTATTTGCGTACAAGATTCCGATGCATAGGAAGTGGGTTAGATTTAAATGTTTTAATTTGCTTCTTGATGCTCTTTTTGCTTCATTTTCTATTTTTATGTGAGCATCATTAAAACTATCAAGCCTAGCTAAAAGGCATTAAAGAAAAGCGCTTATGGGAGACAACCCATTATTTTATTTCTGCAATTTTTCTTTTTTTTTGAGTCAAGGAGTTGTTTACTTCTGTAACAATTCCTTTGTATCTTTATTTTATCGCATTGTTGTGCCAAGTATTGCCTCTAATAGGAAGATGATGCTAGATTTGGATTTCTGCGCAGGAACAGATTTCTGCTGTTCACCGTTTTAATTCTGTAAAATCACAGAAAAATTATTTAAATCTGCAAATTTTTGTGCGTGATCCTCAGATATGTACGCATCTTTCGTTAGTTTAAAGTTTTTCGATCTGAGCAACGTAAGTGCCTCGAAAAAATTCGTCTTTGCGGACTGTTCTGTTTAGACAGATTCTGTCTTTTATTTTTCGCATTCTCTCTTTTACTAGTGTTGAGTGGAATTCTTTTTTAGGGTGAAGAGCTTCACATAACATCAGTGGCAGTAGCTAATGTTAAAAGTAACGGTCATGTTTGTGTCCTTATAGAACATGTGAGTTTTTGATTGTGCACTAACCCTCTAATGAGAATTACTTGAGTTTGGTGTGGCGGAAGTTTTCAAGGGTCAAGAGAGAAGGATGATATAATGTGATCAAGAAGAGTGAAGAGCTTAAGCTTGGGGATGCTCCCATGGATCACCCCAGCATATTTCAAGAAGACTCAAGCGTCTAAGCTTGGGGATGCCCAAGGCATCCCCTTCTTCATCAGCAACTTATCAGGTCATCTCTAGTGAAACTATATTTTAATTCTTTCACATCATATGTGCTTTACTTGGAGCGTCTGTGTGCTTTTATTTTCAGTATTTTATTTTTCTTATGGTCAACTTGATTGGACCCCAGCATTCTTGATTGGGAGAGAGACACGCTCCGCTTTTTCATATGAATACTCCTATTCTTCACTTATACTTGTTGAGTATTCTTATCTAGCTATTGCTATGCTTTTAGCTCCTGTTTTGCATGCATCTCTTATTCAGAGCTGTTAGTTCTTTTAAAGAAAGTACTCTCTTGCTTCACTTATAATTGTTTGGAGAGTTTATGTTGAAATAAATTGATTGGTGTTTGGTTGGAACAGAAAATGTTGCATGTGGTAGATGGTATAATGGAAAAAGCTTACATATTCTTGTAGATCACTGTATTGGATAATTTGATACTTGTCAATTGTTTTGAGTTATCAAGTAGTTCATGTTTAAGCTTTTGTATCATGTAGTTAAAACCTATTAATGAAGAACTACCGTAAAGCTCGTTGAAATTTGGTTTGCATGATTGGTATCTCTAAGGTCTAGATATTTTCTAGTAAAAGGGTTTGGTTAACAAGGAAGACAGTGTAGAGTCTTATAATGCTTGCAATATGTTTTCATATAAGTCTTGCTGTGTCGGTTGATATCCTGTGTTTGCTTCAAATAACCTTGCTAGCCTAAACTCTGTACTGAGAGGGAATGCTTCTCGTGCATCCAAAACCTTGAGCCAAAATCCATGCCATCTGTGTCCACCATAACTACCTATATGTGGTATTTCCTTGCCATTCCAAGTAAATTTTTCATGTGCTACCTTTAAACTATTCAAACTTTATTACTCCTATTTTGTGTCAATGTTTACCAAGCTCATGAGGACGGGGTGGATGTCTTTATGTCAACTGTCAAACAGACTTTACCACCGGACTAGCGGCATATACATCCGCTTATCCATTAATTTTGCAAAAAGAGCTGGCAAATGGGGTGCCCAGTCCCAATTAATTACAACTTTAACCGCTTAATTCTCTTCACATTTTTGCCCTGATTTATCAGTCAAGCAATGACAAACAGTGAAATATCTGCATGTGTAAACAAAAGAGAAAGAGGGATGATCTGCCTTGCTGGTAGAAATAACGTCCTTCATGGGAGCCGCTCTTAAAAGTCTGGTTGGC